>CM062812.1:105824839-106424839 GCA_031772625.1 Pinus tabuliformis
TTTGTACATATATCGTCGAGAGTTTTCTGATATCAGCACTTTTTGGTCTGCTGTGGCAGGTGTTGATGGATGATTTGGTCTATTTTGGGTTCGCCGATGGTGCTAGTCGGCACACTCGGAATCTTGCTTCCGCAGCTTGGGTACTTTATTATCCAACTGGTCAATTGATGGCATCAAGAGGCGTATGTATCGGTCCTGCTTCAAACAATATGGCCGAGTATACTGCTGTTATTAATTTATTATCCGAGGCAATCTCTCATGGGATCGACTCGTTGGTAGTGTATCTTGATTGTCAATTGATAGTGTCTCAATTAAATCGGGTAAGGGATCCATCTTTATATCGCTAGTATTTAAGGGTGAGGTTGTTGCAAAGATCATTTATTTATATTAATTATTTGCATATTCCAAGATCTCATAATTGGTTAGCTGATTCTATCGCTAATCAAGCATTAGACTGGCACATCAATCATTCATCACAATAAAATCAAGCATCAAAAAGTCAAACTGTATATATATATATATATATATATATATATATATATCATAAAGCGTCTCGAGTGTACATATGTGTGTCCAAAAATATACAAAATTGGGACTCAAATGCCCATAATCATGTCCAGCATATCTAACGCCTCGGCTCAGGATGAGCATCTAAGTATGTAACTATCGCAGTGGCCACATGCCGAAAAGTGCGAACCCAGTCACGTGGCATGCCAACCACATGACGCTGCATATCCTCAGGAAGGTCCTCTATAGTAGCCATCGGTACTCGGCAGCTCAGTCTCGCCAAGTGTCGTTGGACATTGTTTAGAGTCCGTTCTGTATCAGCAGCCGCCTCTTCGGCTCCTCGGCCGCGCCGTCCATGCCGCGGGAATCCATCTGGTTGTACTGGCCCAATGTCTGGAACATGATCATCATATCAGTCATTTGAATCTCATCAAAAATATTTTTCAAAATTCATCATTATATTTGAAAAATCCAAAAAAATCATAAAATCAAAAATTCTTACCAATCTCGCCCCATGCTGCGTTCGGTGGTAACGCTAGATCAGGATCTCCTCGGAAATCCAGCCCAGCATAGGGGTAGTCATCCACGGCGATGATCTGTTGATCCCACCAGATGAAGAAATCATCGTCGAAGGCAGTCCTTGGGACCTCCCCACCCCCCATATGTTTCATTAGATCAGCCCACCAGCCTATGCGTGGATCGTGTGGGGTGCTGATGGAAACTGCTACCCTGGGGCGGAGTGCGGGAACCTTCTCGAAAAAGAAAGTGCACAAGATAGTCCCATATCCAAAGTTCTTCGTCTTTCCCCTCCTGATAGAAGTGAGTTGGCTCTTCATGTTGGCCAGAAGAGGAGTACACCAGTCGAACATAGTAGTGAGACAGTCAACTGCCACACTTATGGTTAGCCGTGATGCCTGATGCAGAGAGGATGATCTGTTCACTCGAGCTATGGTGAACAGGATTATCCTAAGTGATAAACTCGCCACATGTGTGATGGAAATCTGGCTCCCAACCTTCTTGGGATGTTCCGGGCAGTATATCTGTACATAGTCCTCTATCGTGAGGCTACTCCGTGTCCTGCCTCAGGAATGTACTACCTCTCCCCTTCGGGAAAGGCCCGTGATAAAATAGATATCCTCCACTTCTACCCTGAGCGGCATCTGATCGATCATAAAGGCTTCCTCATCGACGTCCTAATAATCAATGAGCATCTCAAGCAGACGCGTGTTCGCTTTCATATTTGGCAATTTGAAAAATTTAAGCAAACCGCATCCCCGTAGGGCATCTAATGCTTCTTGACTATTCATAACTTCATTATATACCGCTGCGTGCTTTCTTTCACGCCACGTGACAGGCATCCTGAGAAAAAATTGATTCAAAACCGTTAGTTTTTGTTTAAAAATGGTTCGCGGCATATACGCGGGTCCCTGTGCACACAGTCGCGTATAGGGCCCGTGTGTATGCGGGTTCAATATTACCAACTCGCGTATACGCCGCGAGGAAATTTTTGACAAAAGTTCAACGGTGAAACATCAATCAAAAATCTTAAAACCTGTCGCAATCAATTGCAGCCTAAGTATAAGAGTTACCTGGAGGTTTTTGACGAATTTGAATGGTTGAATCTAGCTATGGGAAGTTTTCTCCTTTTGCTCCAAAACCTTTGCTCTCAAACTCAAATGGTAAAAATGGTGAGTCCAAAATTCTTTTTATAAGTTTTGAAAATGCAAATTTTTTTCAAAATTTTATTTTGTTTGGCCTCATGTGACTTTTAACTTGGGAGCTTGGAATGTCGAGAATGGTTTGTTTTTCAGGACATTTTGGACGTTTTTTAGTTTCGAGACGGTTCCATGACTGCTAACCCGTCATGGCAGGTATCGTGTTCTCACTGGCATATAGGTTAGGGACACCATTTTTCCGTTGCATTATGCATACTAGCCTCCATTTGACCGATACATCTGCCATAGGGTCGATCCCATCGTGTTATGGTTCGTAAGCCATCTTCACTCGCCGATTCTTTAAATCATGACATGATGGTAGAGCCATCCTTTACATGGGCATCGTAGTTAGCACCTCACTGACATTTGTTGCCCACGCTGCTCCGATTTGAGTAGGCTCGGGAGTCCTCTGTAGTCCCGCCATGACTTATGCATTGAAGACTCATTCCTCTTAGCTTCTCCACTTTGTTCTAGCCTTATACCCTAGAGGCTCCTTTGTGTTGAGTTGTACTACTGCATTGCATGTTGACCACTTGCACCTTTTGGCCTAGAGCCGGCTTCACTTGGACTCGTGTTTAAGCCAACTTTTGACCATGACGTCTGCGAAATCAACCTTGCATACCTTTGACTTCTGCAGCTTGACACACCTTGACCCGTGGAAGGAACATACCTTTGAGTGTCACCAACCAGTTTTCACCTCCTTGCATTGAGCATAGGAACATTCCTTTCCCAGGAACTAGATCATCTATTTCACCGACACTCGTTCTTTCCACTATACCATAGCATTCTTTTATTCTTTTTCCATCTTAACAGAAAAAGACAAAAAATTAAATATTCCAAAAAGAGCGGGAACGGGACTGTATAGCTTGACACACCTTGACCCGTGGAAGGAACATACCTTTGAGTGTCACCGACCAATTTTCACCTCCTTGCATTGAGCATAGGAACGTTCCTTTCCCAGGAACTAGATCATCTGTTTCACCGACACTCATTCTTTCCACTATACCATAGCATTCTTTTATTCTTTTTCCATCTTAACAGAAAAAGACAAAAAATTAAATATTCCAAAAAGAGCGGGAACGGGACAGTATTTCCATTTATTGTTGGCAGCTGGAGTCAGTCGTGTCGCCCTTGAACAAAGCACTCAAAACAAAGTCTCCTCCGTTTGGACGGGATTTAGTTTGACTTAGGTACGCCTTAACCTTGTTATTGAGTCAGTTCTCCCCGATTGGTTATCTCTTCCAATCATATGGAGGGTTCGTTCGTGCCTCCTGCATGACGAACTTATACAGAGTCATCATATGCTGCCACATAGTCACATTGAGTCGTGCTTTTGTTCAAGGGAAGTTAGCCTGAGTCGGCCTCTCTGCGGTGTTTCTTGACTCATTTTTCAGTCGGCCATCCTTGGTTGTCAGTGTCATGTCTATCGTCACATCAGTTATATTGGTCCTTTACTCATGCCGGTTTGAGAAGGTCCCCATTGACTTCTTGCTGGCGGGTCTTGTCCTTATCGACAACGACATCTTGCTCTGAGGACAAGCCTAGAGACACACCCTGGCCCTATTTTCATTATTGATAGGTCACCTTGTGCTCAGCATCGATCAGTATCATGGGTCTTTGATTGAGTGGTTTCCCTTGTGTTCGACGTCAACTTACATTATCACACATTGGGATTCGTTCAGTACCTTGGTTTCCATTTGACCTTATTGGTGGATACCTCGCCTTTGTGTCAGATTTCATTATTGGTTGGTTCAGAGGGTTTCTGCCGTGCGCTAGCCACATCTTGTATACGCCGGAAACGTACTTCGGTTGGGTTACTACATCTTTTTCGTCTGATTCCTTCCACATTATTGGCCTACGGGTTACACTCGCGCTAGATTGATGAAGGATGCCTTAATGCCTTCCTTCTAGCGGATCTTTCCCTATCGACTCCGACTCATTGCTCTAGGGAAAAGATCTAGAGTCCATTTGGTAGTACCTTGGGGTTTGCAGTCATTAGTGGCAGATCCTTCGCTATCGACAGTGGGAAACCATCATTGTCTCATGATCGATAGATTCTTATAGTTGTTCGACTCCAGCTCATCTATTCACACTTGTTAGATTGTACTGGGTACCTTGACACTCATTATCATTATCGGTGAGTAGTCTCGCGTTTGTTAACGGTATACATCAATGACCGGTAATCAAATGATTTCTCACATGGTCGACTTCAGATCATTTATTCCCATGGTGTAGAAATGTACCACGGCGGTCGGTGAAGACCTCAGGTTGTATCAGCATTCATTGGTTCAGTTGACAGTTGCTCCTGTTGTTGCTAGTTGATACCACTCCACTTTATATGTTGCAGTCAGTCATGGCGACATTCTGTATGCTGGCACCTGAGTTTGCAGTGTAGTACCATCCTATTCCATCATGTTCAGTTGGTACCTTTTGGGATCAGTCTTTGATATCAGTGATCCGTTGTATCTTTCAGCATCATTGATAGTCTTATATGTGATATTCAGACATGTACTTGTTCATCATGATCAGATGATCCATTATGTATATTTAAGTCATTTATACTTGTATACTTAGTGGATCCACTTGTACTTGATATGCGGACATGCTTTAATTTTTTTGAGCATGGGTATGCCCGCCTCAGACAGTGTTTCTTTATGATCTCCTTTGGTGGCTTGGCAGGCTGAATTTTGGTGAAGTCCTCCTCGGTTTTTGACAGACTTCCTTTCCATGTACTTGCATAATATATTTCGGCCATCATGTACCCCTTCTGACCTCATATATTAGGGGGCATCTGTTATAGCTCCAAATCTCACTCTTATGATTTGTGATGCTACACTCATGGCCTAGGGCAACCCCTCCTTCCAGACCTGGTCCCAAAATTTTAAAAAACAGTGTTTTATCCCTTATACACGATATTGCCCTAAGTTAAACGTGTGTATACGCGGGTCTGTGTATAGCCAACCCACGTGTATGTATTAAAACACTTAAAAAAATATAAAACTCCTTATTTTCAGGCGGAGATCGCGGGTTTTACCTGCTGATCACCTGTTAGTGCCCGTGGCCCAACTGTTCCCAACCAACTCCTAACTAAAAAACTACTTTGTAGAAGGTATAAAAAGACCTCAATGGGAAGGCCTAAAGGAGGAGAGAAGAGAGAGAAAGGTTATTATGCTGAGATTTTTCCCTTGACCAGGTCTAAAGTCCCTTGTGCCTTCTGCACTTCCCCCATTTTGTACAGGAAACCTTTGTTTCCTTGTGTGTTGATGTTCATCCACCATTTATGACATCATGGAGAGAGTCATGGAAGGAGTTTGTTAGAGGCTTGAGGCTGGAACGGATCTGGAAGGAAGCTTTGCTTGGAGCCTGCTGATGGTGACTCAGGTGAAGATATTCCTTTTTATGTACTTTATTTGTCTATAATAAAAGAAACACATGTCTTGGTTCCCGAAATGAATTTTCTTTATGTTAATGATATTCATGTTTGAATTCGTATGTAAATGGTTGTTTGGATTTCATAACTAACTACCTTTCTTTATAACATGAAGATGGTTTCTTTATAAGTTTTTGTCCATATACTACTATGTTCTTTGAATTGGTTGTTTTGCAGGACAAAAGAGAAGAAGGGAACTCCAAGAAGGGTTTGGACCCTAAGGGCCTTCTCAAACGTAGGACCAAAGGTACGTACCCTTATCATAGAATTTTCTTATAATAGCATAATGGTTGTATGAATGCATGTTTCTTTGAAATCCTAGCAGACTGAAAGTTGTCTATGCAACTACCATTTTTGCGCCATGCACAATCTCCATGGGACAACAGTCAGTGCGCTTTGACCGAAGGTCCTCATTGCTCCATGCTGGCTACAAATTACCATTATTCAAAGGTTATTTCTAATAGTTATAAGATTTCTTGAAGTCTGTCATTCATTCTTAACAATCATGGAATTGTTTGAGGATCAAATTCAGATCAGTGCCATACCCGAAACTCTGTTGGGTTCGAGTCTTGCATGCAGTCAATTCTGCCTTCAATTGGCAAACCACTGTTTCACACCAGTTGAGCATCTGAGGTTGGACACAGTCAACTACAAGCAATAGTTGGGTCTTTGTTGCAATGTGGGGACTCTTTGACCCCACCAAATGCACAATCAACCATAAAATGGCCCTCATAGATCTAGACCTAATCCTCTCTGTTAGAGTCGGTCTGGTCATCCCTCCATCAGAGATCATTTCTCTTATTGCATCTCATTTTATGTGTCTCATTCAGCGCTTCTATTTGCATTCCATTAGGGTAATGCCAATGTCTGACGGAAGGGTCTCTTCACCTGTTTCCCTCATGGTTGTACCTCCTAGGTTGGTCAAAATTTCTCAAAGATCATCAAAGTTGATTTCAGTCATTTACAGGACAGCAGGCCTAAGGGAAGATCAGAATAAGTTCTCATCGCAAAATTTCGTTGTTATCTTTCTTGATCGTGACTTTTCTTCAAAACCCTGTTTTGAAGAAAGTCATCATTTTGTTCTTTGTAATAAATGTCATATACAGTTTTCAAGTTTCCAGTTGTCAACATCTTCAGGCGCAGCCCTGGTGAGCAATGGTGGCACTCTAAACAGTGGCTGCTCCTTCACTTTCTACTCCGTTTCGGCCTTATATGTACTAGAGTCCACAAGCAGCGGTAACACCATTCCAGATATTGGATGGAGAAGCTCAGACACTACAGATTATGTTAAACCACATGAGACAGTCATTGCCAAACCTGGTATGATGTATGTCTGGATCTATTCAGATGGAAAACATATTGCCTTCAGAGAATGGAGGCGGTATATGGCAATGGTTTTTTGGGAAGAATTTTGCAACCACTGCATTTGTGAATTCTGGCTCCCAAGATGGTTTTGTTGGAGTGGCAGCACCGTCTCTTGCAAGAATACTTCCGATTGATCTGGCCACTTTTGGTGGAGAAATTATTTTTTAGCCAGACGCATACCTCTGTTCACTTAATGATGTGACAATGTCAACTACAATGAAAAGGAGGGCATGTCCTAGAGTTTTTGGTGGTGAGGGA
Organism: Pinus tabuliformis; assembly: GCA_031772625.1. Classification (NCBI taxonomy): domain Eukaryota; kingdom Viridiplantae; phylum Streptophyta; class Pinopsida; order Pinales; family Pinaceae; genus Pinus; species Pinus tabuliformis. Next base: position 105,832,115 of record CM062812.1, read on the forward strand.
ATTTTGAGACAGAAACTTGTTGGGTGTGGCCTTGCTTTTATAGCTGCGAGGGGGTCTCTTGTACAGAAAAATTTGGCACCTAGAGAAGTATTAGTTGTTGACGCATCATGTGTTGTTGTTGTGTCAAGCATTATAGATTCCCACATCAAATATACAAGTCCTAGTATTGTTTTCATCCAAAGTCTACCATTTCATCGCCTTTCTCAAAGAATAGCACGGGCAGTTACGTCTCCAAACATCTATGACAATCCACGATTCTTTATTCAAATTGGTAAATTCAAATATGTCATCCCTGCAAAAAAAATCAACCAAAATGCCATCGTTTTAGCCAAAAAATCAAAGGGAAGAAATGCCAATTCTGAAACATTACAAAGATGGAAGCGAGAATTAAAATCCTTTTGATGCATAATATGTTTCCACAATTGTCAATTCATCTTCATGCCAAAGACATCACAGAAGTCGATGTGGAGGAATGAAATCATGAGTTTGGAGCCGAAACTGGGTATTAGAGTGCTGCACGGCACGTTGGGAGAAGGCACGGTGCACATAGGCTGCGTGGCACATAGAGCCAAAGTCTACTGTGTAATTTCCAACGGCCGCGATGCATCCAGTGAGCGTGGCGCACTAGGTTTGTGCGTAGCGCACAGAGCCCCCAATCAAATTTTTTCCACCGCTTCACTAAATTTCAAATCCATTCAGTTTTCTAGTGATCCAAGTAAGTTTGTGGGCTTCAACTATTGATGTTAGCTGGTGTTTGGAAGTGGTTTGGAAATTATGAAAATGAGTTTAAATCCAGGGCGATTTAATGAAGGGATTAAAGAAGGTCACAAAAACATCCACTGTGCCATTTGGATCTGGTCCAAAAACATGTGTGGGTCAGAACTTCGCACTATTGGAAGCAAAAGTCATATTAGCCATGTCTTTCCATTATATGTTGATGCTACTACCGTAATATTCACCTTGCAACCCCAACATGGAGCCCAGGTCTCTCGCGTTTCAGCTAGTGCAGTTACATTTGGCATGGTGTGTTTTGCTAGAAAGGAGTTCTTGGAGCAGGACAACATCATGGTTGATATCCATTTGCGATTTCATAATATTTGCCAAACATACAAGGAGTTCCTTGTTAGAATTAACATAATTTAATAATTACAGTACCTTGTTTGGAAAAGTTCGTTGCATAAGTGTTTAGTCATAACCCGTCAAAAGTATTTGACCTCCAGCAAGGCTTGAAAAGTGTCCTAGGTGGCAGTCATTTCTATACTTGGGCATTCGATTCATCTTCAGATTTAAAGAACATATGTGGCAGATTTGATCCATATTTTAGCATTGAAATATTGGAGATCTTTTCCCAATTTTGGTAAAGTGGCAAACGCATCTCCAGAAATCTGAGGGCAGTTGTGTAGGAATGTGCAAAGTGGCATTCAAGAAGTGGAGTTTTTAGGCCTAAAATCAGCAAATACACAATTCTAGGCTCAAAATTTAGCAAAGGAATAGGATTCGATTTTGACTTTAGTTATGATTCAAAGGGTCTACAGCTACAGTTTCCGCCTCTCCATTGGTCATCAAACAGATTTCACATGTAACGCTGCTCCTTTTCAGAATAGATGGCTGGCTCTTTAGCTTTAGTTTGTTAATAATGATTAAACAATTCCTTATTTTCATCAATTTGTCTATTTATTGTATTGTAAATCATTTGTAAGAGGTCTGAGTTCTGGAAAAGGGTCTGGAAGAAAAATTCACTGCTTCACTGTACGGTTTGGCCTGGAGATTAATAAAATGATGCAGCTTTGATTCATGAGATTCATGTGGTATGAGTTTAGCATATGTTTCTTCTTTCTGTTTCATGTATCCTGTTATGTTTTACTATCCATTCATGATCATTTCCAGTTGAATGCTTTTAAGTAAGAAAGGTAGAATCCAGTTTACTGCCCTGCTTTGGGAAGGCATTCATGCTTTGTGTCTCTTCTTCTGTCTGAAAAGGATTCATGTGTATGCCCTTTTCAACTTCTCAACAGTCTTTCCACTCCATGTTATTTCAGTTTGATTGCTAAAAATCGTGCCTATCTTGCCTCACGAAATATTTTGTGTCTTTAATTTAATTTCCCAGCTCATGCTGTCCTTTGTCCCATACAGCCTAGAAAATTCAGTCATTCAATAAATTACCACTTTCATATTTATTTACTAGCCTAAAATATGTTCCCATTTTAAGTCATCTCAAGCCCCCATCTGATTATCTTTTACTGAGATTGACCCGGAGAGAGCCCTCTCCTGTCCTCATAGGGCTAGCTATGAGGCTGAGCGTGGTTTGATGTGGACCTAGAATCTTACCTTTTCAGCCTAAGCTAAATCTAGGCTCTAACATAATGGCGACCATACTAGGGAGAAATGGTTTGCTTGTTAATGTTATTTGATTTAGCTACAGACGGAGCCTGAAGTTATGCCAGGTAGCCTTCGAAACACTTTTGATTTGCATTAGCACAAGTAGATAAATGTTGCTTCAGTCAATCTCTGGTTTAGCTTGTAATCGTAACACTTAACTTATAAATCGCCCTAGTACATGTATTAAGTTCATATCGGATTGTTGATGGTGGACAACCATCAGACATGTGAAGGCTGAAACATTCACCTGGTGACTCCAACTCAACCCAGAGATTCCAGTGCTCACTGATCCATTCACGCAATGGTAGGGTATGTGGCAGACCCTGCACTTTGTGAAGTTGTAAAAGAAGTTAAAGATCAGTTAGTGGATTTTGAAATTGATGAAGCATTTTTCATTGCCATGTTTCAATGTTTGAAATCTCTGAAGTTTCCTCCTGAAGCTAAAACTGGTTTCTGTGAGTTACTTGTTGAAAGATTTGAGAAGGAGATTCAATATTTAAATGATCAGATCCAATCATATGAATTCCGAGATCCCAAAAAGTTCTTGGAAACTCTCCCTCCTTCAAAACAAGAAACAATAGAGCTGCTCGTGGATATTTGCATTGATAGTGTACAGCTGGAAGTATGTATTGCAGGGTTGGGGCAGCAAACAGAGTCTGGCTTTTGTGATCCTATTGCAACATACATGGAAATGTTTTTCAGTTTAAATGATAGATCAAATTATTTTTTACATAACCAGACTCATTTCATGCATGTATGGCTGCGAGAAATTACATCTATGTCCTAGTGGAAACACTCTCAAGCAGCATACTTGTCCTAGTTACTTGGATGGTTGATCTGGCATTACAGAATTACTTGATCTATTGGCTCTGTAGCAAAGTAGGGTAGATTTTGTAAATAAATAAGCAGCAAAAGGCAGCGCTTCATTCCAATTTCATTGCAGTTTTGGTTTCAATTTGTCAAATCAGTTTTTCAATCATTTTAGTTTCACAATTGAGTCAGTTTAAATCAAGTTTCAGTCCGTAAATGGGTTAAAGTCTTGTGTTGTTTGTCAAAATAATGATTCCATAGCCCAATGAATGAAGGCACTGTCTGCTCTCCCAAATATCTGCAGTTCTTGGCACCTCTAGGGAGCCACCATCCCCATTGGAGCCAATGTTATAGTCGGTCTGGTCATCCCTCTATCAGAGATCATTTCTCTTATTGCATCTCATTTTAGGTGTCTCATTCAGTGCTTCTATTTTCATTCCATTAGGGTCATGCCAATGTCTGACGGAAGGGTCTCTTCACCTGTTTCCCTCATGGTTGTACCTCTTGGGTTGGTCAAAATTTCTCAAAGATCATCAAAGTTGATTTCAGTCATTTACAGGCCAGCAGGCCTAAGGGAAGATCAGAATAAGTTCTCATTGCAAAATTTCGTTGTTATCTTGCTTGATCGTGACCTTTCTTCAAAACCCTGTTTTGAAGAAAGTCGTCATTTTGTTCCTTGTAATAAATGTCATATACAGTTTTCAAGTTTCCAGTTTTCAACATCTCCAGGCGCAGCCCTGGTGAGCAATGGTGGCACTCTAAACAGTGGCTACTCCTTCACTTTCTACTCCGTTTTGGCCTTATGTGTACCAGAGTCCACAGGCAGCGATAACACCATTCCAGATATTGGGTGGAGAAGCTCAGACACTGCAAATTATGTTAAAACCACATGAGATAGTCAATGCCAAGCCTGGTATGATGTGCTATATGTCTGGATCTATTCAGATGGAAAACATATTGCCTCCAAAGAATGGAGGCGGTATATGGCAATGGTTTTTTGGGAAGAATTTTGCAACCACTGCATTTGTGAATTCTGGCTCCCAAGATGGTTTTGTTGGAGTGGCAGCACCGTCTCTTGCAAGAATACTTCCGATTGATCTGGCCACTTTTGGTGGAGAAATTATTTGTCAGCCAGATGCATACCTCTGTTCACTTAATGATGTGACAATGTCAACTACGGTGAAAAGGAGGGCGCGTCCTAGAGTTTTTGGTGGTGAGGGAATTTTGAGATAGAAACTGGTTGGGTGTGGCCTTGCTTTTATAGCTATGAGAGGGTCTGTTGTACAGAAAAATTTGGAACTTGGAGAAGTACTAGTTGTTGACGCATCATGTGTTGTTGCTGTGTCAAGCACTATAGATTCCCACATTAAAAATACAGGTCCTGGTATTGTTTTCATCCAAACTCTACCATTTCATCACCTTTCTCAAAGAATAGCACGGGCAGTTATGTCTCCAAATGTCCATGACAATCCACGATACTTTATTCAAATTGGTATATTCAAATTTGTGATCCCTACAAAAGAAATCAACCAAAAAGCCATCGTTTTAGCCAAAATATCAAAGGGAAGAAATGCCAATTCTGAAACACTACAAAGATGGAAGCAAGAATTAAAATCATTTTGATGCATAAGATGTTTCCACAATTGTCAATTCATTTGCATGCCAAAGACATCACAGAAGTCGATGTGGAGGAATGAAATCATGAGTTTGGAGCTGAAACTGGGTATTAGAGTGTTGCGCGGTGCGTTGGGAGAAGGCGTAGCACACATAGGCCGCGCAGCGCATAGAGCCGAAGTCTACTGTGTAATTTCCAATGGGCAGGGCGCATCCAGTGAGCGTGGTGCACTGGGTTTGTGCGCAGCGCACAGAGCCCCCAATCAAATTTTCTCCGCCGCTTCACCAAATTTCAAATCCATTCGGATTTCTAGTGATCCAAGTAAGTTTGTGGGCTTCGACTATTGATGTTAGCTGGTGTTTGGAAGTGGTTTGGAAATTATGAAAATGAGTTTAAATCCAGGGCGATTTAATGAAGGGATTAAAGAAGGTCGCAAAAACGTCCACTGTGCCATTTGGATCTGGTCCAAAAACATGTGTGGGTCAGAACTTCACACTATTAGAAGCAAAAGTCGTATTAGCCATGTCTTTCCATTATATGTTGATGCTACTGCCGTAATATTCACCTTGCAACCCCAACATGGAGCCCAGGTCTCTTGCGTTTCAGCTGGTGCAGTTGCATTTGGCGTGGGGTGTTTTGCTGGAAAGGAGTTCTTGGCGCAGGCCAACATCATGGTTGATATTCATTTGCGATTTCATAATATTTGCCAAACATACAAGGAGTTCTTTGTCAGAATTAACATAATCTAATAATTACAGTACCTTGTTTGGAAAAGTTCATTGCATAAGCATTTAGTCATAACCCGTTAAAAGTATTTGACCTCTAGCAAGGCTTGAAAAATGTCCTAGGTGGCAGTCATTACTATACTTGGGCATTCGATTCATCTTTAGATTTAAAGAACATATGTGGCGGATTTGACCCATATTTTAGCATTAAAATATTGGAGATCTTTTCCCAATTTCAGTAAAGTGGCAAACACATCTCCAGAAATCTGAGGGCAGTTGTGTAGGAATGTGCAAAGTGGCATTCAAGAAGTGGAGTTTTTAGGCCTAAAATCAGCAACTACACGATTCTAGGCTCAAAATTTAGCAAAGGAATAGGATTCGATTTTGACTTCAGTTATGATTCAAAGGGTCTATAGCTATAGTTTCCGCCTCTCCATTCGTCATCAAACAGATTTCACATGTAATGCTGCTCCTTTTCAGAATAGATGGCTAGCTCTTCAGCTTCAATTTGTTAATAATGATTAAACAATTCCTTATTTTCATCGATCTGTCTATTTATTGTATTGTAAATCATTTGTAAGAGGTCTGAGTTCTAGAAAAGGGTCTGGAAGAAAAATTTAGTTCTTCACTATACATTTTGGCCCAGAGATTAATAAAATGATGCAGCTCTGATTCATGAGATTCATGTGGTATTAGTTTAGCATATGTTTCTTCTTTCTGTTTCATGTATCCTGTTATGTTTTACTGTCCATTCATGATCATTTCCAGTTGAATGCTTTTAAGTAAGAAAGGTAGAATCCAGTTTACTGCCCTGCCTTGGAAAGGCATTCATGCTTTGTGTCTCTTCTTCTGTCTGAAAAGAATTCATGTGTATGCCCTTTTTAGCTTCTCAACAGCCTTTCCACTCCATGTTATTTCAGTTTGATTGCTAAACCTCCTGCCTATCTTGACTCACGAAATATTCTATGTCTTTAATTTAATTTCCCAGCTCATGCTGTCCTTTGTCCCATACAGCCCAGAAAATTCAGTCATTCAATAAATTACCACTTTCATATTTATTTACTAGCCTAAAATCAGTTCCCATTTTAAGTCATCTCAAGCCCCCATCCGATTATCTTTTGCTGAGATTGACCTCGAGAGAGCCCTCCCCTATCCTCGTAGGGCTAGCTACGAGGTAGAGCGTGTTTTGATGTGGACCTAGAATCTTACCTTTTCAGCCTGAGGTAAATCTAGGCTCTAATAGGACACTTGGGATTGCTTGGCACATCATTGTACATTTTATCTCTGCATTTTTGGCTAAGGAAAGACCAAGGTTTTGCAGCACTTGTTGGGATCCTTGTGGCTCTGTGTTTTGATGGTGTGTTTCTTCATGTAATTGTAAGTTCATTGATGTTTTATGTATGCCATTTCCCTTCTCTTTACTTCTGAATTAAACAAGTTAAGTGACAAAGGTAAAATCCATGAGTTTGTTGTGCTCTGCCTGTAGTTTTGTTTAATTCTCAATGTTTTCTTCAGTTTGAGGAGGATTCTTGATACCCTCACACCCTCCTTAGCTCCTCAACGGTCTTTTCCATCCATTCATTTAATCTAAAGCATCAAAACTGCTGCCTACCTTGCCCCAACCGGAACTCTGCAAAAACTAGTCCTCATCCCCGGACCCAAAATTTGCCCGTCCCTTTTTTCCAACAAAGCCCCCAAAAACTCAAATTAAATCCTTGCACTTCATACCTAGCCTAAGATCAGTTGTTAAATCAGTCATCTCAAGCCCCATCGATTATCTTTTGCTGAGATTGACCCGGAGAGAGCCCTCTCCTGTCCTCGTAGGGCTAGCTAGGAGGCTGAGCGTGGTTTGATGTGGACCTAGAACCTTGTCTTTTCAGCCTGAGGCAAATCTAGGCTCTAACACTCTCTATGGGGACGTTGTTGCCGACGAGTCCACTCTCAGGGATACAGTAAGATTGAACCAGCTCTAGGGTGGATCTAAGATCAGGCCTAACCCCGCCAGGTTTTCTTGTGCTCCTCGGCATGATAAACTAGTTAAAAAGTAAATATCATCATGGTCAATGGACAACTCATGATCTACAATCCTGAACACTTTCTCATGTTCATCCCGCCGCTGGATAATCCATCTCAACAAGTCCTCCTGCCCTTTCATCAAGTCCAACTTTAGATACGTAAACAAATTGCATCGGCGCAATGCAAGTAAGCATGTTGGATCATTTAGCATCAACAATTCCTCATTGTCATGGGCCCGTTCTCTCCATAGGCTAGTCATAATGGCCTGAAACTTGTGCAAAACAACCCAAAAATCAGTCAAAATGGGGCAACAAAGCTTCAAGAATCACTGCATGGGTTTTTAAAATGCACTCTAAGGCTTTAACGCTCCCCCCAGTGGTACACAGGGGGGATTAACACCCTACAGCAGATCGTAGAGGACGTTTAACACTCCCTACAGGCCTGCAAGAGGGCATTAGTGTGTAAACACTAATTTAGGGCTCCCCAGATCTGCAAAAATCCACCCTAGAAACTCATAATAGAGGTTAAGTAAAGCAAAGATCATGGTTTTGGAATCTACCTCAGACTGATAGCACATCGAATGGTCGCTCAGATCTCCCGCAATCATCCATGGAAAATCTGCTCCTCTTTGGCTCCAAAACGTTCTCACAGTTCTCAAATAGTGAAAAGGGTGAATGTGAAAGCTCAAGAACTTTCTTACATTTATTTTTGGAGACATGATTTATTGAAATCATTAAAGAGGAAGTAGTCCATTCCCCATTATTTATTATCATGCATGACCCCATATTGACAGGAATTGTTGCTTTTTTCTACTTCTTTCTGTTTTTTTTTTATGAAAGTACTTTTAGGAATGAATGGTAGCAATCACCGCATGCAATTCTCAATGAGCGCTTTCTTTTATGGGATATTTTCTCTCTCTTAAATCAAAAAATCCCCGATTTTTTCATCGTTGGGCTCATTAAACACATACGACAACGGTCTGAGCAACTCTTTTTCACTTTTTTTCTAGCTCATTAAACTAAAAAAGATCATTTGAGCATTGTTTTTAGGTGTTTTTTTCTCACTTGTAAAACTAAAAAAAATCTTGAGTTTTTTCTCAGGCTTGTTAAAAAATTATGAAGACAGCCCGAGCATTCTTTTAGGTACTTTTCTCACTCATTAAGCTGAAAAATCACGATTTTTTGTCACCGGGCTCATTAAAAATATATGGCAACAACAAGAGCACTTGCTTTTTTGAGACAATTTCTCGCTCTTAAATCGAAAAATCCCTGAGTTTTTCCCTTCTTCGGGCTCATTAAATCTACGAAGAAGGAATGAACAGTTCTTTTACCTCTTTTTCCTTGCTCACTAAACTGAAAAAGATACCTTGAGTTTTCTTCATTTCACTCGTTAAAATTCGATGAAGGTATTGAGTTTGTCATCGCGTGACTCATTAAAAATTCACGACAAATATCGAGTTTAGTCTGTCTCCTCGTACTCGTAACAAAATGAGGTCAACATCTATTGATCTTTCTCTTTATCTGGACTCAATAGATTAACTCATGGAAAAGTAACCGATCCGGGTATACTATTAAACTTTTGTCACAACTGGTTAAAAACTATGACAAAGGGACCACCCTCGAGACGTTCTTTACGATCTTTTCATACTCTCTAAATATGAAAATACCACCGAGTTGTCTCGTATGGACTCATTAAATTACATAGGCAAGGTATAGAGTCACTCTTTTTACGATTCTTTTTAGACTCTTAAAACATGAAAAGATCAACGAGTTTGCCTATCTGAACCCATTAAACTAATCAGATAGGACATCGAGTTTCTCTTTTTGGGGTCGTTTTCAGACTATCAAAATATGAAAAGATCAATGAGTTTACCCCTGTAGACTCACTAAACTAATCAGATGGGGAAAGTGGACAATACAACTATGTTCAGTATTTGAAAGTGTGGTTTGGTAGTAGTCATTCCCTTGAACATGGAACTCCCTCAGATAAACCTTCCTTGTGACGGCCTCTCAATATGAATCTTACCATCCTATGAGTTTAGCCTAAATATCCCGATGTTCTTGCATCTCTGTATCCTAACACTCTTTGGTGTTCATGAGTCTAGTGCTGCATGGTTAAGACTGTTGTTGTGCCTTCTATTGTTCAAGGGATAACCTTTTGTTTCCTCCATCAACCCATCAAGCATATTCTTTCATCATGCCCTCTGTCATTTTGAACCAATGCTCAAAGATTCCTCAAAAAACAAATCATTCTTGTCCCATTTCATGTCGATTAATGTAGGACATATTATTGCCTACCTTTCGACAGGTCTCTTCTTGTCGACTTCAACACTCTATCTAGGAAGAAAACCCAAAAGCACATTCAGTGCCTTGGTACTTGCAGACTTCAGTGGCAAGTCACCTTGTGTTTGATCAATGGTTCTCATTATTAGCTCCTAGTTAAGCAATTCTACGAGTGTTCGATGACAAAAACATTTTTCACACTCGCTAGATTGTACTATGCATCTTGGAGACCATCACCATTATTGGTGGCCTTCCTCGCGTCTGTTAACAGTCTCCATTATTGACTGGTAATCAGACGATTTTGTGCATGTTCGACATCAACGCATATATTCACATGCATTGATCTATGTTGTTCGATGAAGCGGAATTCAAGAGCTTGGGTAGATGCTTGCATCACTCAGCCTTGTTTCCTCTCCCAAATTGCGTATATTGTTTTTTGGAGACAGCTCATCAAAATGATCCTATTATGACACTAGATCTTCATTGTGCTTACCAGGTGCCAGAGTTGTCATATCTCTTCATTGAGAAAATCACTCTGACATAGCTACTAGCGTGGGAATGCCTGACTCAGGACATGATTTTAGTTATTTTATATATGTGTTGTATCAGGGTTCCCATATCGCCCAAAGCTCCGATCCTCTCTCTCTTTTTGTCAAGAAGGAACAGAATAGTTAAGTAAAGTATTTCGGCCATCGTTGTAGCCTCTGATATCACACTTTAGGGGGCATCTGTTATATAGTAAAATGAACTCCTCATCAGCTCAGAGGGGAAAGACATGATGACTAAAGCAATGACCAAGTTTGCAAGCCTTATTTCCAAGCTAACATTGCCCATACACTAACAACCTACCTTATAAAGCTTCTTTGCAAGCCTAAGGGAGCGTTAGCGACCCAAGTAACTCTACATGTTACGTCGGGAACATCGTTAGTGAGCCCTAATGAAGATCTAAAAGTCAAAGGAGTGGATTAACTAAGAAATATCCCTATATTCTCTCCTAGATCAACTCAGAAAAGCAAGGAAACATCCAAGTTCGACCTATTTGGGGGATTTTTAATCCTAATGAAGTAAGAAAATGGGAAAGAGCTATAAAGAATGACAACATCATTGCTTTTACCTAAGGAAACTCATGGAGAAATTTAGCAACCATAACTTCACATGCTACATAAGGAAAGCTAGGGATATTGTGATAGAGGTCAAATCATTTGAAAGGATAGCTTACTTGATTTCTGAGCAAAGTCTCAGACTTAAGCATAAGAATTTGGTAAGAAGGGAGAGAGAGAGAGAGGAGCTAGAGGGGTAAGGGAAGGCTGATGCAACCAATGGTTGTAATCACTCTTTCAACATTAATATAGAAATGCAGTTGTATTATCTACTCCATGGTGTTGGTACTATAATTCATTTATATGTTTATTCAATGTCTTTTAGCATGAGTAGCTTAGTTATGTGCAACTAGATATCTTTTGTATATTCATAGATCAATTTTCAAGGTTCTATGTTGTGATTACGCTTGTCTCTTCTATGTGTAAGGCTTGATCTGGAGCCGACTCAAGAGACTTCCACCTAGCTGCATTTCGCTCTCCAGCAACTCTACACGGAGACTTGAGGTAATGAATCTGTCTTGCTTTGATAGTTAGTTATTGAATATGGACATGCATGTATATTTGTGACAGTTGCAGATAATCTTATAGTCTTCCAAGGGTCCTAGGAAGACCCTTGAGGGTTCCTTCATTCTCCATACACCATGCATTAATCCCTATAGCATCTTGCCAATCTTTCGTACTACGCATGGCTCACCCAGAGCGGTTCCATCACATCTATTGATGAGCTCTTGTAATCCCTTCACAGCCTTACTATTGCGCAGTAACTTCATGTAGGTCTCAAGGAAGGTTGTGACCATAAAAGGGTCCATCTATTTATCATGCTTATCCTTGCTTCCTGAGGTGGAGGCCTCAGCGAAGCTCTTCTTAGCTTCCATGAAGATTTCATGTGCATGGTCCAAATCAAACTCAGCCTCCTTTGCCAAAGCTTTAAAAACCTAGGTATTGTCTTCTAGATGTTTCTCCTTGTCATCTCCTCTCATGATTCCACTTCTGAGCACTATATTTACATTTGGATCCACTTCGCATAGCTCAGACCTCATCATCTATAGGTTCTAAGTTGGCAGAGGTGGTAGTGCCCCTTTGTCACATATCCTTGCTATCAGTGTAGGACAATCTTCCATTTCGTGATCGAACAACGTGCAATACTTACATGATGGACGTGTTGGTTTAGTGCAATCACGGGCATAGTGTCTTGGTCCTTCATAATTATAGAAAATTAACTATCCTCAACCTCTGCCAGGTCCTCCTCCACCTCGGCCTCGTCCATGCCATCCCTATGCTCTGGTCAAGGGGCCACATTTCTACCTAAACCCTCTAGGTGGGAGTTCTATCCATCATCAATTCATAACTCCTGCAATTATGCTCATCATGCCCTACTAACCTACAAAAGTTGTAGAACATCTATTGCAGTGTCTGTACAAACCTCTGTAGAAAATGACAGTTACCCGTGGCATGTTTTCCTACTACCTGACATATAGCGCACCAAAATGCAGACCCCGCGTTAGGTCATGCTTGAGCTTTTGGCCTCAAAGGCATCAATCTTCCTCCTACAATATAGTTCGTAAAGACCGAGCAATGGTCTTTGTCATGACCCTAACTTGCATTTTAGGCACCATACCTCTTCGTGCACCTCGGGTCAAACCGTTTTGTCCTTCTTTAGACTTTACATCTCAAGGCACATATTCTTCAACTGTGGATGGATCTACTAAACCCATAGATTTGGATCTTGTATCGGAGTTTCATGTAGTCTCATGGAAATCTCCAAGGCCTCTACTTGAGTCGTTATCTTTTGTTGTGATAGTGCAACCCTTAAGTGTGGGAGTAGCGAAGCCACAAACCACTCGCAATGCTTTCTGTCTGTCAAATTCATGTTGGCTTCGTGGATTTTACACTTCAACCTCTGATCTAGTTCCCAAGGCATCTCGCCTAGTTGCATCGTGATCTCCTTGAATCCCATAATCGGTTGTGCCTCAGATTTAGGCCTACTGAACTCCCTATTCAGTGTTGTCTATATGTTTGCCACTCCAACATTTGGGTTATCATTAGACTACTTGATATACCATCTTAGCGCACGATCTTGCAGAGAACTAACCATTGTCGCCTTCTTTATATGATCATCTGCAATGCCCTGAGCTTCCCATACAGCTTTCACAATGAACCAGAATTGGCCAGGGTCCTCATTTCCCAAGCCTTTAAATAAAGGAAGCATCACTAAATTTTCTACACTGAACTACGGTGGAGGTGGAGCTGGTATGGGTGAAGTCAGAGGCGGTGTGGTTGGAGGTGGTATTCGCGGGAATCCTTTTCTTATTAACTGAATAACACTTCGTAGAGAAACCTTTGTTATCCCTTCCTTGTCACCTCATGGAGGTGAAACCAATGGGCTATACTCCGAACCCTTTTTTCCTTTGTTCCTATAAGTTTTTCCACTTCGCGTAGTTCTGAACATCAAGGTAGCTGCATAACCCATTTTTCGCACAATAGCATTTTAACCTAGGTATTCAAATATTTCATGTACTTACCTCGTGGTCCTTTGAAAAAGTGTCGCTCCGCCTCGCTATAGCTAACTAAGGTGTTGACCGTGAATTTAGTCACAAACCCTCCTATGACGCGATTGAGCCAATGATCAACAGCGCAGACGATCTTGTTGTCAAATGCTTCCAATTTCTATACTAACTCTAGGGTCCAAACAATAGGACCATCAAGTCTCCACCTTCCTTGGCTATCTACTAGCTTCGCGATCCACTCGTATAGCTCAATTGGAAAGGAGCAGAAAAAGATCTCGTGGATCTCTGTATATAGGTATCTCTCTGTTTCTAGGAAAACTAGTGTCTTTTCGATCAACTAGCCCTCTAAGATTGGCAGCTATCCTAGAAACAAATAGTTTAAAGCAATTCATGATTTCCTCTATGTATGATAGATAAGAGAGAAGCAAAGGAACCAACCTGGATCTTCCGCTTGACTCCTTGCTTGATTTCTCTCCCCCTTGACAAAGCTTGCAACTCCTCTCCTACTTATCCCTCTTAGAAAATACCTGTAGAAACAAAGTAACAAAACAACATCAAAGCATCTTAATCTATTATATCATAAACAATGCAGAATCAGAAATACAATTAACATACAATAGCATTCACAAATAACAACATTCACAAATACACGATTGTATGGAGGAAAACTCAAAAAAATTTATTAAATATGAAGGGAGAATCACAACCCAGCTGTCTAATCCAGCATCATCCTTCCAGCATCAAAGCCCTCTTCACCTCATGAAAAGCAAGATCACCCAACAATACAATGTTCTTTCTCAGATACAAACTATCAGCACTTCCTTACAAATTACAAAATTCCAGCCTCTAGATCTCTCAGATGAGAGATCCATTTATAGATTTCTGCAAGGGTGTGATTCATCTCTGGGTTTTTGATTAGTGTCATTCCACTTGTTGTTCTTAGTTCCACTTAGAGATTTCTTGGATCTCTTACTCATCCCTGGGCAAATTCAGAGAGGCAAGTGTCATAGGAGAAGTTTCTAGAAGATTCCATGAGCATCCATTTAGCAAATTGTCTCGAACATTTGTCCATTCTCGCTCATTGCACCCCACATAAGGCCTCTTCACTCTGCATCGCACCTAGCTAGTGTAGGAGCCAGTATGCATCACAAACTAATAGTGGAGCAGTCAGTATGGTCCACTTTTGGCCAGTTCTGGATGGTTTTTTAGGTGGAACCTGTTAGGGCCTAAATCTACCTTAGGCTGAGAAAGGCAGGATCTAGGGTAACATCAAACCATGCTTAACGTGGTAGCTAGCCCTACCAGGTCGGGAGAGGGCTCTCTCCTTGTCAATCTCAAAAGAAGATGGCCAATAAAGCTTGAGATGACTAATGTAAAGACTGATTTTAGGCTAGGTATATGCTTAGAGGAGTTTGATTGAATTTAATTTTGGTTTGTTGGCTCAAATGTGAAAGGCAGATTTGGGTCCGGGGAATGGACACAATCTTGCAGAGATCTCTATGGGGCGAGGTAGGCAAATGGTTTAGTACTTCAAATTGAGTGAGATGGAGAGCTTTTACACTGGTGAGGAGTTGGATAGGGCATGAAAGTCTCTGGGATCCTCTTCAAGCAGCTGAAAACATAAATAAATAAACAAACCCTAGGTAGAGCACTGCAACTTCAATGAATTCTACCTTTATCCTTATTTCATTTAGTTAAGATGAATAGAGAGAGATGATGGCATACATAAAAATGTAAACTTTCAATTACATAAGGAAAAACTATACCAAATCAAGTTGCCACAAGAATCCCATAAAGTGCTCCAAACCCTGGTCTATTCCTTTGCCAAACTGCAGATATGAATGTACAATAATGCTCAAAACATTCACAAGAGTCCAACATTTAAAAATGACTGAAAAAATATTAGATATAGGCAACAAACAATTCATGCTAGGCTTTAGGGGTCGAATTCATGAGTTTAGGAGCTATTTCAACAAGATCTAAACTAAGAACTAAAAAGTAGGCAGTGGAATAGCTTGCCTCTAAAACCTAGGAAACTTATTCATTCAGTTTCAAACTACCTTTTCATGGTGTATCTACCTCCAAGAGTGAAATTTTAGCATATTTACATCAAAATCCATCAAGTCACATCAAATTACATAATGAGTTTGACTATTAGAGAGAGAAAAGTCAAACTGAGAAAAAACTAGGCGAAATACAAAGTTTTTTGGCCAAAATGACAAATTTTCATCCTATGTGCCGCGCTCCTGTCCCTGTGTGCTGCGCTACTTTGGAGCTGATTTTGGAGGCCTTTCCATGCACCAAATTTTCTCCAAGTAGGCTTGTTGGAAAGACCTGCCTGTCTACTTTCCAAAACAAGTGGAATTTTTTAATTGGGTGTCCATTTGCCCCTCCAAAAATGAGTTCTCTCAACACTGCTTCCTGTGTGGGAAAAAAGGGGTAGAAATGGCATTTTTGAGGTGTTTTTGACCCTTTTGGAAGCTCAAAACTTGACAAAATTTCTTGGCCATGTGTGAGCATTCATACTTTTTCCTGAGGAATCCAAAAATGCTAAGTTTTCCTCCAAAGGAGGTCCCTAGCAAAAGCGCGTACCAGGTGGCATGGCGCACCAGGCAGAAAAACCTGTTTTTTACTCCAAGAAATTTGGGTTGAGTGTCCTTCATCAAGTCCTATGTTGGGCTAAGGAAGCCTCAGCCAAGATCTAGAGTTTATCTTGCTCTTTTCTCTTCCTCAATGCTTTTTTCAACTTGGCCTTCAAAGTCCTAATTCTCACTTTCCAAGCTTTGTTTCTCACCAAGTAGTGGTAGGCCATGTGCCTCAACATCATTTTATCTCTGTTAACCTTCTCCAGCATCTTTTCCAAGTGCATGTTTATCCTCTCAAGCCAAGATTCATGATCAACTTCAATTTCTTGTTCAAGTGGTGTCAACTTGACTTTCCTCCTCTTGGTAGCTTGCCAATTTTCTCTTATGTTTTGAAGCTCCGTGATGGTTTGCTGATCCTCTAACTATTTATTTCTCTACTCCAAATAGTTTGTTATACACTTGGCTCTTTCTAGGTTGAGAGACAAGTGATGAATGTCCTCTTGTTGCTCCTAAATGATCTCCTTGAGCTTTGAGCTTTGGGAGCCCAAATCAGTGTCATCATCCTAAATAAGAATGAAATCTGCCTCTTGACCTTCTGAAGGTCCCTCATCATGTAATGGCTACTTACCCTTGTCCTGTACCTACTCTGATGATGGAGTAAATGATACCCCTTCCACCTTGAGTGGAGATAGTACTCGTTTTGTTGTTGCAAACAATCTCCTAGTGCCATTTTGGTATGTGACAACACTAGCACACTGGTGGTTTGTGTCTCATGCACCTCTCGCTGTTGTGAAGGCTCTCCTACCTCATGAAAAACTGGTGGGGGCACTTAAGGACTAGTAAAGACCTCATGTGAGATGAAATCCTCCCATGAAACATTCAGTAGACTAAGCTATTGCAAAACCAGAATTTTGATTAGTGCAAAGTGATAGATGTTGTTATACTGCTGGTGAGGAGGATTCCTTTGCACTAGTCTGGTCATCTTCTCAATATTTTGGCAAATGAAATAGACGAGGTTCATCATCCTCACCCTAGTAAAGTGCATCAACAATCTGATGTGATAGGTGTAGAGACGAGTAAATCTACCCTCACAGCTGAAATATTTAATTATGTGTTTCATCAAGGGAGCATATGTGTCTTGTAGTTACCTAAATGGGAAGACCCTACTGACATGTCTCTCAAAACCAGCCTTGATATAAGGCTCATAATGATCTCTGTCTACCAGTTTCCCCTTATTCCACTGATCACCTACATTTGGAATACCGGTTTCTTTGGCTATAGTCTCAGGTGTCAAGGTGAATGTCACACCTGCCAAATTGACTTGGCCATTGTGAATATGGAGCATAAACAGTCTAGCAAGCTCATGGTGGTACTTGACTCTTTCCACCATCTCACAAAATTGATAACAAGATTGATGTTGGAAGCATGTGACTACAAGAGGACAAGCCAACAGCTCAGCAAGTGAAGTAGGCTCCTCCCAGTTATGTTTTCCACTCTTGTGGGGTCTCTCTGGTTCATGAATTTCTCTGGAAGAGTCACTGACTGTTTCCTCATTTCTGTCACAGGAAGAATTTAACTCCATGTTTTGCCAATGCCTGATTTTTCTTAGATGAGTATGAAGAGATTTTAGAGTGACAATAGGAAATTACTGCTAAAAGATAAGAATGAATGAGGGACTGTGGAGGGACTGTGTATGAGAGGTTGGGTATGTTGTTTGTAGGGTTTTTGGGGAATGAAAGGGTTTAGGGAATAATATTTAGGGTTTAGGATTTTTTAATTAGGGTTTGAGATAAGTAAAGGTAGGGATTAGGGTTAGTAATTTAGGGATATGGGGAATATGGAATGGGTAAATATGAATGAAAAGGGAGGGAGAAAATGAAGTGAGGGAGTGAGGAAGTGAAAATGATAAGGGAGGGATTTAGCAACAAAAACAACAATTTGTAAACCCTAGGTAGTGTTTTTTCAATAAGCAATGCAAGGAGCTAGGGTTTCAATATTTCCCTATTGAATCACCATGAACACTAAGCAAACTCATTCATTGGCCATGAGGGAGTGTCAACTTACTTGTAAGATGAGGAGTTTACAATTTGAGAGCCTTTGGAGGAAGATGTGAATGATTTTGGGCTTTGTAGACCTGTGTGCCACACCACCTCACAGGTGCACCACGCTACCTCGGTGCATCGTGCCCCTTATAAAAATACATTGTAAACTACTGCCTGGTGTGCCGCACTGGATGAGTGCACCGCGCCCACACCCAGGTGTGCCGAGCCTGCAATTTCCCCTGTTCTGAATAGAAAATCATTCTCTCGGCTTTGGAGATGGAAATTCTCTTGCTCTTCTTCACTTGTGAACACAAATGAGCCTTCTTTGTCATGAAAACACTTTATATAGCAATGGCTTCGATTTTTCACTCAAGAAAACCAACTTTGCTAATCTTTGGCTTTGACTTTCTTTTAAAACTTTGTTTTGGCATTTTGCTTGGCTTTTTGCCTTTGATGGACTAAATACTTTGGAATTTTGTTTCTTTTGCAGGAACTGGAGTTGCAGAGGCTTGGCAAGGTGACCATGGCTGCCTCTGAAATTATTACATATGGAAAAAATGAAATTACATCAAATTTGTACATGAAACATAAAAAACTTTGTTTTTCCTCAAAACAGGGTTTTGAGGAAAAATCAATCACTGAACATGTGATTATTGAAATTATTGTTGCTGAGACCTTATTTGACCTCCTCATGTGCCTGCTGAACATTATTAAGTGTTTACAAGACCTTATTGATGAAACCCTAGACCTAATGAGACCTAAAACCCTAAAAAATGACTTTTGCAGATATAAAGACAAAAATGACTGCAAATGACCTAAATGTATGAAAATGGGCTAGCAGGTAAAGATCATGAGAGAAAATGTATAATATACCACTACCATTAGATGATCCATGACCCTAATGGAATGCAGCTGATCGAATGAGACACCTACAATGCAACAAGAGAATTTGATCACTGATGGAGGGATGAAGATAGCGACACTAACAAAACTTTTGGGGAATGATGTAATCAGTTGACCATGATCCTTTAGGGTATGAAACAACACTTTTAGGGGTTAAAGAGCCCTAGTTTATTGACATATAAGTTTGGGGTTGCAATGCCCAAATATGTCTATAACAGCTGCCCCCTAAAGCATGAAATCATAAATCTTTTGATGTCGGGTGAAATGCTTTATCATGAGGATCCATGGTATTCGAACTGGAAGGTGACCTGTATAAGATACAATACAATACATCATCATCATATTATTTTCATGATCTAGTTGAGGCGGGCATTCCCATGCTCAGCTTTATAAATTCATTTTCATGTACATAGAACGGATAATCGTCTGCGGTTGCAGACTAGTGATTCTTTATATGTAGAGTCATCATCCCTGGCTTGGATGACCATCTATGCAGCTTCTGTGTACATTTGATGTCTTTATATTCTTGGATATATCGTAGCCTGGATGGATGAAACTATATATGGGGTCTTCAAACTCGTTCAATCTTCACCCGATATACAAGTCAATCCATGTGAAAACATGTCCTGAAGTCGAACATGGAAATACATCGCTTGATTACCAGCCAATAATGTAAGTTGTTAACAGATGCGAGAGGAATCACTGATAATGATAATGACCCTCAAGGTACTATAGTACAATTCATGTGGTGTGAATATATGATCCGATGTCGAACACCACGCAAAATCTTTCGGTCGAAGGCCATTGATGTCAACCTGTCGCCGGAAGTGAGAAACTTGCCATTGAGGCATGCAAGCTTCAAAGTACTAAAAGGGTTGTTTCTAAGTCAACTTCTTGGATAATGAGCTGATGTCAACAAGAAGTGACCCATCATAGGAGGGCCTTAATGTATCCCACATCTATGACTCAAAACAAAGCAAATGATTTTCCGGAGGTGAAAACGATCTGACGAAACAAGGTTCAGGAATGTCGGCCATGAAAAATGAAGGGTGAAGGTATTGCAGTGGATGAGGCAATAACTGGATGGTGAATCCTCATCTGAATTACTTTTCTTGAACATATTGCTGACACTAAGATGGATTGGTAGCGTTAACCCCAAAATATGGATGGTGTGGAGGACCAATGGTGATATGACCGGTGAACAGAATAACCCAACCCGACTCAATCATGGTGATGGAGTGAAAGTATCATGTTCAAGAGCGACCTGCTACCATAAAATTCTTCAAGTTTTCTTCCCTTTTTCCCTAGTCATTGCTGACCAGTACCTCTTTATTTTTTTCAAGCTTGAGGAGGATAACATGTGCTTGTTCTATAATTTGCCCTGCAGGCAAATCTGTTGCTATGTTTTAGCGAGCCTAATGACAGTGAAACTCGTTCTTGTCTAGGTTGACAAGTTTGTCGCTATCGTTTTAACAAGTTTAACAACAAAGATAACTCGGTCCTTCTCATGTTTAGAGAGTTTGAAAAGGGATGAAAAGGAAATTCCAGCAATTATTTTCCATAGCATAATCCCTTAAGTCTGAAAAAGGATAAAATAATATGAAAGGGATGACTTTTTGATCACTTTAGTGAGCCGAAAAAGATAAGTGCTCAAACTTTTTCATGAGATAATCCCTTAGGTCTGCAAAAGATTAAAATATATAGGAGGGATGGCACTTCCCATTACTTTAAGGAGCTAGAAAGGCCAATAGCTTGACAATATTTTCATATTTAACAAGTCTGAAAATATTTTAAAGGAGACTCATTTTTTAGGAACGAGTGGTGTTTAGGGTAGCAACTGGTTCCGGGTAAGCTTGGAACTTCTTAAAACATGGTGATGTGAAGAGGGTGGCTAACAAGACCACTTGTTGCAGCTGTCCCTCAAAAAGGTAAACAATCAAGTGGAAGCAGATGATCAGCCAAAAGGATGGGGGTGATGGCAGGAACACAATGAAGGCTCAAGAGGCTGATAGCAGGGCAATCACAAAGGTTGTTTAACGAAGGCGGGTTCATTTTTTAATGAGCTTGACCTGTGGGGGAACTATGCTCAGTGGTAGGTTTATTTTTTAACGAGCTTGAACCATGCGATAACATTTCCCAAAGGTAGGTTTATTTTTTAACGAGCTTGAACCATGCAACAACATATGCTTATATTTTTTGTTTTCTTTTTATGTAAACTAGAAACAACAAAACTAAAAAGCTAGAAAAACTAAAAAGCTAAGGAACTATTGAGGTTAGGTAGGATAGTTTCATCAGCGGTTAGAAAAAACACTTCCTTTGCTTCGTCCATAGAGCAGACAAAGGTGAATGGTGTGTTAGACCAATCACCTAACCTAAGAATTTAAAAACTAAAAAGCTAGAAAGCTAGAAAGCTTAAAAGCTAAAAGGATAAAAAAATGAAATTAGTCGTTTTTAGCTTGCATAAAAAGGTTTACATGCTCCCAGGCATCGAGAAAAGGAGAGTCTCCAGTAACCATATGAAAATCACTGTGGTTAAGCAGGATGGTTTTTGTCAGCAATTAGACAAAACACTTACTTGGCTTTGCTCACCAAATAGACAAAGGTGAATGGTGTGTCAGACCAATCACTTAAAGGAAAATTCATATGGTAGGATGGTTTCGTCAGCGATTAGACAAAACACTTCTTGGGCTTCGTCCACATAGTGGACAAATGTGAATGGTGTGGGATGGCACTTCCAATAACATAACCTACAGGGAAACCTATCTTTTCAGTTGGGTTCATCTCAAAATAGACAAGGGTGCATGCCTCCTAAACTTTGTTACATTCACCGGACTACTTGTGGTAATTAGATGGATGGAATGAAGGTTCGAGAAACACTGCTAATGTACAGGACCATTCAAGGATGATGATCAACTTGGGGCTATGCTTGAACCGGGAAATGAAAGCTTGTTAATAGTGACAATTTTTCCTTCACATAGGAAACACATCACTCGAAAGAGTGTTGAAACAATAGCTTCCATGTTGTAAACATAGTCACATCCGAGGAGTAGATTGTAATCTAACGGCCCTTGGACTACCATCACATTCAAGTGAACGGTTTTCCTTCCCAAAGTTATCGGTAACTTAGGAAGGATCCTTAACGGTTGACTGGTTCCTTTGTTAAAGCCTAACAAATTCTATGTAACAGGCATAAGCGATGGCGAACCAAGCACTTTCCAAGCAGTTGAGGAAAGGATACTCACTTACGCACCCTCATCTATGATAGTTCCAGACACAATCATTTTGTAAACTTGTACTATGATCCGAAATGGTACATTAGAAGGGAGGCGGGATCTTGCTAGTCAATTCCAATCAAAGGAGGTGACTAGACTACTTGGAGGGAGTACCGAATAAATGAGTGAAATAATCCCTTGAGTAGTAGGAACTGGAGTATTTTCCTCTTGTTGTGAAGGAATGGGCAGATCACCCCCAAGTTCATTGGACTCTGAAGTGACAAAAGGAATTTGAACGATATCGTTCTCACTCTCGTTGGGAAGGATATGATCTTCTGAAGGTAAAACTAGGTCGACTGCCATTTTGACCTGTTGACTTTGGTCCAGTATGGACTCAAAAGATTCACTTTCAATGATAGGCACTTCGACCAACAATTGAGTTATGTCAGTCGGATTTTCAACTAGTAAAGGACTTGGGGAGAGTTTCCTGTATCCAGATGGAAGTTGCTGTGGTGAAGTAGGATGGTCATGCAAGACTCCTTTGGCTTCATCCAAAAAAGGACAACGGGGAAGGGTATGATCCCCTTCACATAACCTACATGGAAATTGGACCTTTCTTTTCTGCCCATTATTACTAGTTGATGGTGTGCTATCAACATGATCACCAGAGGTCGATGACACCGGTTGGTGCGAATGGGGGGACCATTCTCACAAGATCTGAGGAATGCACGAATATTCTCAATGAAAATGGTCTCCTCTACAAATTATGCATGGATCTCTGGGTTTAGCAGATTTAGTGTACAGATTTTCACCATATGCTGCATGGTTGCCCCCTTGCTAAATTGGCTTCTTCTTCTTCTTCTCCTTCCCTTTCTTCTTCTTCCCAGCCACTTCGTTACTAGCATTACTATTTTCACCAAGCGAAGAGGAAGAAAGGGAGGGAGAAACAAACGAAGAAGAAGGTGAAGGGTCAACTTCAATATCAACTGGTTTCTGATTTGATTGCTGAGGAATTACAGTATTTTAAATGACAGAGGTTGAGAATAGCCATACCGACAATCCAGTTGTAATTCTCGAAAGGGACAATGTGGCCATATATGGAGCACCAATATTTCCCCAAGAGGAAAAAGGACTAGGATTCCCTTCGAAAGGGATTCCTTGATTGGTGGATCCTGAATTTGTATCCATATATCTCAACCTAAGATCAACGAAGGAATAGGGATGTTATTCCGAATTTAACAAATTTTAATGATGCTTTGACACAACTTTGCTTTTTCAATTTTTAAGAGTCGAGAAAAAGCTAAATATGACACTAGTCCCCTTCGATTTTTAATGAGCCTAAAGTGACAAGTGCTGAGATGGACCTTTTCTTTTAAGGAGTCGAAAAGGAACGAAAGTGACTACTTTGTAAATCTAGACAGAGGGATTATCAAACCAATCGCAAAACTGCAATATACACCTTGGTGATAAATTAAAGAGAAATTAACAAGGACTTATGTATGGCAGTCAATCTTCACGAATGCTGTGTTCAGTGCATTGCGATCGATAGGGCGGCAGAAACAACTTCCTATGGATAAAGGATATAAGCCTATTGTGGTCTCCCAATATATACTCGACGGTACGGGGAGCACAAGTCCGTGCTAGCACTTGTTGTATCAAAGAGGAGGAATCACCCAACCTTCGCTGAAAATGATAGTTACTAGTTTTTATGACGTCGGAACACATCTCTAGCCTAGACCTCTAGATGTGTTGCATTAGGTTCCAAAGTGTTGTTAAGTTCATTGAAATTTATTTTAAAGTTGATCTTGTTTAAAATTTTGCCTTTCAATGGTTCACCGCATGATGTAGATTTAAAATTCCTAAATATGAAGTCTACAATGATAAACAGTCGTTGTTTATTTTGAGCAATGAAAATCCTAGCTACTAAGGAAAGAAGATTACGATTCTTTCAAACAAAGAGCAAAGAGCACACACTAAATGCACTTTTTCTAAATCATTTTTCACACACAGTCTAAATGCAAATGCAAATGCATGTATTTGTTTTTCGTTTGCCTTAATGTGAAAAATGCCAAAAAGGAAAACTAAGTAGAGCAAAGATCTGAAATATTTTTACTCAAAGCGACATCTCGACAATTTATTTTTCAAAAATAGAAAGGAAGACTAAATGACACTTTTCAATTTCGAATAGAAAATTCTTTCGACACTTCAAATTTCAACAAATCAAATCAAATACTTGAAGAAAAGTTCAATTTACTATTCAGGGAAGGAATACTCAACAACACTTCTCTTTTTGACACAAAACGACAGTTACGACACTTTTTGCACCAAAACAACAGATCGATTTAAGCAACTTTTCGACAAAGGATTGTAAATGATGGAAAAATTCATAAAAAAATTTACTAATCCTAATCAATGGAGGCTGGTCTATGTAATGCAAGGAGGCTTCAATAGTGAGATACTGTTCATAAGCAGCAAAACAACTAAATAGAACTGAAAACAAGGACAAAACCCCCCAAATTTCAAGGAGAGAAATAGGCTCAGTCAATCATCGCACCTGTGCTTCATAGAAATAGGGATGCATCAAAATGTTCAGGCTGAGGAAGTGCAATGCATACTGGTAGACAGTGACAGACAATGCGATGGGCCAGGGAGCGCAACTGAGATGGGTTTTGGCTCAAATTTGTAATTGATTTCAGTGAGTGACGCTGAGCTAGGATGGACAACAAAGAGCAAAGTACAGAGGTATGATCTTGAGAGGTTACTGAGCTACCAAAAGAGCATCTATAATGCTTGTAATTCAGATGTTCAATTCATAAACTAAACTGGAGATTGACTGAAGCAGCGTTCATCTACTATGCAATTGCAGAGAAAGAGAAATTCGAAGGCTATCTGGCTAACTTCAGGCTCTGTCTATAGTTTATAAATCAAACAACAACAACAAAAAACAATCATCTATTCGATCCCCAGTGGAGTTGCCATTTTGTTTCTCAGAAAACTAGTGTCTTTTCGATCGACTAGCCCTCTAGGATTGGCAACTATCCTAGAAACAAATAATTTAAAGCAATTTGTGATTTCCTCTATGTATGATAGGTAAGAGAGAAGCAAAGGAACCAACTTGGACCTTCCGCTTGACTCCTTGCTTGATTTCTCTCCCCCTTGACAGAGCTTGCAACTCCTCTCCTACTTATCCCACTTAAAGAATACCTATAGAAACAAAGTAACAAAACACCATCAAAGCATCTTGATCTATTATATCATAAACAATGCAAAATCAGAAATACAATGAACATACAATGGCATTCACAAACAACAAAATTCACAAATACATGATTGTATGGAGGAAAACTCAAAGAACTTTATTAAATATGAAAGGAGAATTACAACCCAGTTGTCTGATCCAGCATCATCCTCCCAACATCAAAGCCCTCTTCACCTCATGAAAAGCATGATCACCCAACAATACAATGCTCTTTCTCGGATACAAACTATCAGCACTTCCTTACAAATTAAAAAATTCTAGCCTCTAGATCTCTCAAATGAGGGATCCATTTATAGATGTCTGCAAGGGTGTGAGTCATCTCTGGGTTTTTGATTAGTGTCATTCCACTTGTTGTTCTTAGTTCCACTTGGATATTTCTTGGATCTCTTACTCATACCTGGACGAATTCAGAGAGGCAAGTGTCATAGGAGAAGTTTCTAGAAGATTCCATGAGCATCCACTTAGCAAACTATCTTGGACATTTGTTCATTCTCGCTCATCGCACCCCATAGAAGGCCTCTTCAGTATGCATCACACCTAGCTAGTGTAGGAGCCAGTATGCATCGCACCCTAATAGTGGAGTAGTCAGTATGGTCCAGTTTTGGCCAGTTCTGGATGGTTTTTCAGGTGGAACTTTTGGGGAATGATGTAATCAGTTGACCATGATCCTTTAGGTTATGAAACAACACTTTTAAGGGTTAAAGAGCCCTAGTTTATTGACATATAAGTTTGGGGTTGCAGTGCCCAAATATGTCTATAACACTCTCCAACCATCGTTCCTTTGTCAGTCATGAGTTTCTTTTCTCCTATGTTGCAAATTCATGGATCTTCCTATCAAACTAGTCTCTGATCTCCTTCTTATTTGGATTCCAATGATACGACATCACACATCCCTTATGCAGATTCTAGTCTTGGCAATGAAACCATTTGTTGGCTTGAGAGGGCCTGACCCAGGTTTAGCGTTAATTATCGAAACAAATCCCTACATTACTAGCCCTTTTGGAATCAGCCCGTGGAGCGCGGACCAAAGTCTCACTCGAAGCAATATGGGGGGATGTTGGAACCAAGTTTTCGCACCCTGAGATGGTTGTGATGTCAGTTTATTCCTCTTATGCTTACCTTCGCACAGGTCACTTTGCTCTAGGGCTTGCCAGACTAACCCTTTATTTCTCCCTTCAATACCTCCGCGAAAGGCTACAATCAACCTTTATGCAGCCCTATCCTATGGCTCGGGTACTTTCGCACTACTGTTGCAGCGTACCAAGCAAATTCCCCAAAGTAGTCTAAGTACCTTGCTTATCTTATCGAACAATTATCTGCATAAACAGATATCCTTAATTGCGATCAGTTTTCCAATATAATTACATTCATTCGTTCATCATATAAGCATAATAAAGGAAATTCATACATAACATATCAAGATGCATCAATAGAACAAAGACATAGAAATTGTTGAATATTTCCCTTTATTGATAACTTTCAAGTGATTACAGACTCTATCCGCCCTGCTCACACCGCTGCAGGGGTCCGCACACTCAGCTGCGGACTTCTATGCCAGGCCTCTGCGTACTCAGCTGCAAAGCCTCTACCTACGCTACGACCCAAGACTTAGACTTCTTACTTCAGAGCTATGACTCTCTTACATCATTATCCTTATGTGTCTCCAAAACTACTTAGAGCTTAGCTCTTTTTATACAATCCCATGGTCGGTGGACCGTGGGTAGGTCTCTTACAGCTGAATTTACTTTACAAAACTGAGGGTGGACTACCCTTTTTTATACATGACACCTTTGTGCTCCGCGACCACAAAATGTGGAGTCTTTACAATCTTATTACAAAATTTGACTCAAACATGGGCTTTTAGCCCCAAAACTGCCCTTGGGGAATCCTGCTCCCAATAGCTCCTGATAGGGTAGTCCTGCTCCTTCATGGCATCCTAGAATGAATTCCAAGTGGGAGAAGCTGAAAACAGTGAGTTCGTACCCTCATCCTTTTGCTCACAGCAGGTTTCCCACTAGTCCTTGACGTTGGGGGCTACTTTGAGAAGAGAGAAAGTAATATTTTCTCGGTTGGAAAAATCATGAACAAAAAAATACCCTTCAAGCAAGTTTAACCATTTATCTATGACATCTACATCTATTTGACCCTCGAATATGGGGATTTCAAATTTAACTTGTACCTTAAAGTGTGTGGCGCTTCCAGAAGTAGATGTGTTGCCCTTGGGTAGCTGCTGAAGGATCTGGGCAAAGTTTTCCATCATCGCGTTCCTTTGTCACTCGAGGGCTTCTTCAAGCAAGATTTTGATAGGATCTCATGCCCCCTCGTCTTTCTTTTCATCTGCCATGGGAGGCAATCAGGATTTGTGAGGCCGGTCTTGCAAAGGTTTGACTAGTTCAAGCCCTAACGCCTTATATCCCGACCTCGTTGGGGACATGCAGAGAAAAATAGACAAAGAGTAGACTGCTCTGATACCACTAATCTAGATTTAAATTAGAATGCAACAAATTATAGATATAACCATAAATACAAAGATGTAGTAGAAATAACACTTCATTTCATTAATGTAAAAAACTGAAATATGCTTACAAACAGAAATGGAAATAAACTAGCTCGGGCGATGGTAGCTTATCTCTAAGAAGATATGTGGTGCCTACATGCCTCTGAACTGTGTTACAATGAGGTTCGAAGGCCTATTTATTTCTAAGAAACAATGGAAAACCCTAAACATCCAAAAACCTAACCCTAGGAGATGAAGCGCCAAACTATGGACCTAGTTTGGGTAAATTGGTACATTAACTTCCCAGGGTCATAACTTTGGCATACAATCTTCGTTTGACACGCACAATACCTCATTAGAAATATCTATCTGAGGACTACAAATTTTTGTAACCAACATCAATCTATAACCCATGTCAGTCCCAGTTTTCCCAAAAAAACATCGTTTAGGGCCTCAAAACAGCTCTGGAAGTTCAAGACCCGAAAAACTTCCAAAATTAGTAAATTGTGCTATAATTAAGGAAACTAAAAAATTGAAAGAGAGAGTTTGGAGGGTCCAAGTGGGATAGGCAGGTGGCCACCAACATCCACCTAGATCAATGTGTGAACGAGTGAACATACATGATCTTTCAAACACACACTTACATGACTAGACGACAAGACTACTCAAACCATCCAGACACACATGCTCAACATGACTGATCGACGTTGTGAGCAACAAGCGTGCCACTTGTGATTGATCATTTGTTGACCATGACAACGCTTGCATGACAGTGTATGTGACTTCGTGTGTGAGTGCAACAGATGTTTACATAGCAAACACAACATGTACACACAAAGAAAATACCTTGAGTACAACGAGAACATGGTTGCAAGCATGACAATGACATCAACATGCAAAAGCTTGGGTGGAATGATCAATAATGGTGGGTGTGACGCCTCACACAAGCTCACAAAGTGAACCTAAGTGTGTGTAGTCATCAAGTAAAAATCTCAAAGGAGGCTCCGAAATTGGATGCAGACCAAAATTTTGGAGGGTAGTTGTAGTCGCTACAACACTTGGTGACACATTGGTAGAACTCTCGCTTCTCTGTTTTGGTTCATTGATAGCACAGGGCCTTGGCCTTTCAGGGAGTATTAAATCATTGTGTGGGTTACTTCAGCTTCCCCACTTACCCCATGGACATACATGGTTCACCTTTTTCTTACTCAGTCAAACACAGTAAAAAATTCATCTTGATCACAATGTTTCGAAATCGGGAAGGGTAGTTTAGTTCGCGAGTTGAATATTTTCATAGTATAAGTTTTCATCTCTGGTGTTGCTCCACTGCCAGGAAGCCTGGATAGTACCCCGATGGATTCACACAAGAACACACACATTGCTCCATTACCAATGAGCCTGGTCAGTACCCCAGTGGAGTTGCATGTTTCACCTCTCTGCGCAGGAAGCCTTTCTCTTCTTTTGCCTTTGTATTTTTTCAAGAGGACTATGCATAGGCACTTATTTATTTTTGGGGTGGAAGAGGGATCTGGATTTGTTTAGAGTAGAAGAGGTTTTTCCTTCAGAAAAGCATGTAAGACCTCTAACACAGGTTTGCTCATTTAGATTTTCCCCTTCTTCATTTCTACTAGTTGGATAAGCTTGCACACACATAACAGAAGGCTGAGTACATACATGGGGCTTCCCAGTGTGGACACAAGTTCATGGTTGGACCAAAACTTCCCTTGAAAATGGCTCATATTTTCATCAATACTTCATCAGCTGAAGGTTATAACCAAGCATAGAGAAGACAGACACAACACTAGCCAAGTGTTGCAGTGTCACAAGTCTCTTCAAATCTCAGCCACATACTCATTCAAAATCCATAATGCAGTAGATGGAAGCACTTATTTTTGGAAACAAAAATAGTAAGGTATTAAGAAACTCAAACAAACAAAAACAAAATTAGTAAGAATAAAAAACCCAATAAAAACGAAGATAGTAAGCAAAGCAAACAAAATGAAAACAATAAGCATTAAGCAGACTATGTACATGGCACAGGGCGTGGCCCGACCTACTAAAAGTTGTGCTTGAGATCTTGGCTTTTGAAAGGAAGGTTTTCAATCCTCTCGTAAAGTGATTGTAGATGGTATGTGTGTGGGCCAAGGTTCTCGTGGACTATGTACATACCAATCCACAGGGACTGGAACTTCGTATGTTCACCTTTGTCTTCATGGGACTTGTCCCATTTCAGAACCAAGTCACCAACACCGAAGTTAGCTTTCCCTGCAGACTTCTTATCAAACCATCTCTTGATATAGTTCTAGTGGAGTGTGAATTTTTCTTTTTCTTTCATCCTTTCTTCCTAAAGCTTATGGAGAGCATCCACCCTACGCTGAACTAGCTGGCAAGGCTTGCCTTGGGATTCTTGGGAAAGCTAAAGTGTAGACAAGTAGATATTGGGCAGAAGGATGGCTTCTTTGCCATAAACCAGGAAGTACAGTGAGGTATTCAGAGAGGGTTTGGGTGTTACATGGTCAACACATAATGCATTCATCAAGGCGGTATGCCAGTTGCGCTGCTCAGAGAAAACGGTATTTTTTATTATGTGAATGAGTTTTCTATTCATGGATTCTGCTAGAGCGTTTCCTTCCGGGTAATAGTTAGATGAGTGTTTCAACACAATATCATTCTATAATGAAAAATCATAGAGTTTCAAAGACGAAAAGTATGTTGAATTGTCAAAAACAAGTGTTATCGGAACGCTGAAGCGTGAGATGATGTTCTGCTGGAGCAAGCTGATGACCTCCTAGACATTCACTTCTTTGAGCAGAACTGCTTCTATCCACCACGAGAAGTAATTAGTTGTTGTTAGAATGTAGCGGTGTTGCTTTGACAAATGTGCGAATATTTCCTAACTGATGTCCAAGCCCCACTGTTGGAATGGTTCAGTCACTACAATAGGGTGCAATGGGGCTGTTGATCTTCGTGTCATGTCGGCGCATCACTAATAGACCAGGCACTTGTGGGCATAAGCATGTGCATCCTTGAATAATGTGGGTCAATAGAAACTAGCTCGCATAACTTTGTGTGCAATGGTGTTTCTCGTAAAATGACCCCCCACAAGTCCATCATGCAGATCTTGTAGTAGCTTCTCTGATTCATGTGCCTCCAAGCACCTGAGGAAAACTCTATTACTATGCTTCCTATAAAGCACTTCGTGCACTGACTGATATGCTAAGGATTTGAGGCACATTTCCCTCTTTTGTCTGATCAAAAAGTGAGAGGCTATGATGTCATGATCAAGGTACTGGCGCACATTTGTGTACCAAGAGATTCTATCTTCAGTGGGTGTTGCTCACCTCATATCATACATCTCAATTTCTTGATCCTAGCTAGCGAGCTCTTCTTCACTTTCTGGTGCATGTACTGCTTCAGCTACAAGTCTGCAGAGCCCATGTTCTTTGATTGTGTGAACTAGCTTGATTTCAAGATCATACTCTTGCAAGCCTGTCATCTAGTTCGCACGTCATTCACCCAGTTCTTGTTGTACAAGCAATGTGTGGATTGCTAGGTGAGGGACGAAGACTATGCAGTGGTTCTTCAGCAAGTAGGCCTGAAGTGTTTCACCACCTTGTAAATTGCATATGCTTGCTTGTCAATAGTTGGGTAGTTGAGTTCTGGTCCCTGCATGCTTGCACTCATGAAGGAGATTGGGCATTCATCATTCATCTCGTCCTTCTAAGTGAGTACTGTAGCGAGCGAACTATCAGAGGCGAAGGTTTATAGAAGGAAATATTTCTTGAAGTCTAGGTTGTAGAGTGTAGGTGCTTCTGCAACAGCCTGCTTTATCTGGGTGAATGCATACTTTTCCTTCTTACCCCAGTTGTATATTGCATCTTTCTTGATCATGTCCTTCATGGGCTTGACTATTTGCGCATAATATAAGATGAACTTCCGGAGGAACTTTATCTTGCCCAAGAAGGACTACATAGCTTTCTTATTAGCTGGGTGAGGGATATGTGTAATAATCTAAACCCATTCTGGATCCACCTTGATCCCTATTTTGGAAACAATGTGTCTGATAAGGTTCCCCTCAGACACAACAAATACGCTCTTTTTGGGATTCAAGGAAATCCTGTATCTCCGACATCCAAATATTTTCTTCAGATGCCGTATGTGGTCCTCACATCTTCTTGAGAACACAGTCATGTCATTGAGGTATACCACTATGCTCTGTCTAACAAGTCCGCGAAATATGATGTCCATGGTGCACTGAAATGTTGTGCCTGCATTTACAAGCCCAAATAGCATTCGTCTGTAAGCGAACATACCTCACTTGGTACGAAAGGTAGTCTTAAGTCTGTCTAGTTCTGCTACTAGGACCTGATTGTATCCTGAAAAATCGTCAAGAAGAGAAAATATATGTGCCCCAGATACTGTTTGCAGAATGTGTTCCATAGATGACACGGGGTAGTTATCTTTGTCTGAGGTGTGATTCACATTCTATAAATCAACACACAAGTGGATTTCCCCAGACTTCTTGCGTACAGGAACAAGGTTTGGAATGACATGGAATGGCAAAATTTGTATATGATCGTGCATCCAATAGCTTAGTGATCTCTTTCTATAAGATGGGTTCAAGTGACAGATGTACTTTTCTCAGCTTCCACTGATATGGCTTGACCCATTCTTTGATCAGAATGATGTGTTGGATGATTCACATGTCATAGGTTTTCAGATCATCGTATGTCCACACAAACACATATCGGTACTGTTTAAACAAGCGGACAAAGGCTTGTTGCTCTTGCTATGTGCAACATGTACCAAGATTGACAAACTGCAGATCTTGTTTTGTTCCCAGGTTAATTAGTTTGTGCATCATGGTGGAACTATGAGTCTTGCTATTCCTCGGCCCCTGAAAATGTTCTTGCAAGTCATAAAGCTTTTCCAATGTTGCCACACTTTTTGTGATAAGGTGGTCTTTCATGTTACTAGCTTTCGCTTGCAGAGAGCACTCGTGCTCATCATCATCTATCACTGCATCTTTGAAGACATCAGCATTGGCCATGAAATGCAGTATTTGTTGATCATCATTAAACACACATAAATTAGTTATGTTATTCGAGATAGATGGATTATACAAAATTTCAATAGTAAATATATCCCTAATCAGTGACATTCGTGAAGTTGTGTTTGCCAGAGCATTGGCAACTGCATTACGTGTACATGGTACAACTATGATGGTAAATTCTTGGAAGTTTGAGATTAGTCGCCATACCTCTTGTTGGTAAATTTTGAGATGCAGTGACAAATAGTGAATGGTGTTAATCTCTGAATCACCTACCACTTTGAGCGCAACCACGTTGAGGCTTATGGATTTCTGCAATCCTAGCACAAGTGCTTCATACTCAGCAACATTGTTCGTGCACTCGAACTCCAAGTGACTTGAAACTAGATGCTTTTTGTTGTATGAGTTGATCAAGGCACACCTGGCTCCTAATCCGTCCTGTGCCTTTGATCTGTTAAAGTACATGGTCCACAACTTGTATGTACATGGACCATTTGACGTGCTAGTATTATTTCTATTATTGTTGCTACTAATGCTACTACTGCTACTATTGGTACTAGGGTTGGAGTTGGCCATGCAAGATAACACCCCAACGTTGTTTCTAGGAGGTAGTTGCCAAACATGAGTTATGCGAAGGCCAATGGTTCATTCTCATTGTTAAGGGGAGTGACATTATGCTTCATATACCTCTCAGATAACACCCAAATTTGGTTGCATTTTCCCTTGTACAGAAGCCACATGTGCGACCAATCTATAGAAAAATATTTCTCCAGCTTCTTGGACTAGTCTCTGCTGAGTAGTAGACCGTATGCTTCTGGTATGTCCACAACAACTATGTTGATGCATTCGTGGACTCGAATGTCATGAGATAGTTGGATGATCATATCTCAGAGTTCACCAATGGCTAGTACAGATGTCCAATCAAGTTGGATGATTCGTGCGAATGTTTGGCTCCATTGTGCATTGATCTTTTTAGCAATGGAGAGTGGCATGACATTGGCTGCCATGCTGGAATCAACCAAGCAGTTGTGAACATTACAGTTGAAAACTTCAAATGAAAGTAGGAATGGAGGGCAACCTGAGTTTGCTTCTTCCATCCAGAGTGTGTTGAGCATAGTGGAAAGTGATCTGGGAGGTGTGCTTGCTCCCTTGTTGGTAGAGGTTGCACTGTCCATTGCTGTCTATCCCAATGTGTGTAGCAAGATGTCTCGCTGACTTTAGATCTTAGCTAAGTCAAACAAACTAATGTTCACTTGAGTTTTCTTCATGCCATCTACAATGTTGTAGTCTAGAAGTGGAAGACTCATCAAGGTGTTCAAGGTAGGACTGATGTTCATGTTGTCCGACGGAGTGTTCTGCAGTTTCCTGCTCATGGACGCACTCTTGTTCACCGCTTTCTTCCCAGACTTGTTTTTTGTTTTATCCTTTGGGGTGGCCGGTGGATCATCCTTCGTCAACAACAGTCTCATCTTTTCTTGTGCTTCCCCAAGTGTAAGGGGAGCCCCTTTACTCCTAGGATTGTAACAATCATTTTTATTTCGGGGCTGCTTCTCGGTGCTCGTCTTCAGCATTTCTTGCGAGCACTGATATGCATTCACCACATGCCTAGAACTTGATGGTTCATCAGGTGCAATACCTTCATCATTATCAGTGTCTTCTTGCTACTCCCGCATACTATTTTTTTCATCGAATGTATGACTGCATACCAAGTTTGTGACTCGCTTCCAGTCCGAAAAAAATTTCTCAGGTGATGTTCTTCATGGAATGAACAGAACTTGGGATCTGTGCACTATTCGACATGGAAAATAGAGCTTTGCACAGTTTTTTGTGTGAACAGGTTGCTACCTGATGAACTGCTTCCTTGTCTCTATCTGGACAGATGGTTTCTTGTAGATGTGTATGTTTTCCGTTTTTTAAGCTCAGACACTTCTGTTGTCAAGTTCTTGATGAGGCGAGTGAGGGTTTCAATATCATTTGCTTCCTTTGTCTCTACCCTTGCTCACCATCGCTTGGGACTTCCTACTTGTGTCTTTGGAGTCCTTTGCTAGTTCATCATTCTTGATGACTCCAATCACACGCAGGTGTTTCTCAATAGCAATAGCCTCTTTGCAGTTTTCCAAGAGTGTTGGTTTCACAACTTTCTTTATGAATCGTGCAATGCTAGTCGGCAGTGCGGACATGTAGTAATCAATAGTGATGGAGTCATGAGGTTTGGTGTCCGCTACAAATTTGTTCAATATGCGTGTAAACCTCTAATTGAAATCTTTTACCTTTTCTTTCCCCTCCATCTTCAGGCTTCCCAATTCTTTCAGTAACATAATTGGGGTCTTGTCATGAGAAAACTTTTTGAGGAACATGTGTTTAAATGCACCCCGGTTCTATATGTCATTTGGTGGAAGGTTGTGATACCATGCAACTGCATGACCATCCAAGGTACATGGAAACAATCTACATGCTACATTGTCATGTTGTACCTCAAGGGTCTGCAGATGAAGGTAGAAGTTATCCAAATGGTATTCTAACTTCACCAGGCTGTCAGGGTTGAACTTGATCTTCATTCTCTCTACTCGCTTTGGCATCTTGTGCAAAACAGCTGGGAGAGCCAATGGTCCCTGAGTCATCCATTCCAGATTTTGGTCAGCCATCTATTCTTCTTCTTCGTCCTCTTCCTTTCTTTCAGAATCTAATGGTTTTAGCCCTGAGTCCGTTGGTTCGTCTTCGCCTCCACCTCCTTCATTGCCTTCCCCTCTACCTCCTGTTCTGGAGCATAATCCCAAGATCACAAGGGTGTCTCATTCCCCTTGTAAGTAGACCGGAGATTCCTCTCTGTCTTCACTATATTTTGCCATACCTTCAATTGTGGCAAGAAATTCTTCTTCCACTAATGATACAACAACCCCTGTGGGAGTGGATTTTGGCTTCCTTGATGCGTATGGAAGATGTTGTATGCCTAGAATCAGTCTGATTTCTTTCGTGAACTGGCAGGTGATGTGACGGATGAAGCAACGTTGATGATATGGAATCTTGTGTTCAGTCCTGGGAGGTGAGAAGTAACCAACTGCAGATTCAAGCGTAGGTGAGAGGGAGTGCGAGTTACTGCCTTGACTAGATGGTTGATGAGTGAGTGTGAGAGGACGTTCAGCCATATACAACTAGTTGTCCTCCTTCTAGTGCCATAAATGTTGACAGTGATAGACTGCCAACATTCATGGGATCAACCCAGTATGAAGTCATAGCTAGACCCCACAACGTTTGGTGTGGGAGTCCCATCCGATATGATGGCTCGGTTGCCATTATCTTAAAGATTTGCCTCAACTCTTGCTTGTTAGCATAGGAGAGTGGTCTGCGTTGTCTTCGAGAAGTGAGGTTTGCATGCCTGGTGATTACTAGTGCCACTTGTGTCAATGGTTCTTTCACTGTAGAGGGAGAGGGTGTGAGTGAGTCCCAATTTGGTTGGGAGGAAGCCCCAACTCTACTAGGAACACACAACACAAATGGATGTGCACAACTTCTGGAGGAACAGTCCACACGGATGCGAAGGTCACAACACACAAGAGAAGATAACACGTACAACACTCAGCAGATGAGTCCAGGAAAGTGCAATGGTTGTTATATCAAGTTTTATGTGAAAGGTCTGTTTGATGTTCAGAAGGGTAGCCAACATGGGTGAGATAGCATTAACATCATATACAACACATTTTCATTAACATATATGTATTAAAACAAGTGAATGAGTTCAAGTGTTAAACACAGGTTAAAGCAACATGCATTACAAGTGTTCAAGATTAGTCTTAACAAATTTACAATACATGTGTGAAAACGTGTTGGCCTGTTAGCAGGCTTCTGAATTAAGCGAAAGTTCCAAGACACATTGTTACACCATACATCACTAACCCTGTGTGTGGGACGTTGGAGCCACTACTTACTCCTCAAAGAAAATATTATAGACTCTCAAGGCTATGCGGGAGGAGCTAAAGTGAAAAGTCCTTTTGCATGTACAAATGAGGGGGTATTTATAGCCAAGGGTGAAATTGACCCTTGTGGTTGTTTGCCTACCCTCATGACTATTTGACATCCATGAATTTTCAACTTTACATGACTCTTCATACAACAAGTGGATCTCTTGGACTTCCACGTTACATCACATTGAATGACAATATGGCCACAGTAGAGATGTGGACAACATGACTCATGAAAAGACTCGACACAATAGTGATGGTACATTCATGTTGCTAATGGTGTGCATGTCGAGTTGCAGTGTTTCTGAGTGATGGATGTCCTCATGGTGTGTCACAGCTTCACCTCTGCATGGAAAAATGCGTGGAGTCTTCGATGGTCGTTGGTTCACTTGATGTTGCGTTCATACATTGCTCCTTGCTTGTATGTTGGTAAGCTTGATAGGTTTGTCCGTTCACGAAAGGTGCATGTTCGTCCATTCATCCGTGAACACACCTTGCATGTTTTCTCGTTCGTCTATCCACGAACACATATTTGCATGGTCATCCATTCATGAGCGCATCTTTTTGCATGCACGTTCATTCATCTATTGGCGAACATGTCCTTCTACATGTGCTCCCCTTGTTCATCCCATCCGTCGTCGTGCCACATTTGCTTGTTTACCTATATCTGCAGTCTCATGGTGAAACAACATCAAATCCATAAACCTCCTAGTCTACCATCATGCATGATCGTTTCGGATGCAGGTGACCGGGAGAGGAGACAAGATTGTGAGATGGGATGGAGGCTCTAGGCACTCCTGATGAAAATTGTGCAGCATTCATTGGGTGATGGAGATGGGCATTCCAGATCGATAGTGACTTTCCACGAGGTTTGGCTCAACCGGAGGAAAAAACTACGCAGTTTTTGAGAGAAATAGTCTAGGCTGTGAGAAGGTTGGGCAGGCAAAATCTTGGAAATTTCCAAAAGGAGCAAGCAGTGGGAATCTAGCAGCCAAAACCATGCAATTCCTAGAGGGAATTGGCAGCTGGCTACTGGTTCTCTGGCAGCAAAAATTGATCAATCCTAAGGGGAACTTGAATTCAGCTACCGAGTGCTTGGTAGCAAAAATGCGCAATAGCTGGAGGGAACTAGTAGTCGACTGTTGGAGCTTGGCAGCAAAAAATGCACAATTCCTGGAGGGAACTGGTAGTCGGCTGCTGGGAGCTACTCGTGGGAAAAAATGCATTGATGCTGGGAGGCTGGCCTACTGATCACCTCTACATAGTTTCTGAGTTGAGTGGATTGCTGGGCAGCAGAGGGATTGCTCATGAAAACTCTGTAGTTTTCCAGGTGAGCAGCCGGTCGACTAACTAGAAACACTGCGCAATTTCTGAGGGAGACAGGGACAAGCACTTGGTGTCTATCCAGCTTGTGTGCATAGTTTTCTTAGTGAGCAGAGTGGTGAAGGTCTATAGCCTTTTTGCAATCTTTTAGGGGAGTCAGTCCCGGGGTGGCTGTGGGGTCAAACTCTGTGGTTGACCAAAATGAAGCTTGATTGATTCGCTTGCGGCCAGCACAACTTGAAATGGCTTGCTTGGTGCTTCTACATTGTTCTAGGTGACATTCAATTGATTCAATGGTGGGGTGATGGTCTAGATGTTAGAGGTGAATCCGATCATCAAAACTTCAACAAAGTGACTAAGTGTGTGAACGAGTGAAATATGCATACGTGATTGTTGAGCCCTGAACTTGCATCTTTCCGATACACCTTCCTAGACTTTTTCCATTTACCTGGACCTCCTAAGCTATCAACATCATTGCATATTAATCATAAAAGAGCACTTAAAGTGGTTTTTAACTATGTTTTGTGTCTGCTGTTTGAATTAGATTTTTGCTCATTAAGCTGCGGAATCTTGTCACTTTCCGCAGCTGCTTCAACTTTCCGCAGCCGTTTTTGTTAAAGTCTATATTGCAAGTGTCTTCATGCAAATTGAGCCACATGGACAAGTTGAAAATGACGTGGACATGGACCGAGTCCTATTGGCTCAGTCGGATTCATTAGAGGAGGCGATGGTCAACGGTGGTCAAACAGAAGAGTCCTACAGCAACAGGACTCTGTTTCCAAGCACGTGAAAGATTTTCATGGCCGTTTCTAGATTTTTGGAGGCATGCTGACACCTGTAGGCTGCCCATGATGTAAATCCAACAAGCCACTTTCAATAGATTGCATCATCTCGGCAACCATGATGCTAGATCCATGGACGTTGTCGTTCATGTGTCCTCTGTCAGCGCAATTTTTAGGAAATCAATTATGTAGCCTTTTGTTATAAATAATGCGTTTCTATACACATAGGAGTTAGTCTTTGGAATGTATTGTTGACTGTTAAAGAGCCCACTGTATCGTGACATTGTTTCATTGTTATGACTGTGTTCTGAATATATGAGAAGACTCTATTTCTGAGCATAAGTCTTGACTGATAGCTGTTGCCCGAGGTTGTGCAGAGGGCCCCTGCACATGCAGTGGTTTTGTTTTATATTGCTGTACAGTTTCATGTTTTGTTTCTTTATGTTTCTTATGCCATAGTTATTCACTCATGTATATTGCATTTCCTATGGTACTAACGTTTCATTGTTGTTCATAATTTTACATGCTTTACATTGCTGTTAACACTGGTCATTGTGTATGTTCGAGATTACAGTAGGCTGCCCGGGCATTTGCATATAGTTTTCACAATGACTAATGACATGGAATCAATCTTTCTGCTGACTTACTTTTCTTAGCTTTTAATTTCAGTACTGTTTTGTTTATTTCAATTTTGTTCATTGGCTTTATTAGTTAGCTTAGATATTAATTTGCTCATATCATTGTCAGTTACCTCCGAAAGCCATAGTGAGACTAATGGTGAGGGATTGAAGTATGAGTGTGTAATTTGATATTAGTTTTATTTTTCTACAAATTAGATATTAGATTTCTCAAGTTGTTGATGATTACCTCCGAAAGCCATAGCGAGACTAACTGGCGAGGGCTCAGACTATGAATTGATGTGATTTGATTTTAAGTTTACTTTTCTGCAATTAGATATTAGATTGCTCAAGTTGTTGATGATTACCTCCGAAAGCCATAGCGAGACTAACTGGTGAGGGGTCAGACTATGAATTGATGTGATTTGATTTTAAGTTTACTTTTCTGCAATTAGATATCAGATTTCTCAAGTTGTTGATGATTACCTCCGAAAGCCATAGCGAGACTAACTGGCGAGGGGTTAGAATATGAATTGATGTAATTTGATTTTAGCTTTACTTGCAATTTTTGGATTTCTTTGAGTACAGTAGCTCAATTCATTTCTTTTGTATTTAGATAGCAGCAAGGATAATGGTTTCATGATCAATAGTTCACTGTTTGTTTGATTAGAATAGTGGCACATTTTTCATGTTCTTTTAGGAATTAATTTCATCATTGCATGTTCTAAGACCTTCTGAAGTTTGAAGTTTTGGAAACCATTATAAAGGACATAATTGCCTTGAACATTTATATCCATACTTGTCTTTTAGAATTTCCATTTCACATTAGGAGATAAACGAAGAGAAAAACCCCCAAAACAAAATAAAAGAAATCAAAAATGACAAAAAGTAAGAAAGAGGTTATCTTGCACATATAGTGCGCCACACTTCAACAGTTTACGACTCCTGGATTGACAATTAATATAGCAATTTAGGACACTCTAAATTGACCAAACAGTGATCTTGCAAACACACACTTATATGACTAGATGATGAGATGACTCAATCCATCTAGACGCACATGCTCAACATGACTGACCGATGGTGTGAGCAACAAGCACAACACTTGTGATTTATCGTTGGTCGACCGTGATGACGCTTGCACGACAATGTATGTGACTCCATGTGTGAGTGCGACAGATGTTTACATAGCGAACAGAACATGTACACATGAAGCGAAGACCTTCAGTACAACTAGAACATGGTCTCAAGCATGATAGTGACATCAACATGCAAAATCTTGGGTGGTATGATCAAGCAAGGTGGGTGCAAGGACTCACACAAGCTCACAGAATGAACCCGAGTGTGTGCAGTCATCAAGTAAAACTCTCAAAGGATGCTCTAAAATTGGATGCAGACCAAAATTTAGGAGGGTGGTTGTAGTCGCTACAACATGTTTAAAATAAATAACGAACCAAACAACAACAATTGTAGATCAAACCCCCAACCTATAGGGGAGTTAACCAACGTGCCCAACCAATTGGTCTATTTCCATTTTGTTGAAAGTTTTGTGGAGTCGAGACTTTTTGTAGACAAAATTTTAAAGGAGGATAATTTGCTCATTTCTAAGCCTTTTCTAGCACCACAAGAGCCTAGATAGAGGTTTTTGAGCATTCTAGACAACATGTGAGCATTATTTTTGCAAGTTGAGGCTTTTATTTTGATGTAAATAGAACCTTAGCATCTTAATAAAGTGTTCACCATTACAAGCTGGACCCGGAGATGTACCCGAAGATGGGTGAACTCTGTTATCAACTTGTGTT
The DNA here is from genome assembly GCA_031772625.1 of Pinus tabuliformis. NCBI lineage: Eukaryota > Viridiplantae > Streptophyta > Pinopsida > Pinales > Pinaceae > Pinus > Pinus tabuliformis. Next base: position 105,873,580 of record CM062812.1, read on the forward strand.
TGTATTATGCCACATTTTTGTTGATTCGGATTTAAAAAGGAACATAATAAATTACAGATATAACCATACATATAGAGATGCAGCAAAAATAATACTTCATTTCATAACTGTAAAATACTGAAATATGCTTACAAACATAAATGGAAATAAACTAGCTTATCTCTGAGAAGAGATGTGGTGGCTACATGCCTCTAAACTGTGTTACAATTAGGCTCAAAGGCCTATTTATTGTTGAGAAATAGTGGAAAACCCTAAACATCCAAAAACCTAACGCTAGAAGATGAAACACCAAATTGTGGGCCCCGTTTAGGTAAATTGGTACATCAACTTCTCAGGGTCGTAACTTTGGCATATGATCTCCGTTTGACGTGAACAATATCTCATTAGAAAGATCTATCGGAGAACTACAACTTTGGGTAGAGAAACATTAGTCCACAAACCCATGTTGCTCCCATTGTTCCTAAAAAACATCGTTTAGGGCCTCAAAATGGCTTCGGAAGTTTAGCACCCAAAAAATTGCTAAAAATAGTAAATTGTGCTACAATTAAGGAAACTAAAATGTTGAAAGAAACGATGGTGGGGGTCCAAGTGGACTTGGCGGGTGGCAACCAAAATCCACCTGGATCATTCCTCCCCCCCTTAGGAAGCAATGGTCCCCATTGCATCGAGTTCCTCCATGAGATGAGAAAACTTCTGCTGAACTTGGTCCTTGGTGAGCCACTTGCCCTGGTGAAGGAGTTGGCCTACTTTGACAACTCAATACAGTTTCATATTCTGCTGGTGAGTGTGCTTGATCTGTGTGTCCATGATCTTATCAGTTGCAGCTTGTTCCATGCAATCTAGATTTAACTCTATGGGTGTGAGCTGTTCTGCAATGTCGAATGTGTCTAGTAATGGTGGAAAGTATGGCCGAAGGCGGTCCACATTGAACACTGGGTGCAGGACAAGGAATGGGGGAATGCTGAGCTCAAATGCATTGTTTCCCATAGCCTTGGTAATGGTTTAAGGACCATATCAGTGTGGTCTGAGTTTTCGATAGGCTCTGGTAAGGCGTTCCTTTTGCAAATGCAACCAGACTTTGTTGCCCACCTGAAACTTGTGTGGCACTCGATGTTGATCATGTCGTTGCTTGTACCTAGCATTTGATTTCTCCATAATGTTGTGGACATACTGGAAAATATGTTGGATGTGCTCAATGAAGCTATTTACCTTATCTGTTTCGGACTGAACATGAGCTGAATCTGCGTGAGTAGCTGTAAATGGCATGGCCACATCAATGGGACATAGTGGCTGGAATCCCAAGCCTACCTGAAAAGGGATGTGGCCATTCGAGCTGTGGAGAGCCCAGTTGTAGCTATGTTGAACATAGGGGAGACTCTCATCCCATGTGTGTAGATGCTTTGAGTTGTACATGCGCACAATGTGTACGATCATCTTGTTGACAACATCTGTATGGTCATCAGTTTGGGGATGGAAGGCTATGGACTTACTGAGTTTGGTGTCCAGTATCGACCAAAGATTGGACCAAAATGTACTAAGGAACCTGTTGTCCTGATATGAGATGATAGACTATGGGATCCCAAAGTGTACCCACCCTTGTTCAAAGAGGAGTTTAGCATTGGTTTCTGCTGTGATATTCTTCTTACAGGCCGCCATAATGGCCATCTTCGAGAACCTGTCGACGACCATAAAAAAACAGTCATTTCCATGCTTAGTAGAAGGAAGGCCCGACATGTAATCCATGGAGATGGATTCCCAAGGTTGACTAGGGGTAGGCAGTGGGGTATAGAGGCCTTGCTTCTAGATGTTTGGTTTGGCAATGGCACAGGCAGTGCATGATCTAATGTACTTCCTGACATCTTATCGAGGATTCAGCCAATAGAAATACTTCTGCAGTACTATGACCATTTTCTTGACTCCAAAATGCCCAACAGCCTGAGTGTAGTGTGCTTCCCAAATCATCTTCGCACACTCACTTCAAGGAACGGAAAGGTGACCCAGGTGGCATAACAGGGCATCCTGGAAGTGAAAATCTAGAACATGCTAACCCTCCAAGAGTGTCTAGTATGTGTGGCCAAATTTTGGGTTGCTTTTGTAGAGAAGTGGCCAATCAGAAGTTGTGTGCCCACAAGAGTTGAGCACGGTGGTTAACGCCATGATTAGAGGTCAATTGAGGCAATCTGAAACATTATTGGTGCTTCCCTTCTTATACTTGATATTCAAATGGAACTGTTGCAGGTATGTGGACCACTTCTGATAGCGATCATTCTGCAATTTCCCTTGGGTCTCTATGAACTACAGGGGTTAGTGGTCTATGTGGATGACTGTTTCCTTCCCCAAAATGAAATGCTTCCATTGTCGGAAGGCTTGCACAATGGAATACATCTCTTTGTCATAAGTGGGATACTTCCGTACTGTGTCTGAAAGTGTCTCACCATGATATGCCACTAGATGCCTGTGTTGAGTAAGGACTACCCCAATAGCATTGTCAAAGGCATCCATCTCGACCTCAAATGGTTGTTGCAATTCTGGTAATCTGAGCACTAGTGTCAAGCAAAGGTGATATTTCAACTATGTGAATGCCTTCTATTGAGATTCAAACCAAAATCATTTTTCTTTCACTCCTCTCTTGATGACTTGACTTAAGGGCCAAGTGATATGAGAAAATACCAACACGAACCTGCAATAGAAGTTGGCAAGACCTAGAAAGCTGCAGAGCTCTATCAAAGTGGTTAGAGATGGCCAATCCCGAATGACTTGGATCTTGGCTAGATCCACATGCACCACCCATTTATCAATAATGTGTCCCGGATACTAAACCTAGGTCATGCCAAAAGTGCATTTCTCCAAATTGGCACATAACTTTTGTTGTTGCAGTGTTTGGAGAACCTATCAGATGTGGTGGAGGTGCTCTTCCCAAGTCTGGCTGAAGATCAGGATGCCATCTAAGTATACCACTACAAATGAGTTGGTGAATGGCTGCAAGATGTCATCCATTAGCCTCATGAGGGTTACAGGAGCATTTGTCAACCTGAAAGGCATACCTAACCATTCAAAAAGGCCCTCCTTGGCTTTGAAGGCAGTGTTCCACACATCAGAGGGTTCAATTGGTACTTGGTGATATCCTGACTTCAAATCAATCTTGCTTAAATATTTCCCCCCTTTAGTTGGTCTAGGAGGTCATCAATCCATGGGATCAGGTACCTATTATGGACAATGATCTTGTTCAGCACCTAATATTCCGTACAGAGTCTCCAAGTCCCATCCTTCTTCTGTACCAACACAATTGGGCTCCCACGGGGTGATGAACTTGGACGGATGTGACCTTTATGCAGCAACTCCTAAATCTGCCTCTTGATTTCATCATTCTCAAGAACGGTCGATAGATTGGTCCTTTGGATAGCAGCACACCTGGGGTTAGATTTGTTATTTCCAGTCTTCACAGCCTGTCACCAGGGATCAAAATGGGCTCTTACTATGTCTGGTTTTCAGAGATGTTTTGCACATGATCTTCAGTGAAAATCATATCCTAATTATTTCCATCAGAAGAATCTTGGAAAAATATTTCCAATGGTATATCACACTCCCGTAACCATTTTCTGTATCAGAAGATATGATCGAAATGAATGAGTGATTCTTGGTTATGCATGTTTTGAGGTCAGTTGTTGCACACAATGACAAGTTTACTACAAGATCAGTTTCTGAAATAATGGTAAGGAATTTTTCAAAAGTGAAAGAGGTTTTTGTCCACCACATACCAAACAACAAAAACCTCCTTCAGTTTATGCATAGGTGCTACTATGTGGGAGATATATAGTGATATTTGGAGCCTCGATTAAAACAAAGCAAATTTTTTATTTATTTTACTGTTTTAGTCATTTTAGTGCGGTGCTGTTGCACTAAAATATTGTCACCATGACATTCTACAATCGGTGTGAGTCTATCACCACTCATACTTTCCTCCTTTGCAAGTATTAAACCTCAGTTCTTCATGTCAAGCCTTGAAAATAAGAGAAAGCCCTTAAAAGTCTCTAAAACTCTAGTTCCACAATTTCTCTTAGCATTACCTGTGGTCCCGCACCTAATGGTCATGTCCCCTGCGCACCTGACTACTCTGTCTCTGTGTAATGGGTGCAAACCCCTGTAAAAGTCAAAAAGGTGCAAGTACATTCTTAAAAACTCACTTTGAGTCATTTCTGGAAGCTTCTAGAAGGAATCTTGAGGTGGCCAGTTCGCTCCTTTAAGGTTCATGGATCCCATACCTTAAGGAGCTAACCCCTTGATGTGAGGAGCTTATCCCTTTGAAGGAGGACTCTATCCCTTCATAGGTGGACCTGTAACCTCCTTCCTTCGCACTATAAAATGAAGCATTGGGCTGGTTACTGAGGAGGTTGAAAGCTAAATATTTTTGAGGTGAAATGCTGTTGGAACTTAGTCTTCCTAATTGAGCTTTTGTGAGGAAAGATTACATACCTCTTTGATCTCATTTGGAAGTGTGAGGCTTGTCAAAGTAGAAGAGATTCTTGTTTGGAACCCTACGAAGAGCTTGTACAACATCAAGGCACCAAAGGTTGTAAAGTTCTTCTATTTCAAAGTTAATACAATCAAGTTTATTTTTCTCAATAAGTTGTGTTTTATGGTTTATTTTATGAACTCCTTGATCATCACAATGAACATGATTTATTATATTAGCTATGCAGGTGTTATTTGATGTGTGCTTGTTTGTGATTACAGGTTCTCAAAAGGAAACTCTTTCGGACAGTTGAAGCATGGCTGCCACAAACTAGCGTTGGACTTAAGGTAGGGTCTAAAACACCTCTTTAGTTTTTATTAATGAATCGCAATATGTTTAGGGAAAGATAGATTTGCTTGTCCTGCTTGTTGCTATATATATTTTGATACTGGGGAGATCTGTCTTGTCTGCAAGAACGATTTATCTAGCCAACAAATTGGCGACTCCGCTGGGGAACTGAATTTGGTTTTTGGTTTTCCTTTATCTTTCACTTGAGAAACTTATTCTTGTTTCTGGTTTTTTCTTGATGTGTGTGGGATTGGGTAGTTTTTAGGATCTGGAGTGATTTTTGTTTTTTCAAAATTTTAAAGAGGACTGCACGTTCTGTTTACAATACAGTGCGGACATCTCTGCACTATTCCTTTAGTGCACAGAGCGGTACCGCATCTAGTTATGCTGGAAGCCTGTGGACCCTGTCAAAATTTTTGAAAAACTTAAAATGTTTTCACCCAGTTAAGTTTAGGTTTCATTTACAGCTTTTAGTGTCTATCAAAATTTACATGTGTTCTGTCAAAAATCTCTTGCAAGTAAGTTCCATTGGCATTTTTGTTTTAGATGATTTTCTAGAAGTTTTGCATGCCTAGATTTGTTTTCACTTGGTCTTTGTAGTGACTCAAAGATTAGAAGCCTGAGAAGCCTTAGATTACCCTGGTGTCTTTTGTCTTCTTGATGAGTCTGGCTGGTTTGTGAAATCTGTCCTTGGTGAGAAATAGAGTTCCTTTTCTCTTTGCAAATCTTTGAACGAACTTGGTTATAAGTTTTGAATTTCATTTTTATAAAAGAAAACACATTTGGATGTTTTTAGATTGATTTGTTATTCTGAACGAATTAATCCTTAGTTTACTGAATAATTAAGTAAAACATCCTCGAAAAGATTTGAAGCTTTTACTACAATTAGGTTTTTAGAAGTTTTTAGATCTCAATATTAGTTTTTCATAGTTTTGAGTGTTTTCTAGAAATCATAGATTCTCTTTTGAAAGAATTGTTTTCTGTAGTTTTGAGTGTTGAAAAAGAAAAGGGATTTTTTGTGAGCTTTAATTAGTAGTCTCGTTTTGAGTTCTTATTGAAAAAGACAAAATATTTTCTTTCTATTTACATGTTGAAGGAAAGATTTGTTTTTCAAAGAATTGAATTCTCAACTCTTTCTTTTAGCTAGAAATTCATTGAAAGGAGAAACGAATTGTTTATCATTTTAGGTGCATTTTTTAGTGTTTTTGGAGTCAAGTCTTCACACCATCAAAGTTTCATCTCCATACCTATTGACTTAAGAAACAACCCATAAAAGTAACGCTTAATTAAAATTGATCTAGCAATCTTTTTATTTCTAGGGCTCTTATCACCAATATAGCTTAGGCTAGTATCTTGGAGTAGGAAGTAATTAACTCTCCAAGATAGTTAAAACAAACAAGTAGCTATATCTTGTGGTAGGAAATAAATCCAATTGTAATTGATATAATTTGGGAAGCTCCTCTTAAAGGAGTCTATCACGAGATCATGTCCGAACCTTTGAGACAATCAAGTCTGTCTCATTGGGAAAGATAGCAGATTTGTGCGTATTAAAAATGGTAAACCTCGAATTAACCATTGTTGAGGAGCCTAGGGTCACTTGTTGGTAAACCTCGGATTGATCATGTTGAGGAGACTTCAAGGGGATTGAGCTTTGTTACTCTGCCCTTGCGCGTAGATCGGATCGTAGACTGTTCCCCCAGTTGTATTTGTTACTGTTGGTAACCTTAGTGACCATAATCTTAAGATTCTTTCCTAAGGTGACGGTGAAGGACGGGTCTCACTGTACCTAGAGCAGATGTCGACTAGACTCACTTGGACTCTCTGGGGGGTTCTCTTCACTTGAGATGGTTTTGTGAAGAAACTTGTGCCAGTCTGTTTCATTAAGCAGGTTGTCGGGGTAACTGCTCCAACCGCTATTTCTGTATTGAATTCTATGACGTTGGATTTCATCACTGACTAGTGTTTTTGGTATGGAAAGTTACTGTTTGTGTTTGGTTTGAACTCTTAAATTTTTTAGGTGTGTGATTCAGTTGTTTGTTTCTTTAGAGACTTTAGGTGCTTTTATTGAAATTTTCTTTGTTTGCGTGTGATTACTTTCATCATACACCCAGAGATTATTATTCTTGATCCATCATGTCGAGACAGTCATCCATGTTTTCCCCATCACTGGAAACATTTTTATATGGTAGTCCTACTGTTCCTATGGTGTACCAGTCACTTTCTGGTACTTTTTCAGGAGAAACTCCTCGACCAACTGAATATCAGTTATCACCTGGTAATAATGGAACTAAAATGTTGAATGTAGAACAGATCTTTATGATGTCTGGTAGTATTCCAAACCCTCAACCTCAATGTAGTCAGTTACCGTTTGGGGGCAAGGTAGTCAATTACCACCTGGGGGCAAGGTAGTCAGTTACCGCCTAGGGGGCAACCTCAAGGTAGTCAGTTATCACCTGGGGGGCAACCCCAAGGTAGTCAGTTTCTGCTTGGAGGGCTACCTCAAGGTTTTCAACCTTCAGGACAGTACATACCCCAAGGTCAACCCCATATTCCTTAGGATGCTTGTCAACCACAGATTCAGTACGTGCCTCAGGGTTATCAACCTCAAGGTCAGTACCCAACTCAAGGTTTCCAACTGCCTTCTGGTCAATCATTCTTACAAGGAACTGGAAATGTACCTCCTAATTATCAACCCTACATTCAACCAGGTTATGGTTCTCCTTATGTACAACCTTTTATGGGTTATGGAATGAATATGGTGTGGGATCCATCTCAAACTCAACAGACTTTGCAACCTAATGTGTAGTTATCTAATCAAGCTGGACAGCCTTTAGTTTCTGGTCTAATCCAGCAACCTGTCCAACCTACGGTTAAAACCTCTGCACCTGGTTTAGTTCAGCAACCTGGGCCTAGATCACCTCAGACTCCGCCTCGAACTGCTGCTGTAACTGCTGCATTTTCTGTTCAATCTACCACACCTGTTTCTAGAGTATCTGTAGCTCCGGTTTCTACTATCCGTGCATCAGTGTCAACTCCTCAAGTCTCTATGCCCCAGTTAGGACCTATGGTTCAGACTTCGGTCCAGATGTCTACAGGACAAGCTGGTTCAAGTACAATTTCCACGAGTCAATTGTACCAGGGACATTATCAATCCGGTCCTACTGTACAAAATCCAGTTTTATCAGTATCAACCGTACCCTGTCTATACTTATCAACAGCCTCAACAACCCAGTTTGGTCCGGTTAATCCTGGTTTTCCAGGAGGTTATACCATTCCTAATGCAAATCTGATTCCAGGTTATCCCGGATATCCTCCTCCTAGAACTGGTGTCATTACACAAGGTTTTCGCGAACCTAACCGTCAATTACCATTTATTGCAACTTTGGATTTACCTGATTTGTCACGCCTTACGAACAATATGATTTATTATCTTCCATACTAGCTGCCAATGCCTAATACGTTGCCCAGTGATATCCCAAAATTCGAGGGTAAGTCAGGAGAGTATCTGTCAAATCATGTGATGACTTATCACCTATGGTGTGCATCTAATTCCATTATTGATGATTCGATTCGCTTACATCTTTTTCAACGAACTCTAATTGGTCTTGCTGCCAAATGGTACATTGAGTTACCACGAGGCTCTTTTTATAATTTTAGTCAGTTAGCTACTTCTTTCTTAACTCATTTTCAATTGCCTATCAGATATGAAAATGGCACGGAATTGTTAACTTCATTAAAACAATCCACGTCAACATATATTTCTGACCATATTCATGAATGGCGACGTAGAAGGCATTTAGTGAAAGTTTTCATTCCGGATCAAATTTTAGCAGAATGGTTTGTTAAATCATTGTTACCTAAAATCACTAAAAATGTAGCTAAGGCAGGAGTTGTCACTGAAGAGCAAGTCATTTCTCAGGCTCAGTACCTTGACCTCGTTTATACGTAGTCAGGTACTTTACATGAAAAAATCCCTAATCTTCTAAAAACTACAGCTCCTTCAGGGTCTCATGCAGTTGATGGTATGATTGGTTCAATTAGTATTAAAAGCAAGAAGAAATCTTCAAGGAATTCTTCTCCTACAGTAACTTTACCTGATTCCCCGAGAGGAGATTCTTCCGCTGAAGTTTATGTCGACGTCCATGTTGTAGATTCATCTACGGCCAAATCTGGTAATAAAGAGAAGGGGAAAAATAAAAAAAATCACAATTCAAAAGAGAAAACAAATAAAAATGTATCTATTAATGAAAAGCAAAAACCTCATTATCCTTGTTTCATCTACGACGAGGATCATTTTACTAAAGAATGCCCATATCGAGCAGAGTTTTCAAAATTCATTAAAGGTTCTCAAACGCCTACTATCTTGAAGGATCCTTCTCCTACTCAAGATAGTAAAGTGGTTGCTTCTTCCTAAAATACCTCAGAAGAACCCATAATGATGATGTCTCATGTCAAGATTGCGACGCGATCGCAAGATTATGATATTAACAATCCTGTTGATGGTAAAGAAGCAGAATCTTCTAATTCAAACCCATCAACTTCAACTCCTCCTATTTCCGATCCACTACAGATCGGGAAACCCAACCCAGACTTAGTAACCAAACCGCCTGCTAAAGGTATATTTCGGAAATCAGCTGCGAGAGCTGCTCAGAATTATAACATTGTTAAATACCTAGCCATTGCCCCTTCAACAATGTCGGCTTTGGAGGTGCTGCAATCATATCCAGCACAACGTAAATTACTATTGTCTGCTATAGGAGCTGTTGATATTCAGGATTCGAACCTTATAATATTTGATTTAGAGGATAGTACACCCCGCCTCCCTCATCAAATGGCTTTCCATATTCTAGTGTTAGTCAAAAACAGACCTTGCTTTCGGACTGTGATTGATGAGGGAGCTTCTACGTATAGTATGTCAATCCAGTGTTAGAGATTGCTTGGTTGTCCTACACTCAATTAGTCCCTGATGATTCTAAAGGCTTTTGATGGCTGAGGGTTCCATCCTTTTGGTATTTTGGAAGATTTACCTATAGGGGTAGAAGGAAAAACTATAAATCTAGATGTGGAAGTAGTTGATGCCCCTCTAGATTACAACCTTCTCTTGGGTCGCAGTTGGTCGTACATTATGACTGCTATTGTTTCATCGGTCTTTCAGCTTGTTAAGTTTACTCATAACGGAAAGATCGTTACAATAGACCAGCAGAGTTATTTCTCATTCGACCCAGCCTCTACTGATGGTGTACCTGCGGGTACGCACCTTCTGAACTGATTTCCTGCGTACTTCTTAATTTTCAACAAATTGAGAGCCTTGCCACGGGAGTTGCCATCAAGTACAACATCTGTAACATATAGCCATACTAGAAACATAATGCCAACAATCTCCCCCTTTGGACTTGATGGCAACCTCACAAACTTCAGCTTCATTCTCCCCCTTTGACATCAAGGGCAAAGGGGTATGCTCCCCCTAAGATCATGCTCCCCCTAAAAATGAACCAGATCTGCAACAAAGAACCATAATCCACCATGAAAGAGATAGAGACATATTGCAACTATTTCCAAGATCTCCTTTTGACCATCCTCCATAATGCCAACAATGCATTATATGCTCCCCCTGAACCTGTACCATCAATCAGAAAAGGTTCAACAATAAGATGATGCATCAACAACCCCCAGCTTTTGCCTGAGGTATTCAAAAGTGTCCCTGGGCAATGGTTTGGTGAGAATATCAGCAACTTGTTCCTTAGAAGGAACATACTCCAACTTGACCTTCTGTTCAAGTACTTGTTCCCGGAGAAAATGGTACTTGATTGGTATGTGCTTGGTTTTTGAATGCATAACCGGATTCTTTGAGATGCTGATTGCACTTGTGTTATCACATAAGATGGGGATAGGTGGTGTACAAGTGATTTGAAAATCCTGCAAAGTCTGCATCATCCAAAGGAGTTGAGTGCAACAAGATGCAGCAGCAACATATTCCACTTCAGCTGTAGACAAGGCAATCGAACTCTGTTTCTTGCTGAACCAAGATACCAGTCTGGAACCCATAAAGAACGCACCACCACTTGTGCTTTTCCTGTCATCCATGCTTCTGGCCCAATCTGCATCTGTATAAGCATGAAGTGTAAGATCTGTATCTCTAGGATACCATAAGCCATAATTTTGAGTCCCTTGAAGATATTTGAAAATTCTCTTCACTGCCTGAAGATGAGTCTCCTTCGGATTTTCCTGAAATCTTCCAACTATTCCAACTGCATGCATGATGTCCGGTCAGGTACCTGTCAAATAGAGTAAACTTCCAATCATAGATCTGTAGGTTGGTTGATGTACTGCTGCAGATTCATCATTTGCACTGAGGCTACATCCTGTGACCATGGGAGTACATACTGGTTTTGCATCTTCCATACCATATTTCTTCAAAATCTGTTTGAGATACTTGGTTTGAGATAAAAAGATTCCTCCTTCTTTTTGTTGGATTTGCAAACCAAGGAAATATGTCAGTTCTCCTAGAAAATACATTTCAAATTCTTTCTGCATGACCGAGGCAAAGTTTTGACTCATAGCTTCTTCATTGCTCCCAAAAATAATGTCATCTACATACACAACAAGTATTAGCAATTTGTCATTTTCAACTTTTATATAAAGATTTCTATCTGCTGATCCTTTTGAAAAACCTTGTTGATGAAGATATTTGTCCAAACGGTAGTACCAAGCCCTTAGAGCTTGTTTGAGACCATAGAGAGCCTTTTTCAATCTGCATACAAGATTTGGATCATTTCCAAGAATGAACCCATCTGGCTGTTCAATGTATACTTCTTCTTCCAGGTCTCCATTCAGAAAGGCTGATTTCACGTCCATTTGAAATACTTTGAAGTTTTGAAAACTTGAGAGAGCAAGGAACATTCGGATAGCCTCAAGTCTTGCAACAGGAGCAAAGGTTTCTTCAAAGTCTATTCCTTCTTGCTGCGCATACCCTTTACAAACAAGTCTGGCTTTGTTTCTAATTACTTCTCCATTTTCATTCAATTTGTTTTTGAAGACCCATTTTGTTCCAATAATATTCTTATCCTTTGGTCTAGGAACCAGCTCCCAAGTGTTTTTCTTTTCGATTTGCTCAAGTTCTTCATCCATTGCTTTCACCCAACATTCATCTTTGCATGCCTCTTTCACACTTTGTGGTTCAGTAGAGGAGAGTAATGCCAAATAGCTTGAAGCTTCTGCAACTGTTCTTCTTGTTTGTACACCTGCTTCTTTCTGCCCCATAATCTGAGATTCTGGATGATTCTTCTGAAATATCTGGATGGAGTCTTTTCTTCTATTCTTGTCTGCTCCTCTAGTTCTTCTTGAGGTTCTTCTTCTTCATCATTTTGTCTTTGAGGGTAGCCTTCATCTTCTTCGATGTCGTCATGATGTACTTGCCTAGGAATGTATCCCTTCTCATCAACCACTACATCAATGCTGTCAACAATTCTGCCAAGTCTTTTATTGTAGCATTTGTATGCTTTGCTATGTGGACAGTAACCAAGAAGAATGCCTTCATCTGCTCTAGGTTCAAGTTTGCCAAGCTGCTCATCAGTATTCTTGATATAACATTTGCTCCCAAAGATTTTGAAGTGCTTTACCGAAGGAGTCTTACCACTCCAGAGCTCATGAGGAGTTTGAGTGCTGTTCACCCGGACATTTGTTTTGTTGAGAATAACAGCTGCAGCATGTGCAGCTTCACCTCAGAAAGTTGCGGGAGTTCCTGATTCATCAAGCATAGCACGAGCCATTTGTTGGACTGTTCTATTCATTCTTTCCACAACTCCATTTTGCTGAGGAGTTCTAGCTGTAGAGAACTCTCTTCTTATCCCATGTTCTTCACAGAAATCGAAAAATTCATTTGAGGTAAACTCCCCACCTCTGTCGGATCTGAGGCATTTAATTTTGTGACCTGATTCATTTTCAACCAAGGCTTTGAAGGATTTGAATTTTTCGAATGCTTCATCTTTGTGCTTCATAAGTCCTAGCCAGACAAACCTGGAGAAATCGTAAATGAATAATATCAAGTATTCTTCTCCTCTAGGTGTTCTTTTCCTGAATGGACCGCATGTATCTGTATGTACTAGCTCAAGAGGCATGCTAGCTGATCCTTCCTTCTCTGGAAAGTTAGTTCTGGTTTTTTTTCCAAACTGAAATGATTTGCATATGGTGTTATCAGGAATTTTGATATCTGGAAGATCATGAACTGCCTGATATTTGCATGCTTTCCTTATTTGTGAAAAGCTTAGATGCCCCAACCTTCGATGCCATAACCAGTGCTCATCATCCTTGCTCAGATAGCATTGTTGTTGTCCTTCTTCAAATATGTACAGATTATTTGGAGTTCTTTTGCCTTTGATCATTGTTTTACCTGTATCAAGATCACGAACAAGACATCCATTTGATCTGAATATAACCTCGGTTCTTTGATCACACATCTGGCTGACACTTAGAAGATTATGCTTCAAACCATCAACATACAAAACATTTCCAGCCTTGACCTTTTCTTTTAACTGAGCAATACCCTTTCCTTTTATAGTTGCAGGAGTATCATTTCCAAAAGAGACTTTCTTTCCCTTTTCTAGAGCAGAATAAGACTCAAGTTTTTCTTTATCACCTGTCATATGCTTCGAACATCCACTGTCAATGTACCATAGATTTTCCTGTCCCTCTGCATAAAATGCTATCCCACATCTTTCTGTTTGAGGTTCCTTTATTCTCCATGTTTTGGTGCTTGAGGCTTGTTCCTTTTCTGCTGAAACCTGCTCCTGCATTCAGAGTCTTCATGACCAAAGTTATTGCAAATAGAACATTCAACTTCATTTTCAAGAACCGAAAAGTTGTTATAGGTCCTTTTTGTAATCCCTGCCATACTTCTTTGTTTTTGAGCTTCCCTAGTCATGATCGTTTTATATGCAACACATTGAGCTGCTTTGTGACCAAAGTTATGGCAAGAAAAGCATTGTCCATTGAAGAAACTTCTGCGGTTATCAAATCTACTGGCCAAATGATTGTAATTTCTATTGTCATCCATTCTTGAACCAAATTGAGAAGATTTTACCTGTGGCTGGTTGTAGCTTTTGTTCACCCTTAAGATGGATTGCCCCTGATAGTTTCTATTTGTAATACGTCCCTGCTTTACCTGATGATCTTCATTTTGCTTTTGTTCATTTCTTCTTGCTGCATCAAGATAACTTTTTGAGGTGGATGCTTGAGAAGTTTCTCCATTATAGCCCAGACCTGTCTTGTTTAGTGGAGACCGCTACACATTGATAATCTCATCCAAAGTTTCAGATCCTTTGACAAACTTGAGATTAATAGCTTTTGCTTTCTCAATCTCTTTTCTAAGACCAACAATTTCACCTTCTAATTTTTCAAGATGTTTTTCCTTTTCATCAATTTGAAATTGTAGAGTATCAATGATCATGTTCTTTTCTTCTATACATCTCTTGAGTCTAGTAATTTCATCATAAAGGTTATCCACATCTATAGCATCCATATAATCATCATCTTCAAATGCCATTAACAACTTATATTCATTACCTTGTTCATCTTCATCACTGTTTGATAGACCATCACTATCTTCATGAGTGTAGTAGCTTTTCTTATTTGCATTATGTTTCTTGTTCCATCTAGCAGGTTCCTTTCCTTTATCCTTATAAGGACATTTTGCAGCATAATGACCTACTCTTCCACAAGCAAAGCATTTAAAAGGTAACTTACCTCTGAACCTTCCAGAACCCCTTTGAAGATTTCTGACAAAATTTGATTCTTCTTCCTCTTCTTCTGGGACGTGGCTTGCTTCATAATAATCTCCTTTTCCTGATGCCTTAAAAGCAGCTTCTCTTCTGTCTGATGGACCTCCCTTTCTCATTTCATAAGCAGTTAGAATTCCATGTAGCTGAGACATAGTAAGAATTCGTAGATTTTCCTTTTCTTCTATTACAGATACTTTAGATTCAAACTTGGGGGACAATGATCTTAGAACCTTTTCAACCACAATAGCCTCTTTTATTTCTTCACCCAAATTTTTCATACAATTAACAACCTCATCTACCCGAAGAAAATGGTTAGCCACACTTTCATCATTATACATTTTGAGAGTCTCATACTGAATTTTGAGAGTTTGAATTTTAGCACGCTTTACCTGTTCATCTCCTTCATAGCTCGTGACAATTTTGTCCCATATCTCTTTTGCGGATTTATAGTGCATTACCTTCATGAATTCTGATTGAGATATACATCCTAATAGAGTACTGACTGCTTTCGCATTTGTTTCATACTTCTTTTTCTCGGCTGCATCTGTAGGAGTAGCTGAAGGAAAAGCGTAGCCTATCTCTACTATGTCCCAAACTTCTGTACCAAGAGATTGAAGATAGGCAGTAACTCTTACCTTCCAATAATTGAAGTTTGTCCCATCAAAAATTGGTGGCCTGATTGATGCTTCTCTCTCGTAGTTGCTCATGATGAACGATTTACCTTCAAGCGATCAAGCTTCTCTGAAGGACCTGCTCTGATACCAATTGTTGGAAATAATACTGAGAGGGGGGGTGAATCAGTATTATCTAATTCTTTTAATAAATCTTCCTTATTTGTTCTTTGAATTAGTTTTGCATGTCAGTACCATAAAATAATGAGCATGAACAAAGAAAACAGATAGTCACACCAAAGAACACAAGATGTAAGGTGGAAACCCAATGTGGGTGAAAACCACCTGCTGCAATATGTCTCTATCTTCTTTCAAATTAGAAACTCCTTTTACAATGGTTTTGTACTGGTGTAGTCCTCTACCAGTACGCAGGCTGCAACCTGCAGAGAGCTACAACTCTCTCTCTCTCGTTTTCCAGTCTCTCCTGGAAGGGAGCTACAACCCCCTACTTCTTTTCATAAAGCATCAAATGATCATTAAGTATATAAAAGTTATAGTCCACTACAGTTATCAGATCAGCAATAACATAACTAACCCAGAACACCTTATCAACAGAAAAATTCAGTCAACAGAACATTTTAAGACAGATACGCAGTTTTCCCTTCTATGACCTACGTCGCTACGCAGTTCACCTTCTGCTTTCCTACGTATACCCGCAGGGATCCTTCTACCGAACTGCGTGCCCACGCACTGTTCCTTGAACCGCGCTGCGTACTATTACTACAGGGACGCACCCAGAGACATTATCGCGCCGCGTACTGTTACTGCAGGGACACACCCAAAAATACTATCGCGCCGCGTACTTTTACTATGCGGACGCACCTGAACCTTAGTCGCTCTGCGTACCGACGCAGCTCTCCTTCTTCTGCTCTGCGTACCGACGCAGGTCTCCTATTTCTGCTCTGCGTACCGACGCAGATCTCCTATTTCTGCTCTGCGTACCGACGCAGATCTCCTGTTTCTGCACTGCGTACCCACGCAGTTTTTCTGTTAAACACCTGCGGCCTTCTGATTAGGGCCAAGTAGGCAGTCCACCAGAGTGGCACAGTTGCTCAGATCTGATCATGCGCTCGAGAGATCACCCTTCACAGATTCGCCTTCAACTTCCTTTTCATATAGATCAAGCTTTTAAGACCATAACCCAATATTTCAGATCTAAAGATATTCAATTGCGAAAGATACTTAGCCAAGTGATCTCCTTTGCTTTATATAGGCAAGATCCTCCTAAAATCATGGAACAATACCACGAGCCGACACCATAATAACCCAATACCGTCGGCTAAATACCAAGAGTAAAACATAAGAAACCCCACGTGTGCTTTTCTCTGCCTTGAAATGTGTGCACTGGGGGGACGCACCTCCTGAACGGTTGGCCTGCGTATCTGGACGCGGTCCCTGCATGGTATACCTGTGGGTACGCACCTTCTGAACTGATTTCCTGCGTACTTCTTAATTTTCAACAAATTGAGAGCCTTGCCACGGGAGTTGCCATCAAGTACAACATCTGTAACATATAGCCATACCAGAAACATAATGCCAACAGTGAGCATAGTTCCTTGTCTTGTGTCAAGCTCGTTAAAAAATGAAACAAGGAGTCTTGAGCATAGTTCCTTCTCTTGTGTCAAGCTCGTTAAAAAATGAATCAAGGATTTTAGAGCATAGTTCCTTGTCTTGTGTCAAGCTCGTTTAAAAATGAAACAAGGGTTTTTTAGGATAGTTCTTTTCCTGTGTCAACCTCATTAAAAAATGAAACAACTCCCTCAAGTCTTTCCAAGATTTTGAAAGTGAACCTTCATTCCATCCACCTGGTTGAATGCAATGAAGCTTGGGGGGTATGTATCTCGTTTTTCGTCATTATGTTGGGGGCATGCGAACTTATAACAAGCATAGTTTTTCGTTTCAAGCTTGTGTAAACATGAAACCAGCTCCAAGAATAGTTTTTCATTTCAAGCTTGTATAAACATGAAACCAAATTCAAGCAGAGTTCTCTATGGTTCAAGCTTGTGTAAAAATGAGCCCATACCCATTTTACATCTCGTGATTGCCGTCTTTATCCGCTAAATTCTCCTAGATGAGCCTTGGTTGTTTTCATTCCATCACCACCATCTCTTTGGATGATCATATGCTTTCACTTGGTTATTTTCCTTTCCTGAGGGACCGCAGTTATGAGTGGTTTTATTAGCCAGCCTCTTAACCATTACATGTTTTGAGCAGTTTCACCATTGTCGGAACCAGTTGTTTCCCTTTATACCACTCGTTTGTCTAGGACGAGTCTTCTTTAAGCTATTTTCTGACTCGTAAAATATGAAAAGATTGCTGAGTTTTTCCTTTTTAAACTCATTAAAACAGAATTAAAAGGACAGTCCACTTACAGCTCTTTTTTGACTATATAAACATGAAAATATTGCCAGACTTTTTTCGTTTCAAGTTCGATATTGGTTATAAAACGACGTGTCTTTGATCACTTTTTTACTTTTTCATATCAGGGGCACTAATTATGAATAGTACTCCTTGATCATAATGGTCAAGAGGTTCTCTCAAGTATTATTTTATACTTTTTCGGGCTTGGGAGACACAAATTTATGAAAAAGGACAACCATGGAGTTTCCTTAAGTTTTTCTTCTGACTCCCTAAAATTGAAAAACATCGAGTTTTCCCTATACTGGACTCGTTAAAATTCAACAGTAAAGGACCTGTTCAATTTTAAACAGGAATGAACCACTCCTTCTTAGGGTTCGAATTTTAAACTAAGTTGGACTCATCCGAAGGATGAGCTTATAACCAAGCAAATGTTATCCTCCTCAAGCTTGTCAAAAGAAAGAGGTACTTGCTAGAAATGGTGGGGGAAAAGAGAGAAAAATGAACTTGTTTGTTATACTTTGTGTTTTAGAAAAGCAGTTAGCCACTCTTGAACACAACACTTTTTGTTCACCTGGGTTAGAAAATCCTTTGCCTAACAGTTAATCAAACCATATTGAAAGTTTCCAAGCAGTTTTTGGGTATTAGCTTTGGGTCAATTGTCACCAAACCATCTGCAGTGTCATTATGTGTTCAAGAGGTCAGTTCAAATAAACCATTCATTTGCAAAATATCTGTCATCCATTTTGACTAACCCTGAGTTAGTCCTTGCTAAATATATTTCTTCAAACTTGATCTATGATTTCACGTTGTGGGCTTGCCTACGACAGATCGCTTTCTATCGAATCCAACTCATTATCTAAAGAGATGATCTAGAAATCGTCAGTACCTTGGAATCTGCATGCCTCAATGGCAGGTTTCTTTCCTTCGACAACAAGTTGCATCATTGACCTTCGATCAAAGGATTCTGTGACATGTTCGACATCAACTCATTTATTCGCATTTCATGGATTGTACTGAGTACTTTGAGAGCCATTGACATTACTGGTGGTTTCTCTCACACTTGTTAACATTTTATATCATTGAATGGTAATCAAGTGGTTTCTACCATGTTCAACTTCGACACATTCATTCGCATGGATAGAATCGTACTAGTTCGAGAAGCAGAAATCAAGACCCCAGATCTAGTTTCCACCATCCAGGCTGTGAGGAATTTTGTTATTCATTATATAGTGGACTATTCATAAATAGATGGTTGCACCCATACTGTGTCTACATATGTCTATACTTGTGATGTATTGCAAAATCATTCCTGTATCAGAGCAGTTAGTTAGTTTTCTAGTCAGTTTTGATCTGAGAATGGGAATGCCTACCTCAGCGATGATATGTTCACATATATATGTTTTGTATTGAATGTTTTTACAGGTTCCGACCAGAGTGTCCATAGGATGATCCTTGAAATGGTAAAGTACTTCACTCTTCTTAGATGAAAAATGCTATCCTCATCTATTACAGACTCCGCACTTTAGGGGACAATCTGTTGCACTAAAATATTGTCACCGTGACATTCTGTAATCAGTGTGAGTCTATCACCACTCATACTTTCCTCCTTTGCAAGTCTTAAACCTCAATTCTTCATGTCAAGCCTTGAAAATAAGAGAAAGCCCTTAAAAGTATCTAAAACTCTGGTTCCACACTTTCTCATAGCATTACCTATGGTCCCGCACCTGATGGTCATGTCCCCTACGTACCTGACTACTCTGTCTCTGTGTAATGGGTGCAGACCCCTATAAAAGTCAAAAAGGCGCAAGTACATTCTTAAAAACTCACTTTGAGTCATTTCTGGAAGCTTCTAGAAGGAATCTTGAGGTGGCAAGTTCGCTCCTTTAAGGTTCATGCATCCCATACCTTAAGGAGCTAACCCCTTGATGTGAGGAGCTTATCCCTTTGAAGGAGGACTCTATCCCTTCATAGGTGGACCTGTAACCTCCTTCCTTTGCACTATAAAATGAAGCATGGGGTTGGTTACCGAGGAGGTTGAAAGCTGAATATTTTTGAGGTGAAATGTTGCTGGAACTTAGTCTTCCTAATTGAACTTTTGTGAGGAAAGATTACATACCTCTTTGATCTCATTTGGAAGAGTGTGAGGCTTGTCAAAGTAGAAAATATTCCTGTTTGGACCCCTGGGAAGAGCTTGTACAACATCAAGGCACCAAAGGTTGTAAAGTTCTTCTATTTCAAAGTTAATACAATCAAGTTTATTTTTCTCAATAAGCTGTGTTTTATGGTTTATTTTATGAACTCCTTGATCATCATAATGAACATGATTTATTATATTAGCTATGTAGGTGTTATTTGATGTGTGTTTGTTTGTGATTGCAGGTTCTCAAAAGGAAACTCTTTCGGACAATTGAAGCATGGCTGCCACAAACTAGCATTGGACTTAAGGTAGGGTCTAAAACACCTCTTTAGGTTTTATTAATGAGTCACAATATGTTTAGAGAAAGACAGATTTTCTTGTCCTACTTGTTGCTAGATATCTTTTGATACTAGGGAGATCGGTCTTGTCCATAAGAATTATTTATCCGGCCAACAGGTGCCATTTTACAACATATGGAAAGTAATTTTGAAAAACCCAAGGAGGTTTTTGTTAACCATGAGCCATATAAAAAAAACCTCTTTCATTTTATTCACAGGTGTCACGAATTTGGATATGTGACTATATCTTTACAACTCATTTTCACAGATTTAAATTTTTAATAATTTTTTGTTTTAGAGATGATTTTGTGGCACAAATTCTGAGCAACTGGAAACGAATTTCTAAAATTTGAGAGGATTTTTTCTCCAACATGATCTTATCTACAAAAACCTCTTTCAATTTTGTAACAAGTACTATGGTTTAGGAGATACGAGTTCATCTTCAACACCTATTTTCAAAAATTCGGTCCAAGTTTAATGTAATTGATTCTATTTTGAAGAAGATGGTTGAGCTCAATTCCCTTAATACAAGGATGAGCTAAATGTATAAATTTTATGAATTTCATAGTGTAGAGGTTGGATTTTGGCAACAAAGAAGCATTTGGACTGTGTAAAGTTTTACTGAATATCATAATAAAGCAGTTTTTGCCCTTTGGGCCTGGGATTCATCACGGTGCTTAAATGTTCAGTATGTTTTTTCTCATCATGTTTTTCTCCTTTGTTTCAGCATTATCTAAGAGATATGTTAGGAATTCATCCATAATGATGCTCATTTCATGATGATTTTGCTGTTAGTTGTAATAGTAGTTTTAGCAGAATTCATCTGTTGTTAGATGCTCTGTTGAGCAACCTCATTATTCTCTTTCATCTAAAGTTGTTATTGCATATCCATCCTTTGTTTGATGCCTACAGGGCAGCGAGCTCTCTCCCTCATACTTCTCACATTTACAATCTTCACTTGGTTGAACATGGCACTTAATTTTCCCCAGGTTTGCTGGCAGAAACTGACATTGATTCCATAGTCCAAATCATCCTTTCTCTTGTTGTTTCGACCCAAAACAAATCCAATCAAATCCTCTGAGCTACTATACCTAGCCTAAAATCCATATTTGATTCAGTAATCTTGACCGAAATTCACAAGGAGAGAGCCTTCTCCCGACTTGGTAGGGCTAGCTACCAGGTTAAGCATGGTTTGATGTTACCCTAGACTTTCCTTCCTTCAGCCTGAGGTAGATTTAGGCACTAACAAGATCAATGGAGTTCTTGACCTGACAGTGCAATGGAACCCCTATGAGGGAGGTGAAGATGTCCTCATACTCCTCCACGACCTTGTCCATCTGTAGTTGTTGTGCAAAGGGTCCCTGTCTGGAGGTCATGGCCACCGTCTTCTTCTTTCCTTAAGGGCATATCATTAGGAAAAGAAATTTCTGGTTTTGGAAATGAGCTTACTGCAATGTTTTTCAGTAAACAAAGAGATCGCGGTAGGTGGTGCTACCTCCAGTATCCTACATAACTTATTTCCCAAAGTAACAATAAAGCATAGGGCCTTGATTCATACACAACATGTTGCTTCCACAGGTATGATTTTCCTAATAATACATCAAAAATATCAAGGGGAAAAATGTCACACAATACCTCATCCGTGAATGGCTTGATGTTGTATGGAAGGCGACACTACTGGCTCACATGAAGATCTCGTCCTTGGTGAAGCCACCCGATGGTGTACGATTGTGGATGTGTTGTTGTCAATAAGCCCAGCCGCTTCATGACCTCTGCCGAAATGAGGTTCTTTTGGCTCCTTCTATCGACAATGAACTATAGCGGGGAGCCCTTTACCCACATCCAGGAGTGGAAGAGATGCTCCTCCTCCTCTAGATCTTCGGGTTCCTCCTTCTGGATCTTCATGGAGGCAATGGTGGCGTTGGGCTCCGTATCGATAATTTGCTTCCCTTTGTCATTCCTCTTGTCTGGTTCTGACTCAGAGTCGGAATAAGCATCTAATTCTGAAACCTTTAGCTTGGCCACCAGTGACTGCTTGGCCCGACACTCATTTTTGTTGTGAGTGGAGCTATTATGGAACTCACACCACTTTCCTATGTCCTTTTTCGGCTTCGTAGTGCTGTTCTTTTCTTGCAGCTTTGGCAAGTTGTCTTGGGCCGCCCCACCTTGGCTTTTTCCTTTGTTCTGTGGTTTGGGGTCACCTTTCCCTTGCTTTGGATTCGCAAATCCAAAGTCTCACTTCTTCTATTTAAACTTTTGCTTGATTTTGACGACATATCGATATGCCGTGCCGAGCAAGGAGATGTTTAGGAATTCTATTTCTTCTTGGATGTACTTGTGCAGGCAGTCGCGGTATTTGAGTACCAAATGCTGCTTTGAATCCTTGATACCCAACTTCATGCAAAGGGTATGGAAAATATTGGTAAACTCCGGCACGTCTTGGTCCCTTCCCTATCGCAGCATGGTCCACTTTATGTATTGATCCCCATAGTTTTTGACAGGGTAGTACTACTCCTTGATGGCAGTCC
The DNA here is from genome assembly GCA_031772625.1 of Pinus tabuliformis. Taxonomy (NCBI): domain Eukaryota; kingdom Viridiplantae; phylum Streptophyta; class Pinopsida; order Pinales; family Pinaceae; genus Pinus; species Pinus tabuliformis. The sequence continues at coordinate 105,896,192 of CM062812.1, forward strand.
AGAATCAATTCCAAGTGGGTGCGGCTAAAAACAGTGAGGTTGTACTTTCATTCTTCTGCTCGTAGTAGGTTTCCCACCATTCCTTGATGTGGGGGGCGGCTTTGAGAAGAGCAAAAGTAATCTTTTCCTGGTCGAAAAATCATGAACAGAAAAATACCCTTCTAGTAGATTTAACCATTTATCTATGGCGTTTGCATCTATCTGACCCTCAAATATGGGAATGTCAAAGTTAACTTGTACCTTAAAGGGTGTGGCGCTTCTAGAGTAGCTACTGGAAGTAGATGTGTCGCCCCAGGGTAGCCACTAAATGATCTGGGCAAAGTTGTCCATCATCGCATTCCTTTGTCACTCAAGAGCCTCTTCGAGCAAGATTTTGATAATATCTCCTGCCCCCTCGTCTTTATTTTCATCCACCATGGGAGGTTGTCAGGATTTGCAAGTCTGGTATTGCAAAGGTTCAACCAGTTCAAGCCCTAATTCCTTATTTCCCGAGCTTGTTGGAGAAATGCAAAGAAAGACAAAGAAATAGCAAACCAGTCTGATACCACTGATCTAGATTTAAACAGGAACGCAACAAATTACAGATATAACCATACATATAGAGATGCAGAAGAAATAATACTGCATTTCATAACTGTAAAATACTAAAATATGCTTACAAACAGAAATGGAAATAAACTAGCTAGGGCGATGGTAGCTTATCTCTGAGAAGAGATGTGGTGGCTACATGCCTCTAAACTATGTTACAATGAGGCTCGAAGGCCTATTTATTGTTGAGAAACAATGAAAAACCCTAAACATCCAAAAACCTAACCCTAGAAGATGAAACGCCAAACTGTGGGCCCCGTTTGGGTAAATTGGTACATCAACTTCCGAGGATTGTAACTTTGGCATGTGATCTCCATTTGACGCGCACAATATCTCATTAGAAAGATCTATCCTAGAACTACAACTTTGGCAAGAGAAACATTGGTCCATGGACCCATCTTTCTCCCAGGTTTCCCAAAAAACGTCATTTAGGGCCTCAAAACGGCTCCAGAAGTTCAGGACCTAAAACATGGCTAAAAATAGTAAACTGTGCTACAATTAAGGAAAATGAAAAGCTGAAAGAAACAATGGTGGGGGTCCAAGTGGACTTGGCGGGTGGCCACCAAAATCCACCTGGATAATTTGTCCTCTTAACATTTTAAATTTTGCAAATTAATGTAAGTTTATGTGTTTTCGCAACATCGATAAATTGCACAAAGATACATAAACTAACTTACACATTAATCAATAAAACCTTCACTTTTAATTTTGGATCAATATGTATCCTATGTAACAAACAAGTGAAAAAAAGAAAAAGTTATTATTATTAAAGCATTGGTTTCATTCTCTTTATTGATGTTATTCTAGGTAAAATCGTGTTCTTCACGCTTCTAGGGATTGTTAGGTCTTAAGATTTATTGTCATGATTCAAAGGAATCAACATCATGTTTATAAGACCCTTCTTGGTAAAATGTAATTATAAAAAGAATTCTTTTTTAGTCTAGAATGTCCTCGAAACTCCAAAAGTACAAGTTGGCCCTAACAGTTATAAATCAGCCTAAAGGAGGGAATTTGACCCCTTAAGAAGGTTATATAAATAGCATTTTGACCTCATTTGTCACTCACTCACTTCACAAGTTCAATCTATTAAGAAAGAATTTCATGTATAGCTGGGAAGTAGGAAAAATAAGAGTGAAGGTCTAGAATAAGAAATAAGGATGAAATGTCTTGTTTTGGGGCTCTATCTCTCTCACATATGTGAAGTTCTAGGGTGCCTGGTGCTACAAAACGAGGTTAAAATTGAAGGTCCAAGTTGGAGGAGGATGAAGTGAAAAATCTTGCAACTGAAAGGAACAAATACCTACTTTGACCTTGTTGATCTTGGAAGAGCTATCTTGCTCTAGGTAGATCTCAGCAGAAGGATAGATTATGGTTTCCAGAGAAGCTACAAGGATGAAATTATAGGTTCGAAGTTGCAGGATGAGTTGCAGTATTGAAGCTGGCAGGGTCAAAGTTGAAGTTTGAAGCTGGTTAGTGTACAATCAGGGAAATACTTTTTGGAGGGTTGACTTGGTAGTTGGAGAAGGACTTGGTCTAGGGTTTGGGTATTTATGTCTTAATAGAAGTAGATTCTATAAGAAGAGAAGAGCTTACTGGGTTTTCCTCTTAGAGGGGTTTTTCCCTGGCTGAGAGCCTAATTTTAGTGTCAAATGTTGTTGTTGTTTCATTATTGATATTTGTTTGATGAAAACTAACTAAAGGACACAAGAAGAATAACTAAGTTCATAAGAAAATATTAAGGCAAAGAAAAATAAGAATCAATAAGCTACCACTTTCCATTTTCCAACAAAGGAGATCTCTCAATATTAAGGAGAGTTTTTTTTACTTTCTTTTTTTTAAATTAAATACTACTATATCAAAAACAAAGTTACATAGAGAGCTAGAAACTCCAAAGTGCATCTTCACCATTTTTGGTGTCATGCACCGTAATTGTTCAGGGGTTTTTATTTTTTCCCCTTTATCCTACATATATCAGCCCAACCTACAGAGTTATCAATTTCAACTGAGACGAAGGCCATATCCTCAATTTTTCAAAAAGGTCCATCACTACCCACTCAATCGAGCATGAAATATCTTTATCACTGTCTGAATGGTCAGACTCGTGTGATCATTTTTTCTCGTTGATTACAGACATGATTAATTTTGATACTCTTTCATTCTCCTTTGTTGAGGGATTCTTCTCTACTGAGGGATGAAGTGGATCCACGGGTGTTTTCAATGGATCTATAGAAGCTAATGTGTTAGGAGCTATCTTCTACTACTAAGAACAATCCTTCATATCACTTGCCGCATTCTTAATTGTTATAGACCATTTTTCCACATTCAACCAAATGGCCTTGAACTCGAATCAATCACCATCCATTCAAACTTTTCAATCATCCCTTACAAAAACAAAGGCATGTGATTTTTAGATGTTCCAAAAATTATGCATTATATTAGCTAAAAACCCTAATTTAGGTCATCATCACACTTTCCTAGTTTAATAAATGTGATGGCAGAAGTTGCATCAAAGGAAAAAGCATTAGTCAATGTAGATTTCATTCACTACAAGTGTGATTACCCTTGAAATGAGGAAAAAATTAAATATAGTTTCAAAGCTTCCACTTCTAGAGACTTCTATCATGGAAGTTTCCATTCTTTGTTAAATGTGTCCTCAAATTCCTACAAATGAGGTCTTGTCATTTATTCGATGGAGCTTATCCCCTTCTAAAGTGGATCTTACCCTATTTTAATGGATCTGCAACCTCCTCATTTATCCTATAAATGCATTATTTTCTATTAGGAATGGGTTGGCATTTGGAGACTCTTAGTTATGCTCGCATGTTGCTGATTTGTGTCTAGAGGTCCATAATCCATCCATGTGCTTGAGGTATGATTGAAGGCTTGATATTTTGGCAAAGGAAGGACAAGATAGTTGGGAGAGATCTACAAGGTCAAGGCCTACAAGGGTTGTAATCTTCTCCTACTTTTATTAATACAAAAATACCTTGTTTTCCTACACATTATGTCTCATTTATGCATATGTAGAACAACAAATCCTTGGATTCTTTTTTAGAGTTGCTTTTATATGATATTTGTATGTTTTGGTTCTCTTACTCATTTTGGAATTTTTGCAAGTTCCACTTTTAACAATTAGAGTTGGAGCTAAAGTTTGAAAGCAGGGAGAAGAAGAGAGTGTGCATTGGTTCCCAAGTAAGTCTTTCTTACATATTTCAAACTTCTCTAAGGAAATCATAGAAATTTTGTCTTGGTTATTTCTAGATCAAACCACTAGGTCTAGGGAGATTACTTTTGTCGGTAAAAGGAATTTATCCATAAAATAAATTGGGGACTCCACTGGGGAACGAGATGTTCTTTAGTGTTTTTCTTTGCCAAGCCTTTTAGGACCTTTGAAATCAACTTCCTTTTTGCTTTCTCAAACTGTTATTGGACTTAGGTAAGCTTGATTTTGAGCTTGGTTAGTGTTTGATTTGCGTGTTTTAAGCAAAACTAGCCCCATCACATTTTTTGTTCTGACACGGTACATTTCATTGTAGTTTTGATGCACAGTAAGTGAGATGCATCATAGTTTTCTTGTGTATTAAGTGCGATGATTGGATTTATTATAGTTTTTCTATGTATTATGTGCGATGCATTACAATTTTCCTATGTATTAAGCATGATGCATCTCTCTAGTGCAATTATGCTACCAGTGATGATCCTATAAGTGCAAAAATTCGCATTTTCCCTGCCTTGCTTTGAATTCTTTTTCTTTTGTAGTGTCTTCCCGAGTCTCTGGTCTATCCAAAGTCTCTATAAATTCAACATCTTGTGTGGTTTTGAGTTTGATTTCTCTTTGATAGGAAATTGATTTTTTCTTTTCAATTAGAGCTTGTTATGATTTGTCTTGGTTATTGATCTGTTAAAATACCTTTTCATATTACAGTTACACTTTGTGTGGATTATTTTTTATTCAATAATCTAATCATACTTTCATTTTTCTTTGCATAGAAATTTAAATAAAAAGAAAAAATTAATCATTTTCTTATGCATTATGGCTTTGAATTTGTGGAATTTGAAATGTCTTTGAAGGTCTTGTTTGGGAATTCGATTTATGCATTGATTGACTTGAAACCTTTTTCCCTTCTTTAGTTAGATCTTCATTGAATGAAAAGAGTTCATTTTCTCATGCTAGTTGCATTTTAGGAGTTAAATTGAATTGGTTTCGATCCTTGAAACTGAAAATTTAATCAAAGATCAACATTAAAATTTATCAATTAACCTAAGGATAATTTGGAACATTAAAGACACATTTATTGGTCTAAGACAGAAGATGTGTTCTAGTTTCTCTAAACGTAAGAGTTGTCATTACTTGTTAGCATTACATCTGGGGGATTGCTAGTTTTCCACGTACATCGGAGTATATCAGAAAATTCTGTTAGAAATTAATTAATGGAGCAATGAAATATACAAAATATTGTGCAAACATAAATACATAAACACATAAAACAAGAGACACACAGATATATGTGGTTGACCCAATTTGCACTACGTCCACAGATAAATAGCCAATCCTTCCTTTTATATTATCTAGCAAAATGAAGAAATACAACCTACAACAATCTGTTGTAATTTCCTCTTTTCTCTCACACAGTCTCCTCTCTCTCTCTCTCGCTCAAAATAATAATACACATCCACAATATTAAGATCGAGAAACCTTGTTGGGGGTGGAAGAACACGAAGAATTTGCTTGCATTGAGGAGAAAATCTACAACAATACAAATCCTACACCTCTAGTTAATCCAACCATTTTAGGCACTGTTGATATTTCCACATCCTCTTAATGGTTTTAGTTAACTTATGGATTTTCTACTTTACTTGGAACTTACTAGTATTATGGCAATATTGCATAATGAAGACTTGGTAAATAGAACTTTTTGTATGTATCAAGTTAGTACATGAACATTTGGGACAAAAGTAGTTAACTTTTGACATAGGTTTGGTTTTCTCTCTCTCTCTCTCTCTCTCTCTCTCTCTCTCTCTCTCTCTATATATATATATATATATATATATTTATGTTTATTTATTTACTTTTTAATTATTTTTATTTTAAAAACTTGAAACTACAAATTTTAATTATTTTAATGATATAATTAGAATGTGGTATATATATTTCACAAATAATTATCTTATCATCTCTATAACATTTTTTGTTGTCAAAATCTATATGTAGACACATCAACGATCTGATTATGAAGAGTCCTCCATTATATTATCTTCAATAGAGAAAATTTTAAGGATCGGAATTTATTTAAAGTTTAGAAACTTTAGTGAATCTAGGATCGGAATTTATTTAAAGTTTAGAAACTTTAGTGAATCTTACTAGTTCTTATTATACAATCTGTAAAATATTTAGCAATATTTTTCTATATAAACTCTACAAAATTTTGGCAATTTTTACAAATTATTTAAAAATAAAATAAAAATTACAAATCTTTTTTTTTAAAAAAGCATGAAAAATTAACCCATTTACAAATATTAATCTTTAAAATTTTCTTTACCCCTTAATACTATATTTATATACTTTAACGTAACATATTTATATTCTTTACCAAAAAAAATACAATAGCAATAAAATTCTAAAACAGGATTATTAATGTTCAAATCTCACTCAAACATGGACATTAATGATCAATTCTCACTCTAGTTGGCCTTTCGAATTGCTTAGCTTACGATCACTTTATTCTTTCTAAATTATCATGGTATTTAGGAGGAAGATATTAAAAAATATATATATTTAAGATGAATATAAAAATTATTATTAGTGAATGAAATTTTACCCTGATAACACTTACCTAAGTGGTAGGTGAAGAGATAAAAATATGAGTTGAATTTTTAGATTCGTATATCATCAAATGCATGTACTTTACATGGCCTACATCCCTTGTCCACATTACGCTTATGATATCCGTATCCTTATCAGAGGTAGAGATGCCTTGATATGTATTGAGAACCTTTCGTTCTCAATCCCTAAGCTAGGTGAGATTTGTCAATCGTCTCGGGCATAAATTTTGATCTCTGTATCCTTTATATTATTTTAAGAAAGGTTTAAATTTAATTAAGTTTTTATTTTGGTGATAATATTTTATTATTTTATTTATTTATTTATTTTTTTCCCGGTGGTTCACGAACATCTGTGGTCAGGGGGTGCAAGCTACATCCACGTAAATTCTAAGGCTGATCTCTAGGATCAAACCCCTAGGCCATCACAGACCTGACCCCAAGGGCTTCGGTAGAATCGACCGTGTGACCTCCCGATTTGGCGAGGCAAGACTTGACCAGTTGGGCTAACCCTTGGGGCTCCGAAATTATCAATTTTTATTATTTTATTATTAAGTAATATATTTTTTGAATATATAGAAAATAATTTAATTCAATGTTATTTTTTAAAAATTATTTTGTATTTAACCATATATAATTATATAAATTAAATAATCAAATAACTAATAAATATCAATAAGTATCAAATATTTATCTCATAATATATCTTATATTATTAAAATTAAAAAATTAATCATAAAAATTAACTAAATTATAATTTTATCTTAAATTATTATTAGGACTATCATTATTAATTGTAAAAAGAATTAATATATGATTTAAACATAATATATTTAAGAAGACATGTAACAAGATTCATAATTATGATGATTCATTCTCATTTTATCAAGCAGATTGTTAAAGTTGTAAATAAGCCTTGTTACAATATTATAAGACAATACAAAGCTTACTAATACCATATGCCCAAAAAAGCATAATTCATATTCTTCTAACAATTTTTTTTAACTAAACAATTTTATTTTTAAATTGAATCTCAACTTTTGATGTATGACTATTTTTAAAAATATTTAAAAATGTTTCATATAAATTAAATCTTTACATTACGATCCACCTAATAATTATTATTAATTAAGTATTTCATAGAAATTAAATCCTTACCATACATCCACCTATTGATAATTAAATTAAAATTTTAAAAACCTCATCCAAAATAAACACACTCATTCACATTAAATCTTATTTAATATTTTAAATTAATTAAAAAAAAAACAGAAAAACAAATACCACACAAATAAAAACATTGACTTTCAATTAGTTTTGAAATTTCTAAATAGATTTTATAAACTTCATTAAAGTTTTGAAAAAATTAAATATTAAACTAAATATTTTGAAAATCAAAAATAAATTTTGATATTTTTTTAATTTGAATTTCTATTTTCTAATTGGTTCATTTACATGAAATGACTAATTGAATTGAATTGTTAGGAAAAAACTAAATAAATAATATACAATAAAACAAAAAAAACACTCACAACCAAGTGCCATAACATTTAATAAAAAGTATATCTATTAAATCTAAATATTTATGAAAATGAATTGTAATTGCATGAAGTAATGAATTGTGATTGTATGAAGTACCAAACCAAGTGTCATAACATTTATAATCATTGATATATTATATTATATTACTTTTATTTTGACAGTTTTTAATTTTTAAATTAATAATTGGATAATAAATTTAATATAAAATAAATAACAACATATTTTTAAGTTACAATATTGATTTAAATTAATTTATTTGCATAACCATTCATAATTCTTTTTAAATACAAGAGTATCTAGAGGTCTTGCCACACTGAATAAGTCTCAACGAGATTATTAGAGACATTTCCAAGTGCCAATCACAATAAACTACTCTATCACTTTCAGAATCATAAAATCTCTCGTGCACTTAAAAATAATATAATACAACTTGATTGCCTCTTATAGTTAAGAATATGTGCTTCTTATAAGAGGCCACAAGTTAAAAGCAAGATATATATATGAAATGACCTTTTTCCAGGTACTTTTGTGGTCAATTTTGCTCAAAAATCGGTAGAGAGGTTTTTCAAGCTATTGAATCCAGTTATACATTCAAAAATACATTTTAAATAAGAATAATCACAATCTCTCCATGTATTAAGAAATTCCAGCCAAAAAATCCATTTCTTCTATTAATGAGACTTGTCCTATATATAATTGAAACTAAAACTATTAAAATGCAATATTTAAGAAAGTAGCACTCTCTATTCTCTCCAGATTTTGTAAGGTTACAAACTATTTTATAATTTATCATTAATAATATATATTATCTAAAATTTTAAAAGATATTAACTTTCTCATTTTATTGGAATGATAATAATCATTACATACATAATTTAATTTATCCAATTTATTAATTATATAAAAATTGATTTTTATAATTTAATTATAATATTTTTAGAAAATATAATATTTAATTTGCAAATTTTAAGATTGATTTTATAATTTAATTATGTATTTAGATTATGTAAATTTCAACCATCATTATTGCTACACTTTTCTATCCTTAACTTTAAATAATATTATAATATTAATATTTACACATTTAATTTAATAATAATAAGTGCTTCAATTATAAATAAATTATCACTACATTAATTTATATATTTAAAAAAATATATATATATTTATTTATATATTATATTTTAATTTATAAATTATAAATTATTTATATATAATTTATTAATAACTAATTTAAAAATATATAATTTATTAAATCTCTCCATGTGACAGTTTGTGATCCATTATAAACTTCATAAAAATATACAGACCTTACATGGGATTCCATAAAAGCAAAACGAGATTGTTATTCAATACCAGTCGTGGAACAACAAAACCTAAAGGGAAAGAATGTAACCACTAGAATCTCAACCTTTTGGAAGGGTTGCGATCAAATTCCTAATCAGAACATTGCTGGAGATCCGATTTTTTTATGTGGTGATTATTGGAACTACAGTTTCAGTCCACATTTAAAGTTGGATAAGCCCTGTAATGGATTTCAACTAACAATTACCAAATACTCAGCTCGGCAGCCTATTGAAAATAACAATTTACTAGCTATAAGAATGCTATGGTTTGCATCATGGAATCCGCCATGAGTATATTATTATTGTTGGTGCGTAAATGACTTTGAAATTTTTATTGGGAAGTATGGCAGAGATACTGTAATGCTTTGTTGTATGATATTGTATTTTAGTTTGATCAAATAAAATAATCAATAATATGTTATTAATAGTGTTTGGGATTAATAATTTATTTTTAATAGTTTTTGGGTTTAATTAATATAGATTTATTTTAAATATGGATTTAATATGACTTTAGAGAGATTTAAATTTTTTAAGTGTAAATTTTTTATGAGTCAATATTATTTAAATGTTTTATATGGTTTTTTTTAGATTTTTTAGATTTTTTTAATTTTTGGTTTTGAGGAGCATGAGTAAAATTTCTATTTTAATGATGGATAAATAACTTTACACATCATATTGCACTGTAAAACATCCAGGGATGAATGTAGACTCATCGGGCAGGAATAATCATTCCGGTTCTGTATTATGAAGTGGTAGAACCAGTGGCCTATCACTCGCAAGAGGCGAAGCGCACCCACCCATTGACTGCTATTGCGAAAACAAGGTGCCATAAGGCCGCTCGACCATAAGGGAGAGTGGATAAAGACATCCCATCCGTTGCACTGATCCAAGGGCTGTTCGTAGTGGGGGGTCGAAGACCAAGGAGTTATTTTTATTTACACCAAGCATTCTTCTATTCTTATGACTAGATCCAATCTACTGGACCTTACAGAAAATGAATTGATAGAATTTGATTTCACATTATTCCTTTAGGAAATAATGAAGAGATCCTATCGATTGTTGAAAACTCAATTAACCTCTCTACTCAATAATTTATTATTAACAATTTTTAGGTTTTAAATGAAATCTATTTAAAAGATTTCTATTATGAAATGCAAAATACGAGTGACATCCATTCTCACTCCAAAATTAATCTTTCTTATTAAAAAATTCATAAAATATCCAATGTAGTCAATTAAACATACATGTATCTCAATCTTGGTTAAACTCGAGAAACTGATGAATGAAGTTCCACTTGAAAAATAAAAAAACGCTCTTCTCAATCTTTTATCATGTCAATATTAAACATTGATGAGTTTGCTTCATTTGTACATCTCCTTCCCTCATCACTAGCACACGTATGGACGAATATCGATAAATATTATGTTGTATAATGGGTCACTGATTTATTAAAAGAGAGTTTTTTTTTTTTTTTTTACTTTTAAATGGTCGTTAATTTGTTATTTATTATCCTTAATAAAGGGAAAGTGTGATATATTTTTATAACTGTTATGATGTTTTAGATATAGATATTTATAATACGGAAATATTTAATAATAAAATAACTTTATTTTATATATATATATATATTTTAAAATTCATAATATTATATTTTTATTTTTTATTTTTTAATAAATACACATTTAATTTTATGTTATTTTGTAAAATATAAATGAATATCTAATTGGTAAGGATAAGTGGGATAATTATAATAGTTTTTTTTCTTTGGAAGTTTTGAAGTTTTAATAAAATAATTTGGTTTGATTGTGTTTTTTTTGTGTACGCATTTTCAAATGTGCATTATATGTGTCATGTATTTTAAATTACTAACTATATAGATGCTTGTAAACTTATGAAGTGTTGGCAAAATAATTGTGCGATTAGGTAGGAATTTCATCTAATCCACTCACTCATATGAGAGGTCACTTCTAAAAATCAAAGTAGAGAGGAAATAGGTTCAATTTTCTTCACAAATAAAAACATTAATACTTTGACATTCAATTTCTCCCCTACTAGACTAACATATGTAACCTCATCAAACTTTTAGAACTAGAATCAGAAAACATTGAAATTATCAAACCTTTCCCCAATGGATCTTCTAGTTATAGTTTCGATTCTTAAGGCTTTTTACAACCTCTTCAAGATTCCTTGTGTTAGCATTAAAATTCTTGGAAGGTAATACTTCACTTAAGTCACTAGGTGACAAGTGACCCTAACAACAAGTTGATAGTTGTTGTCGTCTTAGATCTAAAACACAAATAGAAAACCTGTAGTAAAAGAAGATATAACCCAAAATAGAAAGCAGCAATATAAAGAATCCAGTATAATAACCCAATTGGAAAGACTTTTTGAATGAACAAATATTTTATTGATAACACCTGGTGAAGGAGATCTACATATTGGTTTGTAAGTCCCCCTCCATGGGATGGGTCCTTTGATATCCTTGACGCTTCATAAAATTGATCTTCTCTCTCAATGTGAAAAACCCAAACAAAAGTGAAGAACTCAAAATGGGAGCTCAAGAAAAATGATGATAATGTTGACGATGATTATGATCATGGTGAAGAATGAATGAAAAACCCTCCTTTATATAGAAAAGTATGGAGTTAATCTCGAAAATGGAGAATAATAAAATATTATTAACCAAATTCAGATCTAACTACTTGGAATAATTTATTATATTTATTGGAGAGGGAAAATGAATTTAAAATGGTTAAATACCTTTATTTAGAAATAATTAACAAATAAAATGATCAGTTAATTATTTTGTGAGAAACATGAAAGATGTGAAATCAAAATAATGATTTCATAATTATTCTAATAACAGAAATAAGGAAATTCAAATAAATAATGATTTATTTAAATATTCCTAAGGGATTTAGTCAAATGTGACTAGGAATAATTATTAAATAATAATTTAACAATCATTCCTAGAGAAAAATAAATAAATAATGATTTATCTAATTATTCTCATGGGGTTTTTTTATTTAAATCAGAAAATAATTTAATAAAAGTGGTTTATTAAATTATTTTCCACATTGAAAGTGATTTTACTATGGTAAAATTAAATCTGCATGGTGTATTTTGATCCACCTACTTACAAATGGCTAGGTGATCATTTTTTGGTGATATCAGATTGCCCCCACATGTATGAGTGTTAGGAGAAAATCATAAGACTGAAATACGTTGTAAATTATACTTCATGAGATGCTAAAAGGGGAGTCAGAGAGAGAGAGAGAGAGAGAGAGAGAGAGAGAGAGAGAGATCTGAATCAAGTCAAGGATGGAAAAATAATAGAGGGGGCGAGACCTATAAAACAGATAGAAGTCTCCTTTTATGTGGTAGTACATGATCTTAAATGAGGCGGGGGAGGCATACCGATACCCGTCGAGATAACTATGTACAAAGAATAATGGTGAGCCGGGCAATATGGGTCTCAGCTACAAAGTACATGATACACTAGCATCAGTGGGCCATAAAATAATACAATGAGTCACATATACATAATGCGCCTAGAAAACATATGTCAAGACTGAATACAGTAACATCTGAGTACATGAGATATAATGCCCCTCAAGCTGACATAGGGGGAGGGGGGGGATCACAACCAAAGAAGCCCTACTGAACAGGAAAGGGCTCTAAAGATCTCAATGGATCATTTGGAGGAGACATGCATGATGTGGGCATTGCAAGCGGTGAAAACTGAACCCATCAGATCTGCGAAACTGCATTGGAGGCTGGATCAAAATTTGTGGTCATTCGGGCATGTGGGGGGCTACCTGAAGGGCCACCCCCTCATGAGGTCTAAAACATCTCACACACACACGAGAGTCATTAGGACAATCATCTGGATCACCAAACCGCGAAGCATACGAATCTCAATTGTGTGATAAGGGGTTGATGTCGAGCACATGAGAAACAACCAAGTCAAAGGGAAATAATGAGTCCCTTTGCCTAATTCGAGGCATTGAACAAAGATGGGAGCTACAACCAAGGTACACGACCCTCTGTTACACTAAAAAATGTCACCATGGTCATGAACATTTAGTATGGCTCTATCAACAGTCATGCTATCCTCCTGGGCAAGTCTTATGCCTCTGCTTGTCATGTCAAACTCCAAAATGAGAGAAAGTCTTTGTAAAAGTGTTTATCTCTGGGTACGCAGGTTCTCTCAGCTTTGCCTGCGGGGACGCACCCAATGTTCACAAAAGTCGCGTACTTGTACGCTCTGTATGTAAAGGGACAGGTGCGTCCCCCTGTAAAAGTCAAAATGCGCAAGTTTCATCTTTAAAAAGTTACTTGTGGTCATTTCTAGAGCATTCTAGAAGGTTGTTCGACGTGTATTGAGCGCCTCCAGATGATTCATGTATCCCTATGAAGGAGGAACTTATCCCATCAAGAGGGGAACTATCCCACCCAAAGAGGGACTTATCCCATTGATGGTGGACCTGAATAACTTCCTCCTGAGCACTATAAATAAAGGCCTTGGGCCAGAAGGAGGGGAGGTTGAAAGCTATACATTTCTAAGGGTAAATGCTATCGAAATAGAGACTCCCATTTAGAAGCTTGTGAGGAGAGATTGTCATCTTTACTTGTTCTACTTGGAAGTGGGGTGAGCTTTGTCAAAGTAGAGGAAAATCTTGAAGGACCCTTGGGAGGAACTTGCACAACACCAAGGCTCAGGTTGTAATTGTTCCTTTTGTTACCTCTTAATGCAAATAAACTTATTTTTCTCAACAGATTGTTATTAATGGTTTGTTTCATATATTCCTTGGTCAATATGATAGATGTGTATTGTTTTATATGAGTTTATCAGGTGCTATTTAATCTTTTGGCTTGTTATTGAATGCAGGTTTCAAAGATAAGGAGGAACTCATCCGGATCGGCGAGACTAGACTACTACGAAGCACTGGACTAAAGGTATGTTAAAGATCCCCTGATTGCTTGTATTTGCAAGGCATGTTTAGAGAAAAGTAGGGTTTATTTGGTTTGCTTGTCACTAGAGAGTCTTAGGCTCCTAGGGAGGTTGATTGTGTCCGCACTATCAACTCTTTCCGCCTTACAAAATTTCGACTCTGCTGGGGAACTCCATGAATGAGAATGATTTTTCCTTTGAATGAACTTTGCTTTGAGAAATTCGATTTATTTTTCTGGTTTTTGACTGTGTGAATTTGTATTTGGGTGGATTAGCTTAGCATTAAGTTAGATTTAGTTTTTCTTGATTTTTACAGTAGGACACAACCTCTGAGTATTGCACAGTGCGTCTCTGGACGCACTGTTGCTGTGTGCACAGAGCGGGTACGCACCTGTTATAACGGGTTGCCTGCGTCCCCTGCTAAAATTTGAGAAAATTCCATTTTTTAGATTTTTTCCTCTTAAATTTTGTTTTTTTATAGATTTTGCTGCCCAGATCCATTAGTATCCTGTCAAAGATCCTTCACCTGAATTGGTTTTAATAGCATTAAGTGTTTTAGTGGATTTCATTGAAATTTAAGCCTAGGGTTTGATTTTTGAGTAGATCCTGTAGTGACTTTAATGGTAGAAGTTGTCAAGCCTTAGATCTCTCTGGTTTGGTCAACCTTCTTAGGAGTCGGATCTGTCGTAAGTCTACCCGTGTGAGCAACCAACCTGTTGAGTTGTCTCTTTGGTCAAATTTCAAAGTGCTTGATTGTTTGAGTGTTGATTTCCATTTTACAAAAAGAACAAAAAGATTTGAGTTTTGTTTTGATCAGCTCTTGATTCTGCATTAGCTGGTCCTTGGCTTGACTGTAGCCAAGTAAAACAACCTAGAAACATCCTTGTAGGTTTTGGCCTCGTTAAGTTTGCTTAGAGTAAATTTACTTTTTTAGTTTGCTTGTGAGTGAATTTTCGTAGATTTTAATAGTTGTTAAGATTGATTTTTGTTAAATTAGATTTATTTGCTTTATTAAAAGAACAATACAAAAACATCTTCTTTGAAAGTCTTGTTTCAAGTAGCTTTTTGGTTTTTGAAAGAGAAAGGAGTTTTTCGTGCAAGTATTAAATGGTCATGTTTGTATGCTTGGAAAGATTAAGAGCTTTATTTCTTTGATTTTCATTGCAAAAGAGAGTTGTTTTTCATAAATTTTCATTCTCTAAACTTTCTTAGCTAAGAATTTCATTGAAAAAGAGAGAGTAGAGTAAATCATCTTAGGTGCATTTTTGTAGTGGTTTGAGTCGAGTCTACACACCACTGGTTTCATCTCCGCCACCTTTTGAGTTAAAGAAAAACCATAAAATTAACGCTTAAAGTAAAATTTACATAGTAACTTTTCTTTTACTAGGGCTCTGAAGCACCAACTTAGCTTAGGCTAGTGTCTTGGAGTAGGTGAGTACTTAACTCTCCAAGACAGTAAAACCAAACAAGTAGCTGATCTTGTGATAGAATCAAATCCAATTGTTACATTTACACTCTGGGAAAGCTCCTCTTAAAGGAGAAGCACGAGCTCGTGTCTGAACCAGTGAGGGGATCAATCCTCCCTCGTTGGGAACGACGCCAGACAGTACGTATTACAAACGGTAAACCTCGAATTAACCATTGTCGAGGAGCCAGGGATCACTTATCGGTAAACCTTGGATTATTGTCAAGGAGCCGGTAAGGGGATTGAGCTTGCTACTCTGCCCTTGCGTGCTGTCGGAGTTTAGACTGTTCCCCCAGGTGTACTTGTGGCCGTTGGTAACCTTAGTGACTGTAATCTCTAGGATTCTACCCAAGGTGACAGTGGAGGGAAGATCCCACTGTACCTGGAGCAGACGTCGGTTATACTCACTTGGATTTTCCGGGGGGTTCGATTCACTTCGAGACGGTTAAAGTGGAGGAACTTGTGCCGGTCTATTCATTAAGCAGGTTGCCGGGGTAACTGTTCCACCCTCCACTTCTGTACTGAATTCGGCGATGTTGGGTTTCATCTCCAACTAGTGTTTTTGGTCCGGAAGGCTACTGTTTGTGTGTGGTTTGACGCCCTAGATTCTTTAGTCGTGTGCATCAAAATTTGTTTGGTTCTTTAGCGGCTTTAGGTGGTTTGATTTGAAATTTTTACTTTGTTTTCGTGTGTGGTAGTTAAAAGTTTTTAACTGTGGCGGAATTACCGAGACAGTCCCGTAGAATTCGGGGCCAGTCACCTGAAATTGTTACCGGAACTGATTTGTTGAGGCAAATCCGTAGAAGGCGGGGTGAACCTCCTGAAGACGTTCCAGGTCAATACGAAGGATTGAATGTCCTTGTAACTCCTCCTAGTGGCAGTAGAATAGGTTCACCTGAAGAAGTAGAATCTACCTTGGTAGTCCATCCAGATTACCAAAGTCTAGAGACAGGTTATAACCCTGACGCTGTTACAGTTTCCGAGCTTGCTGGTAGTTTTTCATCTACTAGTGACTTAGGTGAGGAACCTGAAATATCCGAACCTGTTACTCCAACTTCTAGTGTTCCAGATTCACCAAGAATAGAACGAACTATCACTGAAAATCTCCCTACTGGTTTGATTGCTATCGAAGAACTTGCCCCAGAGGAAGATATAGGTGTTTCTAATCTTGAAGGTCAACTTACTATTGATCTCAGAGAGCGTGAGTCCATATTTTACAGTCCTCCTAGAAGTACTACTTGGTACCTTTCGTTAACAAATTATTTAGACAACTCAGGCTTAGGTTTTACTCCACCTCGTACTCCTTTTCCACCTGGAGGTTTCACTACTCCTGTAAATATGTCTGGTCAGTCGTCAATGTTTAGTCAATCGCCTGAAACATTCTTGCATGGCGGTCCTTCTGTTCCTTCTGGGTATCAGTCTTTGTCTGGTACTTTTGCAGGGGCATCTCCTCAACCCATTGAACATGGGTTATTTACTGGAAACAATGGTAATCAACCATTGAGTATAGGAGACATTTATATGATGTCAGGTTCAAATCCCGGTTCTCAACCTCAAGGTGGTCAATTACCGCCTGGGGGGCAGCCTCAAATAATGCCTGGGGGGCAACCTCAAGGTACTCCAGTTGTGGCTGGGGGGCAGCCTCAAGGACAGTATGTGCCTATGGCACAATACTTTCCTCAAGGTCAACCCCAACCTCAATATGTACCTCAAGGTCAACCTCAGTATCAATATGTTCCTCAAGGCCAACCCCAGTATCAGTATTCACCTCAAGGCTATCTCCCTCAAGGTCAATACTCGAGTCAAGGTTATCAACCACCCCAAGGTCAATCTTACGTTCCAGGTACGGGAAATGTCCCTTACAATTATCAATCCTATCCTCAATACGGTTATGGATCTCAATATCCTCAACCTGTAATGGGTCAAATGGGTCAATACCCTGGAATGCCTGTAGTGTGGGATCCTTCGCAAGGTCAACAAGTGTTGCAACCGAATGTACAGTTGTCACCTCAAACTGGACAACCTTTAGTTACTGGTCCACCCCAGCAACCAGTCCAGTCAAATGTTCAAACTTCTGTACCTCCGGTAGTTCCTCAGTCAGGGCCTGCTGGGCCTAGTACTCCATCTCAAACGACTGCTGCAACCACTGCAAAATCTGTTTCATCCACCGCACTCACTTCCGGAGTATCGACAGCTCCTGTTTCTATTGTCTCTGCTACCACTCCTCAGACATCTGTACCTCCGTCTGGATCTACGATTCAAACTACGGTTCAAATTCCTGTAGGTCAGCTTGGTATAAGTACGGTTGTTACTACTCAACCTCAATATGCTTATCAACCGTACCAGGGTCAGTACCAATATGGGCAAGCTGTCCAGCAACCGGCTTATCAGTATCAACCGTATCCTGGGTACACTTATCAACAACCTCAACAAACACAGTATGGTCTGGTTAATCCTGGTTTTCCAGGAGGATACAATATCCCGAACGCAACGCCTATTCCAAGTTACCCTGGATATCCTCCTCATGGGGCTGGTGTAATGACTCAGAGTTTTAGGGATCCGAACCGGCAATTGCCGTTTATCGCAACTTTGGATTTACCAGACTTGTCGCGCCTAACGAACGATCCAATCAACTATCAACCGTTTTGGCCGACAATGCCGAATAAGTTGCCCAGTGATATACCCAAGTTCGAAGGTAAGCCTGGAGAGGATCCGTCAAATCATGTGATGACTTACCACCTCTGGTGTGCTTCAAATTCTATCTCGGATGATTCGATCCGCTTACGTCTTTTCCAGCGTACACTCATTGGTCTCGCAGCCAAGTGGTACATTGAGTTGCCACGGGCCAATTTTTACAGTTTTAGCCAGTTAGCTACCTCGTTCTTAACTCACTTTCAGTTGCCGGTCAGATACGATAACGGCACGGAACTATTAACTTCGCTAAAACAATCGACGTCCACGTATATTTCTGATCACATTCATGAGTGGAGATGTCGAAGAAGATTAGTCAAAGTTTTTATTCCGGACCAAATCTTAGCTGAATGGTTTGTCAAATCATTGTTACCGAAGATTACTGAAGATGTAGCTAAGGCCGGTGTAGTTACTGAGGAGCAAGTCATTGCTCAAGCGCAGTACCTTGACTTGGTTTACACTCAGTCGGGTACATTACACGAGAAGATCCCAGATCTTCCAAAATCGAATCAAATCGCTGTTGCTCCTTCGGGATCTCATGCCGCTGATGGTATGATTGGTACAGTGAACACTAAGAGCAAGAAGAAATCTTCCAAGAATTCTACTACTCCTATAATCACTTTACCTAATTCTCCGACAGGAGAGTCATCTTCTCCTGAACTTACTGCCGATATTCACGCTGTAGAGTCATCTACAGCCAAAACAAAAAACGGTGGAAAGAAGAAAGGTAAGAAGAAGGATAAAGCAGACAAGGCTCCGAAGGAGAAAAAAGAAAATTCGGAAACCAATGACGAAAAGCGCAAACCTCGATATCCTTGTCTTATTTGTGAAGAGGATCATTTTACTAGGGATTGCCCTCATCGGGCCGAGGTTGTGAAAATAGTCAAAGGTTCTCCCACTCCTGCAGTGTTGAAGGATCCATTTCCAAAGCAGGAGAGTAAAATGATAGGTTCTTCCTCAAATGCCAGTGAAGAACCCATTTTGATGATGTCTCATGTGAGGATTGCGACTCGATCGCAAGATTATGGTAGTAAGAATCCTGTTGATGGTAAGGAAACAGAATCTTCTCATTCTATTCCATCAACCTCAGCTCCCAGTTCCGATCCACTACAGATCGAGAAACCTAACCCGGATCTAGTAATCAAACCACCCGCCAAGGGTGTACTTCGAAGGTCTGCTTTCAATCCACATGCGAGAGCGGCCCAGAATTACAACATTGTTGAGGACTTAGCTGTTTCACCCTCAGCAATGTCGGCTTTAGAAGTGCTGCAATCATGCCCAGCACAACGAAAATTACTTTTGTCGGCTATCGGAGCTGTTGACGTTCAGCACCCGAATCTCATAATCTTCGATCTAGAAAATAGTACACCGTGCTTACCCCATCAAATGGCTTTCCAGATCTTGGTGATAGTCAAAGGCAGGCCTATTCATCGGACTGTAGTTGATGAGGGAGCTTCCACGTGTATTATGTCGATTCAGTGTTGGAGATCGCTTGGTTCTCCTTCGCTGAACCAATCCCCCACCATCCTTAAGGCTTTTGATGGCTGTGGGTTCCGTCCGTTTGGCATTTTACAGGAATTACCTATAGGGGTCGAAGGTAAAACCATCAGTCTAGATGTGGAGGTGGTTGATGCCCCTCTGGACTACAACCTTCTGTTGCGTCGAAGTTGGTCATGCTATGACAGCGGTCGTTTCATCGGTCTTCAGAGTAATCAAGTTTCCATATAATGGCAAGATCGTGACGATTGATCAGCTGACATACTTTTCGTTCGACCTAGCCTCTTCAGAGAGTATCCAGCATGTCGCTAAAACGACAATCCCTTATAGGGACGTTGGTGTAGGTTTAGTTAAAGATTCCGGTTTACTGGGAACTTTTCCTTTTCCTCCAGTTAACGCAGACCCTTCATTCGCATCCATTCATATGATTACTTCAGACACCATTATTTACGATGATCCTTGGATTGTCCCATCTGAATCTGAGATAGACTCTTTCGGTGACTCTATGCCATTGAGTCCATATGAAATTGCTTATGAAGCCGTCGTGTCTTTTACCGACCCAAGTTCAACCCAAATCGACCAAATGAATGTGGTCAGTGAGGAATCTCTTTTCACATCAACCTCAGAATGGATAGCGTTTCCCGAAGTCGTGTCATCTGACGAACAACTTCGTGAAATCCTAAGTGTAGATGATCTACCATGGGAAGATCTCCATCATAGATCTTCGTTTTTACCTGAGGGCGATGCTTTTGAAAATGATTTTTCATCTATCTTTACCGCTGAATATGTCAAAGACGCTCAGAGTCCAACGAAACATCCTGACTCAGAGTTGAATTTAGGGAACATTTCTCGAACTGTTCCTATTGACATTTCAGTGAAGCCCGGAATTGTTGAGAACATTCATATAGGTGCCTCGTGTACAGAAGAAGAAATTCAAACTTACAAGGCCTTATTCCAAGAATTTCGCGATGTGTTTGCCTGGTCTTACGAAGAAATGCCAGGAATCGATCCCGCCATTGTTGTTCATGAAATCAAAACCTACCTGGATGCTAAACCCGTCCGGCAACGTTTGCGTCAGATTCACCCTAGGAAAGCGGCTGCGATTAAAGCAGAAGTCGAAAAGCTGTTGAAAGCAGGTTTCATTTATCCGATCCCCTTAACGGATTGGGTATCAAATATTGTTCCGGTGAACAAGAAACAAGGAACAATAAGAATCTGTATCGACTATAGGGATATCAATCGAGCATGTCCAAAAGACAACTATCCTACGCCCTATATCGATCAAATAATTGATGATTGTGCCGGAAGTGAAATGTTCTCCTTTATGGATGGTTTTTCGGGCTATAATCAAATCAATATTCTACCTGTCGATCAACCAAAAATGGCATTCATTTGCCCGTGGGGGACATTTTCTTATTGCAAATTACCTTTTGGACTTAAGAATGCCGGTGCCACTTTTCAATGTGCCATGTCTTACGCCTTTCATGACATCAAGCACATTGTGCAACCGTACCTCGATGATTTTCCTGCTCATTCTTTACGTCGAGCCGATCACCTTGTCCATTTACGAGCAATCTTTATGAGGTGTAGGCATTATCGTATTCGGTTGAATCCCCACAAGTGTGTATTTTGTATAGAAGCGGGTCGATTGCTGGGATTTGTTGTTTCAAAAGCCGGTATTCGCGTCGATCCCTCGAAGGTTGAAGCTATCATCAAATTGCCTCCTCCTTCGAGTTTGCGCCAACTCCAAAGTTTGCAAGGGAAAGCGAATTTTTTACGCCGATTCATTCCAAACTACGCCGAGGTCACTAAGGGTTTTACACGGTTGTTGAAACAGAACGCTCAATTCTCTTGGGATGAGATTGCCCAACAATCTTTCGATGCACTTAAACACGCGTTGACCCATGCACCGTTATTGCATCCTCCCAACCAGGACTACTTCTTATACCTCGCCGCCTCGCATTCCACCATTGGAATGGTGTTAGTTCAGGAAGACGAATTCGGAACGGAACATGTGATATATTATCTTAGTATGACATTAAATCCCACCGAGCTAAAATATTCGCATGTGGAGAAATTGGCCCTGGCAGCCGTTCAAGCTGTCCAGCGTTTTCGTCACTACATTCTTCTCCGCAAGACTACAGTGATTTCAGATTGCAACCCTATGATTTATATTTTGACGAGACAACTGCTAGAGGGCAAGTACTCTAAATGGATCGTGATCCTGCAAGAGTTCGATTTGGAGTTCGAAAAATCCAAGTCTAAGAAATCCTTGGTTTTTGTGGAATTAATGTGTGATTTCCCGCGTGCTGACACAGAGACTGTGGCAGAGGAGTCCATTGCGGACGAATCTTTGTTTCTTATCAGTACTTTAGATCCGTGGTATGGAGATATAATCATCTATCTCCAGACCCAAACCTTTCGGCCTGAAGCTTCAAGGTCGGAGCGTCGGAAAATTCGGTTTCAATCCCAGCAATACAAAATTATTGGAGATACACTTTATCGCCGGGGGGCAGACTTAGTTTTTCGACGTTGTTTAACTCACGAAGAGGCTGAGAGGGTTTTGAATGACTGTCACTCTGGAGCGTGTGGCGGTCATATGTCTGGGTATGCCACAGCTCAGAAGGTGTTGCGTGCTGGCTATTTCTGGCCGTCCATGTTTAAAGATTGCATCATTGCGGTCTGAAAATGCCACAACTGTCAAGTGTTTGATCGCAAGATGCGTGCACCGCCTGCTCCTCTCCACCCTATAATTTCCGTTGGACCATTCGCCAAATGGGGTATCGACTTTATTACTTGTAACCCTCACTCATCCGGGGGGCATGCGTATATCATCCTCGCGGTTGATTATTTTACTAAATGGGCCGAGGCGATGCCTACATTCGACGCAAGCGGCAAAACAGCTACAGTTTTCGTATTCAATCACATTATAACTAGGTTTGGTGTCCCGCAAGCGATCATTACAGACCATGGGAGCCATTTTCGAAACACCATGATGACTGAGCTTACAAGCCAGCTTGGTTTGCGCCACGACATCTCTACTCCTTATTATCCGCAAGCCAATGGTTTGGTTGAGTCTATCAACAAAGTTCTTGTTATTATGATCCGACGAATCATCGGCATTCATCGGAAGAATTGACATAACATGTTATTTTCAGCGCTATGGGCATACCGAACTTCAGTGAAAACTTCAACAGGGTTCACTCCTTTCCATCTAGTTTATGGCTTGGAAGCTGTGTTGCCCATTGAATGCGAAATCCCATCACTTCAAATGGCTGTCGAATTACTTCCAGCTACTTCCGAAGAGGAAAAACGTTTATTATACTTAGCTAAATTAGATGAGACTCGACGTGACGCTGCTTTGGCAATCGAGACTCATGCGAAGTGAATGAAAGCTCAGTATGATAAAAATGTGACCCCTCGGAGTTTTTCGGAGGGAGACCTAGTGCTCTTATATGATCAAGCTAATGATAAGCTAGGTGCTGGAAAATTCGTTCCCATGTGGCATGGACCCTACATTGTCAAGCAAAAGCTAGCAAAAGGGGCCTATGAGTTATTTGATTTTGATG
Source organism: Pinus tabuliformis (assembly GCA_031772625.1). Classification (NCBI taxonomy): domain Eukaryota; kingdom Viridiplantae; phylum Streptophyta; class Pinopsida; order Pinales; family Pinaceae; genus Pinus; species Pinus tabuliformis. Next base: position 105,919,664 of record CM062812.1, read on the forward strand.
GGGACTCTTTGGGTAAACCCAGAAATGGACTTTACTTAAAGAGGTATTACGCTTAAATGATGGGTATGGAGAATTTTTAGTTAGGTTAGGTTTTACTTTCTAGCTAGTGTGTTTGTTAGTTTAGAAAGTGTGTTTCTCGTTGTTATTCTGGCTTATCTTGGTTTTACTCTTGATATTGCAGATGTCGACGCCTCTCCAAACATACATTGGATTCGCTGATGGTGCTTGTCGTAGTACACGGAATATCTCTTCCGCAGCTTGGGTTATTTATTCGCCCTCTGACGAGTTAGTCTCTATGCATGGGGTGAGCCTCGGTCAAACAACGAACAACATTGCAGAATACAGTGCAGTGGTTGAATTATTATCTGAATCCATTTCATTTGGAATTCGACGTTTGATAGTGAGGTTAGATTCTGAACTCGTTGTATTACAGCTTAATAGAGTATATGCCATTAGAAATCCTGTGTTATTAAGATTATTTTTGAGAGTGCGTCTCTTGGAACGTGAGTTTGATTACATTGAATATCAACATATTCCAAGGTCTCTAAATACATTAGCAGATGCAATTGCTTCTCGAATGTTGGAAAGACATTTACGATAATTATACAAGTAAATTTAAAAACATTTCATCATACATGTTTAACAAGATAAGCCGGTAATAGTGATATATATATAGATAGGAGTGTGTCAAAAAATATACATCGTCTTCGACCATAGGTTGAAAAAAACACCTTATGGTCGGCAAAAATGATAAGTACAAAAAGGTCAAAAATGTCACATGTGTCTACAAAGTGACCATCCAATCACTGGTGATGCTCTCTATATGACACCACTGCACGGGCTACCTTACACAAAAATCTCCTAAACGGTCTAGGGACTGCAACTACGTAGCGCTGAAGTCTGATAGGAATATCATCTATCGCAGTCTCAGGCATATCCACCGTGAGACGCTCTAGATCATGCTCCAACTCGGCCAGTGACTCTGCAGCCGCGTCCTGTGGGGCCGGTGCTGGTGCAACTGGATGTCTCCTCTCAAAAGCCCGGAGGTTGGCTGGGCGCTGTGGACCAACATCTGCATTTTGAAAAATTTTACTGTCAGTTTTGAGACGATATATATAAAAAACAAAAAAAATAGCTAAATTAAAAACTTGTGAAAAATAAAGTACCTCTGTCATCCCATTGTTCTCCCTGTGGAAGAACCATGTCCAGATCATTCCGAAAATCTACTCTGGCATATGGAAAGTCCTGGATCGCGAAAACCTGGTCCTCTAACCAGTGAAAATAACTAGAAGGAAATCGAACAACCGCCGCGCCCTCATCGGGATGTCGGGCCATAACTGTAACCCATCGTACTAGCTTTGGCTCCCGAGGATCCAAGATATCAACAGTGAGATGCTAAGGGATCAGCATCGGAACTCTCTCCAAGGCAAAGCTCACAACTAAAAGCCCATATCCAAAGGTCTTCAGTTGTCCGGCCTTTGCCCTGGTCAATTGGGCCTTCACATTGGCCGTCACAGCATCGCACCAGTTGAAGATCGTGCCTCGGAAACAGTCAATAACCATCCGCATCTGGGACCCGGTAGCAATATGTAGAGCGGCTGCACCGCAAATTCTGGTAACAGTGAAAGCTATGACCATGAGTTCGCGCCGAGAGATGTATTTGATCTCTATGCCTTTCGCATGGTGAACATTGGGTATGCACCAATCTTCTCGGAGACTAGCAAGGGATTGGCCACCCGGCCTAGTCCCGGCAAGATTGAGTTGCTCACCCCTGTTCGGCAAGCCAGTGAGAAAGTATATGTCGGAGGGCTCTATCTCGAGCTGATGCTCTCCGATATAAAAGCATTGCTCCTGAATGTTCCATCTCTCAACCAACCACTCCAAGAATCTCACCTGAGCCCTCATGCCAGGTATGGCCCAGTATTTGTACAACCCGCATGCTTTTAGGGCGTCAACAGAAGGTTGGTGACCAATCGCGTCTAAATCAACGTCCTCGTGCTCTCTTTCTCTCCAATCCAACATGGTGAGTGCCCTACACACCAGCAAACAAAGATTAGAATCAGTTTGGGGAATTTTTAATGGTTGATTTTGGAGATTGGGGTTTCAAATTCCGCCTTTTGCGGGGTACGCACCCCGCGTTTACAACACAGGGCGTCGGGACGCGGCTGGCCCGAAGGTGAGCTGCGTACCCCGACCTTTTTTCTGTGTAGAAAAAGGTCGGGGGACGCAGGTCACCCTCAGGCCGCCTGCGTACCCCGTAGGGCGCATTTTAAACCCTAAAACCCCCCAAAAATAAAAACTAAAACCTAAAACAAGATTTTAATCGGATGAAATTGAAGAGCAGGATGTTGTGAAATACCTGGAAGAAACGGCGTTCGATTCTGACGGTCGGATTTTCCGCAGCAACCACGGGAAGTTTCTTGTCAAAAGCCCTTTGTTCAACCTCAACAGTAAAATGGTAAAAATGACATGGTAAAAAGTCTTTTTATAGGTTTTTTGGATGAATGAATGCTAGGTTTGTTTATTTTTCACCATGAAAAGATGTTTTTCGTTGAATTTTTGCCTATCTTAAACAGGTATGAGTAATGTGTCGTTTTTGTGCAAGACAAAGGGATTTAGAGGGAAAATTGTTATTTTTCACGAACCAAAATATCAGAGTCATCTTTTAAGCCCTTTTCTGACTCCTAAAACATGAAAAGATTGCCGAGCGTTTCTTTTACACTCGTTAAAACGGAACTAAAAGACAGTCCCCTTATAGCCCTTTTCTGACCGGAAAAACAGGAAAAGATTGCCGGGTTTTTGTCGTTTCAAACTCGAAACTGGAAATAAAACGACGTGTCCTTGATCGCTTTTTACTTTTCATGTCAGTGGCACTAACTATGAAAGTACTCCTTGGTCGCAAGATCAAGCGGTTCCCCCAGGTATTATTTTATACTTTTTCGGGCTTGTGGGACACAAATTTACGAAAAAGTTCAACTTGGAGTCTTCTTAAGTTTTTCAGACTCTCTAAAATTGAAAAACACCGAGTTTCTCCTATACTGGACTCGTTAAAATTTCACAGTAAAGGACCTGTTCAATTACAAATGGGAACGAACCGCTCCTTCCTAGGGTTCGAATCAAAACTAGGTTGGACTCATCCGAAGGATGAGCTTATAATCAAGCATATGTTATCCTCCTCAAGCTTGTTAAAAATAAAGAGGTACTTGCCAGAAATGGTGGGGGAAAAGAGAGAAAAATGAGTCTATTTGCTATCCTTTATCACAGAAGAAACTTTATAACCACTCTTGAACACGACACTTTTCATTCACCTGGGTTGGGAAATCTTTTGCCTCACAGTCAATCAAGCCACATTGAAAGTCTTTAACCGAGTTTCGGGGATTAACTTTGAGTCATTCGTCACCAAACCATCTGTTGTGTCGTTATGTGTTCAAGAGGTCTGCAAACAAAACTTTCATCTGCAAAATACTTGTCATCCATTTGACCATCCCTGAGTCAGTCTTTACAGCAACATTTTCTTCAACTTGAACTATGATTTCGTGTTGTGGGCTTGCCTGCAACGGGTCGCTTTCTATCGACATCAACACATTATCTAGAAGGATGACTTAGAAATCGTCAGTACCTTGAAGTCTGCATGCATCAATGGTAGGTTTCTCGCCTTTGACGTCAGTTTACATCATTGACTTTCGATCAAGGGATTCCGTGTTATGTTCGACGCCAACTCATTCATTCACATCTCATGGATTGTACTGGGTACTTTGAGAACCATTGACATCACTGGTGGTCTCTCTCACACTTGTTAACAGTTTACATCATCGACTGGTAATCAAGTGGTTTCTACCATGTTCGACATCAACTCATTTATTCACATGGATAGAATCGTACCATTTTAGGAAGTAGAAATGAAGACCCTGGATCTAGTTTCCACCATCCAGGCTGCGAGGAGTTTTGTATTCATTATATAGTAGACCAACTATAAACAGATGGCTGCGTCCATACTGTGTCTACACAAGTCTATGGTTATGATGTACTGCAAGATCATTCCTGTATCAGAGTAGTTAGTCTGTTAGTTAAAGTTTTGATCTGAGTATGGGAATGCCTACCTCAGTGGTGATATAATCTTATACATGTATTTTGTGTTGAAAATTGCAGGTTCTGACCAGGTTCTCCTCGAGATGATCCTTGAAATGATAAAGCGCTTCACCCTTCCTAGATAAAACAAAACCCTAATCTACTACAGGCTTCGCACTTTAGGGGGCAATCTGTTACACTAAAAAATGTCACCATGGTCATGAACAGTTAGTATGGCTCTATCAACAGTCATGCTATCCTCCTGGGCAAGTCTTATGCCTCTGCTTGTCATGTCAAACCCCAAAATGAGAGAAAGTCTTTGTAAAAGTGTTTATCTCTGGGTACGCAGGTTCTCTCAGCTTTGCCTGCGGGGACGCACCCAATGTTCACAAAAGTCGCGTACTTGTACGCTCTGTATGTAAAGGGACAGGTGCGTCCCCCTGTAAAAGTCAAAATGCGCAAGTTTCATCTTTAAAAAGTTACTTGTGGTCATTTCTAGAGCATTCTAGAAGGTTGTTCGACGTGTATTGAGCGCCTCCAGATGGTTCATGTATCCCTATGAAGGAGGAACTTATCCCATCAAGAGGGGAACTATCCCACCCAAAGAGGGACTTATCCCATTGATGGTGGACCTGAATAACTTCCTCCTGAGCACTATAAATAAAGGCCTTGGGCCAGAAGGAGGGGAGGTTGAAAGCTATACATTTCTAAGGGTAAATGCTATCGAAATAGAGACTCCCATTTAGAAGCTTGTGAGGAGAGATTGTCATCTTTACTTGTTCTACTTGGAAGTGGGGTGAGCTTTGTCAAAGTAGAGGAAAATCTTGAAGGACCCTTGGGAGGAACTTGCACAACACCAAGGCTCAGGTTGTAATTGTTCCTTTTGTTACCTCTTAATGCAAATAAACTTATTTTTCTCAACAGATTGTTATTAATGGTTTGTTTCATATATTCCTTGGTCAATATGATAGATGTGTATTGTTTTATATGAGTTTATCAGGTGCTATTTAATCTTTTGACTTGTTAGTGAATGCAGGTTTCAAAGATAAGGAGGAGCTCATCCGGATCGGCGAGACTAGACTACTACGAAGCACTGAACTAAAGGTATGTTAAAGATCCCCTGATTGCTTGTATTTGCAAGGCATGTTTAGAGAAAAGTAGGGTTTATTTGGTTTGTTTGTCACTAGAGAGTCTTAGGCTCCTAGGGAGGTTGATTGTGTCCACACTATCAACTCTTTCCGCCTGACACCCTCTAGACTACTCTTCTGGAAAAAATGTGCTGACGTCAACAAAAGAGAGTTCTTCAGAGGAATCCTTAACAAAGGCACAAGGGAACATAGTAGAGTGAATGATGGACTGACACCAGGGATGATGATGAAAGGAAAGAAGACGGATGGTAAACTAACAACCTCCCTTGTCAGAGCATAATAAAAATTGGTTGACCTGGCAGCAACTAACTCGATTCCAGAGGGGATGGTTGATGACTCAAATGGGGGTTTGGCAAAAACAAAGCAAAAGGACTGGAGGCCAAATATAATTAAAATGGGAGAAATGTGACATGATGATAAATGAAACACTGTAATGGGACTCAAATGGGGACTTGAAATAGACTCCATAAGTACAAGGGTGACACATCTCGGATGCTCTGAACAAGGGTGACTCGATGATGCTGCCACGTGGGGGAGGCTCGGTGGGGACCATGAAAACATGAGTAAATGATGGCAACTCATGATGAAAATTGACACGTGAGTCAACCACTCAAAGGTAAAGTGGTACCAAAGTATGGATGGCTGAGATGAAGAGATTCAATTTTAAGAGGCGACAAAGTGAGACCTCATGGAAAAAATGGCTTCTTGGTGAAGTTTCAAATTACTAAAAACAAGGGAGACCCATTATAGAACTCAATGAGAGCTTTCCAATGATGCTAACATTTTGTCAAACGGAGCTACCATTTGGTCAAAATGGGTGACAAAAAAACTAGGGTTTTCCTATAAAAGGGCTTTTTGCCTCCAAATCCAGTTCATTTGCATAGTGAGTTTTGGATAATTTGGAGAGGAGGAGAAGGACCTAAATCTTGTGGATATCGTAGCATACAAACTGATCATCAGAATCACGATCTACAAGTTGGAGGTAGGTGGCCTTACTTGTCTAAAAATGGCCTTAATTCTTCTTGGAAAGATGGTTCATAGAGAAGAATCAAGGTAAGAAAGGGATACAGGAATGAACTACTAGAGAAGTTCTAGGATCATACCTAACCACCAAGTCAAACATGGGGACTATATGGTAAATGTGGCATCACATAGAGTAGATTGTTTTAATATATGGTATCAAGAATCTACAATATGTGATGTGTATATGGCTCGCCGGAGAGGCTGGTAGGACAAACTATCCAAGGAATGAAAGGATAATTGACCATACCTAAATCATTGGGTTCTAGGCCGAGACTTGTGTTGATCAGGTGAGAATGTGGCTAAGTGGGGATCCATCATGCCCCTAAACCTCTGATATTGCCCCCAACATATGTGATAGAGGGGAATGATGTGGTATGAAAAGGTGGGAATGATGCCCCCTAGTAGGAGGAGTTTTTGGAGAGCCATTGTGTTCCAAGTGCTCAAATAATGGATTCAAGCATCTCAGCCCAACTCGCACGAGATCCTCTAAAGGATGATGAGGATATGTACGGAAATATGTGCCCCCCGGGTCATGTTATGGGAATACCATATGTATTTAGAGTATTGGACTCCAAACACACTTTGATAATGTGGTTCACCATTTTTTTATGTTAGGGATGGCTTCTTGTGAGAAGAGTCTATAGAAATTCTCACTATAGATCACCTGATAATGCAATATACTAAAGAAAAATAATTGATCTACTTCTACAAACAAACTTGCGAAAGCTTAATTGATTTTGAGTAAGATCAATTAGAACAAATATAACAGAGAATGAGAAATCAATCACACATGAACATAGAAGAATACTCTAGGGAAAGCCTCAGCTAAAAACCCAGATCTCTGTATTATCATACAAGTGGAAATATGTCTAGATTACACAAAGCTTTAGCTCACAAGCTATTCAGTTCTCAGTACAATCCCTCAATTGCTACTCATAGACTGAATAGACACAACATATGCCTTCCCTCAATCCTCCAAGCCTCCTATTTCCTTGTGCAGTTTCTCCTAGGTCCTCTGGTTGCCACTTGTGTGAATTGACCTCTCACACAACTCACCAAACTCAGAAGTAACTGTGCAATCTCCAAGGAATGAATTCCTTCTACATGCAAGAGATATCCTCAATGAAATATTCCTGCAACTGATAGTACACTGTCCCATCATCTAATCTCAACTGGGTCTCTGACTGAACTGAAATGCATGAGTTATTTATGAGAGAATATTCAGTTATCTGAAGTGTAGTAGTTACATGCATGCATGCATTAACTAACTGAACTCACAATCAATTCCACAAACTATTGGAACTAATCTAACTAGACTTAACTAAGTTAACTGAGCTAACTAATTACAACTCATCCTGATCTCCTTAATCAAGGGATAACTTCCTCAATCAAAGGGGAAACTGTTGCATGTCTTCACATAGAATTCATGTTTGATTTTCTCCAACTAATTACCTCAAGATGAATTAATTAATTATTTTTCAAACAGCTACTAAAATCAAATTCGAATTTTAATTCTCAATTTTAGTTCAGGGACTAACTAAAATTGGAATGTAACCCGAAATGTTATTTATAGCAATTCTATTTTTAGCACTTCTATATTTAGCATTTCTTGTTGCTATTTTCAACACTCCCTCTCAACAAGAAATAGATTATCTGTCACCCCAATCTTGTCTCTATGGAACTCGAACTTGCATTTTGACAATGCCTTAGTCAAAATATCTGCATCCTGTTCCTCGGTCGAAACATATAGCAACAACATGATCCTCTTCACCACATAGTCTCGAAGATGATGATACCGGATATCGATGTGCTTGGACTTGTCATGAAATACTAGATTCTCAGAGAGTTTGATACAACTCTGATTATCACAATAGATCACAGTTGGATCCATCCTCTGACCAAACAATCCAACTAGAATCTTCCACATCCAAATGGCCTCACATGCTGCCTGAATGGTAGCCATGTACTCAGCCTCTACTGAGCTAAGTGCAACTGACCTCTGTTTCCTGATGTACCAAGAAACTGCAGCTGAACCAAAGTTGAAAATTCCTCCTAAAGTGCTCTTTCGGTCTGATGGACTCCCTGCCCAATCTACATCTGTGAAACCCTGAAGCTTCACTCCCTCTGTCCATCTGTACTACAATCCATACTGAGATGTGCCTCTGAGGTATCTCAACACATGCTTCGCTACCTTCCAAAACAACTTGGTATGCTGAACCATAGCATGACTCAGCCGGTTCACCGCAAAGCACAAATCTGGCTGTGTGTTCACTAGATACATCAATGAACCCACAATCTACTGATAAATAGTGGCGGCTACTACCTCACCCGAAGTAGCATCCTCCTTCCTCCAGATACCAGCTAGAGGAGTCTGCATGGGCTTTCACTTCTCCATGTGGAACCGCCTAAGTATCTCATTGGCATACTTTCCTTGAGACACAAACACTTCCCCATCCTTCTGCCACACTTCCATGCCTAGAAAGTAGTGCATAAGACCCATGTCTTTCATCTCAAACTGTCTTGCAAGGTCCTCCTTGCAAGACTTGATCAACTGATCATCACCTGTCAATATCAGATCATTAACATAAAGAACAATGATCAATGGCTTACCTTCAACCATGACGTGGTAAAGGTTCGCATCCACTTCACTCTTGGTGAAGCCTAACCCAGTGAAATAGCTATCGATCCTAGTGTACCAAGCACGAGGTGCTTGCTTCAGCCCATACAAAACCCTCTTCAGTCAGCACACATGCGACTCAAGATCGAAGGTCTCAAAACCTTCCAACTACTCAATGTACACCTCTTTCTCAATCTTCCCATTGAGGAACGTAGTCTTCACATCCATCTGATGGATCTTCCAACCCATCTGAGCTGATAGTGCCAACATCGATCTGATAGATGAGTACCTTGCTACTGGAGCAAAAGTCTCATCATAGTCGATCCCCTCGACCTGTGAGAAACCACAGGCAAAAAACCTTCCCTTATGTTTCTCAACACTGCCATCAGCTACTTTCTTTACCTTCTAAAGCCATCAGGAACTCACCACTGACTTGTCCTCTAGTCTTGGGACAACATCCCAAACACAGTTCCGAGCGATAGAGTTGTACTCCACCATTGCGTCAACCAACACTGGTTGCTGCACTGCTTCCTCAAAAGAAGAAGGTTCAATCTCTACACACTCCCCAACTAGGGAAATGTAACCAGTGTACCGCTCTGGTGATCTCCTTTGTCTGCAATGAGAGGATGGTTGTCCCACGTTCTCTCTCACATCCATCACCAATCTAGCAGCTTCCCTTGAGTGCTTCCACCCATCTCTAGAAGACTTTGCATGAGTGGATGTCTCCACTCTTGGATCCTCTGCATGCGGATGCTCCACATCAGTCTGAGGCTCCTCCTCCTTAGGAACTAAAAGTTCATCCTCTGCATGCAACTTGAGCTCCCTCTCAAGTGATACTTGCATGGATTTTTTCTCATCAAACTTCAAATCTCTACATACCACTGTCCTCTGACTAGTAGGCAAGAACACTCGATAGTTATGGGGTGTATCAGTGTACCCCACAAGTATCCCCAACTCAGCTATTGGATCTAGCTTCTTCCGGGCATCTTTGGTCACATGGCAATAAATCGATGATCCAAAGATCCTGAAGTGACTCACATCTGGTCTCTTACCGAAAAAGGCCTCCATTGGTTTCTTCATTCCCAGTATACGATGCAGGCTTCTATTCTGCAAGTATGCTACTCGATTGCATTCCTCAGCCCACAAATTAAGTGGTAGGCTTTGGTCATGCAACATAACCTGAGCTTCTCCCACAATCGATCTGTTCTTCCTTTCGGCCACCCCATTCTGCTGTGGGTTATGGGGTGCCGTCAACTCCCGTTTAATTCCTTCTGCTGCACAGATGTCCTTAAACTATTGGGAAACATACTCTCCACCATTGTCGCTTCGCAAGTCCCTTATTTTCTTTCCAGATTATTTCTTTGCTAAGGCTTTGAACTCACAAAACCTTGAGAAGGTTTTATCCTTCTTCTGCATAAAGTAGATCCAACATCTACAAGAAAAATCATCAATAAAAATAACATAGTACCTTTGTTTAGCAGTGGAGGCTGTAGAGAATGGTCCACACACATCTGTATGAACTCATTCCAGGATTTCTCCAGCTCTACTATCTCGATCCTGAAAGGAATATTTTTCATACTTACCCAAGGTACAACCTTTGCATGTATCCATTTGCTCTAGTTTTCCCTTGGGAAGTCTGGTAGAAATCTGTTGCATGATCTTCAAGGCCCCATGGTGCAATATTCTATGCCATAGCTTGCCAACATCTTGCCTCTGCACCAACTCTGCTTTGGAACTCAATGCAACACAGTCATTTACCTCCATCTTGTAGATATTCTTTCCTCGAATCCCAATCCTCTTGGTCTGTCCAGTGCAGATATGCCTCAAGAATGCCTTTCCTTTACTAAAGACTACATCATAACCTTTGTCTTCCAGCATAGCGATAGACACAAGATTATTCTTTAGACCCGACACATACTTTACATCAGTCAGGGTGAGAGGAGCTCCATGCTCCCTCTGAAAAACAATTGTACCTTCACCTAAAACATAGTACTTTCCATCATCGCCCATCTCAATGCGCATCTGGAGGTCCTTCTCCTCCAAGGTACTGAAAATATTCTTGTCACCGATCATGTGGAATGAAGCTCCACTGTCCAGGTACCAAACACACCCCACCATCGATGAAACCATACATGCAATGAGGGTGAAATCCAATTCGAACTGTGAGGCCAGTACCTCACCATCTGATCCCTTCTTGGATTTCTTCTGTTTACAATTCATAGCATAATGGCCCACCTCATGACAATGAAAGCATCTCACTTTCGATTTGTCAATCTTCTTCCCACCATGGGAAGAACTGGATTTGGAATGGGACACCTTCCCTTTCCCTTTCCTTGCCTTACTCACTAAGGCTAGATTTTCTTCATCATCTTGTTTTGATGAAGATCCATCTCTGGTGCTTCTCCTTATCTCCTCCTACATCAGATCCGACCATAGTCATTCCCAATATGGTAGTTTCTCTCTTCCATATACCGAGTCTTGGTAGCTATGCTAGATCTTAGGAAGACCGAGGAGAGCAAGACTCACCATGTCATCATCGGCTGTCGTGATCCCTACACTTCCAAGCTCATCCCTGTAGGTGGTGAGCTTTTTCAGATATATATAGATCGTGTTGCCCTTTTCACACTTGATTTTCCGAAGCTTGTCTTTTAGCGCCAACTTCCTCTGATTGTTGTTGTTCTAATATGGATCCTTCAATGTTTTCCACATTGAAAATAGTGTCTCCTTCCCATGGAGACTCGAGACTATGTGGTCTCGAACTCCCTCCAGAAGGATTCTCCTCGCTCTAGCCACACATTTCTTCCATTCCGCCAATTCTTGGGCATTAGTAGTTGCTGGCTTCGGGACTTCTTGATCAATGAAGTCCTTCAAACCATTGTCGTCTAATACCACTTCCATGCGATCCTTCTAGGCTATATAATTCGAGTTGCCATCAAGGGCATACTCGAGTCTCAAACCGTTTAACGCCATTGGTGAAATTTGAGATGTGATCAAAATTTGAATTCTATAATCAGGAACTTCAAACTTCAAACTTCTCCCTTATTTGTATACTATTCTTCGCTTTGATCACCTTTTCTCTGATACCATGTACAAATTCTCACTGTAGATCACCTGATAATGCAATATACAAAAGCAAAATACTTGATCTACTTCTACAAACAAACTTGCGGAAGCTTAATCGATTTTGAGCAAGATTAATTAGAACACATATAACAAAGAATGAGAAGTCAATCACACATGAACACATAAGAATACTCTGGGGAAAGCCTTAGCTAAAAATCTCGATCTCTGTATTATCATACAAGTGGAAATATGTCTGGATTACACAAAGCTATTAAGCTCATAAGCTATTCAGCTCTCAGTACAATCCCTCAATTGCTTCTCGTATATTGAATAGACACAAAATATGCCTCCCCTCAGTTCTCCAAGCCTCCTATTTCCTTGCGCAGTTTCTCCTGGGTCCTCTGGCTGCCACCTGCATGAATTGATCTCTCACACAACTCACCAAACTCAGAAGTAACTATGAAATCTCCATGGAATGAGTTCCTTCTGCATGCAAGAGATATCCTCAATGGAATATTCCTGCAACTGATAGTATATTGTCCCATCATCTGATATCAACTGGGTCTCTGACTAAACTGACATGCATGAGTTATTTATGAGAGAATATTCAGTTATCTGAAGTGCAGTAGTTACATGCATGCATGCATTAACTAACTAAACTCACAATCAGTGCCACAAACTGTTGGAACTAATCTAACTAGACTTAACTCAGTCAACTAAGCTAACTAATTACAACTCAAAGTACAACTCATCCTGGTCTCCTTAATTGAGGGATAACTTCCTCAATCAAAGGGGAAATTGTTGCATGTCTTCACATAGACTTCATGTTTGATTTTCTCCAACTAATTAACTCAAGATGAATTAATTAATTATTTTTCAAACAGATGCTAAAATCAAATTCGAATTTTAATTCTCAATTTTAGTTCAGGGACTAACTAAAATTGGAATCTATCCTGAAATTATATTTATAACAATGTTATTTTTAGCACTTCTATATTTAGCATTTCTTGTTGCTATTTTCAACAAAGTCGATAAATACAGTTAGAGAAAGGAAATGGTGGATTACCAATATCATTTGGTACTGCATATATGAATCAAATGGATTGAATTTTGGGTTCACATACATGGTGTCACTATACAAAAGAGTGGCTTCAAATATAATGAACTGATGCTCACCTAGAAAACATGGGGGTTGAGAAACAACAATGTCTAAGGGACTAGGTTGTTGAGGTAAGATGGAGGGATGAGTAAGTGGATCATCCCAAGAGTGATCTAAAGTGATATGAGACTCTAGAGGTTCTTCTAAATGGGGAAGAATAATGGTACTAGAGTCGATACTAGCAGATACACTAGGAGGGTTGGGGATAATTTCTTCTTGTGGAATCTCAAAAATGGATACCCCATTACCCAAACATTGGGTTTCAATGTAATGGCCACAAGGCGGATGTGGTTCTAATTCATGGGTTTGAAGTAAGGGGTGGTTAAACCAATCGAACTCACTATAGATGAATTCTTTGGACTCCACAACGTACTGGACATGGTTCTACTGCAGAAGGAAGTACGTGATGATGGATATCATCCCAAGGATAATTAGGGGTGATCATAGCTTCCATAATGTCCTCATCAGAATGGAAGATGGGCAGATTGGACAAGTACCATATGATGGTGAAGAGCTACTTGAAGCCTCTTCATGAGAGACAAGGTTCAAATGCACATCGTCAAAGGTGGGAGACATATGGCTAGTAGATGGAATATCTACCGATGTTGAGACCAGGGTTTTCGTTGAAGAAGGTTCAAAAAAATCACAAGAGGATACATCAAGGTATTTCGAAGGCATCGATCTCATGGATGACGACTCGGAGATAATAGGAGTGGTATTATCCATCATCTCGACATCTGGGGGAGGGATAACAATGGGTCTTTGAGAGACCACATGTTCTGGTGTAGAGTGGGACTAGAATATGTAGGTAAAGGAGAAGTGGACTCATTATGAGCGACCTCTAATTCACGAAGAACTTGTTGTGTATCATAAAAATCTTCGAGATAGGGACAGTGATGGGAATAGTAGCCATAGTTATCCCGTAAAGTGCAAGGGTGGTTTGTGTGTAATGATCATATCTTCTTAGCTCACTCAGGTAAGGCAACATGTACCTCAGGAATGTTAGAATCACGGAAGGTATCAGTGACCACATCCTTAACATGAGGGAGTTCAGGACATTTATTGGTGGCATGATCGACAACATCACACAAATCATAAGGAGGAAGAGGCTTTGGTGGCTTAGGAGGAGTTGGAGTTGCAGGGGGAGCCTTGTCTTGGGTTCCCTTATTTTGGGCTTTGCCCCCCTCACTAGATGATTTCAAAATGGAAGTAAGCTCTTGTTGAGGTTGCTAAGCAACTGAAGAAAAGGAAGGGGTAGGAATAATGGTTGGACTGGGGTAAAAGTAGTGTAAGGTTTCAATTGATTAAGTGGAGTGTTTGCGGGGGGTTGATGTACCAGACTGGGATCCCTAAGGTAATGATGGGTAGACTCAACTTAGCCATAATAGGTGTAGAAAAGACTCTGAAAGGTGGAAATAAGAAGGGTATCTGACCAAAAGGATCGTGGCCTCGAGGAACTGCTCCACAATGGTTAAGGCCTAGGGTAACATTTCTAGGCGTAAATGGATTAGGAGAGATACTAGGAGAAGGAAGTGATCCTTTAGGAGTTGTACTAGTAGGCATAGTTAAGTCAAGCACAACAGGTTGTGGAGGTGTGGACTGTTGTGAATGCATAACAGCTCATTTGTGGGTGGTCGTGATCCTTGAAGCATGAAAACACTCGATGCGCTAGGCTCAAAAGGAGTAGGCAGGGGGGCATAATAAGAATGAAGCAAAGGGTAATCTTTATAGACTCCTAGAGAAATAGATGAGACAATATTATTATCAGCAATGGAAGAAATGTTGGTCTGAGATGAAGTCTAGGCTTTTGAATCATAGTACATCAACTGATCTATTGTGACAATCTTTCCATTATGCGGAAAGAACATCTTGCGGTGAAACACCGATGCGATAGTTGACATGGCGTAAGTATAACTATGACCCAAAAGGATGTTATAGTCTAGGGGAGCATCAATGATTTCAATATCAATACAAACGGTCTTGCTAGCAACAGTGACTGTGCAGTTATGGTATAATCCAAGGGGCTGTGAAGGATGACCGTCCCATGCATGCAGAGTGATGGTGGATTGGGATAGGTCAAGGGATCCAAGTTGTTTCCAAACACTGGTGGCCATCACACAAGTGGATGCACCTTCGTTAATGATACACTACTGGATAGTGGCATTTCAAATGGAGACTGGAATTTGGAAAGCAACAGATGAAGGTAAGGGAGGGTTATCCGACTTGTCAACATGAAAGACAATCATCTGATCATCTTGAGGATCCATGGTGCCTAGAGAAGATAGTAGAGATTTTTTTGTGATGGGCATGTTTGGAGAACTTCTAGCATTGACATGGCAGCAAGAGACTGCACCAAGTCATCTACTATGCTATATGTATGGGCAGCTTTGGCAGAAGCAGCATTTCGACGTAACAGACCTTTGGGGATCTTGGGTATGACCTCAAACTTAGGTTGAGGGATCTGTAAGGTACCATTTGGTGATGATAGAGGCTCGGTAGACCCTTTGGGTTGGGACTCAGTCGCAAACTTAGCAGGTGGCTTGTCATATTGGTGCGATCGAGTCTGGAGGTTGACTTGTTTGGTATTTACCTCATCATAATTCATCATGAGAATCTAATAATCATGTTGACCAGGTGGTGGGGCTGGTTGGGATGTTTGACCTTGTGTAGGTTGAGTAGCTATGTATCCTTGTTGGGGAAAGGATTGGTAAGCATGACCAGTTGAGATGAAGCAGGAGGAGGAGGAGGATTTGTGGACTGCGATCCTACAGAAGATGCTTGAGCTTCCCATGCTTGTCACATCTAAGGTAAAAGAGGACACTCTTGGGTATAATGAACATAGACTCCGCAACAAGCACACGATTTGTTCGTATGAAGATTCTTGTTCTGCTCAGGTTGACCACCCTATTGCTGGGTTGTAGGATTAGGTTGAGTACCCTGAGGGGCATTGGGTGGACTCTGGTTTCCTTGATTACCTTGATACTATTGGTTCCTATTACCCTTCCCCTTGTTCCTTTTCTTGGGGTTAGGGGTATTGGGTCCACTCTACTAAGCATACACTTTTCCTTATGGAGGAGGTGGTTGCTACAGCAGAGGGGGAGCAGGCATGGGGGGGCTGCCGCATTGGTGCCGAAGTGGCTGGAGCACTATGGTATGCATACTGATAATAAGGAGATGTGGCAAAATTGGTATAAACAGGAGGAGAAATAGCTGGCCCTGGCATCTATTGATGCAGAGGGGGATATGCATATGGTGTGTTGGGACCTGAATAAGGATTGTGCTAAGGAGGATTGGGAGAGGGATAATTGTAAATGGCACTGGTCCCTCTTTGAGGTTGACCATAACTCATCTAAAGTAGAGCATATGGATGAGGGTGTGATATGATTCCAACTATGCCATCTATGGCATGGAATGCCCTCGGTGTGTTAGCAGCACCAAACTGAAGTATATTGGGGATGATAGTGTAAACATAACCTGACTGGACGTAAATTAGATCAAATTTGAGAGCTATTTGGAGTGCTTCTTCCTCGGATTGAGGAAAGTGTGATGCGACATATTTTTCAATGGGGGCCAACAACAATCTAAGAAACCAATCCATGTAGACTTGGTCTTCGAAGTCAAGATCTCTACAGATACTCCTCCTTCTATGCCATTCCTAAACATGATAGGAAAGGCGGGCAACAAAAGTTTGAAGGAAAGAAGTCAAAAGTTCAGTACCAGTATCATAACAGAGAGGTAATTGGAATATGAAAGAAAGGTTGTGAAAATAGTTGCCAAAGTGGAATGGGTTGCTTTGGGTTGGTCAACATACCACTTAGCAGTAGCTCCAACGAGTATGTGTTGGAACAGCCAAAGACAAATGGAGTCTTCAGCAATAGAATTGAATGAAAACCACATATGAAAGGAGAGAACATGATTAGTTTGGTCTTCTCTAGGGTTACCTTCAAACTTCGGTATGTCTGAAGGGAGTTTATTAGGCATTGTTGGCCATACGAGATCGTGGAGAAAAGGATCATTGATAAGTTGGTTAAAATATGGGAAACTTAAATCAACAAAAAAAGGAAGTAAGGGAGGAGGAGTGACCATACTAGTTGGGTTTCCACTAGTGGAGGCACCCTGGTTAGCACATGGGTTACCGCCCTAGGTTCCTGCACCCACATTGGTGCTTGACATGATGGCAATATGGGGTTGAGAAGATGCAAAATCAGAGGATGAACGAGTTGAATTAATAGATTTAGAATCAGAATGACTCGATGGAGGACTGGGAGGATGAACTCGAACTCGATGAGGAGTAATATGGCCTAATGAGTACTGAGGGTGAAGTCCTCAAATTCGATGCGACAAATGCCTTAGAGGCACTATAGTGTCTAGACTGAAGGATAATGATAGAAATAAAAGAGCAAAAAAAAGTAAGAAAACACCTAGTGTAGTGGTTCCAAGTGTAAACTAACTATTTTAATGATGTTACTCTAATACAAGCCAACACATCCTATCAAATAAAAATACCTCTAGCCTATAGGTGATTAAAATACTCAAAAAATCCTAGATCTATTGTTTCACATGGCCTTCCAAAGAACTTCTATAGGTTTTAACCCTATGCAAAAATTACCTGCATATGAATTCTAAAAATACAAAATAAACAATGGCGAGAGAATAAAACATAAAACAGATATACACAGAGATTTTCCCTTGGATCTAAAAATTGGGACTACCAGATTGATTTTTCATTATATTCCTTTCAATGTTACAATACATATATATACATGTTGAAGCATTCATAAACCCCAATGCATTAACCCTGGATTGGAACATAACCATAGGTCCCTTGACTAGATCTACAAAATACCATGGACAAAAAACCATCATGCCCAAAACCATGTGCAAAATCCATGCACAAAACCATAGGTAGGTCCGCCCACCTAATATAGGGTCCAAAAAATAATTCACGGGTTGCTACCCTAGACCCTGTGCAAGGGGGCTACCGCCCCCTGCTTACCCCCCGATACGGGGGGTAGCCACCCCCCTTTGACCCCTCAGCAACACCTTGTGCAACATAAAAGGGTCGCTACCACCCCGTCGCGCATGTGGTAGTCGTGGAAAGAATATAACACAACCCAACATTCTCCCACTTGTTGTTTTCTTTCCATAGTGGCCCACAAGAGAGCTTAGTCTTTGGTCCACCCTTGCAATGCCCATTGTTTTTCTACACCAAGAGAAATTCTCAGTGCTCATAGACTTTGTCAATGCATCTGCAATATTTTCAAAGTGTCCACCTTTACCAGTAATACCTTTTTGTCCTCAATGATATCCCTCACAAAGTACTGAACATCAATATGTTTTGTCTTTGAATGATAAGCAAGGTTCTTTGCCAAGAAAATTTCACTTTGGCTGTCACAGTCTATCCTTGTAGCTCGTTGTACTAACCCCATACTTGAACACAATCTCTACAACCAAACTGCTTCCTTGCTTTCATGGGTGGCTGCCATGTATTTTTCCTCTATAGTTGAAAGTGCCACTAAAGACTGTCTCTTACTCATCCAACTGACTGCACCTCGAAATAGGTTAAACGCATACCCACTTGTAGATCTTCTCTGATCTATGTCTCTAGCCTATTCTGCATCAACAAAGCCATGGATGTCCAAAACTCTGTCCAATCCGGTCTTCCTTGGTAGCACAAACCATAATCACTAATGCCATGAAAATACCTGAAAACCCACTTCATTATTGTCCAATTCTCCTTCCCTTGTTTTGACATAAACCTGCTCAATACTCTCACTGCGTGTGCAATGTCTGGTCTAGTATAGACCATTGCATACATTAGGCTACCTACTGCACTTGCATATGGAACACGAGACATGTCCTCTTCCTCTTCTTGTGCCTTCGGGTGCTATTCAGCAGATAACTTTACACCTATAGTAATAGGAACCTTCACCGATTTACTATCTTTCACATTAAACCTCTACAGTACTGTCTCAAAATACTTCCTCTAGTTTAACCAGAGCTTCCTCTTTGCCCATTCTTGTTTAATTTACATGCCCAAAATATAGTTTGCAGCACCAAGATCTTTCATGTCGAATTTGGAGGACGATTGGGTCTTCATATCCTAGATAATTTCTTTGTCAATTCCAACCAGCAACATATCATTCACATACAAGACCAGATAAATAACACTGTCACCAATTGATTTAAAATACACATAGTGATTTGTTTTTCTTCTGGTGAAGCCAAGTCCCTATATAAATGTATCAAATTTTTGATACCACATCCTTGGTGACTGTTTTAACCCATACAAATACCTTTTTAACTTGCATACCAGTTCTTTCTTACCCTTCACAACAAAGCCTTCAGGTTGCTTCATGTAGATCTCTTCTTCCAGATCCCTGTGAAGAAATTTTGTCTTCAAATCCATCTGTTCTACCTCAAAATCAAAAGCAGCAACAACAAATAAAAGTAATCTAATAAAAGCTACCTTCGCAATAGGAGAAAAAATATCACCAAAATCAGTCCCTGACACCTGGGAATAACATTTTGCTACCAACCGAGCTTTTTATTTCTCCACCTTTCCTTTTGCATTCATCCTCTTCTTAAACACCCATTTGTTGCCAATGGGTTTCCTTCCAACTGGAAAATCCACCAGATCCCAAGCCTCATTTTTGTGCAAAGATGACATTTCATCAACCATGGCCTCTTTCCATAGTTTTCCATCCTATGAATCTACTACTTCCCTCATAGTTCTGGGATCATCATCAGTAATAGATAAAGAAACTTTGAATAGAAAGAAGATGGACTATACCTTTCTGGCTGCCTTCTTTCTCAAATTGATGTTCTCACAGCCAGATTTTGTGGCTCTTCATCTTCTGATTCCTCTTCTGTTGTAGAGTCTGAGTCTTCCTCCTTTACCTCAAACTCGATATTCTTAGGTTCCTTTGGTAGGACTTCATGTTTAATAGCATATTTCACCTCTCTAAACACCACATCTTGGTTGTACACAACCTTCCTTGTTTCTAGGTTCCAAATCTTATAACCTTTTAAACCATCCTTATACCCAATAAAGATGCACTTTTTAGATTTACTATCCAACTTTGCTCTTTTCTCCTTTGGAACATGTACATATGCATCACATCCAAATACCTTCATATGTGAAAGAGAAGGTTTCTTGTTAGTCCATACCTCTTGTGGATTCTTATCCTCCAACATTGATGAAGGTGATATGTTGACGAGGTAACATGTAGTCTCCACCACCTCTGCGCAGAATTCATGTCCTAACCCGAAACCACTGAGCATGCTTCTTGCCCTTTCCATTAACATCTTCTTCATTCTTTCTGCAACTCCATTTTTCTCAGGTGTGTATGGAGTATTACTTTTACATGCTATACCACACTTCTTACATAACTCTTCAAATTCCCTCTTGCAAAACTCTTCACCATTATCTATCCTCAACACCATTATCTTCTTCTATGTCTAGTTTTCCACCAGAGCCTTAAATTCTTTAAACCTGTCAAAGACTTCAGATTTCTTCTTGAAGAAATATATCCATGTATTCCTTGATAAGTCATCTATAAATGATATATAGTACAAAGACTTTCCCAGTGATGGAATCAACACAGGTCCAAACACATCATTGTGCACAAGCTCTAATATCTGGTTTGCCCTCTTACCACCAAAGGGGAAACTCACCCGATTCTGCTTCCCATATACACAATTTTCACAAAAATCAAAATCCAGAGAGAAATTAGACATACCTTCTATCATACCATTACAATGAAATATTCGAAGGCCCTTCTCTCCAATATGTCCAAGCCTTTGATGCCATAGCATGGTGTTTTCTCCAAATACCACTAGATTTTCTACTCCACTTTCAGGAACCACAAAACTGTTGCACCCATCAATAACAATGCTACTTTGATGCTTTTACAGAGTTCCAATCCAAACTTCACACATCAATACCAATGCTCCGTGAACCATATTGCAGGTATCTTTCTCGAACACTGTTTTTACACCTACATCATCCAGCTTTCTTACAGAAATTAGATTTCTAGCCAATGCAGGAATATGAAAAATACCAGAAAGTGTTCTAATCCTTCCACCTTCCAACTTCAACTTGAATTTTCCGCGACCAACGATTCTAGCCTTCCTGTCATCCCCTAAGAAGACATCACTACCATCATATTTCTCATACTCACTGAACCACTCTCTATGGGGAGCGAAGTGAAAGGATGCACCTGAGTCAATCAACCATGCCTCGTGATCTACATGTGTACTTGAAGAAGAAGCCAAGTACACATCCCCACTTTCATCTGAGATGGTTTTTGTCTCTATAGAAGGAGCATCATCAGATCCATTTCCTTTCTTAGGATATTTAGATTTACAATCCCTTTTGAAGTGCCCTTCCTTTCCACATATCTAACACACCTTTATAGGTTTTCCTGAAGATTTAGATCTCCCTCTAGATTTAGATCTCCCACTCGAGAACTTATTTTTATTTCTGTTCTGGGACCGTCCTCGTATAGACAAGGCATCAACATTCTCGCCATCCATATTTTTGTGTCTCATCTCCTTCGACAACAAGGATGAGACTATTTCATCAAGCTGCAAGGCAGTTGCATTGCTACCTATTGCAACAACTAGACTATCCCATGAATCTAGTAGAGAACACAACAAATTGATGAACTTATCTCCATCTAAAATTTTAATATCAATAGATAATAACTGGCTTACCACAGTATTAAATGCATTTAGATGCTCTATCATCGAGTCTCCCTCTTTCATCCTCAGGTTATACAACTTTTTTCATATGAACAGTTTATTCACCATAGACTTAGATTAGTACAAAGTCCCTACCTTGTCCCACAAAGCCTGCGCCAAAGCTTCCCTTGATACATTCAACAACACTGAATCTAAGAAACACAATTGTATTATGCTCTTTGCCTTCTGATCCAACTTTTCCTAGTCTTCAGCTCACATTGTTGTTGGTTTAGTACCTGGATCTACTGCAATCCACTGATCTTTATCCACCATCAAATCCTCCATCTTGAGTTTCCACAACTCAAAACTTTGATAAATTTATTGATGTCTATCTTTCCACTACTCGCCATATTCTTTCACCACAAGAATCAATCCCGTAGATCTCCCATTCAACAGGGTCTACCACAAGCCTGAGAAAAATGCCTCAGCACTAAAGGAATTACCTTGAAGCCAAAACAACTTTGATACCAAATGTAGGTTTTAACCTTATGCAGAAATAACTTGCATACAAATTCTAAAAACAAAAAATAAACAATGGCGAGAGCATAAAACATAAAACAAATATACACAGATATTTTACCCTGGATCCCAAAACTAGGACTACCAAATTGATTTTTCATTATATTCCTTTCAATGTTACAATACATATATATACATGTCGAAGCATCCATAAACCCCAATCCATTAACCCTAGATTAGAACATAATCGTATTTCCCTTGATCGGATCTACAAAATACCATGGACAGAAAACCACCATGCCCAAAACCATGTGCAGAATCCATGCACAAAACCATAGGTAGGTCTGCCCACCTAATATAGGGTCCAAAAAAAATTTCTTGGCTCACTGCCCTGGACCCTGTGCAGTGGGGCTACTGCCCCCCTGCGTACCCCTCGACAATGGGGGTAGCTGACCCCCCTGTGACGCCCCCGGCGCAATGTATAAGAGGTTCTACCACCCTCCCATGCGTGGGGTAGTCGTCAAAAGAATATGTTATGAAACCAACTCATAAAAAGATAGAAAAGATAGATCAACGCCTTAGAAATAAGCCTCTTCAAGGGGGCAACCTCCTTTACATTACACAAATGAATAATTCTTGGATGATACAAATGACAATACCTCCTTTCCGTATATAGGATTCTAAGGGGTCATAATATAATTAGAGCTGACATAACAATAATAATGTAAGGGTATAATAATAACAATAGTGGGTTTCTATGGGGCACAATAATAACAATATGGGGACTACATGGGCACAACAATATAATAAGAGGGTTGTACTTGTTAGCTCTGAAGTGTAGTTCTGATTTTTTGGAGGTCAATGAAAAGATTTGGTTGGCTTTGTTGTTCTTAAAGGGGTCCTACACGGGCCATTTTCCACTTCTTCCCTTATCCCGCTCACACTTTACCTTTCCCACTTCCTTTATTAACCTTCTAATCCTGACAAAACACCCCTTTGGCCTTAGCCCCAAGCACAAAAGCCAAAAATACCCATAAAACCTTACCCATATGTCTTACGCACTTATAACACATTCCCCGAAGACATCTTGTACCTTCACCGCATCTCCACCGTCAGATCAACCCCCGCTAGATCTAACGGCTATTGCCCATATCGCATAAACAACTAGCGCGAAAAGTACCCGCCCGATGAGGGCAGTTTCTCTCTCTCCTCTGCTGCTACGTGTCATCCACTGAATGGCATCGGGCGAGTTCCGACACTTTCCGCTTACCGCCTGAGGCCTTTCTGATAAAAACCATTACCACTCAAATCAAACCACCCCCGGGTGATATCACCCGCACGCCTCTTCCACCCGATAATTGTCTAATTTGTCCACCTAAGATCTAAAGGTTCGGACCTATCCCGCTCCCACCACGACCTCAAATTCCCTACACACGATCTCCACCATACATCTCCCTTGATCCGACGGCCATCATGCACGATCACTCCCAATCATCCATCCGCCCATGCACTCCATACCCCACGTCTTACCTGTTACATAAAGAAGAAGATGGCCAACTCTTTCATTCTGGTGACAGTCTGACTATGAAACTGAATTGACAGAGAGTATGGCCGAAGGAAGAAAGGACGCAGCATGACCCAGCAACTGAATTAAACAATCATGGAGCTCCACTGCTATAATCAATCTGACCACTTAGCAGTACAACACAGTACCATAACTGATCAGGTTTTCATAGTGGAGAAAGCAACTACGTTCAAAGATGCTATCAAACAGTTAATGGTAGTAGGTGGTCAATTAAGACCCCTCCATCCCTAAACGGCTAAGGATCATTGTAAAAGTAAACGATAAATAACTGAAAGAAAGATGTAATAAAGGTTGGTTGTTGTGGTGCGGCTCAACTTCTGGAGACTGTAGATACTCTGTAACTTGCAGCATCTCATCTTCATTTTTAGAAATACAAGCTTCTTTTGCTATTACATGCTCAATGTCCATTCCCATTCTTTTCTAAACTTGCACCTAGATTGGTTTGTTCATGCTTTCTCCTACGTCTAATGCAAGATAACTATCATCTTATCTCTGCATTGATAGATTAGATTTGCAATTTTATTTACTAGTTGCAGCTGGCCATCATACATTCTATCTGCATCTGCTGGTGTGGTTGGTATTCTTCGTCTATTCATCTAATTCCCAAATTGTTGAGAATTGGTGGTCTAAATCCTTGTAGTCTGAGGATGTTCATGCATGTTTGGAGTGAAAACAGAGTTGAAGTGGTTATCTGGCTTGAACCAACCATTGTACATTCCAATAGTTCCTAGAAAAATATTGAAGATTATATGTTACCAGGCATCTCCGAGCTACAACCTAGGAGAGTTTCCTAGAGAACTAACATAATTGGCGCCACTACCAGGGAGAGGAGATTGAAGCTCAGCTTCCCTAGGAGAATGACACAGATACAGCTTTCATGATAGACAAAGTTTGGACACATTTTTTGTTGTAATCATCTATCTGGCGACTCTACTGGAGGCCAAACCTCTTGGCGACTCCACATCATAGTTTTGGCTTAGTTTGTGAGGCATACTCGGAGGAATCCTCATAAGTCACTAGTTGACCTAGTACTAGACCCTAAAAAGATCATCAAAGGAAGAAAGATATCACAGAAAGGAGCATCAAGATCAGGTAAACCTAAACAATCCTCTATACCTCCGCAAGAAAAGATGGTAATAAAACAAATACATGTTGAGAGTATAGCCTCTAACACTAGTAGTGAAGAAAAACTTTCAAAGATTCATAAAGCTCCTTATTCGTTAGGTTCTCCTCTTGCTTTAAGCCCAAAGGAAACCTCACCTCCTATCCCTCATATTCCTTTAGTCCTATCAGTCACCCCTCAGCTTTCTATCATCCAGACTGCCAGCACTCTTCAATCCACCATAGCCATGGCAAGTCCATAAGCACTCACCAAAATGGAAAAAATCGTAGCTGCTAGGTATGGACCTCTAGTACTACCCACTCCTTTAAATTCAATTCCTACTGGAGAGTATCAGAAATAAATGCCTAAGTTCACTGGGACTGAAGGAATTACAACTGAAGAACATCTTGAGTCCTTTTATAGCTACATAGATAATATAGACATTAGTGAAAATGATGTGTGGATGAGAGTTTTTCTCCAAAGCCTTGATGGAGAGGCAAGAAAATGGTTTAGAGAATTGACCCCTAGATCTATAACAGATATTGAGGCCTTATAAGATGTGTTCCTAAAGCATTGGGGTGATAAGAAAGATCTACTATACTATCATATGAGTTTGGGAACCTGAAAAGGGAAAATGGGGAGTCACTTTCTGATTTCAATAAAAGGTTTAACCGCATGTACAACAAGATACCAGCTGAAGTGAAACCCACCCCTACCTCTGCTATGATTACCTATGCCAACGCCTTCGATTCTGATTTCTATCTACTATTGAGGGAGAGAAGATGTGCTTCTTTGGCTGAAATGTAGGATGCAACCTTGGAAGTAGAGTCCAACATCATGGCTGTAGAGAAACTCAAGGGACATGTTGACCAAAGGAGATAGAGGGGTGAATCTTCTTCATCTTTAGACTCCAAGATAGACAAAATGAGCAAGATGATAGAGTCATTGACCTCTGAAATCTCCAAGCTAAAGGTTGAGAAGCACTCATGGAAAGGAAGGGTTCCTAATACATTTGCTCCTAGGAACCCAAATCCATATAGAATAGAAAATGAGCAATTGCAGATCATGCAAAGGAGCAAAGATGCCAATGAAGACCAAAGAGTGAAGACCCCTTTCCAGAATGTAATCATGGAAGAGGAGCAGTTTGAGGAAGATGATGAGATCCATTGCATGGAAGAGAAAGGCAGTGCCTCCTTTTTTACCTTAGCTACCTATGAAGAGTCATTACTCAGGGACCAAACCAGCCAAGAGTGGTATGGTGAGGCTGTTCTAGAAGCTGAAGATCAGCGAAGATATAATCTGAGGTCAAAGATGAACAGTGCTATTACACAGTAATTTGTCACTGCCTTCATCCCAGTCTTCCTACTGTGTCATGAGTCCAAAATCATTCATGCTCATGCTCTCTGATGTTGCCAAATGACCCACTTTGCCAAAGTTTCTATATCATCGCATCTGTTTTCCAAATAAACGCGATGATGAGCGCTCCAAAATAGTCCATACGCGCTGCCATCGCGGAAGTACACGTGATTCCCACGATGGTCGAATTTCATATGCCAGTGCAACTGTTGTTTGTATTTTCCCGCGATGACATGACTAGCTCCGTTATGCAGTGCCGATGTCAGCACGACATACCAGTTATGTGCCCACGATGATCCAGTTTGGGCGAGTTTGTTCTAACGGTTGGCCTTCCAGATGACTCCAGACCTAGTTGTTGGCCTTGTTTATGTCGTCCTCCTTTCTCTGGCATGGCTGTTCCATCATTTGTGCTACCCTCCTTGGAAATAAGTTCATCCTCCCACCATTCATGGAGACTCCTTCTCCTATTTAAGCTCTCACCATTGCTATGAACTGCTAGTTTTGGAATTCTTAGTCTTTGGAGTGTTGTTGATAGTATTGTGAGCTTGACAGATAGCTGGTGTGACAAGTGTGGGATTGTTTGAGAGCTTGAGGAAGGTTGTGAAGTGCTTTTATCTTGTGTGAAACTTGTGAGTGAGAGAGACTTGTATTGGGAGATCCACCTTCAAGGGTGAATGCTTGAGGAACATGCTGGCTGGACCCTCCTAAGAAGGCTTGTGACATCAAGACCTGGGTTGTAAGCTTACTCTATCTTATATTTAATACAATCAATGATGTTTTCCTATGTCTTGTATGCAATGTACTAGATAGCTCATGATTTCTTGACTTTATGGGTAAATAGTTCTTTGTTGTATTCGGTTATGTGCTTTGTTGTATTTCCTTGCTTTGTTTCAGGTTGATTACTCATTAGGAGAAGGAAGCGGAAGCTGGAGTAGCGCAACGGAACTCCATCAACCATCGGTTGAGGTAGGCCTCCAACTTGAACTATTTAAGGAGAATTGTTGTTGATTTGTCCTTGTTTGTGACTAGACCCACTCTAGGGCTAGAGGGGTTGCTTCTGTCTGCAAAGGGAACACTTTCCTGCTTCACAAATTGGTGACTCCGCTGGGGAGCTGGCCTTTGTTCTTTTCTTGTTCACTCTTGCCTTGTTTTGTTTTGGTCCCTTTTCAAGTTTTTGGGGATTAGTTGTCTGTTTTCTGGATTTCCTGGCTTGGTCTGGGAGTTGCTTTATTTGTTTAAAGATTGACTATTTTGGTTTGGGAATTTTGGCTCGATTGTGGCTGTTTTTGAACATCATCGCGCTTTTTAATTTAACAGTAGCGCTGTCATTGCGCCACCCTTTTTGTAATTTCTTGTCCATCGCGTTATTACACCTAACAGTCGCGACGGTTCTGTAAATCGGACCATCGTGGAAAAGGCGTGTACTTCCGCGCTGACATCGCATTGTTGCTGTGTCGTTCTTTATCAGCGCTTTGTTGCTGTGTATTACCCGCGCTAATTTCTATAGAATTGAATTTTTTCAATTCTGCCTCCTGAATCCGTCAGTCTTACTAGTCCCTGCTGTTCTCACTTGGTTGATAACTTGTTTTCCACTGTCTAGAGGTTGAGGCACTCTCTTGTGAGCTTTGTTGGACGAATCTTGCCTTTTTGCTTTGTGACCTAGTTTTATTGTTTCAAGGTCATTGGATCAGCTTTTCCTGGTTGCTTGTTTGCAAAGATTCGTTTGCTGCTTGATGTTGGTTTGATTGAGCCTTCCCCTTTGCTTACTTTTGGTTGATTATTTAGTGATCGTTGTTGAACCAATCTTGGCATTGTTTCGATTTCTCTTCACTACCCGGACATAGATTACAATTGTTTGGGTCAACTGGTTTTCCACATTTGTTTGTTGCTTATTGGTTTCTTTAGATTAAAGGCATCAAAATAAAAAATTGCATTTCATTTAGCATGTGAAAGTGAAAGTAAATTTGCATTTCAAGTTGCATATTGAAAAGCGAATGTTTAGATCTCTCATTAGTAGTATCCATGCATTTTAGGAATTGATGTCTGCTTGCATTGAGTGACTGTGTGTTGCCTTGGTTTTCTTGGTTTGGGAATGATCTCTCTACCCTCCCGTAGGTAGGTGTTCATCGAAGAAAAAGGATACTTCATTCATTTTAGCTGCATCCTAGGCTTTGAAATATACATACGGTAAGGCCTGAAAACTGAAACATAATCCAAGATCAACTTTAAAATGAACTGAATAAATCTAACAACGCATTGGAACATAATGCACACATTTAGAGGTCTAGGCTAGAGACGTGCTCCGGCGTCGTTAAACCTAGTCACTTTTGTTTCCACTCAAGGTTGGGTGATTCCTCCTTCTATGACTCAATAGTGGTCTAGTACGGATTTGTGCTCCCACGTACCATCGAGTATATGGGGAGACCCCACTAGGTTATCATCCTTTATCCATAGGAAGCCGTGTCTGCCGCCTTACAAGCCATAACGCACCGAACACAACATTCAGGAAGATTGACTGTCGTACAGAAAGTCCTTGGTTTTCATATGACTGCCAAGGTGTATATGCAATTTTACGGATTTGTTTGGTAAACCTTTTTGCCTAGTTCTCCAGAGTAGTCACTTTCGTTCCTTTTCAGGCTCCCTAAAAGAAAAGGTCCATCTGAGCACTTGTCACTTCAGGCTCATTAAATATTTGAAGGTGACTAGAGTCATCTTTCGTCCTTTTCTTGACTCTTTAAAAATGAAAAGGTCAAGTTTTGTTCCTGTGTCTTAAAATTTATTCAACCACGATTCACATTTACCCAGTTAGATCTTGTTTGCGTTAGCTTGAGTAGGGTCCTTTCTCGTTAGTTTGCCTAGGATCTTTTGAAGTTGTCATCCTGGCGGAATCACCAATCCCGTCTCCCGTTCCGAGTGACCAAGGGTCTCCTTCCTCTGTTGCTCCTGAGGTACCGGTTGTGAGTGATACTCTCCCTATTATTCCGAGTATCCAACCAATTAACTCTCATGCTCCAGACGACGAGGCTTACGAAATTCACTGGAACCCCATTTGGGAGCCTTCTGAAGAAGATATCCCTCCTACTCCTCCTAGTGTTTTGGTCCCAATGTCTTCTTCTGATATGGAGGACATATCCCCTGTCACAAGTGAAGAATCCGTTGCGATGAGCGGTGAAATTCCCACCGCAACGAAAACTACACCTTTTCCTAGCACCCCTCTTGGTGTTACGTTACCTTTACGCTATAAGGTGCTAAGGGATGTTATGTCTTCTAGGACTCCCTTTATGAGTTCTATATGGTCACACACCGTCACTCTAACCTCGGAGTCCTTTATTCCTCAAATTCACAATGTGTCTGTCACTTCCATCCCGACTATTCCAACTGTTTATGTGGCTTCTTCAACCCCTGTTGTCGGTGCCATTACTACATCCTCAGTTGTGACCGCTGCTACTGGGCCTTCCTCAGGGTCAGCTTACAATGGCCCATCAGCATCCGTACCCGGAGTTGTTAATCCTGTGGTAAATGCCTCACCTTCTTCTGGTTCCATTCCAGTAGGGGGGGCATACGATCAGTATTTACAAGCTGTCCAGCATCCGAGCTCGCAAGGTCTGTTCCATTACTACGATCCCATAGGACATCACCTTTATCTTGCCGGATCCTTGCCATCTCAGCCTACCGTTGAGGTCTCGGTTCCATTATCAGTTGCTTGGGGCACCACCACTTATCATGGTGGCCAAGTATCGCCTGCACATCTTCAAGGACCACCTAATCAAGGCCAACCGTCTTACATGCAAACCTCTCAAGGGCAGCAGTATTACGGGAAGTCTTATCCAGGGCAACCTGGGGGCCCACAAGGACAACCCTTTTAGGGACAACCTTCAGCCTCTGGTGGTCCATATTTTACCTATTTTGCTCAACCTTCTAGTAATCCGGTACAACCTTACATGCAACAAGGTCAACTTGGTGTCCAACAAGGTTATCCTTCTGGGCAAGTTGGTCAACCTTACATTCAGCAAGGCCAACCCACTGTCCAGTATGGTCAAGCATCTAGGCAGGTCAGTCGGCCTCAAATCCAATCAGGTCAACCAACTGTCCAGTCCGCTCAGCCATCCAGTCTGTCAGGACAACCCTCAGTTGTGCAAGGACAGCCCAACACCCAGCAAGCTCAACCTTCTGGGCAGATGGGCCAATCTCAATCTCAACTAGGTCAACCTTCTGGCCAGATGGCTCAGCCTCAGCTCTCTCAAGGACATCCTTCTAGGCCTACTCAACCGGGCACTCAAATGATCGTTGCTTCTCAAGCTCAACCTAGTTTTCAGCCCTAGGATGGGCCCCAAACCCAATCCGGTCTTCAAATGCAGGTTGGATTTCAATCCCAACCAGCCTATCAAATGCAGCCTGCCTCTCAGGCTCAGTTTGGAACCCAGCCGCCTTATGGTTTCCAGCAATCCCAAGGGCAAACTCAATTTTCCCCGTATCAAAATTATCAACAACTGCAAGTGAGTCCTTATCAGAATTACCAGCAACCTTATGTTGCTCCTGCAGGCCAAGTTGGTAATCAATGGAATGCTGGGGGGCAAATCCAGGGTTAGCCATCCTATAACCCCTATGGGAAAAATCCCTACAGACAAAACCCTTCGGGGCCAAATCCGTCTAGACAAAATCAATGGGGGCAACCGCCAGCTGGTTGGAACTCTGGTACTCCTTCCTATCCGCAGCCCCAGATGTCCTTTAACCCTCAATTACCCTTTTTAGCAACGTTGGAATTACCGGATGTGTCCAAACTGACCAATGATCCTATTCTTCATAATCCGTATTGGCCACCGGTTCCAACTAAGATTCCCGGTGATTGTCCCAAATTCGATGGTAAAGCTGGAGAAGATCCTCAAGCTCACGTCATGACTTATCATTTATGGTGTTCATCGAATTCGTGGCTTGACGATTCAATTCGGCTTCACCTTTTTCAAAGAACTCTCACCGGCTTTGCTGCTAAATGGTATATTGAGTTATCTCGTGGATCTTTTCAAGATTTTAACTCATTGGCTATGGCAGTTTTAACTCATTTTCAGTTGCCGATTCAATATGAAACGGGCACACACCTCCTGACATCCTTAAAACAGACAATGGCTATGCATATCTCTGATCATATCCATGAATGGAGATGGCGTCGTCGTTTGATTAAGTTTTGGATTCCCAATCAGCTTCTCACCGACTGGTTCACGACTTCATTTGTCGGTCCGATAGCACGGGACATCGCGATGGGGGCATGTATAACTGAAGAGCAAGCTATTGCACGTGCTCAGTACCTTGACTTGGTTTACTCCCAGTCTAGTATGTTATATGATTATTTGCCTAATGCCCCGAGACCAGGAACTTCCAAAGCCCCGCCAACACCATCTGTTGACAGTATCATTGGTTCCGTTAATCCGCCCTCAAAGAAAACTTCCGTGAACCCTGGGAAGCAAAAGTCGAATGCTCCGAATGAAAATACTTCTCAGGCTGTATCTAATTCTGGTAATACTTCCGAGGTCAATGCCATCCAGTCCACCATGGCGGACAAAGCCTTGAAAGGAAAGAAGAAGGGAAAAGGAAAGAATAAAGTGGATCAACCTAAGCAAGATTCCCCTAAACCTCCACCTGAGCAAGGCGTCAAACGCAAGCCCAAGTACCCTTGTCTTATATGTGACGAGGATCACTATACCAAAGACTGCCCGAGGCAGTCTGAAGTTAGTCGTTTGTTGAAAGGTGCTCCCGAGACTCATATTGTGCTCAAAGAGCCTTTTCCCTCGCAGTAAATGCAAATGGTGCCTGATCCATCTCAACCCTCTTCTTCCTTTGGTTCTCAAGTATTTATGGTTGGGACGATTCCCATCCACATCAGTACTCGGGCAAAAGAGTATCCGTCGCCTGCCGGGAAAGAGCCTGAGGTCCCCTCTAGTGCTCCTTCGTCCAGTTCTGGTCCGCTCCATATCGAGAGACCTAGCACTGAGACACCCATCCGACCCCCTCCGAAAGGTGTACTCCAGAAATCTTCTTACAACCCTAATGCTCGTGCTACCCAGCACAACAACATCGTTGAGGATTTAGCTCAGGCTCCGTCTACTATGTCCGCCTTAGAAGTACTCCAGAGCTACCCCTCTTAGAGGAAGTCCTTGCTATCGGCTATCAGTGGCATAGACCCAGCCGACTCGGATCTGATTACTTTTGACCTGGAAAGCCATACACCGAGACTACCTCACCAAATTGCCTTCCTCATACAGGTCATTATCAATTCCAAAACGATTCATCGTATAGTCATTGATGAAGGCACTTCAACTTGCATCATGTCTGTTTCCTGTTGGAAGGCTATTGGTTCTCCGACACTGAGCCAGTATCCTACAACCTTGGAAGCCTTTGATGGGAGAGAGTCTTGCCCTTATGGTATACTCCAATGTTTGCCCATTTCTTTGGAAGGGAAGATGGTCGAAGTGGAAGTTGAAGTTGTTTATGCTAATCTTACCTACAACCTCCTCCTCGGATGTAGCTGGACATATGCCATGCAAGCCATGGCTTTGTCTCTTTTTCGTGTCATTCGTTTCCCTCATCAGGGGAATATTGTCACCGTAGACCAAATCTCCTTCTTCGCCTCCTCTTCTGAAGGCAATGTGTCTTTTGTGGAGCATACCTCCAAACCATATGAGAGTGTGGGAGCTGGACTTTTTAAAGATCCTGCCCTGATGGGTGTTTTTTCACTCCCACCTCCTAACGTCGCTCCTATTAATATAATTTCCATTCGCTTTGATCCGTGGGTTCTTCCCCCCACTGACAAGTAGAATCTTGGGGCGATGAGATGTCGTTGAGTCCTGGCGAGCTCAACTATGTCGAAATCGTTGCTGCATCGGCTCCCCCTTCTGAACTTGCCCCATCGAGTAGGGCTCCCAACTCGTACACTCATTCCCCTTGTCTTGGAGACGACGCTTCTTCGGATCCTTTAAAGAAAACGTTTCCTTATGATGAAGCCATTATCGAGACCATGTCCCTCGAGGAACCTCCTTGGTCTGATCATCACCATCATTCCTCGTTTCTCCCTGCCCATCGGGAAATGCTTACCTGTCTCGAGCGGTTTGCTCCCTGTCTCCCATATCAACCCCTTCAAACACCCATTCACATTTATCAAGTGTCCTCTGAAGGAAATATGGGAAACATCACACAGACCCAACCCATTGACATCTCTGCAAAACCAGGGATTGTCAAGCATATTCATATTGGAGTCACTTGCACTCTAGAGGAAATTCAGCTCTATACCGATCTTTTTCGCGAATCGTGATGCCTTTGCTTGGTCCTACGAAGAAATGCCCGGCATTGATCCTAGCATAGTGGTGCATGAGATACCTACATATCTCAGTGCTAAGCCTGTTCGCCAACGTCTATGCCCCGTGCACCCCCGAAAGGCTGCGGCGATTAAAGCGGAAGTTGAAAAGCTTCTTAAGGCTAGTTTTATTTACCCCATCCCACTCACAGATTGGGTCTCCAATATCGTCCCTGTGAATAAAAAACAGGGCACGATTCGAGTCTGTGTTGATTATTGTGATATTAAGAGGGCCTATCCCAATGATAACTTCCCCACACCCTTCATTGATCAGCTCATTGATGAGTGTGCTGAGAGCGAAATGTATTCATTTATGGACGGTTTTTCTGGGTATAACCAGATCATTATTGCCCCCGCCGATCAGCACAAGACTGCCTTTATCTGTCCGTGGGGCACTTTCACCTACAAAAACCTCCCTTTCGGTTTGAAGAATGCTGGTGCTACTTTCCAACGTGCAATGTCCTATGCTTTCCATGACATCCGTCACATTGTACAACCATACCTAGATGATCTACCAGCTCATTTAGCCAAATGCCAGGACCACCCCGCTCATCTTCACGAAATCTTTCTCCGCTGTCGACACTACCACATCAGGCTTAATCCTCATAAGTGTGTCTTCTGCATTGAGTCAGGCAGACTGCTCGGGTTTATCGTCTCCCGAGAGGGCATCCGTTTGGATCCCCTTAAAGTTGAGGCTATTCTGAATCTTCCTCCCCCTGCTTCTTTGCAGCAATTGCAGAGCTTGCAGGGCAAAGCGAATTTTTTAAGATGATTCATTCCGAACTATGCCGAAGTGGCTAAAGGTTTCACGCGGTTACTGAAGCGAGATACCCCTTTTCATTGGGATGCCGTCGCTCAAGAGTCCTTCGAGCATCTCAAGGGTCTCCTTGTTTCTGCTCCATTGTTGCGTCCTCCGAATTATCATCACGACTATACTCTGTATTTGGCTACTGCCGATACCACTATTGGCATGGTTCTCGTTCAAGATGACGATGATGACACTGAGCATGTGTTATAGACATTTTTGTGCCTCGCATCATGGAGCATGAAATGTCAATAATTACAGGGATCCTCAGTCCCTAAACATGTTGTTATTACCCCTAAAAGAACAAGGTCATCAAACAACAGCACTTCCAATCAGTTCTCCACCTGAAAACACTTCAAAACAGGCTTATTTTGGATCATGTCAGCTGCTTAACTGAGCTTCTGCGCTGTAATGCAACTGTCCCACTCTGTACCTGCGCTGGAAGTCAAAAGTAATGAAGGCTACCTGCGCTGGGCGAGATTGGCCAAGTGGCACAGTCATCCTGCAAGGTGTCAACTGCCCAGGAAGCTTCCAAACTGACACTTGGTTCATCAGATTCGCCTTGTGATGAGTAAGAGGTACTTGATCACCATGTGTAACCAAGGATCTCCAAGTGGACTCAAGAACTGAAGATTAACTGAAGAGGGAGAGGACACTAGTCAGCTCTATGCCAGCCTCAAGCTGACTCATCCTCTCTTCTTCTCTCCTATATATAGAGCTCTTCTATGAGGTCTAAGGGGGCTGGAATTTTGTGTAAAGCAAGGAGGTGCTGTTGGATTACAGTTAGAGCTATTGGGTGATTGTTTTACTAGAGGTGAAGAGGAGAGTTCTTGCTGCTGGGGAGGTGCTGCTGGATTGGAGCCATCATTGGTTGTAACCTTCTCAGAACCCTGTTACTTCTATCAATAAAGTTTTGCATGTTCTCCTATATACTTGTATTGCATTGATGTATTGTATTTACATGTATATTTGATTCACTCTAATCCATGCATCAGTTATGAGTACATGTATCTTGTAGTTTCCTCTCTTGTTTTGTGCAGGATCTGTGTGTAGCTGGACTGGCAAAGAGAGCAAGGAGCTGGGAACAAGAGACAAAGAGAGAGGATCAAGATCGACTAAGCGAAGGACACCAGGTTAGTTAATCATTTCTTCTTTCTCTCTGTACTTTCATAAAGGAAAACATCAAAGCTTTACTTTCAGTTGTTGCTAAAGACTGTCACCTTTAGAGTAGGGATAGGGTCATCCGCATCGGATACTTTTCCCCACAACAAACTGGTGACTCCGCTGGGGAACCTAGTATCTTGTTGGTGTTTGTAGTATTTTGCTATTCATTTCTTGAAGAAAAGAGTACCAAATCGAAAAGCTTTTGACTATATCAAAAGCGAAGTAGAGGGACTGCTACTCTTGCTCATTTGCTGAGCAGATTCAAGATTTGAAGAGCTTATCTACAAAAGACTCTTTACTCTTTGTGATAGATCTTCATCCTCTTGATCATCCCTTAGCCTGTACTTGACCTATAGCTTTTTATTTCATCAAAAACAGTGCATTTTTGAGCTTTTTATGACCCGGAAAACTTTGTAGACGAAACTCTCGTGAGTCAGTGCAGGCTGTCCACAGGCAGTCTGCATTACAGCGCAGGTGCTCCCTTCGGGAACTGCGCTGAGAGTGAAACTGGTAGACTAGAACCTGCGCTGGTCCAGTTAGCCCTTGTCTTGCTCAGTCTTCCTATTGTGTCTTGGCCCTGTTTGCACTTGTTTTTGGCTGAGTGCTTGCTGGTTATTGTACTTGCTGTAAGCCACTTCTCCTTGACATTATTCCGCCTCAGTTGTGTGATGAAACTGTGAATGTTCTTTCAGTATTTCTTGTTTCAGTTACAGTTTCCCATTGTGAAAAGCGAACCAGTATAGCTGTGACCTCTTAGATCCTGAACTGTAAAAGTGTCTTTGTGATCTTATGAGCTAGTTTTATTACTGTTCATGGCTGTTTGAGTTTGTTTATTTTTCACTTTATGGTTTGAATTCATATATTTTTAGTGTCGAAACAAGTACCTGTAAAGTGTCTTCTCATTTTAGAAAAAACTGGTTTGTTTACGCTTCAAATTGAATTCGAAAGTCATACAACAGTTTTCCTTTTGTCTACATCAACATTAAAGGGAAAGAAAAGAAATACATGCATCTTGCATTTGCATTTTGATAAGTTTGGGTGTCTGATCTAGGAGAAAGTGCATTAGTTTGTGCTTGGTGCTCTGTGTGGAAAGATATTGTTTTTCTCTCCCCTCAGTAGTTAGGATTTTCAAAGCTAAAAAGATTGTGAAAGCTTGCTTATCATTTTAGCTGCATTTAGGAATTTGTACCAATACATCTCGTGGTGATCCTGAAAGACAAACTGATAAACAAGATCAACTTAAAATATATTGAATGAATCTAAAAACGTATTGTAACATAACGCTCACAATAGAGGTCTAGGTAGAGACGTGTTCCGGCGTCGTTAAACGTAGTGACTGTCGATCTCTACGAAGGTGGGTGATTCCTCCTGAGGGACGATAGCACTAATACGGACTTGTGCTCCCGCGTACCGTCGCGTATATTGGGAGACCCCTATAGGCAATTATCCTTTATCCTTAGGAAGCCGTGTCGACCGCCCTACTAATCGCGATGCAGTGAACACAGCATTCACGAAGATCGACCACCCGTACCGTAAAACGTATTCTGTGGTTTCGCGAAAGGTTTGGCACACCCTCTGCCTAGATCTCTAGAGCAGTTTCTTTTGGCCCTTTTCAAACTCTATAACTAAAAAGGTCCAACCGAGCATTTGTCACTTCGGGCTCGTTAATACATCGAAGGCGACTAGAGTCATCTTTAGCTTTTTCTCGACTCTTAAAACATGAAAAAGCAAAGTTGTGTCTAAAAGCGTCTAATAAAATTCATTCAATACGGAAACATAATTCCCATTTTTGTATTTTAGTTGATCAAGTAATCCGCAACCGTGGAGGAAAGTCAATTAAAACCCCGTCGTTCAGGGAGGCTTGCGAGTCAACCACCTTCGTCCCCGGAACCGAAAGTAGTACGGGCGAAGCGATCTCGCTGGACCAGGTCAAAATCTCCTTTTAGAGTTAGAACGGAAGTTCCAACAACATCTGAGATTCTGGTCACTCCCAATATTTCTGGAATCCCTGCCTCTATTGAAGAAGTTCAACAGCAACAGAGGGACAGTTGTACTGATCCTAGTCTGAAGACAAGTACTTGCATAACTGAACCAGTTCCATCTGAAACCGGTCCACAGAGTCTTATTGTTCAAACAACTATCGTTGTCGAAACAACCCCTTCTTCGGCACCAGAAATCTTTTACGGACCTGACGGTCTTCCTCTTCCTCCTGGTCTGATTGCAATAGAGGAAATCGTAGAGGACCAGCAAGCAAATACTCCGATTCATTTTGGAGTAGGTACCCCTCTTTTTCCTTCTGCATCAGAAGTTTGTCTATCGCCACCGGAAGTTCCTGAAGAATCGTTAGGAAGTTTATTGGATAGACTTAAAATGTCTGAACAACCGTCGACATCTAGGACTGTGCCAAATGACACAGCGATAGCAGAAGCTCCTGCTGTCACTCCAACGATGTTTGCCGGCATACCAGCCGTCCCGACTAGCTCTCATCAGCTAGAAGGAGTCCACCCAGGGACTATTATGACAACTTGGTCTGTTCCAGTTTGTTCTTCCGGTATAATACCCGGTAATTCTTATGTTGAAACTAGAAAAATTGATCCCTTTGGAAATCAGTTTGGACCATCCAGTCCTCAAAGGCAATCTATACCCTTGAGCTCCGGATTGTTACCGTATGGGGGGCAATATGCCCTTTCACTTCCCCCTCTGGGAGGATACCCATACGGCAATTTTCAACCGCATTCAGGTTTGACTGAAGTTACGACGAGTGGTTGGGTGCCTATGTTGCCCCAACAACCGAGAGTTATATATTCCATGCAACAATGTGTACCTATGTCTAGCATCCCGACGACGCCAACAATTGTAACCGTGTCGCAAGTTCAATCGATGCCTGTTGTATGTCAACCCCAAGTTGTAATGCAACAGCCCCTTGAC
The DNA here is from genome assembly GCA_031772625.1 of Pinus tabuliformis. NCBI lineage: Eukaryota > Viridiplantae > Streptophyta > Pinopsida > Pinales > Pinaceae > Pinus > Pinus tabuliformis. The sequence continues at coordinate 105,958,231 of CM062812.1, forward strand.
CCGGCAACACAACCACAATCCCCAACTGCCGGGACGACACAGATACAAACGGGAACCATAACCCCGCATCTTGGTCCGTCGGTTAGTATCGCACAGCAAAACATGGCTTCGCAGCCATGGATGATGCAATACCAACAACCTCAGTTTCAACAGGTGTACCAGGGATCTGAGCAACAGATCTTTGCAAATAGTGGGCAACCCTATATTCAGAACGGGTTAAATCAACCACTTTACAGTGGCCAAGCCCACCAGCCATATCAGTCCTATCAACATCAGTTGCATTATGCTGGTATGCAAAGGCCTACTGCTCAGGCGATTCCATCGTATCCTGGGTACGCCTCGCCAAACCTGAATCAGCAGTTGCCATTCGTGGCGACTCTAGAATTACCAGATTTACATCGATTGACGAATGATCCAATCGCCTATGCCCATTGGTGGCCAGCGATTCCTCACAAACTTCCTTCGGACATTCCTAAATTCAATGGAAATCAGGGCGAAGACCCGTCGAATCATGTGATGACATTCCATCTGTGGTGTTCGTCGAATACCTTGAATGATGATTCGATAAGGCTTCGTCTTTTCCAGAGGACATTGACTGGTCCGGCGGCCAAATGGTATATTGAATTACCTAGAGCCTCTTTCGACAATTTTAGTTCCCTAGCCACGACTTTCTTAACCCACTTTCAGTTACCTATAAGGTACGAAACTGGAACAGAGATCTTAACCAATTTCAAACAGACAACGGCCACACATATATCTGATCATATACATGAGTGGCGTCGTCGTCGCAGAATGGTGAAGACCTATGTTCCAGATCAGCTATTAGCTGAGTGGTTTATAAAGTCGCTTCTTCCTGCTATAACAGAAGATGTGGCCAAGGGAGGCGTCGTAACAGAGGAGCAAGTTATTGCTCGTGCCCAGTATTTAGACTTAGTATATACTCAGTCTGGCACGCTCTATGACAAGATACCTGACGCCCCTAGACCGAAATTTTCAATTCCTCCCCCTCCTGGATCAAATAGTGACTATCATGCCGGCGATGGTGTGATTGGCACTACAAACGCAAAGTCAACACGGGATTCGTCTAAGAAAACCCGTAAGACTTCGAATCAAAATGCAAATGAAGAACTTCCTGCCTCGGAAGTGAGTGCCGTGTCGGACGACAAGGGCAAACAACTGAAGCAACCAGGAGACAAGAAGAAAAAGAAAGGGAGAAAAGGGAAACCCCCTTCGGGGTGTCATATATGCGATGAGGATCATTGGACAGCAGATTGTCCATGCAAAGCTGAGCTTAAAAGATTCTTTAAGAGTCCGAAAACCTCAGCTGTGTTGACTGATCCGTTTCCTAATCCTGGTCAAAATCTGGTTGCTAATCAAAATGCTTCCCGATCCCAAGTGCTTATGTTGTCTACCTCAAAGCAGCAGAATAATGCTTTGACAAGGAATATAGATTACGGGAATCCATGGCTGTCGAATAACAAGGCTAATGAACAACCTAGTAGTTCGACGACAGCTTTGACCAAAGTTGTGCCACCCATCATTCCTGAACCAATGATAAAGTTGCCAAAGGGAGTAGTACACAAATCGACATTTAATCCTCGTGCCAAAATAGCACAGAATTATAATATAATAGAGGACCTGGCCCAATCGCCGTCCGCTATGTCGACACTTAAGGTACCGCAAAATTGCCCCTCCCAAGAGCAAACTTTATTATCAGCAATAGGTGGGATTGGCCCAATGGATTCCAATCTTGTGGCCTTTGATCATAAAGGATATGACCCTAAGTTACCAGCTCAACTAGCTTTCCTTATTCAAGCGAAAGCCCTCAACAAAACTGTTCATCGAACAATTATTGATGAGGGGGCATCTACATGTCTTATGTCGATGAGTTGCTGGAAAAATTTAGGCTCACCACCCTTGTCGAAATCGTCAACGACCTTAAAAGCATTTGATGGACGATCATACACTCCCTACGGGATTATAAGTAACTTGCAAGTTGAACTGGGGGGCAAAACAGTAGAAGTCGATGTTGAAGTAATTGATGGAAACCTCGATTACAACATCCTACTAGGAAGGCCCTGGATATATGCCATGGCCGCAGTCATGTCGACCTACTTCAGGAAGATTGCATTTCCCTTTCAAGGAGGGATTACAGTCGTCGACCAACAAACTTTCCTCCCCGACAGTTCACAAGTTACGGGAAGCATTCCAATGATCCATGGAAGCGATCATTCGCTTCAAAATATTGGAGTAGGTCTCCTAAAAGACCCTGCCTTAATGGGTACTTTTTCCCTACCACCTGCAAGAAATCTGGCGGAAGTGGCCACAGTGGAAACCTACAATATGAAATCTTCTATATCTAATGGATTCGGAAGATTCCTGAACATTTTGTCAGCATGGATCATCGCCCTAATGGAAATACTGTAAATACAGTGGGCTACGAGGACGGTTCTTATCTCGTGTCAACCTCGTTAAAAAATGAAACAAGGAGTCATGAGGATAGTTCTTCTATTATGTCAACCTCATTAAAAAATGAAACAAATCCCCTTTTTCAAAATTCAAAGGTAAACCTTCATTCCAATCACCGAGTTGATTGCAATGAAGCTTGGGGGGGCACCCTCCTTTGACATGCGTCATTATGATGCTGGGGGCATGCAAAAGATCCGAGCAGTTTTAGCATCATAGTTCATGCTCGTTAAAAAATAAACATAAGCTTTTGAGCAGTGTTTTGGCGCATTCAAGCTCTTTAAAAAATGAACCCAGTACCGGTAAATAACCTTTTGAGATCGTAAATTCATCAGCCATAAAAGCCTTGGTCGTGTTTGTGCACCATCACCTCCACTTTTCATTTGGCCGATCGTTCACCCCCATATGTGTGTTTACCTATTTTTAGGAACAGCTGCGAAGAGTGATTTCACCTAGCCATCCTCGTGACATTACCATGATTGGAAAATTCCAATTTGTACCTGGAATCAGTTGCTATCCCTGTTTATCACTCGTTCCTCAAAAGACGAGTCTTCTTTGAGCTCTTTTCACTGACTCGTAAAATATGAAAAGTTTGCCGAGTTTTTGGCCTTCTAGCTCGTTAAATGACCGAAAGCTATCCCTCCTCTAGATTTTAATCTTTTTGGACCTGAGGGATTATTGCACAAAAAGATCGAGCACTTGTCTTGTTCGGCCCGTAAAAGTACCGAACAGCCATCCCTTCTGTATTGTTTTATACTTTTTCGGACTTAAGGGATTAGATGACGAAAAAGGAATCATGGAGTTGACTTTCTGTACCTTTTCAGACTCTCTAAAAATGAAAAGGACCGAGTTTTCTTTGTCGTTAGACTCGTTAAAATGATTAAATAGCGACAAACTTGTCTTTAGACGAGAACGAGTTTCCCTATCGCTAGGCTCGTTAAATCATAGCGATGGGCTTGCCCGAAGGGCAGGTTATAGAACAAGCATATGTTATCCTCCTCAAGCTTGACAAAAATAAAGAGGTACTGGTCAGAAATGACTGGGGAAAAATTGGGAGAACATTCAAAGTTTAATGGTAGCAAGTCACTCTTGAACATGACACTTTTCCTCCGTACCACATCGGGTTGGGTTGTTTCATTCACCGGTCTCATCGCCATGGTCCTCGCCAAACCATCCACATTTGGGGTAATGCTACCGATCCATCGCATCAGTGTCGTTATATGTTCAAGAGGGGTCATTCTGAAAGTGTCAACCGTGTCCCATCCACTGCCATACATTATCCTTCATCCATTCATGATCGCCACCCTGAATCATATGTCACAGTTTGTTTTCACCTCCACTAAAGTCATTAGCTCCGTTCCGTGTCATTGATGTGGGATTCATTAAGGCCCTCCTTTGACGGATCGCTTCTTGTCGACTTCAGCTCATTATCCAAGAAGTGGATCTAGGAACACCCCCATCAGTACTTTGAAGCTTGCATGCCTCAATGGCAAGTTTCTCACTTCCGGCGACAGGTATACATCAATGACCTTTGACCAGAAGATTTTGCGTGGTGTTCGACGCCAAGTCCTTTATTCACGCCACGTGAATTGTACTGCAGTACCTTGAGGGTCATCGTCATTATTGGTGATTCCTCTCGCGCTTGTTAACGGTTTACATTATTGACCGGTAATCAAGCGATGTCTTTCCATGTTCGACTTCAGCGCAATTCTCACATGGATCGACTTGTACTTAGAGTGAAGATCGAACGAGTTTGAAGACCCCGGATCTAGTTTCATCCATCCCGGCTGCGATATATATTCAGGAAATATAAAAGCATTTGCCATGTACATCATTACAACAGATGATCATCCTACTCAAAGGATGATAATTTCAGCAGAAAATTATCAGTCTATCTTCAGACGATCGTCTGTCATATGTACCAAAATGTATTTATAAAAAGCTGAGCATGGGAATGCCCGCCTCAGCTAGATCATGAGAATAATGATGAATGAAAAATAATGTATTGTATTGTATTGTATTACAGGGCACTCTCCTCAGCACTGGAACGAACTTCGGATCCTCTAGATAAAGCATTTCACCCGATAAACGGCCTCATACTTTAGGGGGCAACTGTTATAGACATTTTTGTGCCTCGCATCATGGAGCATGAAATGTCGATAATTACAGGGATCCTCAGTCCCTAAACATGTTGTTCTTACCCCTAAAAGAACAAGGTCATCAAACAACAGCACTTCCAATCAGTTCTCCACCTGAAAACACTTCAAAACAGGCTTATTTTGGATCATGTCAGCTGCTTAACTGAGCTTCTGCGCTGTAATGCAACTGTCCCACTCTGTACCTGCGCTGGAAGTCAAAAGTAATGAAGGCTACCTGTGCTGGGCGAGATTGGCCAAGTGGCACAGTCATCCTGCAAGGTGTCAACTGCCCAGGAAGCTTCCAAACTGACACTTGGTTCATCAGATTCGCCTTGTGATGAGTAAGAGGTACTTGATCACCATGTGTAACCAAGGATCTCCAAGTGGACTCAAGAACTGAAGATTAATTGAAGAGGGAGAGGACACTAGTCAGCTCTATGCCAGCCTCAAGCTGACTCATCCTCTCTTCTTCTCTCCTATATATAGAGCTCTTCTATGAGGTCTAAGGGGGCTGGAATTTTGTGTAAAGCAAGGAGGTGCTGTTGGATTACAGTTAGAGCTATTGGGTGATTGTTTTACTAGAGGTGAAGAGGAGAGTTCTTGCTGCTAGGGAGGTGCTGCTGGATTGGAGCCATCATTGGTTGTAACCTTCTCAGAACCCTGTTACTTCTATCAATAAAGTTTTGCATGTTCTCCTATATACTTGTATTGCATTGATGTATTGTATTTACATGTATATTTGATTCACTCTAATCCATGCATCAGTTATGAGTACATGTATCTTGTAGTTTCCTCTCTTGTTTTGTGCAGGATCTGTGTGTAGCTGGACCGGCAAAGAGAGCAAGGAGCTGGGAACAAGAGACAAAGAGAGAGGATCAAGATCGACTAAGCGAAGGACACCAGGTTAGTTAATCATTTCTTCTTTCTCTCGGTACTTTCATAAAGGAAAACATCAAAGCTTTACTTTCAGTTGTTGCTAAAGACTGTCACCTTTAGAGTAGGGATAGGGTCATCCGCATCGGATACTTTTCCCCACAACAACATGTCATATATTATCTCAGCCACAATCTTTTAGATACAGAAACTCGATATGCTTACGTTGAGAAGTTGGCATTGGCCACTGTTTGTGCAATCCAACGTTTCCGCCATTATATTTTGTTGCGTACTATGACTGTGGTTTCTGATTACAACCCGATGACGTACATTTTGTCACGTCAGTTGCTGGGGGGCAAGTACTCGAAGTGAATCGTCATCCTCCAAGAGTTTGACTTGGAATTCACCACCGTCAAGTCTAAGAAATCCCTTGTCTTTGCTGAGTTACTTTGCTCTTTGCCATCTCCTACCACGCCCTCTCGATCAGAGGACCATATCCCGGACGAAACTCTGTTCCTAATTAGCACCCTTGATCCCTGGTACGGGGATATCATTGTATATCTGCAGACATCCTCCTTTCGTCCCGCTGTGTCCAAGGATGCTCGGCGACGGATCCGTCATCAGTCTCAGCCTGACCGTATCATTGGGGACACCCTGTATTATCTCAACGCCGACTCCTTTCTCCTCCGATGTCTAACTTTTGAGGAAGCTGATCGAGTTTTGAATGACTGCCATTCTGGCGCCTGTGGTGGTCACATGTCCGGATATGCTACTGCTCAAAAAATCCTCCGCGCCGGTTATTTCTGGCCCTCCATCTTTAAGGATTGCATTCTTGCCGTCCGCTCCTGTCACGAGTGCCAGATATACCAGCAGAAGATGCGTGCACCTCCCGCTCCATTGCACCCTGTTGTCACCGTTGACCATTTTGCGAAACTGGGCATTGATTATACGACCTGTAACCCTTGCTCGGCCGGGGGGCATGGGTATATTATCGTTGCCATCGATTACTTCACCAAATGGGTCGAGGCGATGCCCACATTAACTAAAGACGGTCACACAGCAGCGCAATTTTTGTTCAACCATGTTATTTCACGGTTCGGAGTCCCTCAGGGCATCGTCACGGATCACGAGAAGCATTTCCGTAATCACATGATGACCGAGCTAACAACCTAGCTAGGCTTACGGCATGATAGTTCGACTCCATACTATCCTCAGGCCAATGGCCAAGTTGAAGCCGTCAACAAGGTTCTGGTTACGATGCTTCAACATACTGTTGGCATGCATAAGTCTAACTGGCACTTGATGTTGTTCCCCGCCTTGTGGGCCTACCGAACCTCTGTGAAGGATGCCACCAGTTTCACTCCATTTCAATTAGTTTACAGACTGGAGGCTACCCTTCCAATCGAGTGCGAGATCCCTTTGTTGAAGTTGGCCGTCGAATTACTTCCCAACACTACTCCGGTAGAAGAACGCCTTCTTTACCTAGAATGGCTGGACGAGACCCGTCAGCTAGCCTCTCTAGCTATCGAAGCACAAAAGAAGAGAGTGAAAACTCACTTCGATCATAATGTCCACCCTCGTTCTTTTGTTAAGGGAGATTTAGTCCTGCTTTACGATCAAGCGAATGATAAGCTGGGGGCAGGAAAACTCGAGCCCATGTGGCTAGGGCCTTATATTGTAAAGAGAGTTTTGCAGAAAGGGGCCTACGAGCTAATTGATTACGAAGGGAATCCTCTCGATAAGCCCCGAAATGGGTTGTACTTGAAAAAGTACTATGCGTGAATTCCATGCACTTCAGTTTGTACATACATGTGTTTTAGCAGGTGTGTTGTGTGTGTGTGTTTTCATGTTTTTGGCTTGGTGTGAAGGCGTGATTGCCGCTTATTGTGTCTTTTGCTTCTTGTGCAGATGTCTGGTGCACCTTACGTTGGTTTCGCTGATGGTGCCTGCCACAGCACCCACAACTTGTCCTCTGCGGCGTGGGTGATCCACGATCCTCACGATGAGTTGATAGATCTTCAAGGTGCGTGTTTAGGATGTACCACAAACAATGTCGCTAAATATAGTGCTGTAATTGAATTACTGGCCGAGGTGATTAATCTCGATATTCGTACATTGCTTGTGAACCTGGACTCTCAACTTGTCGTCCACCAGCTCATTGGGCGATATTCCGTCAGAGACCATCACATTTTAAGGTTGTATTTACGTGTTAAATTGTTAGAGAGGAATTTTGACTTCATTACATATCAGCATATTCCACGATGATTGAACACGTTAACTGATGCATTGGCTAATCATGTGTTAGACAGACATTTGCGTAACATGTAATCAAAACATCATACAAGAAAGCATATAAAGCACAACAATAGACCATAGGAATATGTATATATATATATATATATATATATATATATATATATATATATATATATATATATATATATATATATATATCGTGTGGCGCACCGAGTCGCTCAAAAATAAATGTACATGTCAAAATAGAGTCTACGTTCTCTGTACATCTAAGACACATGTCTCTCAGAAATCACCAGCAGGAAATAAAAACCTAGGTGTCCACTGCGGTGGGTTGTGCTCCCTATAGTGCATAGCCGCTCGTGCCACCCGCCTCAATAGGTGGTGCATCCTAGGTTCCACTCCTACTGTGTGGATCTGGGATGCTCTGGGGACCTCCTCGATCCCCATGTAATCTGGAATCCCTGCTAGCAGGCCTTCAAGGTTCTGGATCATTATCTCCATCGTGTCATCTTCCGGAGAAGCCAGAGCTAGTGCTCCAATGCCCTGTGCATCCCTCCGCGCCTCTGGAGCCAGTCCAAGGGGTCTCGCTGATCCTAAATCTGCATACCATAGCATTCATCATTAGGACATGTACATGAAAAACTAAAAAATATCATAAAAATCAAAAATCAAAAAATGTGATCAAGTGTCTTACCGCCATCATCCCACTGCTCTCCAGCAGGAAGCTACATGTCAGGATCTCCGCGGAAATCCATGTCGGCATACAACCAATCCTCCACGAAGATCGTCTGTCACTCTAGCCACTCTCGGAAAAATGTCCCCCATGCCACTGGTTGTCCGCCACCTCCTCGTGGCATGACGTGAGCCCATCACGTGGCCCTCGTCTCACGTGGCCTGGGTGCGTCCAAAGCCATGTCTTGCAACTGCAGCGCTGGTACCCGCTCCAGCATGAACGAGACTAAGATCGATCCATAACCAAATTGTTTCGTCTCTCCTCGATGACAGTTGGTGAGTTGCCTCTTCATGCTTGCTGTTACTGCCTCTGCCCAGTTAAACATGGTGGGATTGAGACACTTGAGAGCCAGTCGGAGATGGGTCTTCGAAGCCTCATGTTAGGCTTGGGAGCCCGCTGCCCGTGTCACCATGAAAAGCATAGCATGAAGGATTATATCCTCCACTGTCGGGATTGCCACCTTCCCACTCCTTGACTTGCATGCCTGTGGGCAGACTTGATCCATCAGCATATCTAAGGTATCACCCCCGGGTCGCTGCCCCTCTAGAATGGGCCTCTCACCTCGACGGGACATCCTGGTCAAAAAATAGATGTCTGTAGAATCAAACTCGATATCCCGGCCTCGGATGATAAATTTCCCATCCGTGGGATTCCAGGCCCTGATCAATAGCTCCAGCAAGTCAGGTTGTACCCGTAGGCGTGGAGTTAGAAAAAATTTGAGCAATCTACATCCCCGTAATGCATTTCGACACCCCACATCAACAAAAGCTTCTATATCATTGTTATCATGCGCGCGTTCTTGCCAGACGAATGCCATTATAACCCTGCATGATGAAAAATTCCATTAGCGCCTTGGTTGCAAAGTTTTATACGTGAATTTTATTAAAAAATGGTCGCGCAGCATCATCGCGTCTGTTTCTAAAATAGACGCGATGATCATGGGGCGCCAGTGTTATTTTTCCCCGGTCATCGTGGAAGTACATCACTTTTCTGCGATGATCGGGGCGCGGTCTGTGTAAATTTTTATCAGTCATCGCGGACCCGATAGCTAAACCCGCGATGACCGAGAGCGGAATGCGAATTAAAAATCCGCCCAAATTCACACATCCCACCGTCAAATGCAGCTAAAAAGACATTAAATCAAAGCGCAGGGCAACGTGTGTCTACCTGGAACTGGTTTTGGGACGAATGATGCACGGACGGGGCTGAATTTCGCTCGCCAACCTCAATGCTCCAAGTTGCTCCACAGTGACTGAATGGTAACAATGGTAAAAAATTATGGATTAACCTCCCTATTTATGGTAATTTTGTGAAATTAAATATTACATTTCATAAATGTGGGTTTTTTCTCATGGTTTTTGCTATATGCATGGTCAAAATATGGTTTTTAACTGTGTTTTTATATGCATTGTTCATATTATCTTGAACGGGTTTACGTGTGATGTGTTCTTTGTGCAGGATCTCAGATAGTGGAATTACGACAATTTTATATGCACTTGGTCCCGAAAAGTCGTCTTTAAGCTCTTTTCCGACTTGAAATATGAAAATATGGCCAAGTTTCGCTCTTGACTCGTTAAAAGAAACAAGAGGCGGTCACCTTTAAAGCTCTTTTTTCAACCGTTTAAATATAAAAAGATCGTCGGGTTTTTGTCATTTCAGGCTCATTATTGGTTACAAAATGACATGCTTCTGACCGCTTTTTTACTTTTTCGGGTCGAAGTTACTACTTACGAAAATTACTCCTCGATTGTAATGGTCGGGCGGTTCTCTCGAGTATTGTTTTATACTTTTTCGGGCTCGAGAGACACAACTCTACAAAAAAGGACCCCACTAGAGTTTTCTTTTCTGTGTCTTTTGCAAACTCCCTAAACATGAAAAAGATTCCGAGTTTCACCTATGTCGGGCTCGTTAAACCCTGACGGCATTGGACTCGTCACCATGACGAGACTCGAGCTTCTCCTTCCTAGGGCTCGTTAAACTATTACTAGGTTGGACTCAACAACAAGTTTATCATTGATTGTCTATGGCAGCTAGTCACTCTTGAACATCGACACTTTTGCTTTTTGTTAGGTTGGGACATCCATACATCGTCATTTGGCCTTCCGCGGGTTTGGGATATCATTCTAGCCTCTTTCCAATCGATTCATGCTATCTCCTTTGAGCCTCTGATCCATTGATGACTGAATGCTGCCACCCCCCTCCGGAGTCATGTTGCCGATATGTTCAAGAGTATAATCCTTCTGCAGTTTACACCCTCGCCTTCTCCTCTGGTACTTTGTTTTTCCATCTACCACTTGTTCCTTATCTCGTGTCATTGATGGGGGAAACATTATGGCCCTCCTGCGACGGGTCATCTCCTGTCGACATCAGCTCATTATCTAGGAGATTGACCTAGAGATCCATTTTGGTACCTTAGAGCTTGCATGCCTCAATGGCAAGTTCTTCGCACCTGATGGTCGACTTTCATCATTGGTCGTCGATTGGGTGATTCCATGAGTGTTCAACTTCAACTCCTTTTTCACACTTCGTGGATTGTGCTGGACAGTACCTTGAGAGCCATTGGCATTATTAGTGGTTTCTCTTGCGCTTGTTAACGGTTTTCCTCATTGACCGGTAATCAAGCGATGTTCTATCATGCTCGACCTCAGCACATCTATTCACATGTTAGGATTTGTACTATGATCGGATGGGTTCAAGACCCCGAACTCAGATTACACATGTTCGGGCTGCGTGGATTGGTTTTATGATTACATGACTCATTGATGGATGGCTACGACCATACCTGAGTCTTCATGGATGGCTGCGACCATACCTTTATTATCATCATGGTCTCATTAGCTGGGTGGCTGCGTCCATACCACAGACCTATTTCGTATGTCTTTTGGATGGCTGCGCCCATGCCTAGACTACATGTAATTCATTATCAGAGATATCAGTTGTACTTGCGTGCAGGTTCTTCTGGATGGTGTTCCAGTTCAGTCAGTTTCGTAAAGAATTTCACCCCTCCCACTCTCTCGGGCTTCATACTTTAGGGGGCATCTATTACACATTAATTTGTCACTGCCTTCATCCCAGTCTTCCTATTGTGTCATGAGTCCAAAATCATTCATGCTCATGCTCTCTGATGTTTCCAAATGACCCACTTTGCCAAAGTTTCTGTATCATCGCGTCTGTTTTCCAAATAAACGCGATGATGAGCGCTCCAAAACAATCCATACGCGTTGCCATCGCGGAAGTACACGTGATTCCCACGATGGTCGAATTTCATATGCCAGCACAACTGTTGTTTGTATTTTCCCGCGATGACATGACTAGCTCCATTATGCAGTGCCAATGTCAGTGCGGCAAACTAGTTAAGTGCCCGCGATGATCCAATTTGGGCGAGTTTGTTCTAACAGTCGGCCTTCCAGATGACTCCAAACCTAGTTGTTGGCCTTGTTTATGTCGCCCTCCTTTCTCTGGCGTGGCTGTTCCATCATTTGTGCTACCCTCCTTGGAGATAAGCTCATCCTCCCACCATTCATGGAGACTCCTTCTCCTATTTAAGCTCTCACCATTGCTATGAGCTGCTAGTTTTGGAATTCTTAGTCTTTGGAGTGTTTCTGATAGTATTGTGAGCTTGATAGATAGCTGGTGTGACAAGTGTGGGATTGTTTGAGAGCTTGAGGAAGGTTGTGAAGTGCTTTTATCTTGTGTGAAACTTGTGAGTGAGAGAGACTTGTATTGGGAGATCCACCTTCAAGGGTGAATGCTTGAGGAACATGCTGGCTGGACCCTCCTGAGAAGGCTTGTGATGTCAAGACCTAGGTTGTAAGCTTACTCTATTTTATATTTAATACAATCAATGATGTTTTCCTATGTCTTGTATGCAATGTACTAGATAGCTCATGATTTCTTGACTTTATGGGTAAATAGTTCTTTGTTGTATTTGGTTATGTGCTTTGTTGTATTTCCTTGCTTTGTTTCAAGTTGATTACTCAGTAGGATAAGGAAGCGGAAGCTGGAGCAGCGCAACGGAACTCCATCGACCACCGATTGAGGTAGGACTCCAACTTGAACTATTTAGGGAGAATTGTTGTTGATTTGTCCTTGTTTGTGACTAGACCCACTCTAGGGCTAGAGGGGTTGTCTCTGTCCGCAGAGGGAACACTTTCCTGCTTCACAAGTACCAAGGGGACCCCTATCCAAAAGACCGTTATTCCTGTAGAACAGCAAGTTAACAAGAAAAAATGACCAGCAGTTGATCCCATCATTCTCAAAGCTCCAGCTCAAGAGGTGAGAGGCCCTGACAAGTTTCCTTCTCCTTTCAGTTTTGAATCAGAAATCCAGAAGCTAAAAATATCTATACCTCTGATGGAACTGGTAAAGAATGAAGCCTTTAAGAAACCCATCCTTGAAGCCCTTGAGCTTAAGGGCACACAAGCATCAAAGGACTATGTGAATTTGCAAGATGACAAACCTACAGTTGTGCTTAGCCCAAGGACAGAACCCTCTAATGATAGCTCCCCATCATTCTGTCTCTTTGACTATTCACAACAAAACCCTTCACAACTGTCTGCTGGACACAAGTGCTAGCCATAATCTAATGCCAAAGGCTATCATGGATGAGTTAGGTCTTGAAATCACCAGGCCTTATCATGACTTGTTTTCTTTTGATTCTAGAAAGGTGAAATGTCTAGGGTTAATCAAAGACTTAGCCATCACCTTGTCTCAGCTGCCCATGAAGAGCATGATGATGGATATTGTGGTAGCTGATGTGCCCCCAAAGTTTGGCATGCTTCTTTCCAGGGGATGGATAAAAAGATTGGGTGGAACGTTACAGAATGATTTGTCTTATGCTATCGTTCCAGTTTTTGGAGGAGAAAGTAGGAGATTATACAGGGAAGCTCAGTTAGCTTATATTATCAGTGATGAGAAGCATCCCACTAATCATCCCATCTATGTTGTTGATACTGACTTCGGAGCCTGTATTCTCCAAATAGAAGAATCTCAGTTGGCCTCCATGCAGCTTAGGAAACTAGTTTGTAAGGTCACAGAGGAAGAAGGTCCACAAACTTGGGACATGTTCTTTGATGGAGCTTGCTCTAGGGAAACTATAGGAGCAGGTGTAGTTCTGATATCCCCCACACAAGAATGCATACATTTATCTTTCAAGCTGACTTTCCAAGTCACAAATAATATAGCAGAGTACAAGGCTTTGATCTTAGGCTTGGATGCTACTAAATAAATGGGCATCAAACATCTGAAGGTGTTTGGAGATGCAAACCTTATTATTCAACAGGTGAACTAGACTTTCCAAATGAGGCACCCCAGGCTGAAAACACACAGAGATGAGGTATGGAGGCTCAAGGATTATTTCAATAGCTTTAGTATTTCATACATCCGTAGGGCTAAGAATCAGCTTGCTCATTCCCTTGCTGTGTCTGCTAGTATGTTTGTTCCTCCTTTACCCCCTAGATTGGCTTATGAAATCCAAGTGAAATATAGACCATCTCTACCTGATAATGTCAAGTACTGGAAAGTTTTTGAGGATGATGATGAAGTCAATAGGTTTCTACAAGTCATTGATGAATTCTCTGAAATGCAAATTGATCAAGATAACGAAACCGTGGAGGAAGGCCATCAGTCCCAGCTAAGAAACAAAATTGGTCAGGACAACATTGTACAATTGCCTAGTAACCATATACCTAAAGGGTTGGTGCCTCTAGAGAAGTTGTTTGACCATAATGATGTACCCTATAAGACTGCCCAAAAATAAAATGAGTCTGCGGTCCATAGACATAACATAGGGAGTCCAGACCATCCAAAGTATATAAATCTGTCCGCCCACTTGTCTACTACCCAAAGTTCTGAATACTGCACCCTAATGAAGCAATTCGCTGATGTCTTTGCTTGGGAGTACAGTGACCTTAAGACTTATGAAAAAAACATCATTCAGCATAAGATCCCACTGGAGAAAGACACCATCCCTTTCAAGCAGAAGCTGAGACCCATAAGCCCTCTACTACTCCCTTTGGTTGAAAAGGAAATTAAGAAATTGTTGGCTACCAAGATCATAGTTCCCCTAAGGTATTCAAAATGGATAGCTAACTTGGTGGTAGTAAGAAAGAAAAATGGAGAAATCAGGCTTTGTGTTGACTTCAGAAATCTGAACAAGTGCTCTAAGAAAGACAACTACCCTCTGCCCAAGATGGAACATTTGCTGCAAAAAGTTTCAGGGGCTAAAGTCATGTCTTTCTTAGATGGATTTTCAGGTTACAATCAAGTTGTTGTACATCTAGAGGACCAAGAAAAGACTGCCTTCACTACTCCTTGGGGCACTTTCATGTACTCCAAGATGCCTTTTGGACTGATGAATGCTAGGGCTACCTTTCAGAGGGCCATGGATATAGCTTTTGTGGGAGAGAAGGACAAGTTTGTCCTGATTTACCTTGATGATATAACAATTTTTTCCAGCAGTCACCAGGATCATTTGTAGCATTTGAGGAAGGTGTTTCTGAAGTGCAGAAAGTTTGGGATTTTAGTAAATCCTAAGAAGTCACAGTTTGCTCTAGAAGAAGGCAAGCTTTTAGGACATACGTTTCTACTGCAAGTGTCAAGATTGATCCAGAAAGGGTTCAAGCAATACAAACATTGTCTATCCCAAGATCGAAAAAGGACATTCAATCTTTTCTGGGAAATATTAGATTTGTGAGGAGGTTCATTCCAAATTTTGCAGAACTATTGAAGCACATCACCTCCATGTTAAAGAAGGGGCCAGAGATAAAATGGACAGATGTTGCAAGAAGATCTTTTGAAACCATCAAAAAAGCTATCATGGAAGCTCCCACTTTAGTCAGCCCAGACTACACCAAGGACTTTTATATTTTCTCTTTTACTTCTTATGATACACTTGCAGCAGTCTTGCTGCAGAGAAATGATGAAGGTATAGAACACCCAGTGGCCTTCTTCAGCAAAACTTTGAGAGATGTCGAATTAAGGTATGACCTCATTGAGAAGCAAGCCTATGCTCTCATAAAGTCTTTAAAGGCATTCCGAATTTACATTCTGCACTCCAAAGTGGTTGCCTATGTGCCTTCAGCTTCAGTAAAGGATGTCCTAACACAGCCAGATGTTGATGGAAGAAGGGCCAAATGGGTTGCAAAACTCATAGAGTTTAGTATAGAGGTAAAGCCCACCAAGCTTGTCAAAGGCCAAGGCCTGGCTAAGCTTATGGCTGAGGAAAATTGCAGTCTACTAGACATAAATTGCATGGGTGCAGATTCAGAGGTTGAACAAGCAGAGGAGGCAACAGAAGAACGAAAGCAGAACCAGTCATTAGCTGAGAATTTGGCTTCTTGTGATTGGTATTCCAGTATAGCTCATTTCCTGTTGAAGCTAGAAGTCCCTCCAGGGCTTAGCTCAAGTCAAGCCAGAACCATCAAGCTCAGAGCAGCCAAGTTTTGTATTAATAAGAACCTACTTTATTGGAAGGACCCAGCTAGAATCCTCTTAAGATGTCTAGACAAAGAGCAATCTGTGGAAGTCATGCACCAGTTTCATTCTAGCATTTGTGGAGGGAATCATTATTGGAAAACCACAGCCCACAAGATCCTAAGGGCTGGGTATTATTGGCCTACTCTATTCTCTGATGTATTTTCATTTGTGAAGTCTTGTGACAAATGCTAGAGGTTTGCAGGAAGACAGCAGCTAAAATCTTTGCCCCTGAAACCAATACACACTAATGGTCCTTTCTAGCAGTGGGGTTTGGATTTCATAGGGGAGATTAATCCACATTCCAGTGGCCAACATAGATGGATTTTAGTAGCCACTGATTATTTTACCAAATGGATTGAGGCCATCCCCACTAAGAAAGTTGATCACCAGGTTGTCATGAAATTCTTGACAGAAAACATTTTCACCAGGTTTGGTTGCCCAACCAAATTGGTTACAGACAATGCAACAACTTTTAGGGCAAAAGAGTTGGTGGACATGTGTGAATCAATGGGCATTAAATTAGTGCATTCCACCTCATATTATCCTCAAGGTAATGGCCTAGCAGAATCATCCAATAAAAGCCTAGTAAGGATAATCAAAAAGTTGTTGGAAGACAACAAGTGGAGATGGGATTCCAAACTGAAGTTTGCATTGTGGGCTGACAGGGTTACCACCAAGAAGTCCATAGGGAATTCTCCATTCAAGCTGGTATATGGCACTAAGGTTGTTTTCCCAATCCAATTGATCCTCCCTATGGCGAAATTCTTGCAAGAAGAGCAAAATGAGATGGGTGACATGGCATGGAGGATAAGTGACTTGGCTAAAGTTCATCAGATCAGAGATCAACTGATTGAGAGGTCTGCAATACATCAAAGGAAAATAAAGGAAGCTTTCGACAGAAAGGAAAAGATGGACAATTTTCAGGTTGGTGATTAGGTTCTCAAATGGGATGCACTGAAGGAAAAGAAAGGCAAACATGGTAAATTTGATGCTCTATGGACAGGACCATTTGTCATCTCTCAAGTCCAAGAGAACAATACTTTCATGCTGCAAATTTTGGAAGGAGAAATTGTTTTTGATGGCCCAGTCAATGGGCAGTTTTTGAAAGTTTATTTTGTTTAAGGCTTTTAGGCCTCAGTATTGTAAATATGTTATTTTTAAAAGTTTTAGTGTAGGCCTAGATAGACTCCATGCCCAATGGAATACTAGGTAGTATTTTTGATCTTCTTTCTTATCTAAAGGGCAGTGGTCTACGGTTCTTGAAACCTCACAAGGAGGATTTCATCCCCAGAAGGAGCTAGTGTTAGCCTTGAAGTGCAGTGCTGACTTTTTGGAGGTCAACGGAAAGATTCGGTCGGCTTTGCTGTTCTTAAAGGGGTCCTACACAAGCCATTTTCCACTTCTTCCCTTATCCTGCTCACACTTTACCTTTCCCACTTCCTTTATTAACCTTCTAATCCTGACAAAACACCCCTTTGGCCTTAGCCCCAAGCGTGAAAGCCAAAAATACCCATAAAACCTTACCCATATGTCTTACGTGCTTATAACACATTCCCCGAAGACATCTCGTACCTTCATGGCATCTCCACCATCAGATCAACCCCCACTAAATCCAACGACTATTGCCCATATTGCATAAACAACTAGCGTGAAAAGTACCCGCCCGATGAGGGCGGTTTCTCTCTCTCCTCCGCCACTACGTGTCATCCACTGAATGGCATTGGGCGAGTTCTGACACTTTCCGCTTACCACTTGAGGCCTTTCCAATAAAAACCATTACCACTCAAATCAAACCACCCCTAGGTGATAGCACCTGCACGCCTCTTCCACCTGATAACTATCCAATTTGTTCACCTAAGATCTAACGGTCCAGACTTGTCCCGCTCCCACCACAACCTAAAATTCCCTACACACGATCTCCATAGTACGTCTCCCTTGATCTGATGGCCATCATTCATGATCACTCCCGATCGTCCATCCGCCCATGCACTCCATACCCCACGTCCTGTTTGTTACACGAAGAAGAAGATGGCCAACTCTGTCAGTCTGGTGACAGTCTGACCATGAAACTGAATTAACAGAGAGCATGGCCAAAGGAAGAAAGGATGCAGCATGACTCAGCAACCGAATTAAATAGTCATGGAGCTCCACTGCTATAATCAATATGACCACTTGGTAAGACAACACAGTACTAGAACTGATCAGGTTTCGTATTGGAGAAAGAAACTACGTTCAAAGACGCTATCAGACAGTTAATGGTAGTAGGTGGTCAATTAAGACCCCTCCATCCCTAAACGGCTAAGGATCATTGTAAAAGAAAACTATAAATAGCGTAAAGCAAGATGTAATCAGGGTTGGTTGTTGTGGTGTAGCTCAACTTCTAGAGACTGTAGATACTCTATAACTTGCAGGGTCTCATCTTCATTTTCAGAAATACAAGCTTCTTTTGCTATTACATGCTCAATGTCCATTCCCCTTCTTTTCTAAACTTGCACCTGGATTGGTTTGTTCGCACTTTCTCCTATGTCTAATGCAAGATAAATGCCATCTTATCTCTACATTGATAGATTAGATTTGCAAGTTTCTTTACTAGTTGCAGCTAGCCATCATACATTTTGTATGCATCTGCTAG
Organism: Pinus tabuliformis; assembly: GCA_031772625.1. Taxonomy (NCBI): domain Eukaryota; kingdom Viridiplantae; phylum Streptophyta; class Pinopsida; order Pinales; family Pinaceae; genus Pinus; species Pinus tabuliformis. The sequence goes on from CM062812.1 coordinate 105,976,805, forward strand.
TGTGGTTGGTATTCTTCGTCTATTCATCTAATTCCCAAACTGTTGAGCATTGGTGGTCTAAATCCTTATAGTCTGAGGGTGTTCATGCATTTCTGGAGTGAAAACAGAGTTGAAGTGGTTATCTGGATTGAACCAAACCATCGTCCATTCCAATAGTTCCTAGAACAATATTGAAGATTATATGTTACCAAGCATCTCCGAGCTACAACCTAGGAGATTTTCCTGGAGAGCTAACAGTACTGATAACAATAAAGGGTTACAATAGTAGTATAGGGACCTAACAAGCCCCTCTCCTTCAAAAAGTGTTGTCCTCAATGCTTGACTAGTTCTCAATGCTTCTGTATAAAATTCTTGTCGTCCCATCTGGAATCTTTAGCGAGTAAGTTCTTCCACTTGATGAGGTACTCTGAAATTGATCGATTTCGTAGTTGTCGGGTTCTTATTTCTGTGACTTCTCCAGGTTCCAATATGATTTTTCCTTCCTCATCAAGTTCTTGCAACACTGTTTGAACTAGGATCTTCTGCAACTTTTGAATGAGTTCCCACTCCTTTGGGCATATGGAAATCTATAAGGCCTTATGTTTGGAGGAACACTTCTTGGAATCAAATGAATAGCATTATCATGATCACGAATAGGTGGGAGGCCTTTGGGAGTCTCAAATACCTTGGAATGATTGTCCAAAACGTTTTGGAGATCTGGAGAAATACATGATTTCGATGTGGGATCTTCTAGTGAACATAATTGTGCAATTATGCCCTGTTTTTCTTTATTTAGAAGCTTTTTCATGCTATTTAGGATGTAATTTTGGATTCTACAACAACCCTAAATTCCTCAGATCATATATCCGAAACTATAGTGATACAAGATCTGTAATTTAGACCCGAGCTTCAACACGATTTCGTGTCAAATGGGTTTTTTTTTTAGCTTCTGAAACGTCACAGAAAAAAGTTATAGCGAAAATTTCGTGATGACTTGTTTGGAGCAGTGAAACCCTAGAATCCAAAGCTCTGATACCAAATGTTATGAAACCAACTCATAAAAAGATAGAAAAGATAGGTCAATGCCTTAGAAATAAGCCTCTTCGAGGGGGAAACCTCCTTTACATTACACAAATGAATAATTCTTGGATGATACAAATGGCAAGACCTCCTTTCTGTATATAGGAGTCTAAGGGGTCATAATATAATCAGAGCTGACATAAAAATAATAATGTAAGGGCACAATAATAATAATAGTGTGTTTCTATTGGGCACAATAATAACAATATGGGGACTACATGGGCACAACAATATAATGAGGGGGTTCTGCTAATAACAGTAAGGGGTTACAATAGTAGTATAGGGACCTAACAGAATATAACACAACCCAACAACTTCTTGATGAAATCTCATCCCCACAAGAAGAGTTATCTAGAGAAAGGTGGGGTAGAAGATCAACTGCTTCTCATAGCCATTCCTATAAGGTGTTTTCCTAAGATTGGTCACTATAGTTACCATCGTCCAACGGGGGTGGTAGAGTCTTGAGCTTCTTGGTAATCAGCGATCACACGGAATTCCCTACCATGGGTTAGGTAGCCTTGATGGGGAAATTCTCACACGATGACCTAGCCTAACCCACTTTGAATCAGGTTTCTGATGCACTCTAGCTTTGATCGTGGGATGGTAAAGGATTTTAAGCTCCCTAATATGTTAGCTTCTATGTATCAATGAAAATTGATTGATGGGTGTTATTGGAAGCCTATCCCACTGACCCTACACCTACACTATAAAGATTTCTTGGCCCTGATGCCCAAGTGGGCTTAATCTATGTGTGTTTATTTATTAAGGTGTAGTGTTTCAAGTCTTGGATTGGTAGTGTTAACCAAGCTCACGTTCGCTTAAGGTGTGAGTGTGTGAAAATGATGTGTCAAGTGGATGAGTTAATTAAGCATGTTTCATGATGCCATATGCTACTAAAAGTAAAATGTTGAAATACTGTAAATAAATCTGAAAATAAAAGAAAAATAAATAACTAATTAAACACACAGAAAAGCACTCACAAGGGCTACTAAGAAACTAAGCAAGAGAAGAAAAAGCAAGAAACTCAAAGACACAAAGAAGAGGCCAAAAATATCTAATATCAAGGGACTGGGATCTAAAGGCTCTAATCTGTTGTAAATGATGCAGACAAACAACAAAAATCAGAAGTGAAAAATGTTGCAAAGGACAGGTGTGAAGCTCAAAGACCTAGGATGCTCAAGGGGATCCTAACGGGAAAAAGCAAAACCCAAACTATAAAGGGAGAAAAGGTAAAATAAACCTATCCAAGAGATCTGAAAAGTAATGGATCAGATCTGAAAAACAGTGGCTGAAAATGTTGAAAACCCTAGACTTCTCACTTAGCAAATCTCTGCCTATCAATATGGAGGTGTACTATAAATCCTAAGGGGATTTTTCCTACCTCAAAGAGACAAATCAAGTGGATATAGGCCTAAGGGAGACTAAAAAATGAATATGAAGTACCCAAACCAGTCTGCGGACAACATTCTTGGCAAATCTATTAAAAAATTGAAACTTTTTTTGGAAAATTTGCAAAACGCATGTAGTGACCTAGAATTGAGGAAAATATAGTTTTGGAGCCAAAAGGTGCACTCTGCAACTCACTAAAGGGTCTGAAAAGTGCGCTATGTTCTCGATAGTATCGGTGTTATAGACATATTTGGGCACTGCAACCCCAATCATACATGTCCATAAACCAAGGGCTTCTAAGTCCCTAAAAGTGTTGTTTCATACCCTAAAGGAGCAAGATCAGCTGATTACATCATCTCCCAGAAGTTCTCCATGAAAAACTACTCAGAACTGGTCAAAGAAGGACCATACAGACTGCCCAGTGCTAAAGGTGCGATGCATCTCACCTACCACATGCAAAAAGTGCGAGGTATACTGGAAAGCCCTTCTATAGGGTGCGATGAGCGAGATTAGACAAATGGCACAAGCAATTTGCTAGGTGGAAACCCAAAGAATCTTCTAGAAACTACTCATTTGACACTTGCCTCTCTGAGTTTGCCCAGGGATGAGTAAGATATCTAAAATCTCCAAGTGGAACCAAGAACTATCAGAGAGATGACACTAATAAAAATCCCAGAAGCTGACTCACCCCCCTGCAAATATCTATAAATGGATCCCTCATCCCAGAGATCCAAAGGTTGGAATTTGGTAATTTGCAAAGAGGTGCTGCTGGTCTCTCTTTGAAGACATTTTTGGGTGATCTTACTTTGTTTGACGTGAAGAGGGCTGTCAAGCTGGGAGGATGGCACTGGGTCAGACCAAGTGGTTTTTATCTTCTCTTCTACTACTTTTACTAATAAAGCTATTTGAGTTTTCCTCCATATTCTTGTGTATCTCTGAATATTGTGTTGATATATGCATTTTAATGGTCAATATATATCTGATCCTATATTGTTTACAGTGAAAGATCTCTATGCTTTGATGATATTATGCTGTTGTGAATCTATAGGTGCTCTTTGAAGCGGGACAAGTAAGGAAGCAGTGGCGAGATTCTGTCAAAGGGGAAAGGGAACAAGCGAGGATCCAAGTGGAAGACTAAGGTTGGTATTGTCTGCTTCTTTCTCATCTCTCTCTCGTAAAGGAAAAACAAGTGACTTTAATTTGTTTGTTTCTAAGATAGCTACCTGTCTTAGTGGGACTAGCAGCTCTGAATAGATACTAGATTTCCTGATAACAAAATGGTGACTCAGCTGGGGAGCGATTAGTTTGATTTCTTGTCTCTATTTGTTTGATTCATAAACCACAGACGGAGCCTGAAGTTAAGCCAACTAGCCTTCGAACTGCATTTGCTATGCAAGTGCAAAGTAGATCAACACTGCTTCAGTCAATCTCCAGGTTTGTTTATGAACTGAACAATTGACTTGCAAACATCCTAAGTGACCTAGAGGTAGCTTGAGTAACCTCATTATATCAGCCCTATACTTTGTAGTTACTGACTATCATTTGCTCGGCCTAAATCCCTTAACTAAACTGCAAACTGTGACAAAAAACCAAGATAAAGTCTCGTTCCTGGACCATCACACCCTCTCCTTTAGGCAGACTGGATGCATCGCACCTCCTGTGTGCAGTAGGTGGGATGCATCCTTGTTTCCCTGTGTTACAGGTGTGATGATCAGACAAGACTAGATCTGCCTCTAGATTTTGGTTTTTTCTTCACTGTCTTCAGTTTTATTCAGGAGTTTTGTTGTCTGTGATCAGTAGACCACTGTTGAAACCCCCTTCTTTGCATCATCCAACCTCCATTGTGCAAAGATTTGTGAATGTTTTTATGTATTTTTTGCCATTCACAGTTCTCATTTACAAAATAGTAGCTTAATCGAACTGTCATCTTTTGATTTGAAAGTGTCGCAAGTATCGTTTTCAGTCAAAGAAAATAATACTTCTCTTTTTGATAGTCAATTACACTGTTACTCTTGTATTTGATCTAAATTTATAAGTATTTCAAATCTCGAAAGAAATTTTCAATTCAAAATCGAAAAGTGTCGTCTTGCCTTCCTGTCGCTTTTTGAAAAGAAAATCGTTAGTACTGTCGCTTTGAAAGAAGAAATAATTCAGATTTGTATTTAGCATTCTTTTCATCATTCACACATTAAGAAAGCAGAAAACAAATACATGCATGTGCATTTGCATTTAGACTTCTTGTTGATTGTGATTTAGGACAGTGCATCTAGTGTGTGCTCTCTGCTCTATGTTGAAAGGATTTCATTTCTCTTTCCTCAGTAGCTAGGATTTTCATTGCAAAAAGAAGATTAAACGACTGTTTATCATCTTAGATTGGATTTTAGGAATTGTATAACTACATCATGCAGTGAACCTTAAAGGAAAACTTTTTAAGAAATATCAACTGTAAAATAAATTTAATGAACATAAAAATGCTTTGGAACCTAAGGCACAACATCTAGAAGTCTAGGCTAGAAACATATTCCGGTGTCGTAAAGCCTGGTAACTGTCGCTTTCATCGTAGTTTGGGTGATTCCTCCTCTTTGAGACGATAAGTGCCAGTATGGAATTGTGCTCCCACGTACCGTCGAGTATATATTGGGAGACTACAATAGGCTATACCCTTTATCCTTAGGAATCTGTGTCTGCTGCCCTATCGATCGCAATGCACTGAACACAGCATTCGGGAAGATTGACTGTCGTACCGTAAAAAGTATTCTATAGTTTTGTGATTGGTTTGGTAATCCCTCTGTCTAGATTTCCAGAGTAGTCTCTTTCGTTCCTTTTCAGACTCCTTAAAGGAAAAGGTCCATCTGAGCACTTGTCACTTCAGGCTCATTAAAAATCGAAGGCGACTAGAGTCATCTTTAGCTTTTTCTCGACTCTTAAAAATTGAAAAAGAAAGTTGTGTCAAAGCGTCTAAAATTTATTTTAATCGGAATAACATCATTGTTCCCTCATTGGTCTTAGGTTGAGAAAATGGAGTCCACCAACCAAGGATTTCCCCTTGGGGGAAATCCTAGTCCTTTCTCCTCTTGGGGGGATGTTGGTGCACCTCATATGGCCACATTGTCCCTTCCAGGACTGACAATTGGCTTGCCAGTATGGCTTTTCTCGACCTTTGTCATTCAAAGCACCGTGATTCCTGAACAATCGAATCAGCAACTAGATGATATCAGAGTTACCCCCCAACCTTCTACTTCGTTTGTCTCTCCCTCTCCTTCTTCCTCTTCGCTTGGTGATGATAGTAAAACTAAAAACCAAGTAACTAAGAAGAAGAAGGGGAAGGAGAAGAAGAAGAAGGAGCCAATGGCAAAGAGGGGCAACTACGCATTGTCTAGCGAAAATCCACACACTTCACAATCCAAACCTAAATCTCCATGTGTCATCTGCAAAGGAGACCACTATCACCGAGATTTTCCTTGCATCCCATGGATCCTAATGGACTGGTGTCCCCACTTGCACAATCTGGTGTCGTCAACCTCTGACGATCATATTGATAGTACACCGTCAACTAGTGAAAACGAAGTCACTGGACAAAAAGGGAAATCTAAATTTCCCTACAGACTGTGTGAAGGTGATCATGCCCTCCACCATTGTCCCTTACTGGATGAAGCTAAAAGAGTCTTAGATAATCGTCTTGCATCACCGCAGCGACTTTCTCCTAGATACAAGAGACTCTTGCTGAGTCCATTGCTAGTTGAAAATCCGACTGACCCACCTTTTTGTCGGTCGAAGCACCTATCATTGAAGATAAACCATCTGAGTCCACGACAGACCAAAGTCAACAGGTCGAGACGGCAGTCGACCCCATCTTGGCTTCAGAAGATTTACCTTCAGATGATACAGTCACCAAAGAGAATGAGAACGACAACGTTCAAATTCTTTTTGTAAACATAAACTCCAATGAACATGGGGGAAATTTGCCCATTCCTTTACCCCAGGAAGGAAATTCATCAGAGTTGTATCCGACCATTTATTATGTCCCACCTCGAAGAAACCTAGTCGTTTCCTTTGATTGGAATCTACTAGGCAAACCTCGTTTACCCTCTAATGTACCATTTCGAATCATAGTGCAAACTTACAAAATGGTCATGGTTGGTACCATCATAGATGAAGGGGCTTCTGTGAGTATCCTTTCCTCAACTACTTCGAAAGCGCTTGGTTCACCATAGCTTTTGCCTGAGATGCGATATCTGACAGGCTTCAACAAAGGAACCAGTCGACCGTTAGGGATCCTTCTAAGTTTGCTTATAACTTTGAGAAGGAAAACCGTTTATCTGAACGTAATGGTATTCCAAGGACCTTTAGATTACAATCTACTCCTTGGGTGTGACTACATTTATAGCATGGGAGCCATTGTCTCTTCACTCTTTCGAGTAATGTGTTTTCTGCATGAAGGCAGAGTGGTCCAGCTCATAGACAAGCTTTCATTCCTTGGTTCACACCTAGCTAATAGTCAAATGCCATCCCTAACAGGTCTTTTTGCACAAGGAATGTCTCATAAATCTCCAGTTTATCCACCTGATGAGCGTGAGTGATTCGGTGGTCATGACTGAAACCCAGGGGGCATGCACCCTAGTCTGCTTTGGCAGGAAAACTTCAGGTATAGGGTAGGTTTCCGCAAAGGATATATGACTGGTCTGACACACCCATCCATTTAGGAAAATGGGATTAGACCAGAATAAGATACCTCTGTTAGAAGGTAGGCCTTTCCCGATAGAACAAATGTTTTGTCTACAAATTGAAGGGTAACTTGGAAAAGGTAGGCCTTTCTCGATAGAACAAATGTTTTGTCTGCAAATTGAGGGGTAACCTGGGAAACTCTACTTCGCTATACCTGGGGGCATTCAAACCTTTTTGTGTGAAAGTGAAAAATGACCATTTATTTTCTTAGTTTGTACGTTCTTAACCCTTTAAACTCATAGGATTGGTTGTTCCTAGCTTACATAATAAAAGGAGTCAAAGCATAACTTCGAATGGTGCAAGCTCCCTAAAAAATGAACCTATCGATGAGACATCCTTATTATACGACTGGCATGAGCAGTTTTATGTGAAGTTCAAGCTCGTTAAAAAATAAACCTAACAATGAACATATGTTCCACTAGAGTTTAAGCTCATTAAAAAATGAACCCACCTCCGGTAAATAACCATTGTGAATGCATTATCATCAACTTTTGAGCCTTGGTCATGTTCTTACCATCACCTCCACTCTGGTTTTGCCAATCATTCACCTCCATTTGATTTTTTACCGCTTTCGAGGAACAACAGCGACAATTCATCCTATTAGCCACCTTCTTTACACTACCATGATTGGAAAGTTCCAAACCTTACCTGGAACCAGCTACTATCTAAAAACATCACTCGTTCCTCAAAAAGTGAGTCTCCTTTAAGCTCTTTTCATCTGACTCGTAAAATATGAAAAGAGTGCTGAGCAATTGGCCTCTCCAACTCGTTAAAGTGATCGGAAGTGCTATCCCTCTTCTAGATTTTAATATTTTTGAACCTGAGGGATTATTACACAAAAAGATTGAGCGTTTGACTTGTTCGGTTCATTAAAACTATCGAAAAGTCATCCCTTTCGCATTGTTTTATACTTTTTCAAACTTAAGGGATTATATTACGAAAAAGGAATATTGGAGTTTTCTTTCTGTCTCTTTTCAGACTCTCTAAAATTGAAAACGACCGAGTTATCCTTGTCGTTAAACTCGTTAAAACAATAGCGACAAACTTGTCCATTCAGACAAGAGCAAGTTTCACTGTTGCTAGGCTCGCTAAAACATAGCGACGGGTTTGCCCGAAGGGAAAATTATAGAACAAGCATATGTTATCCTCCTCAAGCTTGACAAAAATAAACAGGTACTAGTCAGAAATGCCTGGGGAAAATTGGGAAGAAAACTTGAAGAAACTTTATTGGTAGCAGGTCGCTCTTGAACATGACACTTTCACTCCATCACCATGATTAAGTCAGGCTGGGTTATTCCATTCACCAGTCATATTACCATTGGTCCACCGTACCATCCGCTTTTGGGGTTAACACTACCAATCCATTTCAGTGTCGCTGATATGTTTAACAGAAGTCACTCAGAGAATTCACCTACCCAGCTTGTGTCCCATCCGCTACAATACCTTCACGCTTCATTCTTTCATGACCGCCACCCTGAACCTTGTATCATTAGATCGTTTTCACCTCTACAGAATCATTTGCTCCATTCCATGTCGTAGATGTGGGATCCATTAATGCCCTCCTACGACGGGTCACTTCTTGTCAACATCAGCTCATTATCCAAGAAGCTGACCTAGGGACAACCCTTCCAGTACTTTGAAGCTTGCATGCCTCAATGGCAAGTTTCTCACTTCCGGCGACAGGTTTACATTAATGGCCTTCGACCGAAAGACTTTGCATGGTGTTCGACATCAACTCATGTATTCACACCACGTGAATTGTACTGCAGTACCTTGAGGGTCATCAACATCATTGGTGACTCCTCTCGTGCTTGTTAATAGCTTACATCATTGGCTAGTAATCAGGCAGTGTCTTTCCATGTTAGACATCAGAACATCTATTCACATGGATCGACTTGTACTTCGGGCAAATATTGAATGCGTTTTGAAGACCCCGGATCTAGTTTCATCCATCCGCACTGCGATATGTTCAGGAGAATAAAGACATCAAACTTACATCATTGTTGCACAGATAATCATCCAAACTAAGGGATGATGGCTCTACCAGAATCATCAGTCTGCACAGATGGTTGTTTGTCCTATGTACATGAAAAATGAATTTATCAAAGTTGAGCATGGGAATGCCTGCCTCAGCTAGATCATGAAAAATATTATGAAGATAATGTATTGTATTGTATCTTATTACAGGTCACCTTCCAGTTCGAAAAACCTCAGATCCTCATTATAAAGCATTTCACCCGACATCAAAAGGATTTACGACCTCATGCTTTAGGGGGCAACTGTTATCGACATATTTGGACACTGCAACCCCAATCATACATGTCCATAAACCAAGGGCTTCTAAGTCCCTAAAAGTGTTGTTTCATACCCTAAAGGAGCAAGATCAGCTGATTACATCATCTCCCAGAAGTTCTCCATGAAAAACTACTCAGAACTAGTCAAAGCAGGACCATACATATTGCCTAGTGCTAAAGGTGCGATGCATCTCACCTGCCACATGCAAAAAGTGTGATGCATGCTGGAAATCCCTTCTATAGGGTGTGATGAGCGAGAGAAAAAAAATGGCACAATCATTTTGCTAGGTGGAAACCTAGAGAATCTTCTAGAAACTGCTCATTTGACACTTGCCTCTCTGAGTTCGCCCAGGGAAGAGTAAGATATCTAAAATATCCAAGTGGAACCAAGAACTATCAGAGAGATGACACTAATAAAAATCCCAGAAGCTAACTCACCCCCCTGCAAATATCTATAAATGGATCCCTCATCCCAGAGATTCCAAAGGTTGGTAATTTGCAAAGAGGTGCTACTGGTTTCTCTTTGAAGACATTGTTGGGCGATCTTGCTTTGTGTGAGGTGAAGAGGGCTTTCAAGTTGGGAGGATGGCGCTGGGTTAGACCAAGTGGTTGTAATCTTCTCTTCTACTACTTTTACTAATAAAGCTATTTGAGTTTTCCTCCATATTCTTGTGTATCTCTGAATATTGTGTTGATATATGCATTTGTATGGTCAATATATATCTGATCCTATATTTTTTACAGTGAAAGATCTCTATGCTTTGATGGTATTATGCTACTGTGAATCTACAGGTGCTCTTTGAAGCGGGACAAGTAAGGAAGTAGTGGCAAGATTCTGTCAAAGGGGAAAGGAAACAAGCAAGGAGCCAAGCGGAAGATTGAGGTTGGTACTCTCTACTTCTTTCTCATCTCTCTCTCATAAAGGAAAAACAAGTGACTTTAATCTGTTTGTTTCTAAGATAGCTACCCGTCTTAGTGGGACTAGCAGCTCCAAATAGACACTAGATTTCCCGATAACAATCGGCCGACATATCTCACTTAGATTTTTCCATCTCCTTCTTGGATGGTACTTGTGACTTGCGGAAAAGACTAGACACCCAACAGAATCCGAAAAATTGACAAAGTAAGGTTTTATACTATAAATATAAATTGAGAGAAAAAAAATAGTTGAATAAAACCCTAAAATCTTCTAAAACTTTAGTACCCAAGAACGTTGTTATTACACTAGTGGAGTTGTTGTTTGTTAGTGTGAAAATTCTTGGAAGTTGTACCAAAAATACTTCACTTAAGTCACTAGGTGACAAGTGACCCTAACAACAAGTCACAACGCATGTAATGTACTAAAACACAAGACAAGAATCTACTCTACTCTTTAAATTGTGGAAACTAATAGATTGATGAAAACAAAAATCGACAAGAGGAAGATAATCAAAGACACATTAGACATTTTTTTCTCTAGGGAAGCTACTGCTCAAAACCCCGACTATCTATTGCATTAATCAGAAATCTAAGTGATAATACAAAGCTTGTTCTCACTAGAACAATTCCTACACAAATATGATCAACTATCTACCTCACAAGCTCGCACTAACCAACACTTGGCCAATTTATGTTGCATGCCAAACCCCTATTTCCTTGCGTAATTCCTGTGAGGATCAACCCATATTTAATTGGGAAATCCTTCCTCCATAACTACGCAATCCAAACTTCAATCCTTCTATGATTTCATGCATGACCTGTACAACTCGGATCATCATACAACTGATAGTACATTTTCCTTGCACTCTAGTCTCAACTAGGTATTTTTCTAGACTGACATGCATGAGTTTCTCATGAGGGAATCTTTAGTTAGCTGGAGTAGCACTGAGGATGCACCAGTGCACCAACTCACTACTAGACCTCTACTAGTTCCACAAACAGTTAGAACTAGTTTAATTGTCTATAACTCAAATAAACTATCCTGGACCCCTAAAATTTAGGGAGAACATGTACATGACTACAAAAATACTTCAAACTCAAAATTCCTAAGCTAATTAAGTTAATTAAACTTAATTAAATATTTACAAGTTGTTATAAGAATAGAATTTGATTTTAATTCACAGTTTAATTCAAGGACAAATTAAACTGGAATTTCTTGTTGCCATTTCTCAACAATGTCAAGCTATCAGCATGTCAGTACTCTTTTCTCTAGCACGAGGACCACATAATTGAACTCGTTTTCATCTCTTGGACAAACCTTTGATAAAATAGATGTTTGCAATTCTATGTCAAGCACTTGGTCCCCTATTATGAACATCTATAGATCTACATCTCACCATCCTACCAAGTGTCGCAATAACTCCACCTGAGTTCTGATCCCAAGGGTATAGAAGAATTTGAGCAATCCACATGCCCAGAGATCCCTTATGCAATTGGGATCCTGTGATGCTTTATGGTCTTCCACTTCATGACCTCTTTCCTTCCACTCAATAGCCATTTTCTCCAGCAAATAACCTGTGAAACATCAATGAACAAAGTTTTAATTAGGTCCTACAAAGGAAAATTTGCAAAACAATCAGCAATTTTGGAGATCCATTGAAAAAATTTACTTCATGACAGTAGTGTGACTGTCTTTAATTTTTTCTGTGCTTCCAGTGTGATGGCACCGTTAAGCCTAGGGAGGGAAGTGCAGTCCCGATGGGTAAAACCCACGCTGACCGCCCTCGACTCAAAAAAATTTCAAGCCCTCCTAGCTACCTATTCTATGGATGAAATTACTTGAAATTAGTATTAAATTGCAGACGAAGGACAAATCTCTTACCTGTAATAGATGTTTTGTAGAACTATGCCCTGGATCGATCACACTCCTTGCCTGAAGATTGGGGGGATTTAGGGAAAAATGTGCTCTCCAAATTACAAAATGACAAATGGTAAATTTATTTTTACTTTTTGAGTTTATATAAAATTTTAAAGTATTTTTACCATTTAGGGCATATTTTTACCTATATTTATATATTTTTCTCAAACTAGGTAACGTTTGTTCACATGTGTAGCTGTTGGAAATAATACTGAGGGGGGGGGGGGGGGGGTGAATCAATATTAGCAAGTCAATAATATTTCATTTCCATATTATGATTCATATACGCTACTTCAGTTAATGAAACTTGCGTGTATACACAACTGTATATAAGGCAACTAGCGTATACCCTGTAAACTTATAATTTAGTTAATTCTTCATAAGTTGATCTTTAATCTGTGCATCAGAACCATATAAAAAATAACCAGGAGCAGTTGAACACAAGATATAAGGTGCAAACCCAATGTGGGTGAAAACCACCTACTGCAATCGTCTCTATCTTTCTTTTAATTAAAACTTCTTTTTACAATATTTTTTACTGGTGCAGTCTTATACCAATATGCAGGCTTCTACCTGCAGAAGGATACAACCTTCTCTCGTTCTCCAGCTTCTCCTGGAAGGGAGCTACAACCCCCTAGCTCATGTACTAGCTAACGTACTATTGAGAATGCAACAAGATGATGGAGCTTAGTGGAAAGGAGTCATCTTCACTAAGTGGGCCCGCAGGCAAATTATGGCGCAAAGTCTATTTTTAGACATATGGATCATGTCTATGAGTTGCAGGATGCTGTTTATGGATGATTGTTCATGTTGGGAAAAATAGATGGACTTCTATTTTCTGGTTCACAGCAGGAGTGATCAAAGTCTATTTTTAGACTGCTAGGTTAAAAATAGAAAAGTAAAATATTATTGTCTCATAATAATATTTAGATTATAAACTCTATCTTATACTCTTGGAGCACTTCAGTTTGAGCTACAGATGTGGCACATGCAGATTTTAGAAGGAAATATGCTTTTCTTGTGAGTCATTTGAGCTATTGCATGCATGACATCAGTTAGAACTCATGCACGTGAGTTCTATGGAGTTGGATGTGGAGTTGATGGAGTTGTGTTCAGTTTGACTTTGTTAAACTAGTTGTAATTAGTCTAACTGCAAATAGACTAGTGATGAGTGATGTGAATTAATTGATTAAATTAATTCACTAATTATTAACTCATAACGCAACTGAAGAATACATCAGTTAACTCAGTGCATGTACAGTTCAATGGAGACAGGTGTTAGAGGTTGAGATTGCTATCAGTTGTGACTATAGTTGTGCATGAGATCTTGCACAATCAAAGTATTGAGTATGCCAATGAGTATTGCCAGGTATATGCCTAGTAGAATAGCTTGTGCTCACGTGATTTCCAGTGTGAGTGATTCTCAGCAGTTATTGTGCAATAGAGGCAGGCAAAGCAGCGGAGGAGATTTGAACCTATGACTTGTTCGGACCTGAGCTAGTTTTGTGTGTAACAGGTGGAGATAGTGTTGGATACTTGTGAGGAGTATTGTACTATGTATTGTTACATGTTCTCAATCATTAATATATAGATAGTGTGGGGTTTTCAGCTGTAAGCTTTCCCCGGGATACATACTGTGTTAATGTGTGCATGCAATTGATGTTTCATTGTTTTTGATGCTGCTAAATTAATGATCAACGTAGAGGAGCTTATGTATTGTGCATGTATTCTGCAATAGTGCATGATTAGGATAATCTCTGTTGAATATGTGTTTATTATTCAAAATTTCTACATGGTATCAGAGCTGTTGATCATCAGATCTACTATTCAGGAAGTGTTTACATCTTATTTCTTCAGGCAGAGTCTGTAATCGGGCCAGGTAGCCTTTGGATTCATCCTTCCTTTGGAAGGTGAGATATCCGGTAAAAGCCCATACAGTCAATCTTTGTACGAGAAATACTTTGTTCTCACGAATCTTAGATCGGAGGCGGTTGAGTTTGGAGCTGGTGGAATTCAAATTTGTAGCAGTGTTTTCTTGGTATCAACGAGGCAATGTCTTTCAATGGATTGCGATTGGAGTATGCTCTTGAGGGCAGCTCGAACTATATAGCATGGAAGGACAGGATGGAGGAAGTGTTGGATGATAATGGGCTGAAGGATTTCATAGAGGCTAATGTCCCAAAGCCTATTGATGCTGTGCAAGTTGATGCTTTGCAAAAGAAGATAGCAAAGTGTCGAAGGACTGTATTGGAGGGCGTGAAGGATCACATTGTGTCCAGCCTGCATGGAAAGGCGTGTCCATACTTGATGTGGAAAGCTTTAACAGATCTATTCCAAAGCAAGAGCGATCAGATGAAGCTGGCGCTCAAGGATAAACTCAGAAACATCAAATGTGAGAAGGGAGACAGTATGCCCAAGTACCTCACGAAGTTCACCCAGTGCAGGGATGAGCTGGGAAGTGTGGGGGTGATTGTCGATGATGAGGACTTGGTGAGCTTGGCTCTCCTTGGTCTTCCGAAGAGTTGGAATTCCTATCAGGACTCTGTCAATGGTTGGGAGAAATTGCCAGGATGGGAGAGACTTTGGTCAGATCTTGTGCAGGAGGAGATTAGGCGGAATACCAAGGACGGATTTTCATCAAAGGTACCTGATGAAGAAAATTGCGGTTTGGCTGCCAAAGCAAAGAAGGGGAAGAGCAAGAAAGCTTCTCAGTCTGGTGCGAAAGGTAAGAAGCAGGACATGTCCAAGGTGAAGTGTTTTCACTGTCACCAGCATGGACACTATGCCACTAATTGTCCGCGGAAGAAGAAGAACAAGCAAGCTGTTGGATCTGCAGCAGGAGAGGCTCTAGCCTCGCAGTTTGAGCTTGATTTTTCATTGATCGCATGCTTGGTTTCAAGTGTTATGGGATCGGTATGGTTCTTGGATAATGGTGCGTCTTTTCACATGACAGAAGATCGAGATTTTTTTTCTGATCTGGAGGACAAAGATCTTGGAGTGCACATCGAGATGGGCGATGATGGTAGATACAGTGTAACCGATATCGGTACCATTTCCTTTGAGAGGGAGTTTGGTAAACCCTTCGTATTGAAGGAAGTAATGCATGTTCCAGGATTGAAGAAGAATCTTATCTCTGTGGCGATGTTAGAAGACAAGGGATATGATGTTGTTTTCAGCGAGGGAAAGGCTTTCCTGTGCAGCAAGAAACCCGGAAGATAGGGGTTCGAGTGAGGAACCTTTATCAATTGCATGTAGATGGTTGCGCAGCAATGGCATGCAAGGCAGAAGGATTGGAGAGCTGGGATGATGTCGAGCTATGGCACAAGAGATTGGGTCACCTTCACCATGGAGCCTTGAAGATACTGCAGCAGATCACTACAGGGCTTCCTAAAGGCACTCTTGCGCAGTCAGATCAGTGCAAGGGGTGTACTTTGGGAAAGTTTGTGAAAGCCACCTTTCACAAGAAGTATAGTCACGCCACAACGATCCTTGAGAGAATTCTCACAGACGTTTGTGGACCTTTCTCAGTAGCTTTGACAACAAAACACGGGTATTATGTGATTTTTGTTGATGATTTCTCTCGTAAGTGTTGGATCTTCTTCATGCAGAAGAAGAGCGAGACATACTCAAAGTTCTGTGAGTTCAAAGCACTGGTTGAGAAGGAGTAGGGGAAGAAGGTGAAGGTTCTTAGGAGCGATAATGGTGGTGAATACATCTCTGGTGAGTTTAAGGATTTCTGCAAGGTAGAAGGGATTCGAAGAGAGTTCATAGCTCCCCATAACCCACAGCAGAACGGGGTTGTTGAGCGGAAGAACAGAACTGTTATAGACATTTTTGGGCACTGCAACCCCAAGCATAAATGTCCATAAACCAAGGGCTCCTAAATCCCTAAAAGTGTTGTTCCAACCCCTAAATGAACAAGGTCAACTGATTACAGCTTCTCCCAGAAGTTCTCCATGAAAAACTACTCAGAACTGGTCAAAACTGGATCATTTCACCTGCTCCATAGGCAAAGTGCGTTGCATCTCACCTAAATACACACAGTAGGTGCGTTGCATTTCAAAAAGCCCTTCTATGGGGTGCGATGGGCGAGAAGAGACAAATGGTAGTGTCAATCCGCGAGGTGGAGAAGCATGGAATCTTCCATAAACTTCGCCTATGACACTTGCCTCTCTGAATTAGACCAGGGATGAGTAAGAGATCATCAATCCCAAGTGGAAGCAAGAACTATCAGAGGGAAGACACTAATCAAATCACAAGCTGACTCATCTCCCTTACAAACAGATATATATGGATCCCTCATCCTAGAGATCCAGAGGCTGGAATTTTGCATCTTGTAAGGAATTGTTGTTGGTTTCTTGAGGCAACATCATAGTGTTGGGTGATCTAAGTTCTTCATGAGGTGAAGAAGGGCTTCTTGCTGAGGGGATGATGCTGGGTCGAAACAACTGGTTGTAACTCTCTTGGCTCTTTCTTGATTATCAATAAAGCTATTCAAGTTTTCCTCCATATTCTTGTGTGATTTACGTTTTATGCATTTGTATGGTCAATTTACATTTGATCCTAGATTGTTTATGATAATAGATCCATGTTCTCGTATAGTGTCATGCTACTTTGATTCTATAGGTACTCTGTGAAGCTGGGTATACAAGAAAGTAAGTGGCAAAGGACTATCGGAAGAGAGAGGAATCGAACAAGGAACCAAGCGCAAGACAGAGGTTGGTCTCCTTTATTCTTCTCTCATCTATCTTTCATAAAGGAAAACGAAAGTAGTTTTACTTTTTTTGTTTCTAAGGTAGCTACCAGCCTTAGTGGGATTAGCATTTCTGCATAGACACTTTTCCCTGTAACAAAATGGCGACTCCACTGGGGAACTAACTAGGTTGTTTGTTTATCTACATTTGTTCACTTTATAAACTTACAGACGGAGCCTGAAGTTGAGCCAGGTAGCCTTTGAACTGCAATTGCTACGCAAATGCAAAGTAGATAAATGCCGCTTCAGTCAATCTCCGGGTTTTGTTTATGAATTAAACAATTGATTTACAAACTCTCTAATTGCCCTTGTGGTGGCTCTAGTAACCTCCTTAGATCTACCCATGTGATTGATTTACTGATTACCACTTGCTCGGCCAAAATCCCTGAACTGAACTGCAAACTGTGACCCGGAACCCAATCAAAGTCTCGTCCCTGGTCCAGCGCACTGTCTTTTCTGTGAATCTCAAATTCAGCACACTTCCCGAGTGTAGTAGGTGCGCTGCATTTCAAATTCACTGTGTTACAGGTGCGCTGATCGGAGAAGGCCTTGTTCCTGAATTTTGGTTTCCATGTTCACTCTTTTCAGATCTATTCAGGAGTTTTGCTACCTGTAGTTAGTACACCTCTGTTTGAAACCCATTTCCTTACTGTTATTCCGCCTCCATTGTGCAAAGAACTGTAAATGTTTTTATGTATTTGTTGAGTCATTTTCAGTTCTCCCTTACAAAGAAGTAACGTAATTGTACTGTCGTTTCTTGATTTGAAAGTGTCGCAAGTGTCGTTTTCAGTCGTAGAAGAGGACCTGATTGTTCTGGATAGTTGATTACCCTGTTACTATTGTATTTGATCTGAATTAGTAGTTTTTCTAGTGTCGAAAGCAAGTTTTCATTTCCAAATCGCAAAGTGTTGTCATTGTCTTCATTTTGATTTTGAAAAAGAAACTTGTTAGTAATTGTCGCTTTGAAAAATAATTCAGATTTGCGCATTAGCTTTCTTTTATCATTCACATATTAAGAAGGCTGAAAACAAATACATGCATGTGCATTTGCATTTAGACTGTTTGATTGGTTTGATTTAGGACAGTGCATATAGTGTGTGCTCTATGCTCTTTGCTGAAAGAATACTGTCTCTCTTCCCTTAGTAGCTAGGATTTTCATTGCACAAAGAAGATAAAACGACTGTTTATCATCTTAGATTGCATTTTAGGAATTGTACATCTACATCACGTGGTGAACCTGAAAGGAAAATTTCTTAAGCAAGATCAACTATAAAATAAATTGAATGAATCTAACAACGCTTTGGAACCTAACGCACAACATCTAGAAGTCTAGGCTAGAGACGTATTCTGGTGTCGTAAAGCCTAGTAACTGTTGTTTTCACTGTTGGTTGGGTGATTCCTCCACTTTGAGGCGATAAGTGCCAGTACGGACTTGTGCTCCCACATACCATCGAGTATATTTTGGGAGACCACAATAGGCTTAATCCTTTATCCATAGGAAGCCGTGTCTGCTGCCCTATCGATCGCAATGCACTCAACACAGCATTCGGGAAGATTGATTGCCGTACCGTAAAAGGTATTCTGCAGTTTTGTGATTGGTTTGGTAATCCCTCTGCCTAGATTTCCAGAGTAGTCCCTTTCGTTCCTTTTCAGACTCCTTAACGGAAAAGGTCCATCTGAGCACTTGTCACTTCAGGCTCATTAAAAATCGAAGGCGACTAGAGTCATCTTTTGTTTTTTCTCGACTCTTTAAAATTGAAAAAACAAGTTGTGTCAAAGCGTCTAAAATTTATTTTAAACGGAATAATCATCACCTTTCCTACATTGGTCTTAGGTTGAGAAAATGGAGTCCACCAACCAAGGAGTTCCCCTTGGAGGAAATCCTAGTCCCTTCTCCTCTTGGGGAGATGTTGGTGCACCCCATATGGCCACATTATCACTTCTAGGATTGACAATCGGCTTTCCCGTATGGCTTTTCTCAACCTCCGTCGTTCAGAACACCGCAATTCCTGAACAATCGAGTTAGCAACTAGACAATTCCAGAGTTACCCCCCAACCCTCTACTTCATCCAATTCTTCCTCTCCTCCTTCCTCTTCGCTTGATGAGGCTGATAAAGCCAAAAATCAAGTACCTGAGAAGAAGAAGGAAAAGAAGAAGAAAGAGAAGAAGAAGAAGGAGCCAAAGGCGAAAAGGGGCAACCAAGCGTCGTCTAACGAAAATCCACACACTGCACCGACCAGGCCTAAATCGCCATGTGTCATTTGCAAAGGAGACCACTATCATAGAGATTGTCCCTGCATCCCTCAGATCTTAAGGGACTGGTCTCCTCGTTTGCACAACCCGGTGTCGTCAACCTCTGATGATCATGTTGAAAACACACCGTCGACTAGTGAAAGTGAAGCTCCTGGACAAAAAGGAAAGTGCAAATTTCCTTGTAAACTATGTGAAGGCGATCACGCCATCCACCATTGTCCCTTCTTAGACGAGGCTAAAAGAGTTTTGGATGATCGTCTGGTTTCACCGTTACGACTTCCTCCTGGATATAAGAAACTCTTGCCGAGTCCGTCACTAGTTGAAAATTTGGCTGACCCACCCAGGTGGTCGGCCGAAGCGTCTACCATTGAAGATAAACCATCTGAACCCATACCAGACGAAAGTCAAAAGGTCGAGGTGGTAGTTGACCCGGTCTTGCCTTTAGAGGTTCCGTCTTCAGATGATACAGTCACCGAAGAGAACAAGGATGACACCGTCCAAATTCTTTTCGTAAACACAGACTCCGATGAACATGGGGGAAATTTACCCATTCCTTTACCACAGGAAGGAAGTTCGTCAGAGTCGTACCCGGCCGTCTATTCGGTCCCACCTCCAAGCAACCTAGTTGTTTCCTTCGACTGGAATCAGCTAGGCAGACCCCGTTTACCGGCTAGTGTACCATTCCGAATCATTGCTCAAGTATATAGAATGGTTATGGCCGGTACCATCATAGATGAAGGGGCTTCTGTGAGTATCCTTTCCTCGACTGCTTGGAAAGCGCTTGGTTCGCCATTGCTTTTGCCTGAGATGAGAAATCTAACAAGCTTTGACAAAGGAACTAGTCGACCGTTAGGGATCCTTCCCAATGTGCCCATAACATTGAGAGGGAAAATTGTTCAAATGAACGTAATGGTAGTCCAAGGACCCCTGGATTATAATCTACTCCTTGGACGAGACTATATTTATTGCATGGGAGCCATTGTCTCATCACTCTTTAGAGTAATGTGTTTTCCGCACGAAGGAAGAGTGGTCAAGCTCGTAGACCAGCTTTCATTCCCCGGTTCACGCATAGCAAATAGTCATATACCATCCCTGAATGGTCTTTTCACGCAAGGAATGTCTCATCAATCCCCAGTCCGTCCACCTGATGAGCGCGAGTGATTCGAGGGACATGACTGAAACCCAGGGGGCATGCACCCTGGTCTGCTTCGGCAGGAAAACTTTAGGTATAGGATAGGTTTCCGTGAGAGATATATGACTAGTCTGACACTTCCACCCGTGATTGGAAAAGGGGGTTAGACTAGAATAATATTCCCCTGTCAAAGTTATGTGGGTGGAGGCGTTTGCGCCACTCGCCTTTGTCTATTTCGGTAGGCATCGCTGAAGAAGTGTTTTGTTTGTGCTGCAGATAAAACAATCTTTGGTAACCTGAAAGAGGTAAACCTTTCCCGATAAAACAAATGTTTTGTCGGTAGATTGAAGGGTGACCTTGAAACTCTATTTTATACCTGGGGGCATGCAAACCTTTTGGCGTGCAAGCGAAGAGTGACCATTTATTTTTTTAAATTTGTAGGTCCTCTAACCCTTTAAACTCATAGGATTGGTTGTTTCCTAACTTGCATAAAGAAAGGATGTGGGGCAAAGCTTTGAAATAATGTCGTTTTTATATATGAGACATTCTTATTATACGACTGGATTAATCGAGCAGTTTTAGCACATAGTTCAAGCTCGTTAAAAAATAAACATAATTCATGAGCAAATGTTTCTCCCCACATTTAAGCTCATTAAAAAATGAACTAATTCCCGGTAAATAACCATCGTGAATGTAGTACTTCAGCCTTTAAAGCCTTGGTCGTGTTCTCATCATCACCTCCACTCTGTATTGGCTGATCATTCACCTCCACTTGATTGTTTACCCCTTTTGAGGAATAGCTGCGAAGAGTGATCCTGTTAGCCATCCTTGTAACACTGTCATGATTGGGAAATTCCAAACCTTACCTGGAATCAACTGCTACCCAAATTTATCACTCGTTCCTCAAAAAATGAGTCTCCTTTAAGCTCTTTTCAACTGACTCGTAAAATATGAAAAGATTGCCAAGCCATTGGCCTCTCCAGCTCGTTAAAGTGATCGGAAGTGTTATCCCTCCTCTAGATTTTAATCTTTTTGGACCTGAGGGATTATTACACAAAACGATCGAGTGCTTGTTTTGTTCGGCTTGTTAAAAGTACCGAAAATTCATCCCTTCTGTATTGTTTTATACTTTTTCGGACCTAAGGGATTAGATGACAAAAAAGGATTTTTGGAGTTTTCTTTACGTCCCTTTTCAGACTCTCTAAAATTGAAAAGGACCGAGTTATCTTTGTCGTTAAACTCGTTAAAACCTAATAGCAACAAACTTGTCCATAGCAGACAAGAACGAGTTTCACTATCGCTAGGGTCGTCAAAACATAGCGATGGGTTTGCCCGAAGGGAAAATTATAGAACAAGCATATGTTATCCTCCTCAAGCTTGACAAAAATAAAGAGGTATTGGTCAGCAATGACTGGGGAAAAATTGGGAAGAAAACTTGAAAAACTTTGTTGGTAGCAAGTCGCTCTTGAACATGACACTTTCACTCCACATCCAAGTCGGGTTGGGTTGTTTCATTCACCGGTCACATCACCATGGTCACATCACACCATCCACATTTGGGGTTAATGCTACCAATCCATCATGTCAGTGTCGCCGATATGTTCAAGAGAAGTCACTCAGAGAATTCACCTGTGTCTCACCCACTGCAATACATTTACGCTCCATTCTTTCATGACCACCACCCTGAACCTTATATCACCAGATCATTTTCACCTCCATTAAAATCATTTGCTTCGTTCCGTGTCATTGATGTGGGATTCATTAAGGCCCTCCTATGATGGATCGCTTCTTGTCGACATCAGCTCATTATCCAAGAAGTCGATCTAGGAACACCCCTTTCAGTACTTTGAAGCTTGCATGCCTCAATGGCAAGTTTCTCACTTCCGGTGACAGGTTTACATCAATGACCTTCGACCGAAAGATTTTTCGTGGTGTTCGACGCCAAGTCCTTTATTCAAACCACGTGAATTGTACTGTATTACCTTGAGGATCATTATCATTATTGGTGATTCCTCTCGCGCCTGTTAACAGCTTACATCATTGGATGGTAATCAGGCAATGTCTTTCCATGTTCGACTCCAAAACATCTCTCACATGGATCGACTTGTACTTTGAGTGAAGATCGAACGAGATTGAAGACCCTGGATCTAGTTTCATCCATCCGGGCTGCGATATATATTCAGGAAATAAATAAATCAAATGTACATCATTGCTGCACAGATAATCATCCAATCTATGGGATGATGGCTCTAACAGAATCATCAGTCTACACTCAGACGATTGTCTGTCTCATGTACATGAAAGTGAATTTATAAAGCTGAGCATGGGAATGCCCGCCTCAGCCATATCATGAAAATATTATGAAGATAATGTATTGTATTGCATCTTATTACAGGTCTCCTTCTAGCTTGAAAGAACTTCGGATCCTCATGATAAAGCATTTCACCCGACATCAAAAAATATTAACGACCTCATGCTTTAGGGGGCAACTGTTATAGACATTTTTGGGCACTGCAAACCCAAGCATAAATGTCCATAAACCAAGGGCTCCTAAATCCCTAAAAGTGTTGTTCCAACCCCTAAATGAACAAGGTCAACTGATTACAGCTTCTCCCAGAAGTTCTCCATGAAAAACTACTCATAACTGGATCATTTCACCTGCTCCATAGGCAAAGTGCGTTGCATCTCACCTAAATACACATAGTAGGTGTGTTGCATTTCAAAAATCCCTTCTATGGGGTGCGATGGGCGAGAAGAGACAAATGGCAGTGTCAATCCGCGAGGTGGAGAAGCATGGAATCTTCCAGAAACTTCTCCTGTGACACTTGCCTCTCTGAATTCGACCAGGGATGAGTAAGAGATCATCAATCCCAAGTGGAAGCAAGAACTATCAGAGGGAAGACACTAATCAAATGATAAGCTGACTCATCTCCCTTACAGACATCTATATATGGATCCCTCATCCCAGAGATCCAGAGGCTGGAATTTTGCATCTTGTAAGGAATTGTTGTTGGTTTCTTGAGGCAACATCATAGTGTTGGGTGATCTAAGTTTTTCATGAGGTGAAGAAGGGCTTCTTGCTGAGGGGATGACGCCGGGTCAGAACAACTGGTTGTAACTCTCTTGGCTCTTTCTTGATTATCAATAAAGCTATTCAAGTTTTCCTCCATATTCTTGTGTGATTTACGTTTTATGCATTTGTATGGTCAATTTACATCTGATCCTAGATTGTTTATGATAATAGATCCATGTTCTCGTATAGTGTCATGCTACTTTGATTCTACAGGTACTCTGTGAAGCTAGGTATACAAGAAAGCAAGTGACAAAGGACTATCGGAAGAGAGAGGAATTGAACAAGGAACCAAGCACAAGATAGAGGTTGGTCTCCTTTATTCTTCTCTCATCTATCTTTCATAAAGGAAAACGAAAGTAGTTTTACTTTGTTTGTTTCTAAGATAGCTACCAGCCTTAGTGGGATTAGCAGTTCTGCATAGACACTTTTCTCTGTAACAAGAACGATCGTGGGTGCTTCACGGGCGATATTGCATGATCAGGGCCTACCCCTTCACTTGTGGGCAGAAGCATGCAATATAGTAGTTTATGTGCAGAACCATTGTCCTCACAGGATACTTGGCATGAGTACACCCGAGGAGGCTTATTCTGGTAAGAAGCCTGATCTTTCTCATTTGAGGATTTTTGGTGCTAACGTTTACATGCATGTGATGAAGGATGCTAAGAAGAAGTTGGAGCTGACCGCAGAGGTTGGGATATTTGTGGGGTACACTGATACGCCCCACAACTATCGTGTGTATTTGCCAAACAGTGGTAAGACTGTTGTGCGACGAGATATAAAATTTCAGGAGGAGAAAGCCATGAAGTGTTCGTTTAAGAGGGAGCTACACTTGCATGCAGATGAGGAGCTATTAGTTCCTAAAGATGAGCTTCAGGATGTGGATCAGCCATAGGATGAGGTTCATGGAGTGGAAGAGACCACTCATGCAGTGCCAACCATCAGAGGGCAAAAGTGCTTGACAGAAGCTGAGCGACTGGCTCAAGATGCATAGAAAGTTGTAGGACCACCTACAGCCCAATGCAGGTAGAGATAGTCACCTAATCGGTACACTGGATACATGGCTCTTGTGAGCAAATGTGTTGTGACTGAGCCATCCTCTTTCGAGGAAGCTGTGGAGGATCCCACATGGGTAGACGCCATGGTGGAAGAGTATGATTCGATTGACAGAAACAGTGCATGGGAGATTGTTCCTAGACCGGAAGGGAAATCAGTGTTGGGTTCAAGATGGATCTACAAAGTTAAGCAGGCAGCTGACGGGAGTGTGGAGAAGTACATGGCAAGATTTGTTGCCCGAGGCTTTTCACAGATAGAGGGGATCAATTATGAGGAGACCTTTGCACCTGTCGCAAGGTATTCTTCCATACGAACGATTCTTGCTCTCTTAGCATAGATGGGATGGCACATTCATCAAATGGATGTGAAGACT
Source organism: Pinus tabuliformis (assembly GCA_031772625.1). Lineage (NCBI taxonomy): Eukaryota > Viridiplantae > Streptophyta > Pinopsida > Pinales > Pinaceae > Pinus > Pinus tabuliformis. Next base: position 106,001,746 of record CM062812.1, read on the forward strand.
GCGTTCCTTCCTGGAGGTTGGAGGAAGGAGGATACTACTTCACCGGAGGTAGTGGATGCCACTGTCTATCAACAGTTGGTGGACTTGCATGTGTGCAGGCTCAAGAGAGGCACATCAGGATATGGATCTTGGTACAGGCAGGAGGATGCAGATTGGGCAGGGAGCTCAACGGACGACATCAGGTACCATCATATCAGAGATTGTGTGCAGCAGAGAATCATGTTACTTTCATACATTCCAACGGAGGATCAGGATGCTGATATCTTGACGAAGGCACTCACCAGGAGCAAATTCAAATACCACCGAGGCAGGATAGGGGTTGCTGATAATCCATATCTTGTTGAGAGGGAGTGTTGACAATGCAACAAGATGATGGAGCTTAGTGGAAAGGAGTCGCCTTCACTAAGTGGGTCTGCAGGAAAATTACGGCGCAAAGTCTATTTTTAGACTATGTCTATTTTTAGACATATGGATCATGTCTATGAGTTTCAGGATGCATTTTATGGATGATTGGTCATGTTGGGAAAAACAGATGGACTTCTATTTTCTGGTTCATAGCAGGAGTGATCAAATTCTATTTTTAGACTGCCAGGTTAAAAATAGAAAAGTCAAATATTATTGTCTCATAATAATATTTAGACTATAAACTTTATCTTATCCTCTTGGAGCACTTCAGTTTGAGCTACAGATGTGGCACATGCAGCTTTCAGAAGGAAATATGATTTTATTGTGAGTCAGTTGAGCTATTGCATGCATGACATCAGTTAGAACTCATGCATGTGAGTTCTGTGGAGTTGGATGTGGAGTTGATGGAGTTGTGTTCAGTTTGACTTTGTTAAACTAGTTGTGATTAGTCTAACTGCAAATAGACTAGTGATGAGTGATGTGAATTAATTGATTAAATTAATTCACTAATTATTAACTCATAATGCAACTGAAGAATACATCAGTTAACTCATTGCATGTACAGTTCAGTGCAGACGGGTGTTAGAGGTTGAGATTGCTATCAGTTGTGACTATAGTTGTGCATGAGATCTTGCACAATCAAAGTATTGAGTATGCCAATGAGTATTGACAGGTATATGCCCAGTAGAATAGCCTATGCTCACGTGATTTCCAGTGTGAGTGATTCTCAGTAGGTATTGTGTAATAGAGGCAGGCAAAGCAGTGGAGGAGATTTGAACCTGTGACTTGTTCGAATCTAAGCTAGTTTTGTGTGTAACAGGTGGAGATAGTGTTGGATACTTGTGAGAAGTATTGTACTATGTATTGTTACATGTTCTCAATCATTAATATACAGATAGTGTGGGGTTTTCAGCTGTAATCTTTCCCCGGGATACATACTATGTTAATGTGTGCATGCGATTGATGTTTCATTGTTTTTTATGCTGCTAAATTGATGATCAATGTAGAGGAGCTTATGTATTGTGCATGTATTCCGCAATAGTGCATGATCAGGATAATCTTTGTTGACTATGTGTTTATTATTCAAAATCCCTACATGTACTAGTATGTAGATGCTGACCTACAGAAGGCTACAACCTTCTCTTTTCTTCCAGGGACCACGTTTCATAAATTTTCAAACTAGATCCATCAATAATATCAATCAAACATCAAATATATCAAACAATCACTTCTCTAAAGCTGTAACCAGAATACAGTAACAGTAACTAGAACCCAAGCTAGAACCCAGAACACTACAACAACAATCAGAAGTAGCTAAAGCATATTTTATGAGGTGTACGCTACTTCAATGTGATGAACCTGCGTGCATACACACTTGTATCAAGGCAAACCTACGTATACGCACTTTTGAAATGTCGAACCTGCGTGTATACATGCCTTTGCTATAAGGAACCTGCGTACAGATCTGTAAATGATGGTTTAACCTTTACAATTATTCAAACATCAGATATACCCAGATCATCATATTTATAGATTATGACATGCACCAATTATTAAGATAAAATATCAAAACCACACAAAGATACTTCTCTTCAAGCCTTAAGATCTTGACCCATCAATAGAAATTATTCTTCATCAAGCGCTCAGGTTCATCCTTGATTCAGATCCAGCTGTGCACCATAACCCAATAACTTGTAATCTAGATCTTTCTCTTCATTAGATATGCAATTCGTAAGTGCCATTGCCTAATGTTCATCTCCTCCTTTTATAGTCCTAGAACTTACTCAATACCATGGACCAAAACCACTTAGAACCAATACCGTGGACCGAATACCTAGGGTCAAAACTTCAGATCAAATACCATGGATCAATACCGAAATACCATGGATCAAATTCCACGGACCAAAATTTAGTTTTCCAACATGTACGCGCCTTTCCCTCCGTGAAAGTTCGTGTGTACGCATATGCACCTTTTGTTCAATGAACCTGTGTGTATAAGCAGGTTGGTCAAGATGAGCCTGCGTATACCTTTCTTTCTTCATTCTAAGTGGCCTGAACTGTGATTTTCCATCTGAGAGTGTTCCAGGTGGATGTTGGTGGCCACCCACCTATCCCACTTTGACCCCCACAACTGTCTCTTTCAGTTTTTCAGTTTCTATAATTGTAGCACAATTTACTATTTTTAGCATTTTTTCGGGTCCTGAACTTTCAGAGCTGTTTTGAGGCCCTAAACAATGTTTTTTGGGAAATTTGGGAGCAACATTGGTCCATGGACCAATGTTTCTCTATGGACCAATGTTTCTCTTTCCAAAGTTATAGTTCTCGAATACATCTTTCTAATGAGCTATTGTACGCATCAAACGGAGATCGGGTGCCAAAGTTACAACCCCGGGAAGTTGATGTACCAACTTACCCAATACGGGGCCCACAATTTGGTGTCTCATCTTCTAGGGTTAGCTTTGGCTATGTGAATGGTTTTCCATTGTTTCTAAACAATAAATAGGCCTTCGAGCCTCATTGTAACATAGTTCAAAGGCATGTAGCTTCCACATCTCTTCTCAGAGATAAGCTACCATCGCCCTAGCTGGTTTATTTCCAATTCTGTTTTAAGCATATTTCAGTATTTTACATTAATGAAATGAAGTATTATTTCCACTACATCTCTATGTTTATGGTTATCACTGTAATTTGTTGTGTTCCTGTTTAAATCCAGATCAGTGGTATCAGAGAGGTCTGCTTTTTCTCTGTTTTCCTTTACATGTTCCCAATGAGGTCGGGATATAAGGAGTTAGGGCCTGAACTGGTCGAACCTTTGCAAGACCAGCCTCGCAAATCCCGATGGTCTCCCATGGAAGATGAGAAGAAAGACGAGGGTGAAGGAGATCCTATCAAAATCTTGCTCAAAGAAGCCCTCGATCGGTAAAGGAATGTGATGATGGATAGCTTTGCACAGATCCTTTAGCGGCTACCCAGAGGCGACGCATCGGCTTCCAACAGCTACTCTGGAAACGCCACACCGTTTAAGGTACAAGTTAATTTTGAAATCCCCATCTTCGAGGGTCAAATAGATGCAGATGTCGTAGATAAATGGTTAAATCTGCTAGATGGGTATTTTTCTGTTCATGAATTTTCGAGTCGGGAAAATAATGTTTTCGCTCATCTCAAAGCAACCCCCCACGTCAAGGATTGGTGGGAAACCTACTGCGAGCAGAAGAATGAAAGTATGGGCTCACTATTTTCAGCCGCACCCACTTGGGATTCATTCCAAGATGTCGTCAAGGAGTAGTACTACCCTGTCAAAAGCCATGAGGACAAATACATCAAATGGACCAAACTGCGGTAGGGAAGGGACCAAGATGTGCTAGAGTTCACAAACATTTTTCATACCCTTTGCACACAGTTCAGTATCAAGGACTCTGAGCTGCATTTGGTACTCAAATACTGTGGCTGCCTACAGAGATACATCTAGGAAGAGATGGAGTTCCTGAACATCTCCTCACTTGGCACGGTGTACCGATACATTGTCAAAATCGAGCAAAAGTTCAAACAGAAGAAGTGAGACTTTGGATCTACAAATCCGAAGACCAAACGACAAAGCCAAGGCGGGGTGACCTAGGAAAACCCGTCAAAGCTACAAGAAAAGAACAACACCACAAAGTCGAAGAAGGACACAGGAAAGTGGTGTGAGTTCCACAAGAGTCCCACTCATAACACAAGTGAGTGTCGGACCAAGCAGTTGCTGGTGGCTGAGTTGAAGGCTTCAAAATCAGATGCATGTTCTGACCTTGAGTCAGAACCCAACAAGGGGAATGGCAAAGGGAAGTAGATCACTGATGCGGAGCCCAGCGTCACTATTGCCACTGCCAAGATCTAGAAGAATGAGTCTGAAGACCCAGAAGAGGGGGAGTGTCTTTTCCACTCACAGATGTGAATGAAGGGTTCGCCGCTGCAATTCATTGTCGACAGTGGTAGCCAAAAGAACCTCGTTTCTGCAGAGGTCATGAAGCAATTGGGCCTACCGACTACACCACACCTATAGCTATACAGTATCATGTGGCTTCATGAAGGGCGATATCTCAAAGTTCGCCAACAGTGTCGCCTTCCCTACAGCATCAAGCCCTTCACAGACGAGGTATTGTGTGATGTTTGTTGTGGGGAAAAGTGTCTATTCAGAACGACCCTATCCACCTAAGGTGTGACAGTGCCTTAGCAACAAATAGAGAAAACTACTTTTGTATTCTTCTTTATGAACTATAAACGAAGAGGAATAGGATGAACCAACCTGTGTCTTGCGCTAGTCCTTTGATCCAATCTCTCTCCTCTTTGATAGCTTCCAGCTACTTGCTCCCTTACTTTCCCAGCTTCACCAAGTTCCTGCAAGATCACAGAAGAGGAAAACTACACAAAGACATGGATTTATATTCATAAATAGCTTAGGATCAGATTTAAGCTAAACATACAAATGTAACAAAACATCAATGATACACAAGCATGTAGGAGAAACTCAAATAGTTTTATTGATATAACAAGAAGATCCAGGAGGAGATACAACCAAGTGAGTCCCGATGCAGCATCAACCTCCCAGCAAAGGAATCCCTTCTTCACCTCCAAAAAAGCATAAATCACCCAATACTCTAATCTCAATCCAAAAACCAACAACAATTCTCTGCAAAGTAAAAAAATCCAGCCTCTGGATCTCTGGGATGAGGGATCCATATATAGATGTATGCAAAGAAGATGAGTCAGCCTGTCATTTGACTAGTGTCTTCTCTCTGTCAGTTCTTGTTTCCACTTGGAGGCTGAGAGCCTCTTAATCATCCTTGGTCGAACTTGCAGTGAGGCAAGTGTCATGGAGGAAGATTCTGGAAGCTTCCATTGTCTTTCCACCTCGCGGACTGGCCCTGCCATTTGTCATTTCCCGCTCAGCGCACCCTGGTAGTGTACTTAGGTGCGTTGCAACACACCTAGCTAGTGTACTGGGATGCTATGCAATGCAGGTAGCTAGTGGAGCAGCTGAAATGATCCTGATTTGACTGATTCTGAGCAGTTTCTGGTGGAGAACTTCTGGGAGAAGCTGTCATTTGTTGACCTTGTTCCTTTAGGGGCAGGAACAACACTTTTAGGGACTTTGGATCCCTTGGTTTATGGACATTTCATGCTTAGAGCTGTAAGGCACAAAAATGTCTATAACAGTTGCCCCCTAAAGTATGAGGCCGTTTATCGGGTGAAATGCTTTATTAGGAGGATCCAAAGTTCTTTCAATGCTTTATGAGGTGGGCATTCCCATGCTCAGCTTTATAAATTCATTTTCATGTACATAGGACAGACAATCATCTGATGGTAGACTGATGATTCTGATAGAGCCATCATCCTTTTGGTAGGATGATCATCTGTGCTGCAATGCTGTACATTTCAATGTCTTTATTTTCCTGAATATATATCGTAGCCCGGATGGATGAAACTAGATCCGGGGTCTTCAATCTCGTCCGATCTTCACTCGAAGTACAAGTCGATCCATGTGAGAAATGTGTTGGAGTCGAACATGGAAAGACATCGCTTGATTACCAGTCAATGATGTAAACTGTTAACAAGCGCGAGAGGAATCACTGATAATGATGATGACCCTCAAGGTACTGCAATACAATTCACGTGGTGTGAATAAAGGACTTGGTGTCGAACACCACGCAAAATCTTTCGGTCGAAGGTCATTGATGTATACCTGTCGCCGGAAGTGAGAAACTTGCCATTGAGGCATGCAAGCTTCAAAGTACTGAAGGGGGTGTTCCTAGATCAACTTCTTGGATAATGAGCTGATGTCGACAAGAAGTGATCCGTCAAAGGAGGGCCTTAATGAATCCCACATCAATGACACGGAACGGAGCAAATGATTTTGATGGAGGTGAAAACGATCTGATGATACATGGTTCAGGATGGCGGTCATGAAAGAATGAAGTATAATGTATGGTAGTGGATGGGACACAGGTGACTTCTCTGGATGACTTCTCTTGAACATGTCGGCGACACTTATGTGATGGATTGGTAGCATTTACCCCAAATGTGGATGGTATGGCGTGACCATGGTGATGTGACCGGTGAATGAAACAACCCAACCTGACTCGGACACGGAATGGAAGTGTCATGTTCAAGAGCGACTTGCTACCAATAAAGATTCTTTGAGTTTTTCCCAATTTTTCCCCAGTCATTGCTGACCAGTACCTCTTTATTTTTGTCAAGCTTGAGGAGGATAACTTATGCTTGTTCTATAATTTTCCCTTCGGGCAAACCTATCGCTATGTTTTAACGAGCCTAGCGATAGTGAAACTCGTTCTCGTCTAAAGACAAGTTTGTCGCTATTAATGTTTTTAACGAGTCTAACGACAAAGATAACTCGGTCCTTTTCAATTTTAGAGAGTCTGAAAAGGTACGTAAATTTAACTCCGAAATTCCTTTTTCGTCATCTAATCCCTTAAGCCCGAAAAAATATAAAATAATGTAGAAGGGATGAATTTTCGATAGTTTTAACGAGCCGAACAAAACAAGCGCTCGATCTTTTTGTGCAATAATCCCTCAGGTCCAAAAAGATTAAAATCTAGAGGAGGGATAGCACTTCCGGTCGCTTTAATGAGCTGGAAGGCCAAAACTCGGCAATCTTTTCATATTTTACGAGTCAGATGAAAAGAGCTTAAAGAAGACTCGTCTTTTGAGGAACGAGTGATAAAATGGGTAGCAGCTGATTCCAGGTAAGGTTTGGAATTTTCCAATCACGACAGTGTCACAAGGATGGCTAGTGAAATCACTCTTCGCAGCTGTTCCTCAAAATGGGTAAACAATCAAATGGAGGTGAATGATCGGCCAATGGAAAAGTGGAGGTGACGGTGCAAACATGACCAAGGCTTTAATGGCTGATAATGCTACATTCACGGTGGTTATTTACCGGAGGATAGTTCATTTTTTAACGAGCTTAAACGCGGATTGAAACACTTGCTCGGTCTTATGTTTATTTTTTAACGCGCTTGAACTATGCGCTAAAACTACTCGATTATATGGTCTTGTTTTGATTTTTTACCATAAATAGCTTTGTCCTTCCAAAGATTGTACTGTATTTTCAACTGCTTCATCAAAATAGTTAGAAATGAACAATATTTCTTTGAAACTGTAATTAAAACGCTAATATTTTACTTTGAACTACGCAAAAGCAATCAAAAAGTGTTTTTTACCTCTCATTTCATCATTTCATTTGAACTTGGTTTGTTGAAGCTTTGGAGGTGCTTTTCCCCCTCGATTTTCATCAGCTGATTTCGGGAGATTCTGTGGACGATTCTCGGCACCGTCTGGACCAGGTAGGAGCTAAACCCGAGCTCTTTCATTTCATGGTTTCCTTTCTGCATTCTGTGCTTCATTCCCTACTTTTCTGAGCCCCTAGGGTTTGATGGGTTCATTCTGCCATCAACGCACCCTTATTACATCGAAACCTGCGCTGAATGTTGGCCTGTATGAAGGCAGTTTGACATTCAACGCAGGTGGAACACTGTTGCAGGTGCGTTGGGCGCAGAAGGGGAATTTGTTGCACAGTTTTTGATGAAAATTTTTGCCTGTTTCTCATCAAAATCAGGATCTAACTCCTCTCTTGTTTGTTTCTCAGAGATCTTCGAGCAAGATGACCCTTACATGGCGAGAACGAGAACATGAAGAAGAGGACATGATTGCCCTACATGATCCGGTTACAGTGAACGTGCTGCGGAACTGTGGCTTGCTGAAGTTCTTCCGCATCTCTAGCATGAGACAGCAGATCAACCTACTGCAGTATTTGCTCGATGCTTGGGATCCCATCAATCAAGTTTTCCAGATTAGGGGCAAATCTATCCCCTTGACTGCAGTAGACATTTACTTCTTGACTGGCTTGTCGAGGCGGGGTGCCCCCATCTCTTTGTCAGGTTCGGCCCGAGGAGGTGACTCTGTGAGAGATTATGTCCGCCAGTATTGCAGGGAAGGATCTCAGCCGAGTAAAGACGGAAAGATCATCATCCGTGATGTCACTGACAGGTCCCTTAGGTCTATCCTGTTTACTTTTGGTAGGATGGCCGGTAGTGCGTCTCTTCATGTAGCCAACAGATCCTATATGCAGCATGCCTTGGAATGCCTCCAACCGAAAGTATTCAACTGGTGTGACGCAGTACTTCTTGTGATGAAAGATCAGTTGACCAAGATAAAGAACGGGAGGTTGAAGAACTTCGGGTTCGGTTCTATTTTGACCGCCTTTGCCTTGGAGAAGATACCACTGATGTAGCCGCAGTACATTGCACTCGACTTACCTTCTCCTACTGAACCACGTATGTAGAGATGGGTTGACCATATGTCTAGGCATGCTGGCCAGTCTCAGATTTCGTTTTCTGATACCTTCTTCAGGTGGTTTGATCGTCAGGAGATGGTTTATGCCGAGTATCTATATGCTGGCATGGACTTCCGGGGTGACCCAGATTTGGTACTACCAGATGGCGAGTAGTGGAGTGCTATTGGTAAAATCTCTGACCATATTGTTGTTTACTGTTTTTGTTTTATAATGTCCTTGTGCTTTATTCTATCAAGACTCTAATCAAACTCATGTGTACATGCAGATGTTGGTCCTGTTCGTCCAGTAGTTCGCCCGAGAGTACCAGCTGTTGCCCCAGCAGGAGAGGCCGCCAGAAGAGTTATTCTTCGCGACCTCGATGTGTCCAAGACTCTCACAGCTGTGCAGGAGCAAGTTGAGAGCCTTACTCTCGGTATTCCAGATGTGAGGATTGACGAGCTACCTTTGCAGTTACAGCGGCATACTACTGGTGTGCCTAGACGATGGACTCGTCTCTTACGCATGATTGCACAGGCTATGACTTGCTATCACGAGCATCATTAGACTAGGGTGCCCCCTAGGATTTTGAGTTTTTGGGTCATGTGACCGATTTTGTCTTGGTTACAGAACATTATATGTAAACCATAAATAGCTATATATATTTTTGATTTTCGGAGTTTTATTCTGGTTGAGTTATATGATCCACATGTAAAACACTGATGATGTGTTTCTTTTTATAAATTTTGCAAATGTCTATCTAACACATAGTTTGCTAATGAGTTGGTTAATGTGTTTAAGTTTCTGGAAATATGCTGGTATTGAATGAGATCAAATTGTCTTTCCAAAATCTTAACCCTTAGGAACATGTGATAAATAGCTGGGTTTCGGACGGAATATATACCATTGAGTTGCAGTATTAGGAGTTGTGAGTCTAGCCTGACAATTAGTCGGCGTATACCATGAGTGATGGCATCAGAGAGAAGTTCTATCAACGCGCTATACTCAGTGATGTTATTCGTTGATCGACCAATACATACACCTCTGAAACTTACTAACTCGCCACTTGGATCAAAAATGGCCCAGGCTGCGGAGGACAGGTTCCGCGAACTACGACTCGCTCCGTCGGCATATCCAACACATGTCTCCAAAAGGTTTGACATCTGCAATAAATGTAAAAAGGTGGATTACTCGACCAAAACAAACACTTTAGCGAAAACAAAATATAACAAAAGCATATTGGTTACTATTTAAGCATAGTAACGCTTGAGGTACAACCCATTACGGGGTTGCGCCAGTGGAATTCCGTCATAATCCATTAACTCGTAGGCTCCTTTTGCTAATACTCGTTTAACAATATAGGGGCCCATCCATAAAGACTTAAATTTACCAACTCCCAATTTATCGGATTCTTGGTCGTAAAGCAAGACCAAGTCGCCTTCCAAGAAGACACGGGGTTTGACATTTTTGTCGAACTGCGCCTTGACTCATTTCTTATGGGCTTCATTAGCAAGAGCGGCATCACGACGGGTTTCATCCAATTGGATTAATTCCAAGAAACGAGCCTCTTCTTCTAAAGTTTCGGGGAGGAGATCAATTGCGAGTTTGAGACACGAGATTTCACACTGGATTGGTAAGACTGCTTCCAGGCCATACACCAGTTGGAAGGGTGTGAATCTGGTTGCATTCCTTACCGACGTTCGGTAGGCCCACAAAGCTGAGTACAGGATTAGGTGCCATCTTCTCTTGTGAACTCTAATCATCCTCTGCAACATGCGCTTTAGGACCTTGTTGATCGCTTCAACTTGTCCGTTGGCTTGCGGATAATATGGAGTGGAGCTGTCGTGAGACAACCCTAGTTTGGCAACTAATTCAACCATCATTTGATTGCGGAAATGCGATCCATGATCTGTGACTATGGCCTGTGGTACGCTGAATATGGCGACTACATGATTGAAAAAAATAGGGCAGCTGTTTCACCAGTATTATCTAATGTAGGCATCGCCTCGGCCCATTTGATAAAATAGTCAACTGCGACTATGATATACCCATGCCCCCTGGTCGAGGTGGGGTTACATGTCGTGAAATCGATGCCCCATTTGGCGAACGGCCCAACCGCTACTATTGGCTGTAGCGGTGCGGGTGGTCTTCTGGTTTTGCTATCGAAAATTTGACAAGCATGGCAACTTCTGATTGCCGTTATGCAATCTTTGAACATTGTTGGCCAGAAGTATCCTGCTCATAAGATTTTCTGTGTTGTAGCATATCCAGATTGATGCCCCCCACAGGTGCCTGAATGACATTCATTCAGGGCTTTTTCGGCCTCCTCATGGGTGAGGCACCTTCTCAGAACTGTTTCGATACCACGACGGTAAAGTGTATCACCGACGATCATGTAGTCTTTTGCTTGGTATCGAATACGTTTTTGTTCAGAGTGTGAGGTGTTCGGCCGAAATTTTTGGGTTTGGAGATAAACGATTATATCTCCATACCACTCATTGCTTGTAGATATCAGAAAAAAATTCTCATCCACAATTGATTCTTCGGATGTTTCATCGTTGGACGACGATGGGAGATCGCATAATAATTCTGCGAAAACTAGAGCTTTCTTTGATTTGGATTTTACAAATTCCAGATCAAACTCTTGAAGGATTGCTATACATTTTGAATATTTGCCCCCCAGCAACTGTCGCGACAATATATAAGTCATGGGGTTGCAATCTGACAGAATGGTAGTTTTCCAAAAGAGGACATAGTGTCGAAATCTCTGTATCGCTTGAACAGCCGCGAGTGCTAGCTTTTCAACGTAAGAATATTTTCTTTCTGTATCATTTAAGTTTTTACTTAAATAATATATAGGATGTTCAATTCCATCGACTTCTTGAACTAAACCATTGCAATGGTCGTATCCGCTGCAACCAGATACAGGTTAAAGTCTCTTTGATAATCAGGGGCGTGCATTAATGATGCTTTCATTAGGGAATCTTTCAAAGCATCAAAGGAAGCTTGTGCAACCTGATCCCAGACAAAGGGTACTTCCTTTTTCAAAAGACGTGTATAACCTTTAGCAAGTTCTGCGTAATTTGGAATGAATCTCCTCAGAAAGTTTGCTTTCCCTTGGAGTTTCTGAATCTGAAGCAAATTTGAAGGTGGAGGCAAATTAATGATTGCCTGAACCTTACAGGGGTCGAGACGAATCCCGTCCTTGGAGACTACAAAGCCAAGTAAACGACCAGAACTGACGCAAAATACACATTTGTGTGGATTGAGTCGTATCTTGTAGTGTCGGCAACGTAGAAATATTGCTCTTAAATGCTGCGGATGATCAGTCCGCTTTCGCGAATGAGCCGGAAGGTTGTCGAGGTACGGTTGAACGATGTTCTTGATGTCATGGAAGGCATAATTCATTGCCCTCTAAAACGTTGCCCCTGCGTTCTTTAAGCCAAACGGTAATTTTCGATATGCAAATGTGCCCCACTGACAAATGAATGCAGTATTTGACTGGTCCTGTGGGCAGATATTTATTTGATTATACCCAGAGAATCCATCCATGAATGAAAAGATTTCACATCTGGCACATTCATCAATTATCTGGTCGATAAAGGGTGTAGGGTAGTTGTCCTTTGGACAAGCTTGGTTTACATCCCTATAATCGACGCACACTCTAATTGTCCCTTGTTTCTTCATAACAGGGACAATATTCGATACCCAATCGGTTAGAGGAACCAGGTAGATGAAACCAGCATGGAGAAGTTTTTCGACTTCTGCCTTAATGGCAGCGGCTTTCTTGGGGTGCACCTGCCGTAGCCGTTGTCTTACCGGTTTGACATCTGGATACATCTTAATTTCGTGTTCAATGATACTCGAGTCAATGCCTGGCATTTCATCATATGACCAAGCAAAGACATCTCTAAATTCACGAAAAAGAGCGTTATATATTTCCAGTTCTGAAGGAGAACAACATTTGCCAACATAAATATTCTCTACAACATCTGTTTTGGTCGAGATATTTATGGCTATAGTCTCTTCAATATTGGATAAGTTTCGCTCGGAATCCACCGTATTTACAGTATTTGATAGGAATTCAAAAACTGAAGGATGATAAAGGTCATCTTGAGTATCTTCTTCACAATCCAGAAGAAGGGAACGATGGTGGCAATCACTCCATGGTGCCCCTTCAATCAACATTGATTCGACAATCCCTTCGTCGGTTCCATGCACTCGCAACCAAGGATCTGAAGGGGTACCATATTCTCTAGACCTATCTATCCAAACGCTTGATGAGCGTTGACCCGGGTTTGCCTCCCATGCTAGGAATAGTGATTGCTACAATATTTCCATTGGGCTTGGGGGTAAAACCATTTCATGACCCATGTCAATATCGTTTTCTGAGATCTTTTGTGTCGAAGATATCATATTGCAGGTTCCTACTGACGCTACTTCTCCCATATTGATTGGCGGTGGAAGTGCGAAAGTTCCCATTAATATAGGATCTTTTAGTAGGCCTACTCCGATATTTTGAAGCGAATGGGTGCTTCCATGGATCATTGGAATTCTTCCCGTAACTTGAGAACCATTGGGGAGGAAGTTCTGTTGGTCGACGATTGTAATCCCTCCTTGAAAGGGAAATGCAATCTTTCTGAAGTAGGTCGACACGACAGCTGCCATGGCATAGATCCATGGTCTTCCTAGTAGGATGTTGTAATCAAGATTCCCATCAATGACTTCAACATCTATTTCTACTGTTTTCCCTCCTAGTTTAACTTTCAAGTTATTTAGGATACCATATGGGGTATACGTCCGTCCATCAAATGATTTTAATGTCGTCGATGATCGTGACAAGTTTGGAGATCCTAAAGTTTTCCAGCAACTCATCGACATAATGCATGTGGATGCCCCCTCATCAATAATTGTTCGATGAACAGTTTTGTTGAGGGCTTTCACTTGAATAAGGAAAGCTAGTTGGGCTGGTAACTGAGGATCGTATCCTTTGTGGTCGAAGGATACAAGATTGGAATCCTTTGGGTCAACCCCACCAATGGCTGATAACAAAGCCTACCTTTGAAGCAAGAATTTCGTCTTTTGCATTTTGATTTGAAATCTTACGGGCCTTCTTGGATGTAGCCTTTGTCGATTTCGCGTCTGTCGTGCCAATCACACCATCGCCGGTGTGAGAGTCATTGTTTGATTTAGGAGGAGGAGGAATTGAGAATTCCGGTCTAGGGGCATCAGGTATTTTGTCGTAGAGCGTGCCAGACTGAGTATAGATCAAGTCCAGATATTGCGCACGAGCGATAACTTGCTCTTCCGTTACGACTCCCCCCTTTGCCACATCTTCCGTGATGGAAGGAAGTAACGACTTGATATACCATTCAGCTAATAGCTGATCGGGGACGTACGTTTTTACCATCCTACGACGACGCCGCCACTCATGTATATGATTAGATATGTGAGTGGTCGTTGTCTGTTTGAAGTTGGTAAGTAGTTCTGTTCCCATTTCATACCTTATCGATAATTGAAAATGGGTTAAAAAGGTTGTGGCTAAGGTACTGAAGTTGTCGAACGAAGCTCTAGGCAATTCAATGTACCATTTTTCTGCTGGACCCGTTAACATCCTCTGAAAGAGGCGAAGTCTTATCGAATCATCATTTAGGGTGTTTGACGAACACCATAGATGAAATGTCATCACGTGATTCGATGGATCTTCACCTGGATTTCCATTAAATTTAGGAATATCTGATGGAAGTTTATGTGGAATCGCTGGCCACTAAGGGGCATAAGCAATTGGATCGTTTGTTAACCTGTGTAAATCAGGTAACTCTAAAGTTGCCATGAATGGTAACTGTTGATTCAGGTTAGGTGAAGCATACCCAGGATATGATGGAATTGCCTGAGCAGTTGGTCTTTGCGTGCCAGCATAATGCATTTGATGCTGATATGACTGATAAGGTTGGTGGACATGACCATTGTAAAATGGTTGATTTTGACCGTTTTGAATGTACGGTTGTCCACTGTTCGCAAAGATTTGCTGCTCAGAACCTTGGTATACTTGTTGGAATTGTGGTTGTTGGTATTGCACCAGCCACGGTTGTGAAGCCATGTGCTGTTGCGTCATACTAACCGTTGGACCAAGGTGTGGGGTAATTGTACCCGTCTGGACCTGTGTCGCCCCACTACTTGGCGATTGTGGTTGAGTCATAGGGTCAAGGGGCTGTTGCATTACAACCTGAGAAATCTAAGGTTGGCATACAAAAGGCAGCGTTTGAACTTGTGACACTGTCACAATAGCTGATGTAGTCGGGATGTTCGACATAGGTACACATTGTTGCATTGAATAGACAACTCTTGGTTGTTGAGGTAGCATAGGTACCCAACCACTTGAGGTAATTCCAGTGTAACCTGAATATTGTTGTGAACTCCCGTATGGATATCTTCCTGGAGGGGGTAATGAAAGGGCATACTGCCCCCCATATGGTGGTAATCCGGAACTCAAGGGGATTGTCTGCCCTTGGGGACTGGATTTCCCAAATTGACCTCCAAATGGATCAATTTGTTGAGACCCAACATAAGAGTTGCCGGATATTATTCCGGAGGAACAAACCGGAACAGACCATACTGTCGTAATAGCCCCTGAGTGGGTTCCTTCTTGCGGTTGAGAGCTAGTCGGGACAGATGGTATGCCGGCGAACATTGTCGGAGTGACAGCAAGGAGTTCTGCTGTGTTAGGTGTCACAGTCCTAGATGTTGACGGTTGTTCAGACATTTGGAGTCTATCCAAAAGATTACCTAGCGATTCTACAGGAACTTCTGCTGGTGGTAGACTAACTTCTGATGAAGAAGGAAATAGAGTGATCCCGACTCCAAAGTGCGTTGGAGTACTTGTTTGAGGATCTTCTACGATTTCTTCAATCGCAATCAGACCAGGTGGAAGGGGAAGACCGTCAGGTCCGTAAAATATTTCTGGTGCCAAAGAAGGGGTGGAATCGACAGCTACATATGTTTGAAGAGCAAGACTCTCCGAACCGGTTATAGATGGAACTGGTTCGGTAACACAAGTGTTTACCCCCAAACTAGGATCAGTACCACTGTCCCTCTGTGGCTGTTGAACTTCTTCTGTAGAGGCAGGGATCCCAGAAATGTTTGGAGTAACCGGAATCTCTGATGTCATTGGAGCACTTGTTCTAACTTTAATAGGATATTTGGAACCAGTTAAACGAGTTCGCTTTGTCCGTACTGGTTTCGATTCCGGAGACAAAGATGGTTGACTCGTAAGCCTCCGCGAACGACGGGGTTTCAATTGACTTTCTTCCACGATTGCGGATTACTCGATCAACTAAAATACAAAAGGGGAAGTTTGTTTCCGAATTGAATGAATTTTAGACGCTTTAGACACAACTCGTTTTTTCAGTTTTTAAGAGTCGAGAAAAAACAAAAGATGACTCTAGTCTCCTTCGATTTTTAATGAGCCTGAAGTGACAAGTGCTCAGATGGACCTTTTCCGTTAAGGAGTCTGAAAAGGAACGAAAGGGACTGCTCTGGGGATCTAGGTAGAGGGAGTACCAAACCAATCACAAAACTGCAGAATACGTTTTATGGTACGGCAGTCAATCTTCCCGAATGCTGTGTTCGGTGCATTGCGATCAGTAGGGCGGCTGACACGGCTTCCTATGGATAAAAGGTTTTAAGCCTATAGGGGTCTCCCAATATATACTCGATGGTAAGTGGGAGCACAAGTCCATACTGGCACTTATCGTCTCACAGTGGAGGAATCACCCAACCATCAGTGAGGACAACAGTTACCAGGCTTTATGATGCCGGAACACGTCTCTAGCCTAGACCTCTATGTTGTGCGTTAAGTTCCAAAGCGTTGTTAGATTCATTCAATTTATTTTAAGTTGATCTTTATTAGAAGTTTTCCTTTTGGGTTCACCACGAGATGTAGATATAATTCCTAAATGCAATCTAAAGATGATAAGCAAATCTTTTATCTCTTTTCGACAATGAAAATCCTAGCTACAAGGGGAAAAGAAAGACACAATCTTTTCTCAAAGAGCAAAGAGCACACTGTAAATGCACTTTTCCTAAATCAAGCCATACAAACTATCAATATGCAAATGCACATGTGCATGTATTTGTTTTTCACTTTCTTAATATTGATGCCTAAAAAGAAAGTTGATGTACAAATCTGAATTCACTTTCAAATGACAAACACAAACAAGCTTCTTTTCAAAAACAAAAGGTAGAGAAGATTACGACACTTTACGATTTTCGAAATAAACACTCGTTTCGACACTAGAAAGTCACAAATTCAAACCAAAGGAAAAAGTAAAAGCATAATCGACTGTCAACAGCAAATAAACTTTCTCCTAAGACCAAAATCGACAGTTACGACAGATCTAAATCAAAGGACGACAGTATGACTATTTCACTTTTGCAATGGAAAACTGTAAATGATGCCACAAACACACAAAAACACCTACAGTAATTTTGTACAAAGGAGGCGGAATTAAGGCAAAGAAAAGGGGTTTTCAGATAGGTACACACACTGGTCACAGGCTGCAAAAATCAGAGATAAAACTGGACAAAATGAAGCAAAGAACCTCAGCTGCACAAGGCAAGGGCTGATCAGCGCACCTGTTGCACAGAGAAACTAAATTGCAGCGCAGGTAGCCCTCTCGGGACCTGCGTTGAAATGCAGAACCTCTTCACAGAGCCTGCGCTGGGGCAGAAACGAGACTTCTATCCGGGTTCTGGGTCATGGTTTGCAGTTTAATCTATGGTTTTTGGCCGAGTAAAAGCAATTAGTAAGGTACAATCAGAGGGATGATTTAAAGGAGGACTAAGAGCTATCACAAAGGGCAATCAGATCATTTGTGAATCCACTGTTCAAATCATAAACAAATCCAGTGAGTGGATTGAAGTAGCAGCTGTCTACTTTGCATTTGATAATGGCAAATGCAGTTCGATTTGCTACTTCCAAGTTTATGAGACAAACAACAAGAGAAACACAAATAAACTAATTAGACACGCTCCCCAGTGGAGTCGCCATTTTGTTGTGGGGAAAAGTGTCTATTCAGAATGACCCTATCCACCTAAGGTGTGACAGTGCCTTAGCAACAAACAGAGAAAACTACTTTTGTATTCTTCTTTATGAACTATAAACGAAGAGGAATAGGATGAACCAACCTGTGTCTTGCGCTAGTCCTTTGATCCAATCTCTCTCCTCTTTGATAGCTTCCAGCTACTTGCTCCCTTACTTGCCCAGCTTCACCAAGTTCCTGCAAGATCACAGAAGAGGAAAACTACACAAAGACATGGATTTATATTCATAAATAGCTTAGGATCAGATTTAAGCTAAACATACAAATGTAACAAAACATCAATGATACACAAGCATGTAGGAGAAACTCAAATAGTTTTATTGATATAATAAGAAGATCCAGAAGGAGATACAACCAAGTGATTCCCGATCCAGCATCAACCTCCCAGCAAAGGAATCCCTTCTTCACCTCCAACAAAGCATAAATCACCCAATACTCTAATCTCAATCCAAAAACCAAAAGCAATTCTCTGCAAAGTACAAAATTCCAGCCTCTGGATCTCTGGGATGAGGGATCCATATATAGATGTATGCAAAGAAGATGAGTCATCCTGTCATTTGACTAGTGTCTTCTCTCTGTCAGTTCTTGTTTCCACTTGGAGGCTGAGAGCCTCTTACTCATCCTTGGTCGAACTCAGTGAGGCAAGTGTCATGGAGGAAGATTCTGGAAGCTTCCATTGTCTTTCCACCTCGTGGACTGGCCCTTCCATTTGTCATTTCCCACTCAGTGCACCCTGGTAGTGTACTTAGGTGCGTTGCAACGCACCTAGCTGGTGTACTGGGGTGCTATGCAACGCAGGTAGCTAGTGGAGCAGCTGAAATGATCCTAATTTGACTGATTCTGAGCAGTTTCTGGTGGAGAACTTCTGGGAGAAGCTGTCATTTGTTGACCTTGTTCCTTTAGGGGTAGGAACAACACTTTTAGGGACTTTGGATCCCTTGGTTTATGGACATTTCATGCTTAGAGTTGTAAGGCACAAAAATGTCTATAACAATGTTACACCTCTAGATGTTTGTGATGTATTATTAGGCCAGCCATACTTGTGGAGGTGACATGCTGTGTATGAGTCAAAGCCTCGCGCTACCATTATTTCTTTGAATAATTCATTATACAGGATTCCAAAGGTAGCCCCACCTACTGCCACCTCTTTGATCATTGCTAAGAATGGCAGCAAGCTCATCTCCCAGACCAGGAAATTCATTTTTTATCTAATACACTCCCAAAGTAAGGGGAAGATCATCACCACATCCATGACCCCCACGAAGGGTTCCTCCATGTAGCAACAGCAGCAGCAAAGAAATACAGTCATAACAGAACATAGGAACAACTTCTCCTCACCCACAGGGGTACCACACAAGCTTCAGGTGGGCAACAAAGTCTGGTTGCATCTACAGAAAGAACACCTTACAAGATCCCATCAAAAACTCCGACCACGCCGACATGGTCCTTACACCATTACTAATGCTATGGGAAATAATGCTTTGGAGCACATCATTCCTCCATCCCTTCACCTGCACCAAGTGTTTAATGTGTACCACCCTCGACCATGCTTCCCACCATTATTAGACACATCTGAGATTGCAGAACAGCCCACCAGGGACCAAGTTCAGCAGATGGAGGAACTCAATGCAATGGGGACCATTGCTTCCTAAGGGAGGAGGAATGATCCAGGTGGATGTTGGTGGCCACCCACCTATCCCACTTGGACCCCCACAACTGTCTCTTTCAATTTTTCAGTTTCCGTAATTGTAGCACAATTTACTATTTTTAGAAATTTTTCGTTTCCTGAACTTCCGGAGCCGTTTTGAGGCCCTAAACGATGTTTTTTTGGAAATCTGGGAGCAACATCGGTCACAGAGATCGGGTGCCAAAGTCACAACCCCGAGAAGTTGATGTACCAACTTACCCAAAGCAGGGCCCACAATTTGGTGTTTCATCTTCTAGGGTTAGGTTTTGGTATGTGAAGGGTTTTCCATTGTTTCTCAACAATAAATAGGCCTTCGAGCCTCATTGTAACACAGTTCAGAGGCATGTTGCTGCCACATCTCTTCTTAGAGATAAGCTACCATCGCCCTAGCTATTTTATTTCCAATTATGTTTGTAAGCATATTTCAGTATTTTACATTAATGAAATGAAGTATTATTTCTGCTGCATCTCTGTGTTTATGGTTATCTCTATAATTTATTGTGTTCCTATTTAAATCCAGATCAGATTGAGTTGCCATCAAGTACAATGCCTGTATTACCTGTATCATAATGCCAACAATCTCCCCCTTTGGACTTGATGGCAACAACACCAATCACTCTCCCCCTTTGATATCAAGGCAAAGTGTCATGCTCCCCCTAAGTACCTATTGAAACCTCTGATATGCTGAAGTGTTGATTTAGCTCCTATGATCGAGTCCATGCTCCCCCTGAGCATAAGCAAGGTCTGAAAAAAGATAACATGACTCTATACATACACCACCAAAGACCTTCCTATCACCAAAGGCTCATCCATACATCCATCTCCCAACCAAGTGGGGATATACCAAGTTTGACTCATCCACCCAACCAAGTGGGGATATACCAATTGATTATACATGTCAAACAAGAACATTACATCATCCATCCCATGCATAGTGGGGTAACAAAATATGACATATAAAATAGAGACCAAACATCTGAAATAAGACCATGATAGTCATCAGCAACTATCATCAGCAGCATCTAACAATCAGCATCCAGACCAGCAACCATGATCTCCCCCTGAACCTGTTCCACCTGAATCAAAATTGACTATGAATTTGTACCAAGACCTTCTAAGATAATTCCAACAATGTATTACTATAAGTATATTCTCCCCTTGAACTTGTGCCAGATGATCACTGTCAGACTCATATCAAACCCTTTTCATCCTGAGTCTGGCCCACTGTTTTTCTTCAAACCAACATATACGCGACTGCATCCACAAAAACTGGCATATGTATGCAAATACACTTCATGAAACTCACATACACCCACTTTTCCCTAAAATAGATAAGCAAGATGATGCATCAACTACTCCTAGCTTCTGTCTGTGATATTCAAATGTCTCTCTGGGCAGTGGTTTGGTGAATACGTAAGCAACCTATTCTTTGTAGGGAACATACTCCAATTTGACCTTTTGTTCAAGCACTTGTTCACGTAGAAAATGATATTTGATGGGTATGTGCTTGGTCTTGGAATGCATGACTGGATTCTTTGAAATACTAATTGCACTTGTATTATCACATAGAATGGAGATGGGTGAAGTACATGTGATCTAAATGTCTTGCAATGTTTGCATCATCCAAAGGCGTTGTGTGTAGCAAGATGCAGTAGCCACATATTCTGCTTCAGGTGTCGATAAAGCAATGGAACTTTGTTTCTTGCTGAACCAAGACACTAATCTGGAACCCATATAAAATGCACCACCACTACTGCTTTTTCTGTCACCCACGCTTCCTGCCCAATCTGCATTTGCATATGCATGAAGTGTAAGATCTGTATCCCTAGGATACCATAAACCAAAATTCTAAGTTCCTTGAAGATATTTGAAGATCCTTTTAATTGCTTGAAGATGTGATTCCTTTGGATTTGCTTGGAATCTTCCAACTATTCCTACTGCATGCATGATGTCTAGTCAGGTACCTGTTAGATAAAGCAAACTACCAATCATGGATCTATAGGTTGGTATAGGTTGGTTGATGAACTGTTGCTGATTCATCATTTGAGCTGAGATTGCATCCTGTTACCATGGGGGTACATAAGGGTTTAGAATCTTCCATGCCGTATTTTTTCAAGATCTACTTGAGATACTTGGTTTGTGACAGAAAAATACCATCTTTCTTTTGTTGAACTTGTAGACCAAGAAAATATGTGAGCTCACCAAGCATGGACATTTCAAATTCTTTCTGCATTACCAAAGAAAAGTTTTGACTCATGGCTTATTCATTTCTACCAAAAATGATATCATCAACATACACAACAAGTATTAACAATTTATTGTTGTCAATATTTATATATAGATTGCTATCATCTGATCCTTTTGAGAAACCTTGTTGATGGAGATATTTGTCAAGACGATAATACCATGCCCTTGGAGCTTGTTTTAGACCATAGAGAGCCTTTTTGAGTCTACATACAAGTTTTGGATCATTTCCAAGGATGAATCCGTCTGGTTGCTCAATATATACTTCTTCTTCTAAGTCCCCATTAAGAAAAGCAGATTTTACATCCATTTGGTATACTTTGAATTTTTGAAAACTAGAAAGAGCAAGAAACATTCTTATGGCCTCAAGTCTTGCAACAAGTGAAAAGGTTTCTTTAAAATATATACCTTCTTGTTGAGCATACCCTTTACAAACAAGTCTGGCCTTGTTTCTAATAACTTCTCCATTTTCAATCAACTTGTTTTTGAATATCCATTTGGTTCCTATGATATTCTTATCATGAGGTCTAGGAACTAATTCCCAAGTATTATTCTTTTCAATCTGCTCAAGCTCTTCATTCATGGCCTTAACCCAACATTCATCTTTGCATGCTTCATTTACATTATGAGGTTTGATAGAGGAAAGCAATGCAAGATAGCTTGAGTATTTTGTAATAGTTCTTCTTGTCTGCACACTTGCCTCTTTCTGTCCCAAAATTTGAGTCTCTAGATGATTTTTCTGGACATACCTGGATGGAGTCTCTTCTTCTACTGTTATTTGTTCTTCTGGTGCTTCATTGGTTTCTTCTTTAGAATTAGTCTAATTTGATGTGGAAGAATAATCTTCATCTTCTTCATAATCTTCGGTTTTTACCTTCTTTGGATTTTTTTTCCCGCTTCATTAATCACAACATCAATACTTTCAACAATTTTCCCAAGTCTTTTATTATAACACTTATATCCTTTACTTCGGGAAGAGTAACCAAGGAGAATGCCTTCATCTGCTCTAGGTTCAAACTTTCCAAGGTTTTTGTTAGGATTCCAAGAAACTCTCCTAGGTTGTAGCTCGGAGATGCCTGGTAACATATAAATTCAACTATTGTTTCAGGTTTAATGGAAGGAATGATGGTTGGTTCAAGCCAAATAACCACTTCTACTTTGTTTCACTCTAGACATGCATGAACACCCTCAGACTACAAGGATTTAGACCACCAATGCTCACAGTTTGAGGTATTAGGTGAATATGAAGAATACTAACCACACCAGCAGATGCACAAGACCATGTGATGGCCAGTTGCAGCTAGTAAAGAAACCTGTAAATCTAATCTACTAATGCAAAGACATGATGACAACTCTCCTGCATTAGATAGAAAGAGA
The DNA here is from genome assembly GCA_031772625.1 of Pinus tabuliformis. Taxonomy (NCBI): domain Eukaryota; kingdom Viridiplantae; phylum Streptophyta; class Pinopsida; order Pinales; family Pinaceae; genus Pinus; species Pinus tabuliformis. The sequence continues at coordinate 106,024,886 of CM062812.1, forward strand.
CCTGAGTAACTTGTTCAGTTATACATTCAACATTTTAACACAAAGATAATATGACAATTATCTAATGCTAAACATCAAGAGATCAAGAACACATCATATCAGGTACAAGCTTGGAACAGAGGAAAATGGAAAATGAGCAGTTAACAGGAAAAGAAGCTTGTATTAGCTGAAAATGAAGACAAGACGTTGCAAGTGACAAAATGTCTACAGTCTCCAGAAGTTGAACCTTACATCAAATGCCAACATTGATTACATCTTGCTTCTGGATATTTATAGATTTACATTACAAGGGAACTTGGTCGTTTAGGTATGGAGGGGTCATAATTGACCACCAACTGCATTTAACTGCCTAATGGAGTCTCTGAACGAGGTTACTTGATTCAGTGGGTGAATCCGATCTATTTAGGTGTTGTGTTGTCCTCTTAGGCGGTTGGAGTGCTCGTACCGGTGGAGTCCATGACTGATAAATTCAGTTACAGAGTCGTGCTATGTCCTTTTCTCCCTTGGCCATGCTTTCTGTTAAATATGGTTGTTGGGGGGCTGATTGTGACTGGTGATGGTGGAGATGGTCATCTCTTTCTTCGGGCAACAGAATGGTCAGAGGACATAGAATGCATGGGTAGGTGGATGATTTGGGTGAGCGGAAACAATGACCGTTGGATCGGGGAAATGAACGACGGAGATGGCTCGACGGAGGCTATCGGTCGAGGTGAGAGTGGGGTGAGTTGGGGCCATTGGATCTTCAGCGGAAAAATTAGATGATCACCAGGTTATGGATCTGCATAGAGGTTTAATGGGCGGGGTGGATTGATCGGGTGGTAATGGTTTCCATCACACCACTTTCGGGCTTAAAGTGGTAAATGCCCGAGGTCGTGCAATTCCATTCAACGATCGACACGTAGCAACGGATGAGAGAGAAAAACTACTCTCATCGCGTGCTAACGCTCGATTAAGTTGCCGGAACGATGAAGGCGAAGACCGTCAGATCTTCGCGGAGATGATCTGACAGTGGGGAGTGCTAGACATGCCGCCTTTATCGGACGTGATAGGAGCCGTTGGATCAAACGGTGGTGAAACGATGAGGGGTTTATGAGCACGTGAAGGTGTATGGGTGAGGTTTTATAGCAGGTTTGGGCTTTTCGCTTAGAACTGGGGCTAAAATGCACTTTGTGGGATTTCAGAGGGTTTATTTAGGGAATGGAAAGGGTTTAGAGGTGAGCAGGGTAGAGGAAAAAGGTGGAAAATTGACCAATGTGAGATTCCCTTTGAACATAGCCAATCAGACCATGATCCTTTCTAACCTTAGAACATCAGCGTTGCATAGCAGAGCTACCACTGGCTCCTTCTGGGATGATATCCTCCCTGTGAGGTTTCAAGAACCGTAGACCACTGCCTTTCATACAAAAACAAGATCAGCAATATTTCCTAGTGTTCCGTTGGGCATGGAGTCTAATTAAGCCTACACTAAAACTTAGTAAAGAACATGTTTACAATGCGGAGGCCTAAAGGCCTTAATTAACATAAACTTTCAAAAATCACCCATTAACTGGGCCATCAAAAACTACTTCTCCTTCCATACTTTGCAGCAGGAAAGTGTTGTTCCCCTAGACCTGAGCAACGACAAGAGTTACAGTCCACAGAGCATTGAACTTCCCATGATTGCCTTTCTTTTCCTTCAGTGCATCCCATTTAAGCACCAAGTCTCCAACTTGAAAATTTTCCATCTTTTTCTTTCTGTCAAAGGCTTCCTTGATTCTCTTTTGATGTGTTGCAGACTTTTCAATCAATTGATCTTTGATTTGATGCACTTCTGCCAAGTCACTAATCCTCTTTGCCATGTCATTTTCCTCATTCTGCTCTTCCTACAACAACTTGGCCACAAGGAGGGTCAACTGGATTGGGAATATAGCCTCAGTACCATATACCAGCTTGAATGGAGAATTCCCTGTGGATTTCTTGGTGGTCACCCTGTCAGCCCATAATGCAAACTTTAGCTTGGAATTCCAATTCCTTTTGTTGTCTTCCAGCAGATTTTTGATTATCCTTATCAGACTCTTGTTGGATGATTCTGCTAGACCATTACCTTGAGGGTAATATGAGGTGGAATGCACTAGCTTAATGCCCATTGAGTCACACATGTCCACCAACTCTTTTGCCATGAAGGCTGCTGCATTATCTGTAACCAATTTGTGTGGACAGTCAAACCTGGTGAAAATGTTTTCTGTCAAGAACTTCATGACAACCTGTTGATAAGTTTTCCTAGTTGGGATGGCCTCAATCCATTTAGTGGAATATTTAGTGGCTACTAAGATCCATCTGTGTTGGCCACTGGAATGTGGATTAATTTCCCCTATGAAATCCAAACCCCACTGCTGGAAAGGGCCACTGGCATGTATTGGTTTCAAGGGTAAGCACTTCAACTACTATTTTCCTTCAAACCTCTGGCACCTATCACAATATTTTACAAATGAAAAGACATCAAAAAACAAAGTGGGCTAGTAATACCCAACTCTGAGGATCTTGTGGGCTGTGGTTTTCCAGTAGTGATGTCCTCCACAGATACTGGAATGAAACTGATGCATGACCTATACGGATTGTTCTTTGTCCAGACATCTCAAAAGGATTCCAAATGGATCCCTCTAGTAGAGCAGTTTTTCATGAACATGGAATTTGGCTGCTCTGAGCTTAATAGTCCTAGCTTGGCTTGAACTAAGGCCTGGAAGAACTTCTAGCTTCAGCAAAAATTGAGCTATTGTAGAATACCATTCACAAGAAGCTAGATTCTCTGCCAATGATTGGTTCTTCCCTAGTTCAACTATTTCTTCCCCTATTTGTCTGTCATCTAAGTTTGTACCCAAGAAGTTTATGTCGAGCATTTTGTAATTTTCTTCAGCCATCAGCTGAGCAAGGCCCTGGCCCTTGACAAGCTTGGTGGGCTTCAATTCTGTGTTGAATTCAATGAGCTTTGCAATCCATTTAGCTCTTCTTCCATCAACATCCAGCCGCGTTAGGACATCCTTCACTGAAGCAAAGGGCACATATGCAACTACCTTGGAGTGCAGAATGTATATTCGGAAAGCTTTTAAAGATTTGATAAGAGCATAGGCCTGTTTTTCGATGATATCATACCTTAGTTCAGCATCCCTTAATGTTTTGCTGAAGAATGCCACTAGATGCTTTGAACCCTCATCATCTTTCTACAATAAGACTATTGCAAGGGTGTCATAGGAAGCAAAGGAGAAGATATGGAACTCCTTGCTATAGTCTGGGTTGATCAAAGTGGGAGCTTCCATAATAGCCCTTTTGATGGCTTCAAAAGATCTTCTTGTTGCATTAGTCCATTTGATCTCTGATCCCTTTTTCAGCATAGAGGTGATGTGTTTTACCAATTCTACAAAATTAGGAATAAACCTCCTTACAAAATTTATTTTCCCCAGAAAGGATTGGATGTCCTTTTTTGATCTTGGGACAGACAAGGTCTATATTTCCTTCACTCTCTCTAAGTCAATTTTGACACCTACAGTAGAAACAATGTGTCCTAACAACTTGCTCTCTTCTAAATCAAATTGCAACTTCTTAGGATTCACTAATGTCCCAAACCTCCTGCACTTCAGAAACACTTTCTTTAAATGCTGCAAATGATCTTGATGGATACTGGAGTATACTGTTATATCATCTAGGTAGACAAGGACAAACCTATCCTTCTCTCTTATAAACACTATATCCATAGCTCTCTGAAAGGTGGCCCCAGCATTCATCAGCCCAAAAGGCATCTTAGAGTACATAAAAGTGCCCCAATGAGTGGTGAAAGCAGTCCTTTCTTGGTCATCTGGATGTACAGAAACCTGGTTATACCCTGAAAATCCATCTAGGAAAGACATAACTTTGGCTCCTGAGACTTTCTGTAGCAAATGCTCCATCTTGGGTAGAGGATAATTGTCTTTCTTAGAGCATTTGTTCAGATTCCTAAAATTGACACACAGCCTGATTTCTCCACTTTTCTTCCTCACCACCACCAAGTTGGCTACCCACTTTGAATATCTTAGAGGAACTATGATTTTGGCAACCAACAACTTCTTGATTTCTTTTTCAATCAAAGGGAGGAGAAAAGGATTTATGGGTCTCAGCTTCTACTTGAAAGGAATGGTGTCTTTCTCGAATGGGATCTTATGTTGGATGATATTTTTGTCATAAGTTTTAAGGTCACTGTATTCCTAGGCAAAGACATTGGAAAATTGCTTCATTAAGGTGCAGTACTCGAAACTTTGGGCAGCAGACAAATGAGTAGACAGATTTATATACTTTGGATGATTTCGACTCCCTATGTTATGTCTATGGGCTGCAGGCTGATTTTTTTTTTGGGCAATCTTATGAGGCACATCATTAAGGTCAAACAGCTTCTCTAGAGGCACTAGCCCTTTTGGTATATGATTGTTAGGCAGTTGAACAATACTGTCGTGGCCAATCTTAGTTTTTAGCTGGGGCTGGGAACTTTTCTCCAAGGTTTCATTCTCTTGATCAATTTTCATTTCAAAGAATTCATCAATGACTTGCAAAAACCTATTTACTTTATCATCATCCTCAAAAACTTTCCAGTGCTGGACATTATCAAGCAAGGATGGTCTATATTTTACATGGACTTCATCAACCAATTTAGGGGGCATGGGAGGGATGAACATGCTAGCAGACATAGCAAGGGAATCAGCAAGCTGATTTTTTACTCTAGGAATATATGAGCTACAAAAACTATCAAAAGCATTTTTGAGTCTCCATACCTCATCTCTGTATGCTTTCAGCCTTGGGTTCCTTGCTTGGAATGTTTTGTTCACTTGTTGAATGATGAGATTAGCATTTCCAAACACCTTTATGTCTCTGATCCCTCTGTCTTTGGCAACGTTTAAGCCCAATATTAGAGCTTCATACTCTGCTATGTTGTTTGTGACCTGGAAAGTCAGTTTGAAAGATAGATGTGTGCTTTCTTGCTTTGGAGACACCAACACCACTCCTGCTCCTGCAGTTTCTTTTGAACATGCTCCATCAAAGAACATATCCCAAGCTTGTGTCCCTTCTTCTTCCATGGCCTGGCATACTGTTTTCTTGAGCTGCACCGAGGCCCTCTGGGATTCTTCAATTTGGAGAATACATGCTCCAAAATCAGTGTCCACAGTGTAAATGGGATGATTAGTGGGGTTCTTCTCATCACTGATGATATAGGCCAGCTGGGCTTCCCTGTATAGTCTTCTGCTTTCTCCTCAAAAAACTGGGATAGTGGCATAAGACAAGTCATTTTGCAATGTCCCACCCAACCTCTTAATCCACCCTCTGGAGTGTAGCATACCAAACTTATGGGGTACATCTACTACCACAATATCCATCATTATGCTTTTCATGGGCAGCTGAGTTAGGGTGATCGCTAGGTCTTTTATTAACCCCAAATTCACCTTCCTTGAATCAAAGGAGAACAAATCATGATAAGGTCTGTAATATCAAGGCCTAACTCTTCCATGATAGCTTTGGGCATCAGATTATGGCTGGCTGTGTCCAGCAAACAATTGTGGAGGATTTTTCATGAATGGTCAAAGAGACATAAAATGATGGGGAATTGTCACCAGCAGGTTAAGTCATTGGGCTAAGCACGACTGCAGGTTTATCATCTTGTAAATTCACATGGTTATTGGATGCTCGTGATGCTTTTAGATCAAGGGCATCAAGGATAGGCTTCCTAAAGACCTAACTCTTTACAAGTTCTATCAGAGATACAAATATTTTTAACTTCTGGACTTCTGATTCAAAACTGAAAGGGGAAGGGGACTTGTCAGGACCTCTTACCTCTTCAGCTGGTGTTTTGAGGATGATGGGATCACCTGCTGGTGTTTTATGTTTGCTGATCTGCTGCTCTGTGGGGACAACAACTCTTTTGGCAGGATACTCTTTGACATTACCTGCTCTTGACCTTAGGTTATATCTTTTTTGGTCTTTAGTTTGTAGAACAACTTCTCTATCCTACTCTTGACTGGTCTGGTCCCTGAGTAATGACTCCTGATAGGTAGCTAATGTCAAGAAGGCAACACTACCCTTGTCTTCCATACAGGGAATCTTATCCTCTTCATCAAATTGTTCCTCCTCCATGACTACATTTTGGAAAGGAGTCTTAACCCTTTGTTCTTCACTCGCTTCTTTTCCCCTCTGAATGATTTGCAATTGTTCATTTGCTCTTTTGAATGGATTTGGATTTCTAGGGGAAAATGTATTAGGAAGCCTTGCTTTCCCAGAACTCTGCTCAACCTTCAGTTTGGATATTTCAGCAGCTAATGACTCTATCATTTTAGTCATTTTGTCTATTTTAGGTTCTAAAGATGAAGAAGAAGAGGAAGACTCACCTCTCTGCCTCCTTCTATCAGCATGTCCTTTGAGTTTCTCTACAGCCATGAGATTGGATTCCACCTCCAAGGTTGCATCTTGCATTTCAGCTAGAGTAGCACATCTTCTCTCTCTTAATAGTAGGCGGAAATCAGAGTCAAAGGCATTGGCATAGGTGAGCTCGGCAGAGGTGGGGGTAGGCTTTACTTCAATTGGTATCTTGCTATACATACAATTGAATCTTTTATTAAAGTTAGACAGTGACTCCCCATTTTCCCTTTTCAGGTTGCCAAACTCAGTGTGGTGATATAGAAGGTCTTTCTTATCTCCCCAATGTTTTAAAAACACATCATCTAATGCTTCAATGTCTGCCATAGACCTAGGGGTCAGCTCTCTGAACCACATTCTAGCCTCTCCATCAAGGGTTTGGACAAATACTCTCATCCACACATCATCTTCACTAATATCTAGGTTATCGGCATAGCTATAAAAGGACTCAAGGTGTTCTTCAGCTATTACTCCCTCTGTACTAGTGAACTTAGGCATGTATTTCTGATATTCTCCTGTAGGCATGGCATTCAAAGGAATACGCAGGACTAGGGGTCCATACCTAGCAACTATGATTCTCTCCATCTTTGTGGGTGCTTGTGGGCCTGCCATGACTGGGGTAAATGGAAAAGTACTGGCAGTTTGGAAGGTAGGGGGTTGAGAAATAAATGACAAGGCTGAAGAAATATGATGGACTGAAAGGGAGGTTTTCTTTGGACTGAGATCCAAAGGGGAACTTATTGAACAAGGAGCTTTATGAATCTCTGAGAATATTTCTTCACTGATAGTGCTAGGCGCTATACTTTCAACATGTGCATTCTTAGCTACAAGCCTTTCTTGCAGAGGTACATAAGATTGTTTAGGCTTACCTGATCCTGATGCTCATTTTTGTGATATCTTGCTTTGCTTGACAATCTTCTCAAGGTCAGGCACTAGGTCAGTTGGTGATTTCTGAGGATTTCTCTGAGTGTGTCTCACAAACTAAGCTAGAACTGTGATGTGGAGTCGCCAAAAGGTTCGTCCTCCAGTAGGGTTGCCAAATAGAAGATTACAACCAAAAATGTGTCCAGACTCTCTCAATCATCAAAGCTGGATCTGTGTCGTTCTCCCAAGGAAAATTAACTTCAATCTCCTCTCCCCGGCAGCGGCGCCAATTATGTTAGCATTCCAAGAAACTCTCCTAGATTGTAGCTCGGATATGCCTGGTAACATATAAATTCAACTATTGTTGTAGGTTTAATGAAAGGAATGATGGTTGCTTCAACCTAGATAACCACTTCTACATCGTTTCACTCCAAACATGTGTGAACACCCTTAGACTACAAGGCTTTAGACCACCAATGCTCACAGTTTGAGGTATTAAGTGAATATGAAGAATACTAACCACACTAGCAGATGCACAATACCATGTGATGGCCAGCTGCAGCTAGTAAAGAAACCTGTAAATCTAATCTACTAATGCAAAGATAGGATGACAGCTCTCCGGCATTAGATAGAAAGAAACCTGAGTAACTTGTTCAGTGATACATTCAACATTTTAACAGAGAGATAAGATGACAGTTATCTAGTGCTAAGCATCAAGAGATTAAGAACACAGCATATCAGGTACAAGCTTGGAACGGAGGAGAATGGAAAGTGAGCAGTTAACAGGAAAAGAAGCTTGTATTAGCTAAAAATGAAGACGAGACGCTGCAAGTGACAAAATGTCTATAGTCTCTAGAAGTTGAACCTTACATCAAATGCCAACATTGATTACATCTTGCTTTTGGATATTTATAGATTTACATTACAAGGGCACTTGGCCGTTTAGGTATGGAGGGTCATAATCGACCACCAACTGCATTTAACTACCTGATGGAGTCTCTAAATGAGGTTACTTGATTCAGTGGGTGAATCTGCTCTGTTCAAGTGATGTGTTGTCCTCTTAGGCGGTTGGAGTGCTCGTACCGATGGAGTCTATGACTGATAAATTCAGTTACAGAGTCATGCTAAGTCCTTTTCTCCCTTGGCCATGCTTTCTATTAAATATGGTTGTTTTGGGTCTGACTGTGACTGATGATGGCGGCGCTGGTCATCTCTTTCTTTGGGCAACAAAATGGTCAGAGGACGTGGAATGCATGGGTAGGTGGATGATTTGGGTGAGAAGAAAGAATGACCATCGGATCGGGGAAATGAACAGCGAAGATGGCTCGATGGAGGCTATCGGGCGAGGTGAGAGCGAGGTGAGTTGGGGCCATTGGATCTTCAGCGAACATATCGGACGGTCACCGGGCTACTGATCTGCACGGGATTTAATGGGCGGGGCGGATTGGTTGGGCAGTAATGGTTTCCATCGCACCCCTTTCGGGCATAAAGTGGTAAATGCCCGGGGTCGTGCGATTCCATTCAGCGATCGACACATAGCAGTGAATGAGAAAGAAAAATCGTTCTCTTCACCCGCTAACGCTCGATTAAGTTGCTGGCATGATGAAGGCGAAGACCATCAGATCTTGGCAGACATGATTTGATGGTGGGGAGTGGTAGACAAGTCACCTTTATCGGATGCGACGGGAGTTGTTGGATCGGTGGGGAATGATCAAATAGCGAAGAAATTATGAGGGGTTTATGAGCGCGTGAAGGCGTATGGGTGAGGTTTTATGGTGGGTTTGGGCTTTGCGCTGAGAACTGGGGCTAAAAGGGACTTTGTCAAATTTCAGAGGGTTTATTTAGGGAATGGAAAGGGTTTAGAGGTGAGCAGGGCAGAGGAAAAAGAGGAAAAGTGACCAATGTGAGCTTCCCTTTGAACGTAGCCAATCAGACTATGATCTTTTCTGACCTTAGAAAATCAGCGTTGCATAGCAGAGCTAACAGTTTTCATCAGTCCTTTTGATGTAGCATTTGCTTCCCAAAACTTTGAAGTATTTTATAGTAGGAGTCTTACCATACCAAAGTTCATGAGGAGTTTGAGTGATGTTTACCCGAATGTTTGTTTTGTTGAGAATAGTGACGACAGCGAATGTAGCTTCACCTGAGAAGGTTGCAGGAGTTCCAGACTCATCTAGCATAGCCCGACCCATTTGTTGAACAATTATGTTCATCCTTTCTACCACTCCATTTTGCTGAGGTGTCCTTGCGATGGAGAATTCCCTTTTTATTCCATGTTCTTCACAAAAATCAAAAAATTCATCTGAGGTAAATTCTCCTCCTCAATCAGATCTGAGACATTTGATTTTGCGATCTGATTCATTTTCAACTAAAGCTTTGAAAGCTTTGAAATTTTCAAATGCTTCATCTTTATGCTTTAGAAGTCCTATCCAACACATTCTTGAAAAATCGTCAATGAACAATATAAAATATTCTTCTCCACGGGGTGACTTTTTCCTTGATGGTCCACATAAATCAATATGAACAAGTTCAAGAGGCTTACTAGATGATCCTTCCTTTTCAGGGAAATGTGCTCTGGTTTGCTTACCAAATTGACATGATTTGCATATTGTATTTTCTAGAATGTGGATATTTGGAAGATCACGAACCGCTTGGTATCTGCATGCTTTTCTTATTTGAGGGAAGCTTAGATGCCCCAGTCTTCTATGCCATAGCCAGTGTTCATCATTTTTGCTTAGATAGCACTGTTGTTGTCCTCCCTTGAGAATGTACAAGTTCTTTGGAGTTCTTACACCTTTGATCACTATTTCTCCTATATCAAGCTTACGAACAACACATCCATTTGATCGAAATACTACTTCATTTCCTTGATCACACATTTGACTGACATTCAATAGATTATGCTTTAGACCATCAACATACATAACATTCCCATCTTGAACCTTTTCTTTTAAGAGAACAGAGCCTTTACCTTTAATGACTGTAGGAGTGTCATTTCCAAATGATACCTTCTTTTCCTTTTCTAAGGCATTATATGACTGAAGTTTTTCTTTGTCACCTGTCATGTGTTTTGAGCATCCACTGTCAATGTACCACTGATTTTCTTGTCCTTCTGCATACAAGGCTATACCACATCTTTCTATTTGCGGTTATTTCTTTCTCCATGTTTTGGGACCTAATGAAGTTTGCTCCTTCTGAAATGTTTGCCAAAAGTTACTCCTGCATTCAGAATCTTCATGACCGAAGTTGTTACAGATAGAGCATTCTATTTCTTTTTTGCTGAAGCAAGAGTCGATCCTTCATTTTCATTAATCCAGAAAATATTTTATATATTGTACAAACTTCCACCCGTCGCTGTGGACCCAGGAAAATTAAATTGCTAACTGCCTTAGGCATGAACCTCCAACCCTACAAAGGTAACCTCCTAACCCTCAGAGAACAAACAATGTTTGTGCCAAAAGGACAGAAGAACTTGTGAAAATCCACAAAATTTACCACGCATATGCTCCTTGGACTTACATGTATAATCAGAACCATCCATTGTCCTCGCACAATCCAACAGCAAAGGAAGATATCACCCAGCGAAGACATTCGGTGTTTAACGATCCATCCCACCAAACTGCCCGATCATTCCTGTCCATAGATCCGCTTAGCAAAATCCGACAGTTGAGAATAATATTGCATGGTTCAAGGTCTCTAGACATTAGTGTGCAATGGGGGCGGTATTCATTTCCACCCCCTGCCACGTGTAGGAAGTTGATTGGAATCGCTTCCAATTCGCTAAAACCATATTCCACTTGAGAGCCATGCAATCAAGAAAAAACCACCTGGGAAGCAGTTTTGCCTCCCAAAAATGGAAATTAGGAAAATTATGGCTGCCGGAAGAGACAAGATTCCTGTCCCTTGCAACCTTTCTACTTTGCCTGAACCTGAAACCATGGAAGGTTCGGATCCTTTCCACTAGTTAACCACCCGATAAACTGAGAAATCTGGTCAACCTACACCGGGGATTTCTGAGGCCGATAGTGGTCTGCCTCCTAGCAAGGACCAGTTTGAAAAACAATACTGAGTCATTATGATATCTATTCATTTCGAACTTGCCTCCTTGGCTTTGTTTCGAAACACTTCCCTTTCCTCTTCCGCTTGATCGTAACAAAGTGCTTTTAGTCTGCTCTGAGGCAACTCCTGCCACTCCATCGAAACCCTACATTCTGTACAGCTCACACCTTGGTTGGCCAGAATATCCGCCAGTTTATTGGCCTTCCTACGAACATGGTTGAAACTTACTGTGTGAATTCCTTGGAGGTGACCCTGAATTCTTTGGAAAACCTGGATTATCCTCTAGTGTTTTGAGACTTTCTCTGGCACTGTTCCACAACTAATTCTTTTCACTGAGTTGATGATTAACTCAGAATCCGCTTCTATGATTACATTTAAGCAGTTTTCCTGCTTCAGAAACTATAAGCATTGCTGCAAAGCCATTAATTCAGCCATGTTGTTGGTGGCTCTTCCTAAATGGAAATGGAAGATGAAGAGAATGTGTCCTTCTTCATCCCTTAAAACCCCTCCAAAACCAGCAGTTCCTGGGTTGCCTTTTGAAGCCCCATCAATGTTGCATTTCAGAAAACCTTTCGGGGGAGGATGCCAGAAATCCTTCTCAGTTTCCATTGTGAATACTTTCCTATCCAGGTCTTGAGTAATAAGCCCCTGCATACCCAACTGCTTGAGAATTCTTAAATCAACCTCTGAGGGAGGATTCTTAGGGTGCTTATGCACTGTGGCACCAACCGTCTCCTTAAGCTATTTTAAGATCAGCTCAAACAGGCGATGAGAGGGATTCTTTTCATCCTTAAATATTCTCTTGTTCCTTTCTTTCCAAACATTCCATATAATGAAGCTTGGCGTTAGGGCCCAAGCCGAGCTAAGAAATTCATAATCTGAAAAGTTTCTTCTCCAATTGTTTTGGGTATTAATGATACTCCCTTTATCCCTATCGGTCTATTGGAAAATGGTGGCAAATGTATCCCATAACCTGGAGGTGAAAATGAAACTATTGAGTATATGCTCCATTGTCTCCTCTTGTGCTTCACAGAGCTGGCATATGGAAGGCCCTAGAACACCCCTCTTCCTAATATTATCCCAAGTCAAGATTTTCTTGTGATGAACCAACCACATGAAGAGTTTGATCTTCATCCGCCCTTGGTGCCTCCAAAGGTTCTGCCAGACCCTATTTGGAACATTGGAATCCAACTCAAGGAGAATACTTTTTACTTCCTTAAGATTAAAGGTGCCTTCTTTATTGTTGCCCCATCTTAGTTGGTCCTACCCCCCTGTTACTAAGATCATTCTTTGTTCCAACATTCTCATAAGTGCTTCTGCTTTTGTTTTCAAGGGGTTGTCATCCCTGCGATCTATGTTTCTCCAGATTCTCCACTTTCTTGTATTATGAGTATGATCCCAGAAATCATTTACCTTAGTTAATCCTTGGGTATCTATCTCGTGCTTAAGGCCCAGATTGTCCTCTTTTAACAGTGTTGGTTCTTGTTGCCATTTATCCTCCCAGAATAGTGCTAGATCTCCCTCTCTAATTTCCCAGAAACTATTATTTTGTACTAGAACTCTGTTCTCCCAGGCTTTATTCCAGATGTATGAGCCCTTTATATTTCCAGACATTCTTATGAGATCACTAGTTTGCCAAGAGCTGGCATATTTTTCTTTCTAGATACTTGCCCATTGAGCCTTTGGATCTTTAACCCAACGCCACCAAATTTTGGCCCATAAAATGTTGCTAAGAATCTCCTGATCATCCAAGCCTAGGCCCCATGGTTCTTGGGTCTACAGATTTTTTCCCATGAAACTAAGGCCCATTTCTTGTTTGTCTCCTCCTTACCCCAAAGAAAGTCTCTTTGGATGTTTTTGAATTGACGTAAGACTCCTTTTGGAGCTGGGAGAGCTGATAACATGAAAACAGAGATTGATTGAAGCACAGCCTTTGTGAGAAACAACCTACCAGCCAGATTTAAAGATCTGATGGTCCATTTTATGATTTTATCCTACATCTTGTTGACCAACGGTCCCCAAATGCTCTTGTGCATCGATTTAGCAGTTAGAGGAACTCCCAAATATTTTGAAGGGAGAGAATCCCTCTGAAAGCCTACAATTCTGGAGATATTTCTCTGAATAGAAATATTGGTATTAAAGAAAAAGATTTTTGATTTGGAGAGATTAACTTCCATACCTGTAGCTGTCACACAGAATGAGTTGATCTTGCGGACAAGATAGACCTTCCTAGAATCTAACGATATCTAGTGACAAGCAAGCCAATCAAAAACTATCTTTCTCTAAATATGCATTCATAAACAAAGGCAATCAAGTGTTTAGGCCTACCTTGGATCCAATGCAAGTTTGTGGAAACCTCGCTCCTTTGATCCAAATGAGCTCCCTTGTTGCGAATCTGCAAACACAAACAAGCAAACAAATTAAATAGCACCTGAAAAGCCAATATCATAAAACATACTTAACATGATGATCAAGGAATTCATGAAACAAATGACATAAGACACTTTGTTGAGAAAAATGAATCTGATTGTATTAATTCAAATGAAGAAGAACTTTACAACGTGTGCCTTCATGCTGTACAAGCTCCTCCCAGGGTCCAACAAGAAGTCTCCTCTATGACAAGTTTCACTCTCTTCCCAATGAAGCCAAAAAGGTATGTGATCTCTCCTCTCAAGCTTAACTAGGAAGACTCAATTTCACCAGCATTTACCCTCAAAAATGTTCATCTTCTAACCTCCCTAGCAACCAGCCCAATGCCTTAATTTATAGTGCAATGGAGGGAAGTTACTAGGTCCCCCTTCAAAGGGATAAAGCCCTCCTTCAAAGGGATAGCTCCTCTCATCAAGGGATTAGCTCCTTCTCTTTTGGGATGCATGAACCACCTGGGAGCGCTCAATCCACGTCAAAACTCCTTCTAGAATCATCTAGAATTAACCCAAAGTGAGTTTTTTAAGATAAACTTGCGCCTTTTTGACTTTCACAGGGGTCCGAACCCACTCCCTTAGGGACAGAGCGGGCAGGTCCGCAGTTTTTGTGAACAAGGGATACGGGACCGCAGGTAACATTGAGAGAAAGTGCAGAACCAGAGCTTTGTTGATTTTTAATGTCTTTCTCTCATTTTCAAAGCTTGACTTGAAGAGCTGAGGTCTGAGACTTGCTTAGGAGGACAGTATAAGTGTTGATAGACCCATACTGACTGCAGATAGTCATGGTGATGATATTTTTGTGTAACAGTAGCCATGGCAAAGTCATTCAGGATTTGTTTGTAGGCCAGAGCTTCTTTGACTGTGGGGATTCCCTGTAACATGGTATCATCTACAAATTGTTGATGAGTCAGTGCCTGACCATTCTCAGTTAGTTGAAGGCCTTTAATCTTACCCATTACTTTAGCATGCTTGATAGCCCAACCAAGTCCTTCCATCATGAGGATGAAAAGAAAGGGAGAGAGTGGGTCTCCCTACCTGAGGCCTCTTGAAGGAATAAAAATCTCAAAGGGAGAGCCATTAACCAATATTGAAAAGCAGGAGGAAGTCACCAGGCCCATAACCCATCTAACCCAGTTATGATCAAATCCAAAAGCAGTAAGAACTTTCTTGATATAGGTCTAGTTCACCTTATCATAAGTTTTGGATATGTCCAGTTACATGATCATTCCAACCTGCTTCTTTCTAGTTAACGAGTGAACCACCTCGTGAGCTTGAATGATGTTATTTAGAATCTATCTGCCTTCCACATAACCTGATTGTTCCCCTAAAACTAGAGTAGGAATTACAGGTTTGAGTCTGTTGGCCACTACCTTGGATATTATCTTGTATACCACATTGCATAAAGCTATGGGTCTATACCTATCAGATGTTTGAGCATTGTCCTGTTTAGGGATCAGGGAGATGAAGGAGGCATTGAGCACTTTCAAAATAGTTTTGTTCAACCTGGAATCCTCCACTACATTCAAAATATCATGTTTAACAATATTCCAGCAAGCTTTAAAAAAATCCACATTGAAACCATCTGGGCCTGGTGCCTTGCCACTCTGCATATCTTTGAGGACCTCACTGACCTCCTCTTCAGTTACCGGCTTGTTAAGGTTGAAATTGTCCTCTCTAGACACCAGCTTAGGTATACGTCTAGTAAAGTCCCTGATGAAATTCTCTCTATCTTAATTTTTTTCGTGAGTTATGCCTCTGAAGTGCTGAACTAACAAAGTTTCAATATCCTCATGGGAGATATGAAGCTCCCCGTCCTTGTCCTTGATCAAAGAGATCCTGTTGTGAGCTCTATTTGCCATGGTGGATCTGTGGAAAAATCTAGTGTTACGCTCTCATTCTTTTAGCCATTGAACTCTAGACTTTTGTCTCCAAAATATTTCCTCTTGTGTACACAAATTATCCCATTCTTGATGATGTTTATCAACTTGTTCACTTTTGACTTTATCAAAGCCTTCTGTGATCAGTGCTTGGTTGAGTTCTTGCATTTTGTTTTCAACAGATTTTATTCCCATAAAAATGTTGCCAAAATCATTCTTGTTCCAATCTTTAAACTTGAGCTCGATGTGCTTTAATGTTTTGTATAGAAGGAACTTTCTTGTTCCCTGAATCTGCAAATCTTCTAACCACAATTTTTCAATATTGTTGATGAATTTTGGGTGGGAAAGCCATATATTCTCAAATCTAAAAGGTGTATTCCTGGGAGTACTTATGCCCTTGATCTCCAGTTGGACCGGCCAGTGATCTGATCCTCCAAAGGGGAGAATTCTTGCTATTATTTCCTTATCTATGAGCATAAGATCCTATAAGATAATGAATCTATCTAACTTGGAGGCTACATGAGACTCTCCTCCTCTTTTATTGTTCCAGGTAAAGAGGCCATTGTTCGTATCAGTATCAACTAGTTTCATATTATCTGTAAAGGTTTGCAATGCTAAAGAGTCTTTACTTAGAGCTATGGTTCCCCATTTTTTCTCCGAAAGTGATTTGATCATGTTGAAGTCCCCTCCCATGATCCAAGGTATTCCTACAAGTCTACCCCTGAGATCCACAAGGGAAACCTAAGTTTATCATCTATTCTTTGACGGCCATAAACATTCGTGACCAGATAGGTATCCCTATATCCTATAGGCTGGATAACTACTAATAAATAGTTCCTAGATGCCTTAGCATCTATTATGCCAATTTTTGGGGGGTTCCAAAGAGTGAGTATTCCCCCTATTGTATTCTCTGCTTTGACTTCTAGAAACTCAAATATACTGAGCCATTTTCTATGTATTTGTCTTAACTTTTGATTGGAGCATTTTGTTTCCTGGATGTAGATTATATCCGGCATTGCTTGTTTCATTCTATTACTAAGAATTCACTATTTTATTTTACTACCTAGACCCCTGATATTCCAAGATGTGAACTTCATAATTAAATATTTGTAAAGGAGTAGCTGGCTAGATCTTTCATCTTACCTAAATCTATCATTAGCTTTCCGCATTCCATCAATAGCTTATTCTGCTTTTTTCTACCTCTTTTCTTTCCTGGGTTTCTAGCTGCTAATCCAGGAGCTGTTTTCATCATTTTCACACCTCCTTTATCCTACTTATCAATGTTTTTTCCTTTCTCCAACCTCTTAGCCTGATTTTTCCATAAAAACAACTATTGTATTCTATTGAGCTCTTCTTGAGGTAGCGATTCTACCTCACCCGTGGTTCCCTGTATCAAGAACCCTTCCAGATCTAGGTGTTCCCTGTCAAGAATCTCTTGTATCTCATGGTCCTCCAATTCCATTTCACTCTGGGTCATTTCCAGTTCTGCCTCACTCATCATAGTTTCTTTTTGTTTATCAATATCCTGAGATTGTTCATGGTTTTCTTCTCTCTCCTTCTCCCCAGGACTTCCTCCCATTGCTTGGTCTTCATTTGTTATCTCTTCATCCTCTTCAAGAACTTGGAACTTGTTCTAACTGACCTGTTGCCCTTCATTTTGATGTTACTTTGGCCTTCTTTTGCTGCCTTTTCCTCTATTTATCACTTTGTGGAAGCTATCATTGTCCTTCATTGTATTAGCTTTGCTCTTGTTTTCTACTTTACTGAGAGGGCAGTCTCTGAATAGGTGCCCATGTTCATGGCATCTATGACATCTTAATGGAATATGCTCATAGTCTACTGTTTTTGCACATTCTTTATCAAAAAGTTCCAAGATTACCTCATCCGGAAGAGCTCCGGATAGATCCATTTCCACACATATCCTTGCAAAGGAAGTATATTTTCCATTTCTTGTCGCTTCAGAAGCTTTAACAAAATGACCTAATTTATTGCCTATGGCAGTTAGCGATTCAGTTTTCCAATAATCAAGAGGTAGAGAATAGAGTTTTACCCAGACCGGGACCAAAGTAAAAGTCTCATGCTCTGGGACAAAATTCATCATCCATGGTCGCATATAGAGGCCTACTGCTGCATAGAAGTAGGGCCCTCCTTCAAACACTCTGTCTTTGTCTTCAATATTTGTGAACACCACAGTGAAGAATCCCTTTGACCCAAGATGTAGGTCAATGCTCCCTTTAGGTTTCCAGTGGTATTTGATCCATGTCTGTAAAGCTTTTTCAGTGGGCCATAATCCCATGAATTTACAAATGATAGCATAAGTCCGCATGTGATCCCTGTGCGCCTGCAGAGCAGGATCATTTAATACTACTCTGGGTGTGATCTTAGCTTTAGTTTTACAAGGTCCCTTTTCTCTTTTGTCTTTTTCTCCCTGTTTTTTGTCTTCTTCATCCTTGTCTTTTGTGCTATTATTTTCCTTGGTTTTGGTTCCATCTATCTCCTCTTCCATATTCCTTTTCCCTTCCTCAGCAGTACCTCTAGCATTTTCTAGAGGTTTCTTGCCTCTGATGGCCACGGCCTCCTTATAGGAGGGAGTGGAGCTCCCTCCTCTGCATCCCTTCATGTAGATCAACCCTTGCAATAATCTAAAACCCTAGCTGTTCACTCTGCTCTGCTCCCGGCTCCTCCCTATTTCAGTGATTGAATGTTTCATCTGCTCAGGATAATTTTTCGATAGAGCATTCTATTTCATTTTCAAGAGAAGAAAAGTTATTTTAGTTCCTTTTCATGATCCCAGTCACATTCCTTTGATTTTGTGCTTCTCTAGTCATAATGGTCTTGTAAGCAACACATTAAGCAGCTTTGTGTCCAAAGTTATGACATGAAAAACATTGGCCATTAAAGAAATTCCTGCGATTATCGAACCTACTGACCTGGTGATTGTAGTTTCCATTGACATTCATTCTTGAAGCAAATTGAGTATGATTTACCTAAGGTTGGTTGTAGCTTCTGTTCATCCTTGAAGTAGATTGAACCCGATTTACCTGGTGATCTACTTTATGCCTTTGCTGACGATTGTCAAACTGTTCACTTCTCCTTGCTGCATCAAGATAGCTTTTGGAGGTTGATGGCTTTTATGCTTGAGATGCTTCTTTAGTATATCCAAGACCTGTCTTTATTAGATAAGAACGCTGCACTTTGATAATTTCATCTAAAGTTTCTGATCTTAAAGCAAATCTGAGATTGAGAGCTTTTGTTTTCTCAATATCTTTTCTTAGACCCACAATTTCACATTCTAATTTTTCATTGTGTTTTTCCCTTTCAGCAAGTTGGAATGTCAGAGTATCTATAATCATATTCTTTTCTTCTAAACAAATTTTAAGTTTAGAAATTTCTTCATAAAGACCATCTTCATCTAAAGCATCCAAGAAATCATCATCTTCAAAAGCCATCAAAAGTATATAATCATTACCATGTTCATCTTCATCACTATTTGATAAACCATCGCTATCTTCATGCGTATAATAGCTCTTCTTACTTACATTCTGTTTTCTATTCCATTTTGTTGATTCCTTACCTTTATCAAGCTTATCTTTATGAGGACATTTGGCCACATAATGACTGACTCTTCCACAAGCAAAGCATTTGAAAGGTAGCTTACCTCTGAATCTTCCAGAACCTCGTTGAAGGTTCTTGACAAAGTTTGCTTCTTCCTCTCCTTCTGAAATATGTCCTGATTCATTGAGTTCTTCTCTTCCTGAAGCTTTGAATGTGGCTTCTCTCATATCTGATGGACCCCCTTTTCTCATTTCGAAAGCAGTTAGGATTTTGTGCAGCTGTGTCATAGTAATACTCTGAAGATTCTGCTTTTCCTCTATGGAAGAAACTTTTGATTCAAACTTAGAAGACAAGGATCTTAAAACCTTTTCAACTACAGTAACTTCTTTTATCTCTTCACCCAATTTTTTCATGCGATTAACAATCTCATCTATACGTAAGAAGTAATTAGCTATACTTTCATCATTATGCATTTTGAGAGTTTCATATTGAATTCTGAGAGATTGTAGTTTTTCACATTTTACCTGATCATCTCCTTCATAGCTTAGAACGATCTTGTCCCATATTTCTTTGGCAGTTTTGAGCTGCATAACCTTGACAAATTCTGATTGTGACAAACTCCCCAATAATGTATTGACAGCCTTGGCATTTGTTTCATAGTTCTTTTTACATACCGTATCTGTAGGAATTGCTGATGGAAATGTGTATCCTCCTTCCACGATTTCCCAAACATCTGTTCTAAGAGATTGAAGATAGGCTATGGTTCTTACCTTCCAATATACAAAGTTGCTCCCATCAAAGATTGGTGGTCTAATGGATCCCTCTCTTTCGTAGTGACTCATGATGATAGATCTTCCTTCAAGCAATCAAGCTTCTTCTGAAGAACCTGGCACTGATACCAATTGTTGGAAATAATACTGAGAGGGGGCGGAGGGGGGTGAATCAGTATTAGCAAGTCAATAATATTTCATTTCCATATTCTAATTCATATATGCTTCTTCAGTTAATGAAACTTGCGTGTATACGCAGATGTATATAAGGCAACTAGTGTATACAGTGTAAAATTATAATTTAGTTAATTCTTCATAAGTTGATCTTTAATCTGTGCATTAGAACCATATAAACAGTAACTAGGAGCAGTAAAAATAGAATAGATAGTCACACACATGAACACAAGATATAAGGTGGAAACTCAATGTGGGTGAAAACGACCTGCTGCAATCGTCTCTATCTTTCTTTTAATAAGAAACTTCTTTTTACAATGTTTTGTATTGGTGCAGTCTTATACCAGTACATAGGCTTCTACCTGCAGAAGTCTACAAACTTCTCTCATTCTCTAGCTTCTCCTGGAAGGGAGCGACAACCCCCTAGCTCTTGTACTAGTTGATGTACTAGTATGTAAGTGCTGACCTACAAAAGGCTACAACCTTCTCTTTTCATCCAAGGACCACGTTTCATAAATTTTCAAACTGGATCCATCAATAATATCAATCAAACATCAAATATATCTACATCAACCAATCTCCTTTGCACCAACCAAAAAGTGAATCAAACAATCACTTCTCTGAATGTTGTAACCAGAACCCAAACCAGAACCCAAACCAGAACCCAAGCCAGAACCCAGAACACTGCAACAGCAATCAGAAGTAGCTAAAGCATATTTTATGAGGTGTACGCTACTTCAATGTGACGAACCTACGTGCATACGCACTTGTATCAAGGAAAACCTATGTATACGCACTTTTGAAATGTCGAACCTGCGTGTATACGCGCCTTTGCTATAAGGAACCTGCGTACAGATCTGTAAATGATGGTTTAACCTTTACAATTATTCAAACATCAGATATACCTAGATCATCATATTTATAGATTATGACATGTGCCAATTATTAAGATAAAATATCAAAACCACACAAAGATACTTCTCTTCAAGCCTTAAGATCTTGACCCATAAATAGAAATTATTCTTCATCAAGCGCTCAGGTTCATCCTTGATTCAGATCCAGCTATGCACCATAACCCAATAACCTGTAATCTAGATCTTTCTCTTCATTAGATATGCAATTCGTAAGTGCCATTGCCTAATGTTCTTCTCCTCCTTTTATAGTCCTAGGCCTTACTCAATACCATGGACCAAAACCACTTAGAACCAATACCGTGGACCGAATACCTAGGGTCAACACTTTAGATCAAATACCATGGATCAATATCAAAATACCATGGATCAAATACCACAAACCAAAATTTAGTTTTCCAACATGTACGCACCTTTCCCTCCGTGAAAGTGCATGTGTACACATACGCACCTTTTGTTCAATGAACCTGTGTGTATACACAGGTTGGTCAAGATGAACCTGCGTATACCTTTCTTTCTTCATTCTAAGTGGCCTGAACTGTGATTTGTCATCTGAGAGAGTTGCCATCAAGTACAACACCTGTATTACCTGTATCATAATGCTAAAATATGATTTTGTATAAAATATCGATTTTTATTTTATCTCTTTTTCAGACTCGTAAAAAATAAACAAAAAAGGAACCCCACTGGAGTCATCTTTCAACTCTTTTCTGACTCTTGAAATATGAAAAGATTCTTGAGTACTTGTCTTTTCAAACTCGTAAAAGTAAATGAAGAGACATCTACTCAGTATAATTTTAACCCTTTTCCAGACTGAGATAGACTAATGCAAAAAAAAGGAATACCTTGGTCACATGTGACTAAGGAGTTCTCTTAAATATTGTTTTCTACCTTTTCAGATTCGAGAGACTACCTATGAAAAGGGACCTCTGGAGTTTTATTTTTTCCTCTTTTTCAAACTCTCTAAACGTGAAAAATGTGTCGAGTTAGCCCTATGTCAAGATCGTAAAACTAAAACGACAAAGGACTTGTCACCATGATGAGATCAAGCTACTCCTTCCTAGGGATTATTATAAATACTAGGATGGATTCATCTAAAGGATGAACTTATATGAAAGCATATGGTATCCTCTTCAAGCTTGAGACTAAAAATAAAGTGGTACTTGCTAGAAATAGTGGGGAAAATTGGAAGGAAACATATATTCTTTATTTCGTATAAAAGGCAGCATGTCACTCTTGAACGTGACACTTATATGTATCTCATGTCGTGTTTCAGTTATCCTCACTTCGTCACTTTCCTTGCTAGGTTTGGGGAATCCATTTGCCTCTCATTTGATTATATATTGTCACCATGACCTCTGATCCTATTTTAATTAAAATATTTCCAAATCCTGGAGTCGTGTCGCTGATATGTTCAAGAGAAGTCCCACCTGCAAATTCAAACCACTTATACCCTGTTTGACTCTTTCTACAAAAATATTGAATCACTCTTGCCAACTCTACAAAATCCTATGTTTTGTGTCGATGATGTGGGAAACATTATGGCCCTCCTTTGATGGATCACTTCCTATCGACTCCAACTCATTATCCAGGAAGATGATCTAGAAACTCCCTTTTAGTACCTTGGAGCTTTCATGCCTCAATGGTAGGTTCCTCGCATTCAACGATAGGTTCACATCATTGACCGGTAATCAGGTGGTTTCTACCATGTTCAACTCTGACACATCTATTCACATGGTGGGATTTGTACGTTGGTTGGATCGAGACATAGATGAAGACCCTAGGTTTCGTTTGATAAATTTAGGCTGCGTGGAGTTATTAATTATTCATTATTGTAAACATGATCCTTTCTATTCGGATGGCTACGTCCATGTCATGGATCCATAAACATAATCCTTTCTATTCGGATGGTTGTGTCTATGACGTGGATCCATGTATTGTCAGATTCCTACTCAGATATGTATTGTCAGGCATACTTATCTTCATCTAAATGAAAAACATTGTTCAATGATGTTAGGGTTGTGGGAGGTCATGAGGATGGGATTGGGATGCTATGGTGCTGGTTGAAAAACAAGAAAATGATTCAGTAGTGTTGTGGGTGTGGGCTCAATTAAATGTGGGACTCCTGGGTATGTGGCAAGGAGTGATGATGCCTTGAACATCTTTGGCCCTACTTCAGTGAAAGATGCAATCAAATATCTCTGGGATCCTATGAAGGGTAATACACCATCGATGGTGGTGGATGTCTTCTTCTCATAGTATGTGCGTTTATCTATTTTAATGGTCTTCACGTCATGGGGGAGCATCATGATATGAAATATTGAAGTTGCTACTCGAGTCATGGCATACATGTAGCTATGACCTAACAGGGTATTGTAATCTAGCTTGGCATCGAAGACCTCAATGTCTATGATAATTGTTTTGCTCACAAGCTCTAACGGAACATCTTGAAAAGGTCTTATGGGGACCAAGGGGCACCCATCGTATGCCCTGAGTGTAATTTGTGATGCAGTGAGCTTGGGGGATCCTAGTTTCTACCAAACTGATTTAGACATGATACAGGTACATTCCCCCTTATCAATGATGTAATAATGGATGTTGATATTCCAAATGGTGACTGGAATTTGGAAGGCAACTATCAATGGAAGGTGTGGTGTAGCATTATCCAAATTGAAATCCATTAAATGTGAATTGAAAGGGTTGATTATGCCTACTGTGGAAAGGAGGGATTTTCGCTAGGTTAGGCAAGTTTTCAAAACTTCCATTGTTGACATAGTTGACGGGGATTGAGCTATATCATTGACAATGTTATAATTGTGAGATGCCTTTGAATTATGTCCTACACAATGTAGCGACATTTTGATCATTTGTGGGATGGTTTCTACAGGGGATCGAGGTGACGTCAAAGGGGTCATAGTGGTAGCTCTAGTTGATGTGGAAGGGTTGGTTTCTGGAGGGGTTCCATAATCTCGATTTCGTGTTGGCAAGAAAATATCTTCTCCAACCATGAAAATGTCACGATTGTTTGGGTTATTAGAATTTCCCTCACTTTGATTTTGATACTTATGGGGGGAAAATTCATGTTTGGTGTTCACTACTCCCTAGTGTGGGAAAGAATTCTACATGACTGCAGGTTGTTGAGTTGGTCTTGACTGCCCCTTAGCTTCTTTCATCCTCTTTAACTCGGGGAGTTGAGGGAAATGATGGGTGTAATGCCCATATTCCCCACAAATAGCACAAGTGTGATTAGTCCTTAGACTCATGTTTAGGGAATATTTTAGGGGCTAATATTCGTAGGTGGGCTAAATTTTTATTTTTTTTTTCCCAAAAATAGATTCGCCAATTTCCATTTTTCCCAAAAAATTATTCGCCCAAATTTTATATGATAAAATTATTTTACCTTAAAAATCACCAATTTTTTTATAGAGACTATATAAAATCATTAGAAATTTGAATATTTTTACAAACATATCGCTAAACATTTTATAGTTTGCATGTTATGGACTAGTAAGATTCGCCAAGGTTTCTAAACTTTAAGATAAATTTCCATCCTTAAAATTTTCCCTGCTCATGTTCTTGTTCTGCTTTTGTGGGTTGTTATTATTTTGATTCTGGTTTTTATTTTGGTTAGCAGGATTGCCTCTAGCTGGTGCTCATGGAGGTTGTTCTTGGTTGTTTCCCCTTTGTCCAGGTTCCCCTTTCGGTTTGTTCTTTCCTTTTTTCTTGTTCGAATTCAAAGGGTTTGTTTTGTTCAGTTGTTCAAATAACTGTTGTTGTTGTGGGAAAGAAGGTTGCACAAAATTAACCCTGACATTAGGTTAAGCCTTGGGATTGGTCGTTCAAGGTGTTGGGAAAGGGTAGTAAGGGTTCCCTTGTCTTGGTTTAGTGTAAGCAGTTTGGGAAGTGAACACCACCTTTGTGACACGTGGAGGGTACTAGCTACCCTGCATGGGAGGATATTGGTTACCCTCAATGGTAGGGTTTTTAAAGGGTGTAGGCTGATTGGGATGATATCCTGAATTGGTTGAAATTTGAACTATAGGTGGAGCACCATAGGACTGGAAATGGATTTTTCCATTGTACACATTTCCAAATTGTTGGAAAGTGTTTTCGAGTTGATTCTGGGTGATGGTTCCAATCAAACCATCTGCAACACTTGATTCCCCCAGTTTATCATGTCCAAAGGATTGTAATCGAGGGGCATCAGGTAGAATGTAGTAAAGGTACCCCAATTGAGTGTAGATGAGCTCAAATTGTTGAGATTTACTGATAGCCTCTTCTTCCGATTGTGGCATTATTGTGGCCACATATTTTTCTATTGCTACCAAAGGATATTTTAGAAAGAATTATAGGTGGAGGTCCTTTTTTACATTCACTTTGCATAGGCTACGATGCTTACACTACTCATGGACATGGTTCGAGATATGTGTGGAAGTGGTTTGCCGAAAGTGGGTGAGTAATTATAAACCTATATCATGGAAAATTGGGAGCTGAAAGAAGGTGAAAAATGAATTAGCTAAGGAGTCAAAGTGTTATAGCTCCAAACATCACCCTTGGTATTTGTGAAGCTTGGTTTATGGCCTAGGGCAACCCCTCCTTCCAAACTTGGTCCAAATATTTAAAAAAATAGTGTTTTACTCCTTGTACACTACTTTTCCCTGTGATAAAAGCGTGTACACATGGGTTAGTCAATACCCAACCCACATATATGTGTTAAAACACTTAAAAAAATTAAATTTCCTTAACTATGGGCGGAGTTCACGGGTTTTACCTATTGATTACCTCCTAGTGCCCATGGCCCAACTGTTTCCCAACTAAAAAACTAATTGGGAGAAGTATAAATAGACTTCTATGGGAAGGCCTTAAGGAGGAGAAGAGATAGAGTTATTATACTGAGATTATCCCCTGACTGAGTCTGAAGTATCCCTGTGCTTCAAGCACTTCCCCAAGTTTTAGGAAACCCTTGTTTCCTTGAGTGTTGATATTCTCCCACTTGCTTGAGATATCATGGTATTGGTTATGGAAGGAGGTTGTTGAAGACTGGGACTGGACAGACCTAGAGGATGGTTCCGCTTGGAGCCGGAAGAAGAAGACTCAGGTGAATTCTCTCCATGTTTATTATAGTTTTCTACAATAAAAAGAAATGTTGTCTTGTTCCTGAGATTGACCTTGTTTATGCATCAGATGTTGTTGTAATTCATGTATGAATGTCATTTGTATGTATAACTAATCATCTTACTTATATGATATAAAGTTGATTTCATTAAAATTCTTTATCTATATGTTCCTATGTCTGTTCAGACTGGTTGATTTGCAAATTCGAAGATCATCAAGAGTTGCGGAGGGTATGAACCCTGCACGAACTACCCAAATGAAGGACATCTGGATATGTTCATCCTTGCATATTTTGTTTATTTAAGCATGTTTCCTTAGTTGTATGCGTGTTTCTTGTTGTAGATTACTCTTGCTCTATTGGGGTTCTAACCCAAAGCCCTAGGGTACTTATTCCTGTAATAGAATTGGCGACTCCACTGGGGATAACAATCTTGTTATTCCTAGTTTGGGTTGTTCAGTGTTAATCAGGGCTCAGTTCTTGGTTTGCTTGTTGTGATAGTATTGCCTACTCCTGTAGGAACTCAGACCTCAAGTCTGATCTTTTTTATCAAGCCTTGTTTTTTATTTTTCTTGCAAAACTCAGTATACACACCTTTGTCTATTTATAGTAGTGTACACACGCTTGTTTTTGTGAAGTGAAACCACGTGTACATGAGTTTATTTTGTCAGAAGCGCGTGTACATGCACCTGTGCTTGAACACAGTCATGTATACCATTTTTTGCATGGTTTTTTCAAATCTTTCTGCCCGGAAAGATTTGTTTCTTGGTCTGTTTGGTTTCTGAGTGGTCAGTTTCTGTCTTTAGAATTTAATTATTCAGTGAGCTTACTATTTTGAATTCTCTTCTGCTTTGAAATGTTTTGCCCTAGGTTTGCTTTTGACTGAGTTTTATGATTTGTGTTTGAACACACAAGACTTCTTATCGATCTTATTGATTGTTCTGGTCTTCTGAAATAGCAGATTGTCTTCAATCTTTGTGTCAAGCTTGATTATTGGTCTACTTGCTTTGTTTTCCATCATTTCTTGGCCTTACACCTTTTCTTGCTTTCTGAAAGTTTATTTTTGATGAATTTGAAAGGGTTTCTTTCCTAACTTCTTGGTCAGTTTCTCAAAGCTCTTATGTTGCTTTTGCATCCTTTAGTGCAAGTGAAGCCCTTTTTGTTCAAGTTTTCATTTGTGTTGAGTTGGCAGCTTACAAAGTTTCCTTGTGCTTTGCTTTTGGTCTTTGATTCTTTGGTGGCATTTTGAGTGCTTTTTGAAAAGTTGTTTCATTGTTTCTTGAAAAAGAAAAGTTCTTAAAAAACATTGTTTTTGCTTTCTTTTGCTGAGTTTGATTTTTGTTTCTTTGGTTTTTTGAAAGTGAATTGTGATTTTTCAAGATTTGCCTTTCTTATTTGGAAGAAAGTTTGTATTTGAAACTTGCATTCTTTTCAAACACTTAAGTTGGCTTATTAAAACTTATAAACAATTGCTTTCATTTCTTTTTAGAGTAATATAGAATCTTTCATTATCATGTACACCTTGCATTAAGGTATTTTTGCATTATTAAAACATCAATAGTCTTTTTAGTTTTTGTGAGTGTGAAGTTTTCTATTAGAAAAGAAAAGGAAGAAGTTTTTTGCTTTATAGAAGTTTCTTAGAACCCAAGTAGAAATTGCTTTTCATCAAAGAACAAACAATTGCATTTCATATAAGTTAGTTTTTCATTAATTTATTTTGTGTCATACAAACACCATCGGTTTCATTTCCATATTGTCCCTTTGACTTAAAAGAATAGCCACTTAAAATCAAGTGCTTAATAAAATAAACTAGAACTTTTTGTATTATCATCAGAATACACCAACAAGTTTTAGGTTTATTTAGGGCCTTGGATTAGGCGAGAGGAGAGTAAACTTTCCAAGGCCACTATAAATTGTAAAACATACAAGTTTGATTAAAGAGTGAAATCCAATAGCGTTAGGGAGACTGGGAAAGCTCCATGACTGGGAGTTAAGCACGAAGGTTCATGAAGATAAGGACGAGAGATACCCCCTCTCTTACTTGTCAGATCTTACCTCATGACTGTTCCACCTAGCTTCTAATACGAGTTGGTGTCTTTAGTTGCCTATCCTAGGGATCTACACAGGTGGCTATGGAGGGGAATCCCGTGGCACTTGAGGTTGACGTTGCATCACGTTCAGCAGTACTTCTGGAGGGCACCCTTGCGAAGCTTGGGGGCTTGCACCGGCAAAGGATGTTGTCTGGAGGTCAGCATAACTACCTCTGATACCTTCGCTAGTAGACCTGGGGCGTAATTACCCCAGTCTATTTTCAGAATTCCCTTATTAATAATTTTCTTGTTTTTGGTGTTCGGTCCTAATCACCCAGAGCAGAAATACTTGGAAGTTGTTTGATTGTTGATCTCTTTAGGGACATTTTTAGTGCGTGTTTTGTGCTCCTAGTCGGCCTAGATTTTAATTTTCTCGAGTCTTTAAGTAGATCTTATAAAAATAATTCAAATTGGCTAACCGACCATCTCGACGGTCTCGAAGACTTCATGGGATTTCACCTACGAATCCAGAGCCTTCTCCTAGAAGGCGTAGGAGCGATTCTGCCAATGGTTTTCAACAAGTGGCAGCAGGCACATCGAAGATTGATCCTCTGCTTGGGGGCATTAGTTCACAAGATAGACCTGGTACTACCATAGAGTTAGAGAGGAACACACCAGTTCTTTCTCGAGTACTCTTCCAGTCGGAAGATAGTATTGAAGTAGAAGAGCTTTCAGAGTCGATTGCAGCTTCGAATTCTCCTCTCCCTCCTGATCATCCAAACGTATTGCTATATGTTGGAACTCTAACTCATAGGCCTTCGAGCCTAGGTCCACATACATTTATCCCTTCAATGACCACTGCTGGAAGCATGGCATCCACCACGAGTGTTGCGAGCATGCAGAATCCCATATATGTGCAAGGGGGAGGAACTATTTCCATCCCTTCTAACACTCCCAGCACATCCTTATTTGGGTCTACTTCCATTCCGTTGATGAGTGGAAGTTCTCAAGCTAATGCATCCAGTTTTGGATTTTTCCCTTTTGGGATGCCCTCTCAAGGTATTCCTTCAGTTCCATTGAATATACCATCAACCGCCTCCACATCCATGATGAGTGGATCAGCTTCTTTTCAGGGTTTCCCATTTGGAAGTGGTCATATACCACATTCCAATCTGACAGTAGGGTCTATGCCTTTTCCTTTCACAAGTCAAGGCAGTAACCCCTTTCAGAGTTGGACAAACCCTACGGTTAGTGGGATAGGGGTTGGGAATCAGTTTTTCAGCCAACAAGGGAATGTGTTGTATTCCTCGGTTAATTCATTTCAAAGTTTTCCACCCTTAACTAATGCTTGGAACCCTTACCAGGGGCTGTTAGCTCCTTACAATACTTCGTTAGGGGGAAACTTTACTGGTTACAGAGGATTTTCGGCTGGAGTTGGTCAAACTCCGAATTTTGCTGGACCACAAGGGTCACCTTTTGGTCCAGTAGGTTCTACCAGTTACTTCAGGCAACCTGGTGCCTTTCAAAATCTAGGTCATTCTTTTCAAACTTTTGGGAACCCCACCCAATCTGGGTGGAATCCCCAAGGTCCTCCACGACTTCCTTTTCTGGCCACGCTTAATCTGCTAGACTTAACTAAGTTGACAAATGATCCAATTAGATACAATCTGGCTTGGCCTCTGGTCCCAACCAAACTTCCATCAGATATTCCAAAATTCGAAGGGAAGAATGGTGAAGACCCAGGCGACCATGTAACCACGTTCCATTTATGGTGCTCATCCAACTCCCTGATCGATGATTCGATCAGGTTGAGGTTATTTCAGTGCACCTTAACAGGGAATGTGGCTAAGTGGTATATAGAGTTTCTAGGGGGGCACCTTTACTTCTTTCACTGATTTGGCTAACATTTTCTTAAACCATTTTCAATTACCTTTCCGTTATGAAGTTGAAATTGAGCTTCTGGCCAATTTTCATCAGGACACGGCTACTCAAATTTTGGATCATATCCAAGAATGGAGACAGAGAAAAAGGCTTATCAAAGCCGAAATTCCACCAGAATTCCATCTCGAGTGGTTTCTAAAATCATTACAACCCGAGATATCCAAGGATGTTTCTCTTTCTGATATTTATTCGGAAGAGCAGGATATCTTTCGCGCCTAGCAATTAGAACTGATATATTCTCAGGTTGGGACTCTTAAAAAAATCTTACCTGATGCTCCTAGATCCACGGTTGATGTAGCCAAACTGAAGTCAAGCCCTCACGTTGATGGTATAGTGGGATCAGTTGATGCCAATACAGTGAACCTTTTGAATCAATTGTAGCAGTTGTCTCTACAAACTACTTCTTCTAACTAGGGTACACCATCTACTCATTCGCCTTCCCAACCTTCTTCCATAAACATCGTTTAGGCCTCTAACCCCAAAGGAAATCAACAATCCGATGGGAAGAAGAAGGGACAAGGTAAAAAGAAGAATCAGGAAGGGAAGGGTAATGCAAACAAGCCCAGCGATAGTGCCAATGAGGGTAGAAAAGAGTCTAAGAAAAAGGTTAAATTTCCATGCAAGTTATGCAGTGGAGATCATTTGACTCAACTCTGCTTGAAAATTTAAGATGCTCAGTGCTTGTTAGTGCAGCAAGGGTCTTCTAGCTCCTAAGCTGTCTTAACTAACCCTTTCCCCTAAGGGCAGCAGTTACTTGTTGGTGCGAACTCAAACCCTGGTACCTCTGCAAGGGGCAACCAGGAAGGGGACAATTCCTCAAATGTTTTCATGATGAGTTCTCATGTCAATGTGGCTACGCAAGCACGTGATTATGGTGAAGCAGAAACATCTAAGGATAAATTTGTTCCTGGAACTATGGACCCACTTCATATTGAGCGACCCTTTGTCGAGTCTATACCTCGGATACCGAAAGGTTCCGCCAAGCGCGCGACTATTAACCCTAATGCTAGGGCAGCCCAAAACTACTCGATTATAGAAGATTTGCTTTAGAGGTACTCCAGTCGTGTCCTGCTCAGCAAAGTGCTTTGCTTTCAATGATCAAGGAAGTAGATCCAAAAAATTCTTTAGTGCTCACTTTTGATATGCTCAATGTCAAAAAGAGACTTCCTCATCATATGGCTTTTCAAATAAAGTCTACCTACCAGAAAAATAATATTTTTCAAACAGTTATAGATGAGGGAGCTTCCACATGCATAATGTCTATGTCATGTTGGAAGGCCATTGGATTGCTTTCAGCTCTTCCTTCACCTACTCCCTTGACAACATTTGACGAACATTCTCATAGGCCACACGAGATTATCCTAACCTTTCCTATATGTGTTGGGGGAAAGGTCGTTAATATCGAAGTAGAAATCATTGATGCCAACCTAGATTACAATCTCTTCTTAGGAAGGAATTGGATTTATGAAATGGATGCCATAGTGTCATCTTTATTCCGCATCCTCTGTTTTCCTCATGAGGGGAGAATTGTTAAAGTTGATCAATTGGATTATTCTCCAGGTGACCCTCGTGCAACTTCGGATTCTATGGTTCCATTGGTCGATAACCCCCATCAACCTATTGAGAATTTAGGAGTTGGGATGTACTCTTCATTGATGGGTATATTTGATCTTCCCACTCCTATAGCTAGAATCAATGCCATTTCGTCCTCCAAGGAGTCTTCACGGGAAGAGTTCTTTCGAACTCGTTATTTTTCAGACCCTTGGACCTTACCTTCACCTACAACCACATTAAATGAAGGGCAAATTGGTGGAATGGAATTCCCTATGTCTACAGCAGAGCTTAGATATCAATCTATCATTAACTCTATAGACAACCATCCTACTCCTTTTTCAGAGGAGGAGTTAGATGGTGATGTGGCTCCAGCTTGGACGCTTGATTCTACTTCTGCTATGGATTGCTTGGATATGGTTTTACCATCTGAGGAAGCAATTTTATAAGCAATAACGGGTGTAGATCGGTGGTGGGAAGATTTACATCATCGTTCATATTTTCTTCCTCCATTGCAGGAAGTTGAATCCAGGTTCTCCAATCTACTTACTAGTGATGTTTGTATGGTTTCAAATCCTTTAGATCCAGCACACATACGTGCTGAAGGTAATATATCAGTTATTTCAAAAACCGTACCAATAAACATCTCTTGGAACCCTAACGTGATAGAAAATGTCTTCATCGGAGCCGATTGTTCCCCTGAAGAGATTCAGATTTACACCGACCTCTTTAAAGAGTTTCAGGATGTTGTCACTTGGTCTTATGAGGAAATGCCTGCTATTGATCCATCCATCGTTCAACATGAGATCAAGATGTATGAAAACACTAAGCCAATTCGTCAGAAGCTTTGGCTAGTCAATCTTAGGAAAGCAGTAGCTATTAAAGCTAAAGTAGAAAAGCTGCTCAAGGCGGGTTTCATATACCCCATTCCTCTAACGGAGTGGGTTTCTAATCCAGTCCCAGTTGATAAAAAACAAGGAACGATCCGAGTGTGCATTGACTTTAGGGATTTGAACAAAGCTTGTCTGAAAGATAATTACCCCACACCGTTTATTGATCAGATAGTTGATGAATGTGTGAGTAATGAAATTTTCTCATTCATGGATGGATTCTCTGGTTATAATCAAATATCTATCCGTCTAGAAGACTAGCATAAGACAGTTTTCATTTGTCCCTAGGGTACCTTTGCATACAAAAAGATGCCTTTTGGTCTTAAAAATGCTGGAGCTACGTTTCAGCGGGCCATGTCTTATGCTTTCCACGACATCAAGCATGTCATCGAAGCATACTTGGATGATTTAGCTACTCGTTCTCGAAAGAGAATCGATCATCCTAGTCACCTTCATTAGTTTTTGAGAGATGTAATTTTTACAAGATTTGGTTGAATCTGAATAAGTGCACTTTCGTGGTTACATCTAGTCATTTGTTAGGGTTCATCGTATCAACTAAATGGATTCGAGTTGATCCCTTCAAGGTTGAGGCAATAATTCAGTTTCCTCCCCCGTCTTCCATCCGACAACTTGAAAGTCTCCAAAGAGAGGCAAATTTTGTGAGACGGTTTATAGCAAACTATGCTGAGATAACTAAAGGATTTATGTGTTTACTGAAGAAAGGAGTTCCATTTTTATGGGACGACTTTGCGCAATGATCTTTTGATGCCTTGAAGCAGGCATTAATCTCTGCCGCACTTTTGGGTCCACCGGATTATGGTAGAGATTTCCTTTTATATCTTGCAGTGATAGAATCAACCATAGGTATGGTTTTGGTTCAAGAAGATGATGCTCTCACAAAGCATGTGATTTACTACTTGAGTTGAGGCTTGGTAGGCCCTGAACTACGCTATTCTCTGGTTGAGAAATTTTCCTTGGCAACTGTCCATGATGTCCAACGGCTTCATCATTATATTCTGCTACGCAAAATGTTCGTCTTAGCAGCGGTCAATCCTTTTCAATTTGTCCTTAGTAGGTGAGTGATTGGGGGCAAATAAAATCAATGGCTTGTTATTTTACATGAATTAGATCTCAAGTTCTTGTCAACCAAGTCTAAGAAGTCATTGGTTTTTGCGGAATTAATTTCCGAGCTTCCTTGTGAAGAAGATATTTTTTATGAGGAAAGTTTCCCAAACGAACATCTATTCCTCATCTCTTCACAAGATCCCTAGTATGGAGATATCATCATATATCTCCAGACTTCGAAGTTCCCCCCTACTTCCTCCAAGGATGAACGTCGAAAATTACGTCACCTTGCTAAGAACTATGTTATCGTTGGTGATACATTATATCGCCGAGGGGTTGATTCAATCCTTAGGCATTGTTTAACTTTGGAAGAAGCAGAGTCTATACTCAATGATTGCCACAATGGAGCTTGTGGTGGTCATCTATCAGGGCTTGCAACAACCCAGAAAATCTTGCGTGCCAGCTACTTTTGGCCTTCAATTTTTAAATATTGTATTGAGGCGGTCAAACGTTGCCACCCTTGTCAAGTCTATACTCGGAAGATGCATGCGCATCTAGCTCCTCTTTTCCCTGTTATCACTTTCGGTCATTTTACAAAGTGGGACATTGACTTTACTACTTGTAATCCACCTTTAACGGCAAATCACAGGTACATTATAGTGGTCGTAGACTAATTTATGAAGTGGGCTGAGGCCATGCCTACTTATAAAAGCGATAGTGAAACAGTAGCATTGTTCCTCTTCAATCAGATTATTTCACGTTTCGATATCCCGAGAGAGATTGTCACTGACCATGGCGGTCATTTCCCAAACCAACTGATGACCAAATTGGCTCGTAAGTTGGGCTTTCGGCAGGAGCATTCATCTCCATATTATCCTCAAGCAAATGGGCAAGTTGAAGCTGTGAATAAGCCCTCAAGATGATCTTGCAAAGGACAATTGACCAAAATCGCTCCAATTGGCACATCATGTTGTACCCGTCTCTTTGGGCATACCGAACCTCGGCAAAGACTATCACCGGTTTTACACCTTTTCAGTTAGTTTACGAGATGGAATCTATTTTTCCTATTGAATGCGAAATTCCATCCCTTAAGGTAGTTGTTGAGCTTCTTCCAGAGACCTCTAATCTCAAAGAGCACCTCGCTCATTTGGAACATCTCGATGAGCAGCATCGAGATGCCGCCATAATAAACAAGGGCCATAAGAAAAGGGTTAAAACTCAGTATGATAAAATTGTTTGTCCTCGGGTCTTTTCTGAAGGCGACATTGTCTTGGTCTATGACCAAGATAAAGATGCCTTGGGGGCATGCAAATTCAAGTCTATGTGGTATGGTCCCTTTACAGTAAAACGAGTTTTAGAAAAAGGGGCTTATGAATTAGTCAATTTTGAAGGGAACAAGTTGGCAGAGCCTTGAAATGGGCTCTACCTCAAGAAGTATTTTTCTTAGGTTATGGCCGAGAAATGGATTCTTTGTATATTTTGTATTTTTGTACATGTTTTGTTGGGAATTTTTGTGATATCAACACTTGTTTTATCTGCTTTGGCAGGTGTTGATGGATGACTTGGTCTATTTCAGATTCGCCGATGGTGCTAGTCGGCACACTCGAAATCTCGCTTCCGTAGCTTGGGTGATCTATTATCCATCTAGTCAGTTGATGGTGTCAAGGGGAGTATGTATTGGTTCTGATTCAAATAATATCGTTGAATATACTGCCATTATTAATTTACTATCCGAAGCTAGTTCTTATGGAATTGATTCGTTGGTAGTGTATCTTGACTCATAGTTGGTAGTGTCACAAATAAATAACATTTATCGAGTTTGGGATCCTTATTTATATCACCAATTTTTTAGAGTGAGGGTGTTGCAATGATCATTTTTTTATATTACTTATTTGTATATTCCACGATCTGAAAATTCATTAGCGGATTCTATCACTAATCAAGCATTAGATTGGCATATCAATCATTCATCAAGTTAAAAACAAACATCAAAAATTTGGAACTGTATATATATATCATAAAACTTCCTGTGTGTACATAAAGTGTTCAAAAATAATATACAAAATCGGGACTAAATTCCCATAATCATGTCCAGTCTATCTATCGACCCGACTCAGGATGAGCAGCTAAGAAGGTAACTACTACATTGGCCACACGCTGAAGTATGCGGACCCAGTCCCGTGGTACTCCTACCACGTGGCGCTGCATCTCCTCAGGTAGGTCCTCTATGGCCACCATCGATACCTGGTGAGTCAATCTCACCAAGTTTCTTTGGACTGCATATAAGACCCTCTCTGTCTCAGCAGCCGCCTCTTTGGCACCTCTTCCGCGATGCCTGTGCCGCGGAAATCCATCTGGTCTTACCAGACCACATCTGGAACATGATCATTATGTCAATATTTTAATCCCATCAAAAATATTTCTAAGTTCATTTTCATATTTAAAAAACATAAAAAAATCTTAAAATTTGATAAAAACTTAAAAAATTGTTACCTATGTCTCCCCACGCTATGTTTGGTGGCAGCACCAAGTCTGGATCTCCTTGGAAATCCATACCAGCGTAGGGGTAGTCATCAACTGCGATGATTTGTTGTTCCCACCAGGCGAAGAACTCATCATCAAAAGTAGTCCTCAGCACGTACCCACCTCCAAGGCGTTTCATCAAATCGGTCGATCTACCCATCCGAGGATCTCGGGGGTTGTTGATAGAGATAGATACCTTGGGACGTAGCCCAGACATCTTCTCGAAGAAGGAGCATAAAATAATCCCATATCCAAAATTTTTGGTCTGCCCTTTTTGAATAGAGGACAATTGGCTCTTCATATTGGTAAGAAGAGGTGTACACCAGTCAAAAACAGTGGTGAGGCACTCCACTACCAAGCTCATGGACACTCGTGAAGCTTGGTGCAGTGAAGCTGATCCATTTATCCTCGCTATGGTAAACAGTAGAATCCTCAGGGATAAGCTCTCCACATGTTTTATTGGAATCTGACTTCCAATTTTTTCCGGATGCCCAGGACAGTATATGTGTACATAGTCTTCTACTGAAAGACTACCTCATGTCTAGCCCATCAAATGCACAACTTCTCCTCTCCAAGAGAGACCAGTGATAAATTAAATATCCTCCACCTCTATCTGCAAAGGCATCTGATCAATCATAAATGCATCATCCTCGACACTCCAATAGTGGATTAGCATTTCAAGCAGACGAGTGTTGGCTTTCATGTTGGGCATTTTGAAAAATTTCAACAAGCCACATCCCCTCAATGCATCTAATGCCTGTTGGTCATTCATAACTTCATTATCAATTGTGGTATGCTCCCTCTCTCTCCATGTGATTGTCATCCTGAAAAAAAATTGAGTTTCAACCATTATATTTTTGTATTTAAATTTCAGACCGTGTATACACGGGTTCCTTCTACACGCAGTCGCGTGTAGGGCCATCGCATACACGGGTTAATAACATCCAACCCACGTGTATGCTGAGTTGAAATTTTTAAAATAAATCCCTACGGCCAAACCTTAATAAAAATCTCTAAAAACAATCACAAAGTAATGCAAGCTTTAATTGAGGGTTACCTAATGACTTTGATCCAATTTGAATAGTCTAATTCTCTAGGGGGCAAGTTTTCTCTTTTTTCTCCACATCTTTTGCTCTCAACACAAATGAAAGAAATGGTGAGTCAAAAGGTCATTTTATAGCTTTGAAATTGTCAATTTTTTTCAAAACTTGATTTTTTTTGTCTCATGAATATTTTAACTTGTGAGCTTGGATTTTCGGGAATAGGTTGTGTTACACAGCAAATTGTCACTGTCATCCAGTCAGTATCCCTACTGTGTCATAAAATCAAACTCATGCTCTCTGAATTGGCCAAATAACCCACTTTGCCAAATTTTACTGCATCAACGCGTCTATTATTAAAATATCCGCGCTGACTGGCGGCTCATAGTGTATTCAGTGCGCTGCCAGCGCAGAAGAACATCACTTTTCCGCGCTGGTCGCATTTCATGAGCCAGCGCACCTCTCCTTTGCATTGGATCGCGCTGACATGACTTTCCTAGTTATGGGGGTGCGACGTCAGCGCACCAGTTACCTTATAATTCGCGCTGATCCTGTTTGGGCGAATTTGTTCTAACAGCCAACCTTCCAGATGAGTCCAGACCTGGTTGTTGGCCTTGTGAGTATCGCCCTCACTTCTATGGCATGTCTGTTCGTCATATGGGTCACCTTTCTTGGAGATAAGCTTATCCTTCCACCCTCCATGGAGACTCCTTCTCCTATACATTCCTACACCATTACTATCAGCAGCGAGTTTTTGGAGATAGTTTTTGACATCAAGGAATTCATAGTGTTTTTGTGTGCTGCTGCTAGTAGGTAGTTGGTGTGATAAAGTGTGGATTGCTAGAGAGCTAGAGAAAGGTTATGAAGTCTTAGAGTTTTGTGTGAGAGAGAGTTGCTTGACTTGGGAGATCCACTTCTTGGGTGAATGCTTATGAGATCTGCTGGCTGGACCCTCTTGAGAAGGACTCAGCGTCAGAACAATGGTTGTATCTTTCTCTGATTATTGATTAATAATAAACGACTGCTATTGTAGTTCCAATCTCATTGTCAATTATAGTGATGTTGATTTATTTCCTTTCTGACTGAAATATAGTTGTGCCTTGGTGGATTTTATGCTTGTATCTGTTTCTTCCTTTGCATGTGCAGGTGTCCGTTTGCGAGGATCGCTAGGATTGTGACCTGCCGGAGCGAGGGAGCGGGAATACCGACTCTGCTTCGACTATAGCGTGGGATTCCAGGTTGGTCTTCTTAATTCACCTTTAATGTATAACTAGGAACTTGCGTAGCAGCGTGATTGATTGTTGCTAGACCCATGCTGGGCTAGTAGGGATCGCCTCTATCCGTAGAGGGGATTTACCTGTCCAACAATTTGGCGACTCCATTGGGGAGTCTTGTCTATGTCTCTTGTTGTTCATCCTTGTTTTTGAGTTTGTTTGTTACTCTCTTGTCAAGATTGGGGATTGTTTTCTCTGCTTTTAAACTTCCTGGGCCTATCTGGGAAGTGCCTTAATTGTCTAAAGAGTTTATGCCTTTGGTTTGGGAGCTTTTGCTTTGATTCTACTTGTTTTTTACCCTCAGCGCGGTTTAATTCAAAACAGACGCGCTGACGTCGCATACCTGCTTCTTTGTTTTCCCTGTCGTCGCGCTTGTACGTCAAACAGTCGCGCTGACCTCGTTTTTGAGACAGCGTGCTTATCCCGTGTGCTTCCGCGCTGACGTCGCAAAGTTGCTACAGGCCTTCTCTTGTCAGCGCCGAGTTGCTGAAGGCCACCCGCGCTGATCCTGTAGAATTCATTTTTGTCCAAATTAGCCTCCTGAACCTGTTGCTGTGACTTTCCCCTCTTCTTTCCACTTGGTCTGTGACTTGCTTTTCATTCCCTGAACTCTGAGATACTTGTTTGCGAAGTCTTGTTCCAAAGGGTTTCGTTTTTTGCTCATTTTTCGATTTTGCAAATACCTTCCTCTTTTCTTTCACTGCTTGGTTTGTATTTTGGCCATGAATTTTACAATTGCTGGATTGTGTTGAATCTCTAATTGACTGGTTATAACTCTCATCCTCCGGGTGTTTGCTTTTCTCCATTGATTTCGCACTCTAGCCCTAGGGCATCTAGTCGCCGTGTGTGTGTCAAGCCTTCCGTAGGGATCTTGTTTTCTTGTTTGACCAGCCAACTTCAGATTTGTTTTTTACGCTTGTTCGGTGATTGTTGAAGTGCTTTTGGTTGCATTTCCGAGCGTTTTGCTTCCTACTGGCTTGAATTCCTGTTTGTCTTGCCGAGCTTAGATCACATAGCTCGTGCGAAACTTGGTTTTTCCTTTTGATTTGGAAATCTCTTTTGGATGTTTTAGGAACTTTGTGTGCTTTCATTAAGTGTTTTTCTTGGTGTTCCGGTTCCTCCAAATTAATTTTAGGTGCTTTGTGCCATTGAAAAAACAAAAACAACAAACTAGTAGCTTTGCTTTTGATAATTGAAAAGGAAAAGAGCATTTCATTGATTCGCATTTTTAAAAGAAAAGTTTCGTTTCCTTGCCTTTAGCTGCATTAGATTGTTTGATTGCTTTCGTTCATTTTGTTTGATCGAAAACTCTTAACCTTCTCATAGCTAGAATTCATCGAACGAAATGGTATTCTTTGGCATGTAGTTTGCATCTAAGTAATTGTGAGAGAACACATGGTAGGACCTGAAATCGAAACTTAATTCAAGATCAACCATAAAATAAACTGAATAAATCTAAAAACGCATTGGAACTTAACGCAAATATCTAGAGGTCTATGCTAGAGACGTGCTCCGGCGTCGTTAAACCTAGTCACTGTTGTTTCACACTATGGTTGGGTGATTCCTCCTTTTGTGACTCGATAGTGGTCTAGCACGGACTTGTGCTCCCACGTACCGTCGCGTATATAGGGGAGACTCCACTAGGTTATCATCCTTGATCCATAGGAAGCCGAGTCTGCGGCCTTGTGAGCCATAACGCACCAAACACAGCATTCGGGAAGATTGACTGCATTACGGAAAGTCCTTGGCTCTCATACGATTGCTAAGGTGTATAAGTAGTTTTACGGATTACTTGGTAAACCCTTTGCCTAGAGTCTCCAGAGCAGTCACTTTTGATCCTTTTCGGACTCCTTAAACGAAAAGGTGCCTGTGAGCATCTTGTCACTTCGTGCTCATTAAACATTCGAAGGAGACTGGAGTCATCTTTTCGTCCTTTTCTCGACTCTTGAAACATGAAAAGGTCAAGTTTAATTCCAGTGTCTTAAAAATTTATTCGGCCACGTTACATTTACCTGGTTAGATTTTGTGTGCGATAGCTTGAGTAGGTTTCATTTTTCTTTCTCAATGGCAACTTTTCCGGGGTTCACCAACCCAAGCTCCCCTCCTGACGGGAATCCTGGTCATTTCCCTCCTC
Source organism: Pinus tabuliformis (assembly GCA_031772625.1). Classification (NCBI taxonomy): domain Eukaryota; kingdom Viridiplantae; phylum Streptophyta; class Pinopsida; order Pinales; family Pinaceae; genus Pinus; species Pinus tabuliformis. Next base: position 106,065,491 of record CM062812.1, read on the forward strand.
TCGGGAATGTTGGTGCTCCTTATATGGCAATGTTATCCCTTCCAGGGTTAACTGTCGGGTTGCCTGTCTGGTTGTTTTCAACCTCTTTGGTCCCTGCTGTGTCGGCTGTTAGTCCATCAGTGCCTCCACCTGAACAACATCATGTTGATCCTAAGGTGGACCTCTCCCCTTCGACGCCTACTTCTACGTCCTCATCTTCTACTTCGCCTGGTGAAGACCTCGGTTCGAGTAACCAGGTGGCTAAGAAGAAGAAGAATAAGACCAAGAAGAAGAAGTCCCCTAAAGGAGAGGCTACAAGTACAATTGTTCCTCCCTCGAGTACACCTGAAGTCGGGCCCCCTTCCACTCCTCCGCGGAAGGTTAAGTTTCCTTGTCGATTATGCAAGGAGGACCATCTTCTTCGCGATTGTCTTGGCATACCCAGGGTCTTAGAAGAATGGTCTCGTGACTCGGCCCGCCCCTCATCGTCCACCGAGTCTCACGGCGATGCTACCTCGTCAGTTGGGAATGGTAAGGGACAAGGGAAGATTCGAATCCCTTGTAGACTTTGTGAAGGCAATCATCCCCTTCACCTTTGTCCGCTCATGGATAAAGCCTCCAATGTCTTGGAAAGTCTCCCAGCTCCCTCACCCCAATTCCCCGTTGGATATCAACGGCTCTCTGCGGCTGCAGATCATTCGCCTCCCGACAATGAGATCGATTCACATTCTTCTCTTGTCCAGGCCCCTCTTCCCGAACCCGGCTATGTCCAGCCTGTTCCAGACCAACCATTGGTCAGAAAGAGTGTCGACTCGAGTCCATTTCCTGTCGACCACTCTGTTTCGGAAGAGCAAAATTCCCGTGTTCTTCTTGTCTCGTCAAATTCTCCTGAGCTTGGTGATGGTTTTCCCATCCCAACCTCTCCGGAGAATCCCGATTCGGTTCCTTCCGAGCAGGGGGGCAACCATATGGTTCCCCCACCAAGTAGTTCGGTCATTTCCTTCGATTGGAGTCGTTTGACTACCCATCCCCTCCCATCCCATGTGCCTCTCTGGGTCACCGCCTATGCCGCCCATATGGCGCTGCCCGGCACTGTGTTGGATGAAGGTGCATCGGTTAGTCTCATGCCCGTTACTACTTGGCAGGCTTTGGGTTCCCCATCGCTTGTACCTGTCGCCCCGAATCTCACCGCTTTTGACGGAGGAACGAGTCAACCATTAGGGATCCTTCCACAATTTCCTATTACTTTGGGAGGCAAGACTGTCTATATAGACGTCTCGGTTACCCAAGGTTCTTTAGACTTCAGTCTTCTCCTTGGTCGTGACTCTGTGTATGCCATAGGAGCCCTTGTTTCTTCCCTTTTCCTTGTGGTTTGCTTTCCACACGATGGAAGAATAGTGACGATAGATCAATTATCGTTCGTTCGTCCACAAGCCCCTCCGGCACAATTGTCCTTCCCTCTTGGTTTTCATCCACCTGTTGCATCTGTCTCACCCCAGATCAACTACGTGGCCACCTCCCCCGTGCTTATATCCAGCAATGCCGCCGTCGTACATAGTGTCCTGGGGGCATTGGGTCCTGAATTCCAAGACATTGACCTCCCACCGGGAGCGCCACTCTTGGAAGCCCCGACTTCCTGTTCATTATGATGAAGATTGGTCGGAGCATAGTTCACTTTCCTATGTCAAGCTCCCTAAAAAATGAAATTAGGTCTGGTCGGAGCATAGTTCCTGATCTTGTGTCAAGCTCGTTAAAAAATGAAACAAGGGTTATGAGGATAGTTCTTTTACTGTGTCAACCTCACTAAAAAATGAAACACCTCCCTTTCCAAATCGAGTCTTTTGATTAAGATCTCGCAAAATCCAAGTCGAGTCTTTCATCGATCTCGAGAGTGAACCTTCATTCCATCCACTTTGTTGAATGCAATGAAGCTTGGGGGGCATGTACCTCGCTTTGCGTCATTATGCTGGGGGCATGCGAACTTATAACAAGCATAGTTTTTCATTTCAAGCTTGTGTAAACATGAAACCGAATCCAAGCAAAGTTCTCCATGGTTCAAGCTTGTGTAAAAATGAACCCATACCCGATTTACATCTCGTGATTGCCATCTTTATCCGCTGAATTCTGCTAGATGAGCCTTGGTTGTTTCATTCCATTGCTACCATCTCTTTGGCCGATCATATTCTTTCACTTGGTTGTTTTACCTTTCCTGAGGGACCGCAGTTATGAGTGGTTTTGATAGCCAGCCTCTTGACCATTACATGTTTTGAGCAGTTCCACCTTTGCCGGAACCAGTTGCTACCCTTTATACCACTCGTTCCTCTAGGACGAGTCTCCTTTAAGCTCTTTTCTGACTCGTAAAATATGAAAAGATTGCCGAGTATTTTCCCCTTTTTTGACTCGTTAAAGAGAATAAAAATGGAGGTCTGCTTTCAGCTCTTTTCCGACCGTTTAAAGATGAAAAGATTGTCGAGTTCCCTCTTGACTCGTTAAAAAGGAATGAGAGGCGGTCGCCTTTAAAGCTCTTTTTTCGACCGTTTAAACTAAAAAGATTGTCGGGTTTTTGTCGTTTCGAACTCGTTATTGGCTCCAAAACGACGTGCTTCTGACCGCTTTTTTACTTTTTCAGGTCGAAGTCACTATTTACGAAAAGTACTCCTCGATCATTTTGGTCGGGCGGTTCTTTCGAGTATTGTTTTATACTTTTTCGGGCTCGAGAGACACAACTTTACGAAAAAAGGACCCCCCTGGAGTTTTCTTTTCCGTTGTCTTTTCAGACTCTCTAAACAGGAAAAGACGCCGAGTTCTTCCTTTGTCAGACTCGTTAAAACTTAATGACATCAGGTATCGTCGAAATGACACTTCTTCAAGCATATGCTATCCCCGTCAAGCTTGTCATCCAAAAATAATCGGGGTACCTGCCAGAAATGGTGGGGAAAATGGAACTGTAATCATAGTCGTGTCGGCAGTATGTCGCTCTTGAACATGGCACTCCTCTGCTTCGTGTCTGGGTGGGACCATCTCATCTTGTTTTTCACTGGCCTCCGTGGGTTTGGGTTATCCTATTTGACCTCTCATCAGCTCATCTGTTTTGTCACCATGACCTTTGCTCCTTTTGATGTCAAATACTGCCAAGTCCGCTATCGTGCCGTCGATATGTTCAAGAGAAGTTGACCTCTGCAGAGTTACAATCTACCCCTGACGCCTCACATACTTCTGATTCATCACACTAATCTTCCTTTGTCTCGTGTCGATGATGTGGGTAACATTATGGCCCACCTTCAATCAAGGTTACCTCCTGTCGACCTCAGCTCATTATCTAGGATGGTGACTTAGAGACCCCTTCCAGGTGCCTTAGAGCCTGCATGCCCCAATGGCAGGTTCTTCGTGTTCGATGCGAGGTTTTCATCATTGGCCTCCGATCGAATGATTCCGCGGGTGTTCGACGCCAGCTCATTGATTCGCATGTCGTGGATTGTACCTATAGTACCTTGAGGACCATTGTCATTATTGGTGGCCCCTCTCGCGTTTGTTAACAGTTTTCATCATTGACTGGTAATCAGACGATGTTCATGCATGTTCGACTTTAGCTCATGTATTCACATGCTTGAACTTGTACTTTGTTCGGATTGGGATGGAGCACAAGACCCTGGTTCTAGTCTGTTGTGAGCCAGGCTGCGATTTTTGTGGATTGATATTACATGACTCGTTGATGGATGGCTGCGACCATACCTGAGTCTTTTAGGATGGCTGCGACCATACCTTGTTATCATCATGGTCTCTTCAGCTGGGTGGCTGCGTCCATACCACAGACCTTTCTTCATATGTCTTTTGGATGGCTGCGCCCATGCCTAGACTACATGTAATCAAGCTATCAGTTGTACATACATGCAGGTCCTTCCGGGTGGTGTTCCAGTTCGGTAGTTTTGTAAAGCATTTCACCCCTCCCACTCTCTCGGGCTTCATGCTTTAGGGGGCATCTGTTACACAGCAAATTGTCACTGTCATCCAGTCAGTATCCCTACTGTGTCATAAAATCAAACTCATGCTCTCTGAATTGGCCAAATAACCCACTTTGCCAAAGTTTACTGCATCAGCGCGTCTGTTATTAAAATATCCGCGCTGACTGGCGGCTCATAGTGTATTCAGTGCGCTGCCAGCGTGGAAGAACATCACTTTTCCGCGCTGGTCGCATTTCATGAGCCAGCGCACCTCTCCTTTGCATTGGATCGCGCTGACATGACTTTCCTAGTTATGGGGGTGCGACGTCAGCGTGCCAGTTACCTTATAATCCGCGCTGATCCTGTTTGGGCGAATTTGTTCTAACAGCCAACCTTCCAGATGACTCCAGACCTGGTTGTTGGCCTTGTGAGTATCGCCCTCCCTTCTATGGCATGTCTGTTCGTCATATGGGCCACCTTTCTTGGAGATAAGCTTATCCTTCCACCCTCCATGGAGACTCCTTCTCCTATATATTCCTCCACCATTACTATCAGCAGCTAGTTTTTGGAGATAGTTTTTGACATCAAGGAATTCATAGTGTTTTTGTGTGCTGCTGCTAGTAGGTAGTTGGTGTGATAAAGTGTGGATTGCTAGAGAGCTAGAGAAAGGTTATGAAGTCTTAGAGTTTTGTGTGAGAGAGAGTTGCTTGACTTGGGAGATCCACTTCTTGGGTGAATGCTTATGAGATCTGCTGGCTGGACCCTCTTGAGAAGGACTCAGCGTCAGAACAATGGTTGTATCTTTCTCTGATTATTGATTAATAATAAACGACTGTTATTATAGTTCCAATCTCATTGTCGATTATAGTGATGTTGATTTATTTCCTTTCTGACTGAAATATAGTTGTGCCTTGGTGGATTTTATGCTTGTATCTGTTTCTTCCTTTGCATGTGCAGGTGTCCGTTTGCGAGGATCGCTAGGATTGTGACCTGCCGGAGCGAGGGAGCGGGAATACCGACTCTGCTTCGACTATAGCGTGGGATTCCAGGTTGGTCTTCTTAATTCACCTTTAATGTACAACTAGGAACTTGCGTAGCAGCGTGATTGATTGTTTCTAGACCCATGCTGGGCTAGTAGGGATCGCCTCTATCCGTAGAGGGGATTTACCTCTCCAACAGGTTGTTTTTCAAGGTATTTTGGACACTTCTTCAAGATCCTTTCCGGTTCCATGACCGCTGACCCGTCATGGCAGGTATCATTTACTCACTGGCATATAGGTTGGGGAAACCATTTTTTCTGTTGCATCTTGCATACTAGCCTCCATTTTTCAATACATTTGCCATAGGATCGACCCCATCATGTCTTAGTTAACAAACCATGTTCACTCACCAATTTTTTAAGTCATGATGCGATGGTAGAGCCATCCTTTACATGGGCATCATAGTTAGCACCTCACTAACATTGGTTGCCCCTGTTGTTATATTGAGTAGGCTTGGGAGTCCTCTTTAGTCCCACCATGACTTGTGCGTTGAAGACTCATTTCTCTTTGCTTCTTCGCTTCGTTCTGGCCTTATACCCTAGAGGCTCCTTTGTGTTGAGTTGTACTACTGCATTGCATTTTGACTATTTTCACCTTTTGGCCTTGAGCCAGCTTCACTTGGACTCGTGTTTAAGCCACTTATTTGACCATGTCTTCTGCAAACTCAAACCTGCAATCACTTAGCTTCTACAACTTGACACACCCTTTGATCTGTGGAAGGAACAACCCTTTGAGTGTCCTTGACCAGTTTCACCTCCCTGCATTGAGCATAGGATTGTTCCCATCCCAGGAACTAGATCATTTGTTTCACTGACACTCATTCTTTCCACTGTACTATAGCATTCTTTTATTCTTTTTCCAGCTTAAAGAAAAAGACAAAAAATATATATATATTCCAAAAAAGAGCGGGAACGGGACAACATTTCCATATATTGTTGGCAGCTAGAGTCAGTTGTGTCGCCCTTGAACAAAGCACTCAAAAGAAAATATCTCCTCCATTTTGGGCAGGATTTAGTTTGACTTAGGTATGCCTTAACCTTGTTATTGAGTCAGTTCTCCTCCGATTGGTTATCTCTTCCAATCATATGGAGAGTTCGCTCATGCCTCCTGCATGACGAACTTATACAGAGTTATCATATGCTACCACATAGTCATCATTGAGTCGTGCTTTTGTTCAAGGGAAGTAAACCTGAGTCGGCCTCTCTGCGATGTCTCTTGACCTATTTTTCAATCGACCATCTCTGGTTGTCAGTGTCATGTTTGTCATCACATAAGTTATATTGGTCCTTTGCTCGTGCCTATTTTAGAAGGTCTCCATTGACTTCTTGCTAGTGGGTCTTGTCCTTATCGATGACGACATATTGCTCTGAGGGCAGGCCTAGAGCCACACCCTAGCCCTATTTTCATTATTGATAGGTCACCTTGTGCTTAGCATCGATCAGTATCATGGGTCTTTGACTGAGTGGTTTCCCTTGTGTTCAACATCAGCTTTCATTATCACACATTGGGATTCGTGCAATGCCTTGGTTTCCATTTGACCCTATTGGTGGATTCCTCACCTTTATGTCAGCTTTCATTATTGGTTGGTTCAAAGGGTTTCTATCGTGTGCTAGCTACATCTTATGTATGTCGGAAACGTTCTTCGCTCAGGTTACTACATTTTTTTTCATTCGATTCCTTCCACATTATTGGCCTACGGGTTACACTCATGCTAGATTGATGAAGGATGCCTTAATGCCTTCCTTATAGCGGATATTTTCCTATCGACTATGGCTCATTGCTCTGGGACAAACATCTAGAGTTCATTTGGTAGTACCTTGGGGTTTGCAATCATCAGTGGCAGATTCCTTCGCTATCGACAGTGGGAAACCATCATTGTCCCATGATTGATAGATTCTTCCAGATGTTCGACTTCAACGCATTCATTCGCACTTGTTAGATTATACTGGGTACCTTGACTCTCATTATCATTATCAGTGAGTAGTCTCGCATTTTTTAACGGTATACGTCAATGACCGGTAATCAAACAATTTCTCACATGGTCGACTTCAAATCATTTATTCCCATTGTGTAGAAATGTACCACGGTGGTCGGTGAATACCTCAGGTTGCATCAGCATTCTTTGGTTCACTTGTCAGTTGCTCCTGTTCTTGCTAGTCGACACCATACACATTATATGTTGCAGTCCTTCACAACAACATTTTATATGCTGGCATTCGAGTTGTGATGTAGTATCATCTTATTCCATCATGTTAATTTGGTACTATTGGGATCAGTTTTTGACATCAGTGATCAGCTTTATCTTTCAGCTTTGTTGATCATCTTCTTATATGTGATATTCAGACATGTACTTGTTCAATAAAGATCAGATGATCCATTATGTACTTTCAGTTCCTTATACTTGTATACATAGTGGATCCGCTTTTAATTGATATGCGGACATGATTTACTTTCTCTAAGCATGGGTATGCCTGCCTCAGGCAACTATTTCTTTCTGATCTTCTTTTGATGGCTTGGCAGGCTGAAATATGGTGAAGTCCTTCTCAATTTTGACAGGTTTCCTTTCCATATACTTAATACATTTCGGCCATCATCTACCCCTTCTAACCTCATATATTAGGGGGCATCTGTTATAGCTCCAAATATCACCCTTGGTATTTGTGATGCATAGTTTATGGCCTAGGGCAACCCCTCCTTCCAGACTTGGTCCAAATATTTTAAAAAATAGTGTTTTACTCCCTGTACGCTACTTTTCCCTGTGATAAAAGTGTGTACACGTGGGTTAGTCAATACCCAACCCACGTATATGTGTTAAAACACTTTAAAAAAATAAATTTCCTTAACTATGGGTGGAGTTCATGGGTTTTACCTATTGATTACCTCCTAGTGCCCGTGGCCCAACTGTTTCCCAACTAAAAAACTAATTGGGAGAAGTATAAATAGACTTCTATGGGAAGGCCTTAAGGAGGAGAAGAGATAGAGTTATTATACTAAGATTATCCCTTGACTGAGTCTGAAGTATCCCTGTGCTTCAAGCACTTCCCCAAGTTTTAGGAAATCCTTGTTTCCTTGAGTGTTGATATTCTCCCACTTGCTTGAGATATCATGGTATTGGTTATGGAAGGAGGTTGTTGAAGACTGGGACTGGATGGACCTGGAGGATGGTTCCGCTTGGAGCTGGAAGAAGAGGACTCAAGAGAATTCTCTCCGTGTTTATTATAGTTTTCTACAATAAAAAGAAATGTTGTCTTGTTCCTGAGATTGACCTTGTTTATGCATCAGATGTTATTGTAATTCATGTATGAATGTCATTTGGATGTATAACTAATCATCTTACTTATATGATATAAAGTTTATTTCATTAAAATGCTTTATCTATATGCTACTATGTCTGTTCGAATTGGTTTATTTGCTTATTCGAAGATCATCAGGAGTTGCAGAGGGTCTGAACCCTACTGGAACTACCCAAACGAAGGACATTTTGGTATGTTCATCCTTGCATAGTTTGTTTATTTAAGCATGTTGTCTAAGTTGTATGCGTGTTTTTTGTAGATTACTCTTGCTCTATTGGGGTTCTAACCCAAAGCCCTAGGGTACTTATTCCCGTAGCACAAAGGACCTATGGGAAGTTGAGGCTTGTCTTCAGTACCATTTCATCATATGTCCTATGAGGGTGCGCTGAAAGAGTCTCAGTCAAACTAAGTCATCTATGATGATGTTGGATGAGCTCCATAAATGAAAGGTCATAACATGTTTCCTAGGATACTCTCCATGTTTACCTTCAAACATTGGTATATCAAAAGGTAGTTTGGTTGGTATAGGGGGGCTATTGACATTATGTGCAATGGGATCATTTTTAAGCTTGCTTAAATATAGGAGATTCAAGGAAGCAATAAATGGGATGTGGTTGTTATTCACCATCATAAAATTATTTTGAAATATAGTCTGCATAGATGTCCCCTGTGGGGAAGTGTGACAAGGACCTCTCGAGGGGGTAGTATTTGGACTCCCCTTAGGGACGGTATACTGACTCTCTGAGGGGTAGTTAAAGGGGTACCTTGAGGGGGAGGGTCCCAAGCAAGGTTTCTCCAATGAAATATGAACCAATCAAAATGGTTAAATGATGTCTTCTACGCCTAAATGGTGAAAAACCTGGCACTCCTCCCCGCAATGGGGGGAGGTTTTGAAAACATTTAAGGCAAAGGGGTATGGTGGGGTCCCTTATGATGTCTAATGGAGAATGTGCTACTTTTGTGGTGAGGGGGGAACTTTTATCAAAGCAAGTAAATCACATACATAAAACAAAGTGAAAAATAAAATGGTTACTTTTCCTTTAATTTTATGCTATGTGATCAATCAAACAAGAAAAAGGTTTTGTTTGTTTTTGTATGATAAAGATTCCTAAAAATATAGGATATGTGTCCTTTCCACTCTCAAAGTAAATGGGCATTACGATGATATTTTTTTGATGGGTACTAAGTCCACATCCTGAAAGTATTGGCAACATTTCCAGAAGCTAAGAATCAACCAAGGTAATCAAAAGGCTTTAATGCTTCCCACACTGCCACCTATAGAGAAATATGCCCTAAAATTCTGACCACTAAGATACCTTCGTCTCATGGGAGAAGCTAATACTTGAGCTTCTTAGTAGTCAGTCAATCAATGTGGATCACTATACAATTCATATAGCCTCGTATAGGACCATACACACTGATACCTAATCATAATCCCCTCTGAATCGAGTTTCTGGTGTGCCCAAGTATTCTTTTCCGTGGGATGATGAAGGATTTTAAGCACCCTAAAAGACAACTTCTATGTTTCAAAGATGTAAAATGACCAAGGGGGATTATGGGATGCCTACCCAAATGGTCCTAACCTAAACTATAAATTCTTTTGTGGCCCCTGTGGGGAATTTAATGTGTTCAAGTTATGGTTTTTTTTAGGGAGTCTTTCTTCACTTATGGTGTGAAAATGTAAGCTATAATAAACTAGGTACAAAAAATTTGGAATGTGGATTGCCTTTGTACAAAGTTTAAAATAGCTTAGTGTGTGTAGTGCAAAGTGTGTGCAAGTGAAATAGTGAGCATACAAAGTGTGGAGTGATGTGGATATGTGGTGATCCTTTACAAACTCCCCTAATTACACTATGTTGTGTTTTTTCTTTGTAAATAAATAAATAATGTGTGGCACTTACTTCATTTCTATTTACACTATGTGAACCTAAAGGGAGATGGAAAAACTGAGTTCTTTAAGAAAGCTTTCATATGCAAGCCCATGATCATCACAAGGACATAAGGGAAGTAGGGCCTAGTCCCTTTCTTTAATAACACCCGGTCAAATTCCCAAACTACTTTGAAATGAAGTAAAAAGATTTGGTTAGTAAAAAATATATGTGGATTTAAGGCCACTTACTTTCCTCCTAATTAAGCTATGTGATGTGAGCTATGAAAAGAAAAAAAAAAAGTTGAAAAGGTATGTGGATTAGGGCCACTTAATTTCTTCATAATTAAGCTATGTTTTGATGCATATTTCCAAAGTACAAAATAAGAAATTTCCCTACTAATAGTGGTTAGTAAAGTAATTAAACAACCTATCTAAATTGTAAAAAATTGCAAAAGTGTGGGAAACGCACTAAAGGTTGTCCAACACTTAGAAAACAAAAATTACAATGAATTTTTCAGTTTTATGTGTATTGCATGGGTTATTTGTTGCACAGATGTGCGACCCACATGCCTTTATGTGGTAAAAGTTTCACGACCAATGCAAAAATTTAAATAGAGGTCCTTTCCGGGTCAAGAACGGGTCCTAGAGGGCCTGCAAAATTCCAGAGAAATAAAAGGATCAAAATGAAGTGTAAATGCAGAGAGAAAGATCTTGCAAAATAACCAATGAGATCAAAGAAAGGAAACAAGTGGAGATGCCATTTGTATTGGTGTGTTTTTTGACTATGGGTCCCAAAAACACCTTCCTTGGAGTTGGTTGTTATGTACAAGGAAAATACAAAAAATTGGATGTTATTAGTGGAAAAACATGGATAAATAAAGCATTGAAAGTGATGGAAGCAATGCATGAAAAAACTAAACTAAAACTACAATAAATAACACATAAACAAGCTTAATGAAACAAAACAAATCAAGTTACAAAGGTATAGGAAAGCACTATTTATTTATTGTTGATGGTAGAAGAGTCACAATAGAAGTGTAAAAGACGCTTGAAGAGAATTGTTTGAGAAATGGTGCTCAAAAACTCTCAACAATGACTTCCATTTCTCAATCTCTTTTTCAAACTCTTTCTCTCTCAAATAAGCATAGAATACACTCGCAATTATGGAACTCTCCTCACAATGGTATGTGTTATCATTCTATGATTTTGAAGATTGGAAAGACAAAGTCACAAAAGATACATCAAACCGCTTAGGAGCCTAGGATCTAGCCCTCCTAGACTCAGAGAGGGCTCTCTCTGTATTTTAAGATTTAACTTTATTTTCAGTGTTCTAATGTGTTAGGCTAGATATAAAAATGAAGGAAATTTAATACTTAATTGCTTGGTTGTTTGTTTGTTTGGTTGGGGTAGATCATATTTGAATCCTTTCCATTGGGCTATGGAGTCTAAGGCTAGGTGGTAGCATCAATTTTCCAGAGAATTTACAAGGCAAGCTAACTGTCTTTACTAGATCTAAAAGCAAAGTGGAAAGTGAAATGATAGAAAAGTGATATTAGTAATGATTAAAAAGTAGTTAAGTATTTTTTAATCATACCTCAGAGGAAAACATTTAGATTGCAAATACAGATAGTAATAAGGTGCTCCAACAACATATCTTAAACTAGAATTTCTGCTTTGCAATAAGACTCAAAGATGCATAAATGAATAAACAGAGATACATTCAGTACAGAAAGGAAGACATCACCAGGTCAAAACAGATCAAGTATCTTGCAAACTGTCCTTTTATTGATGCTCCAACTTGAAATTACAATGCTCCAAACAGAAAAGATAGTTCAAATGACTTGGGTCCAACCCCTAATACTTCCAATGCATGAAGTATTTAACAAAAACCTACAATGATTTTCCTTATACACTTGGCAATCTATTATTAATTACAATGAAAGGGAAAATGACTATGTGACCACGATGTGGACACGCTGAGAAAACTAGGACATGTGTTCCTTTTTTATGGATGTTGTTGCTTGATACATTAATTTAACTGTAGTGGTTCTGCTGATGTGGTTGGTGCTGACTCAGATCTGTGTTGTCACTTTAATCATCCTTGTCTCGTTCCTCTTGATAGTCACACAGATCACTCCATGCTTCCTCATCTGGAACTTTGACCTTAATTAATCTTCTGTATATTTCATCAGCTTCAGTGTATTTAGAAAAAGTCGGTTTGACCTGAAACACGTGCTTTAGTTCATGCTCGATGTAAATTTGATTGCTGATAGCTTCCAACAATGCCTTTCCTATTATGCTTCCTTTGATGTTGGAAAGATTTGCAGCATCTGTGGCTATGCCCTGGAGTCTCTTGGCATAATCCTCTCTGGCCATGAGTTTGTCATTTATGACAAATAGAGAGGGGAGACCTTTCTGATGTAAAGGTTGTATTCTGTTGAAGAACCTGTTGACTGTCAGCTCTAGATTTTGACATTTCTCTTCTAGTTGTACATTCAAGCTCTTCTTAGTCAACACCTTCTTCACTTGAAGTATAGTCTCTGTTCTATCTGCTACTCCCAAATCTTCCAGCTCATACCTATTTCTTGAATTTAAAAATTTGATTATCCTATTGGTTGTTGCTAGCATGTCTCCCAGCTCTTCATTAGTAGCTGAAATAGCTTCTCTGGCTTTTTCAATTAATTCTTTCTGCTCAAAGATAATTTGGATGTTGGGCCAAATTTCATTCATTCCATTGATTATATTATTCCAAATAATATCCTTCACTCTTCCTAGAGTGTTCCCAAAAGATGATTCTTTCTCTGATTTTTGTAGTTGGTGAGCACCAATATTGCAGTAATAATGCTACAACTCCTGGGCTGCCTACTTTACTCTTATCAACCCGGTAATTCGTAACAAACTTGGAGTCAATGGTGTTGTATGCACAAGTACTAGTTCTTACTGCAGGTCGTCACTTGGTCAGCCGGTGCAAGATCACTAGAAGCTCAAGCCAACTTCTATGGATTCCAGAAGAAGCTCTATATGTGATGAAAGGAGAGAAATACTACTACTTTACAGATACTATTCTAACTGCAAAAAAGGAGAAATACTAAAATGTAAATCAAACCAAGTAAATCCTATTTAACCAACTAATCCTACTTTTGCAGAAAGCACTATGAAATCCATGAAAAGAATGCCATTACCTACTCAAGGAAGTAAAAAACATCTACTGAGCTATTTCTGGAAGTAAATGATCAAAAAACATCTTTTTGGATTTTTATGTGTTTTTATGTGAATTTGACATGCATGTAATTTATTGTTTGTGAATGTGGCCACGAATAGGTGGCATTGGAGTGTGTTTTTGGTACTTCAGAGGATGTAGGATAGTGTGGATGGGTCCTAGGAGGTTTTAGGTGGCCTTCTGGAGGGTTTTCCCACACTCAGCCTTCAAAAGAAATCCTACAGAAAAATCTATAGGAGGACACAGGAAATCTACAGGAGGAAAAACAACATTCTATAGTAGGCCTATAGGAGGAGGCCAAGAGAAGTTTTCATTGTTTTGAGGGTGTGAGAGTGGGTGAAAAAGGTGGATGAAGGTTGGAATGAGGTTTTAGGGCACCTATGGTCTACCATGAACCACCAGGAGAGAGAAAGACGATTGGGTTTACTCAAGGAGAGAGGAAGAAGTTCTATGGAAAATGCAGGAAACTAAGGTAGAATTGAGGTGAGACTTGGGCGACCTGTAGGGCATGGAACAGATGGAGGATAGGATGGATGGTAGGCTGGCCTACTTCTAGAAGAGATCTACTGCAAAGGAACTGGCAGTCAACCAATAAGATCAAACAAGCAATGGAATGAGTGCATCTAAAAAACAGAGTTTTGCATCAAACTAATCTAAACTATGATTTATGAAAGGAAATGCTGATAAATACTATAGGAAAGGAAAGCATGAAAGAAGACTATTGCAAATAAAGAAATGAACATGATGAAAAAGATCTGAAGCAAAGCAAAGATGGACTATTAACCTACTGAAAAGCTGCAAACACTAGAAATCCTATGAATGAGGAAAATTTGTGTTTTTGGGGAAGCAAGAGGGTCTTTGCCTCAAATCATGGTCCCAAAGGGAGGAAGAGAGGCCAAGGAATTGTTCCTAGCCTTTTGAATATTTCCTTTATCACTACTTAACCTATTATAGAAAGCACAAATGGAAGCAAACTACTAACTCATCAAAAGAAACCTATTCTTAACCATAAAAGAAATACATCTAAAAGAAACCTAATCCATAAATGAAATAAAACATACAAATACAAGTAAAGAGGAGCTTGGATTCCTGGATTGCACCCTAAGCCAAGATCTTTAGCCCTCTGAGGTAACTTAGTGCTAGCTCAAAAAGGATTCCATCTTTATTTCCCAAACAATAGCAAGATTACATGAAACTGTCACAAAAATAATAAGCTCGAAGTTGAGCAGAGTTTACATAAGAAAAAATTCAACAAAAATCCGACAAAAATCCAACCCTAGTGAGGCCCTAGGCCTCTTTATTTATACAAATGAAGCTACCAATAGCTTCCTTAAAATCAGGGAGGCTTCGCTCCCAAAGCTTGAGATAATCATCAGTCATCCTCCACTTGCTCGGCTGCATGATTTGGCTGCTTGTACTCCGAGCTGAATGAAGGGGAATTCAAAGTGAGGAGTAATAAATGAGGGGGATTCCTATAAGTCCTCTCCTTTGTCTGCTTTGAGTTATTGTTGCCATTTGTCCACTGGATCCTTGACTTTGACTTCAAAAATCATCAATAATCTGCATTAAATACACATTAGACCACATGGCACAATAACTAACTCAACTCACTCTATAAACATAAATATAGTCAGAAAATCATGTAATAAGCTAAGAGAATGGTTGGTTTGACTAGGTTAGGAGGTAAAATGAGCCCATATAATCACCCATTTATGAGGCTCATCATCACCCCCTACTGAAAGTGTTGCTCATCCTATAAGCAACTTAGTCAATCTCCTCATCTTTTATGGCCCTGGTGGCCTCCCTAGTATCCCGGGCTTCTGATGTGCTCTACTCTTCTTTGCCATAGAATCCTGCCTTCCTGTCTATCTCCTTCCACTACTCTTCCTCTTCTTCTTCCCTTCTGCCTTCCAACATGCCTAACAGCAATGGGGGACTCAGTTTGAGGCCAATCCAGTTGACCTGCAGCCTCTGCATGGAGTGCTTGTACATTGGCACTCTTCTCAATGCCTCCTTCAGCCTCATGGGGGAATGATATTCCCTGATCTGCAAACTGTGTGGTAAGGTGTTCCATCTCCTCATGCATGCATGCACATAGTCATCCCCAAGTAGCCTTTGCATATCCTCAAAGTGTGCAATGGCTTGTGCCTGATTGGTGAGATATCTAGGGGCAATCTGATGGTCATTAGCAAGCAGGTTGTGTGTGCTAATGAGTGCCATAGGATTTCAAAGAATAGTGGAATTGCAAATTTTTGTGGGATTATCCTTCCTCCTTCAAGTAGATTGTAATAGGAAGCCAAACTAGGCTGGGGATCAGGTTCTTGTATCTCTGGTTCTTCCTCCTTCACTTGTGGTTGTTCTTCTATCCTTTTCTCAAGTTGTTGGGTCTCTTGTAGTTTTGACAGTGTCTCCTGTAGAACTGTCTGAGCCTCCTGTAGGACTGTCTTAGGGTCCTGTAGTACTACCTTTTCCTTCCATGTGGAAGATCTAGGAGTCCCCCTTTCATATGTGATAGGTGTCTTGGAAGGGGATTCTTTCCCCTTGGCAGAGGGTGAATCTTCAATTGTAATTGGCACTTTCGAAGAGGGTTGAGGTTTTCCTGTTTTGATCCTTGTGCTCTTCCTAGCCCTGAAATACATGGAGGCCTGTCTTTTCCTCTTTTGCTTTGGATTGATTGGTGTACTGAGGGAAATAAGGGCAGTTGTTGCCTCCCTTTCCAGAGTCTCAGGGGACTCTTCTCCTTGTTTTTCCTTGTCTACCTCTTTTTCTCCCCCTTCTGTCGCCTTTTCTGTCTCTTTTCCTGTCTCTTCCTACTCTATTTCTTCAGCTCTCTCTTCCTCCATTTCTTGTTCTGCTAAGTCATTAGTGGCTTCACCTTCTCCCCCTTGCTACTCTTCCTCCTCACTGCCAGTAGGACTGACATCATAAGTTAAGGCCTTTATGTCATCCTCAGCTGCCATGTTTCGGAACACTTCCCATGCTATAGGGAGTGTAAATGTATGGAGGTCTTCTTCCACTAGGATTTTGATTAACCCATGGTGAAATAGCTGCTCTGAATTTCCTACTTGAACCTTAGAGTTGGAGTCAATGATAGACTGCAAGAGGAAGTAGGGGCTACTGAACTTCTGAGGTGCTGGAGTATCTATGCCATACCTTAATTCATGGAGGATCCTAAAGTGATAACCATTGACAATGTTGTACCTCCCCTCACAGGAAATGTATTTGATTATTTGATAGCTAACCTCATCCAAAGGATATGGTATGCTAGCCCTTCTAATGCCATTTTTATCCTCTACAAGGGTTTCATTGTTTTGAAAAAAAAAAATTCTTAGCAGCCTGGCCAATTGGTTTCTCATCCTTACTCCAAGGTAGCCCAAGAGGAAGGGTAGTGACCCTACTGATAAATTCAGGGGTTATCTCCATGGAAAGACCTCTAAAGGTGACAGTGGCATGAGTTCTTGTGTGGGGTACTAGAGAGAGAAAACTCTTGGGCAATTTCCTCATCAAACCCTTGGAATTTCTCAAAGAAATTCATCCAATTTACCCTTGTGAAGATGTCCACCACTTGTGGATGTGCATGGAGCCTAATGGAGTTAGTGGGCACCTTCCTCATAAACCCTCCTATCATTTTGTTTATACTCTTTTGGGAAACCAAATGTGGAGATGGAGACAACAAATTTTGAGAAAAACAAAGAAACAGAGGAGACTGTGTTTCTTTTTAAATAAGAAGAATTAGTTTTATGTATTTTCTCCTCTCCTAAAGACTTTATTTCCTCCCCAAATTGAACCCACTTCTTTCATATTTTGATATTCAATAGGGAGCATTCATGAACCCTACCTCTTCAAACCGAAAATCATGCAAAAAATTGAGTTTTCTCTGTTCAAAATGACTCACTGCCCCTCCCGTAGAAGCCTATTGTCCCTCCTGTAGAATTCCTATAGGTGCTCCTATAGAAAACGCCGAGAGCAAGAATATGGGAGAGATCGATGGAGGACGATGGTTACGAGGCTGTGGGGGCACAAGGAGACTGTTGTAGCTGAGTTACGAGGAGAGAATGAAGGAAAAGGTGGTGAGAATGCTCGGGGAGGAGTACTTATTACCCTTTATGGATATTTCCAGTGATGAGGGGTGAGCTGGCAAGGTATACGTTGGCCATATTCGAACCGTTGGTCCCCACCTACTTGGTCATCATGGCTTCTCCTCATAATCATCTCCCATCATTGCATCGGAGTTCACACTTCCTCCACTACCTGTCCTTGGCATCTTGTGTTGGAGTTGACTATGCACACGTGTGGGTGACATCTCGAATGAGTGGAGTCAACTAGATGAAGGTGGCTAAGTTAATTGGCCACCTTTCCCTCATTCAACCTCAACCATCTCATTGTTTTTGCATGACTTCTAATTACACAATTGCAAACAGAGGAGTGACTTAGTTACTTACCTGTGATCTGAATGTATTTGTTGTGAGGTGTTGTGGCTTTCTCTGCTGCATGCCTTTATTTCTTTTTATGCATGTTGATCTTGCTTGCTGATGTGTTGTTGTGTGTTGTTGCAGGTTCTTCTTTTGCTGGAGCTAAGCTGCATGTGCTGTCCCTTGCTGCTGGTGCTAGACTTCTATGGGATCAGCTGCTACAGGAATTCCTACAGGAGCTCTTATTTTGTCCATATCTCCCAAACGGTAGACTGGATTGACCTGAAACTTTCTGAGCATGTTTCCATCATCATTATGCACCTCCCCATAGAAAAATTTTGGTCAATGGATGCATGGATCTCGAGAAAAACTAAAAATGGATGAAGGTGATGGAGGCTAATTTCTTGGAAACTATGCACTGGAATTTGCTGAAATTGCTTGGGCATGTTACCATCATCCATATGCATCTCCCCATGAAATAGTTTTTTAAATGGATGCATGGATATTGAGAAAATGCAAAAATGGTTGAAGGTGATGGAGGCCAATTTCTTGGTAACCGTGCACTAGAATTTGTTGAAATTGCTTGAGCATGTTACCATCATCCATATGCATCTCCCCATGAAACAATTTTTTAAATGGATGCACGATTTTCAAGTTAGGAAAAAAAACATTTTTTCTCTATGTATTTTTGTATCCTATAGTAAAACAGAGCATCCTGTAGTTTTTAGGACAGCAAGGAAAATGAGTGGTAGAAGCTCGAGAATGATGGGTGGATGGTGAAAATAGATGACGGTGATGGATTGGCATGGCCTTGGCCTTGTTGGAGCATTTGAGTGAAGTAGGAAAAAGTCAAAATTTGACTTCTTTTGACTAGGCTTGACCAATTTTACTTTTGGTACCAACTTGTTCTTGTTGCTTGCAAATGTTGGAGAGTACATGCATGCATGGAGCAAGGATTTTTATTTTTTTCTCTTTTTTCTTTTTCTAGGTCTACTAGCTGCCTCAATGAGGTTTTCAACTTGTATGTCGGCCTAGGCGCCTCAAAGGCGGTTCTCACCTAGGATCTTTATCTATTTTTTCTTTTTTCCAACCCATTGACCGCCTCATGGAAGTTTTCAATCAATGAGCCAATCTGAGGCTCCTCCAAGGAGGTTTTCACCTTAGATTTTTATTTTTTCTCTTATTTTCCATTTTTTTCCTACCCTACCCTACTTGAAAAGCAAAATCACTTTCAAGTATAAGAATACTTCCAATGGAGCCATGTGCACATAAAGATGATAGATAGAATGATGTGGAGGCTAGAAATGTATGCTTTGACATGTACCTAGATTTCAGAGACCAAATGATTTGACTTTGAAGGGATCAAGCATAGTTGAGGAAGAGAGTGATGCTGCAACTTAGTGATTGTCTGGAACCATATTTCAATATAGTTGTGATGTCCTTGGTCCTTTTTCTGATCTGGATCATTCTTCATGTCTTCTTCTACCATGACCTTCACATATTCCTCTTTTTTTTTTATTTTTCTCTTGAATACATGGAGCATTTGATGGTAACCATGATGGAGCTCTCTCGATCTCTGATTTTGATGTCTTCTCTCCATCAAGTGCAGCCCATGGTTCTTTGATCTTCTCTTTTGAATCTGCTTCTTCTGAAGGTGGTCCTTCAATGATATCAATATAATTTCTTTTCTACAAAACTCTTCCTGAGTTATGGTGAATACCATTGAGCTCAAGAGGGGTTGTTTGGAAGTGTTGTACCTCAGCATTGTAAATGGGTTGAGCTACTTCAATGTGTGGGTTTGGAAAACTGAAATTGATTGAACAAAACAAATTGAAACTAACTGAAATGAACTTGTTGAAATGGAAATCTGCAGAATTGAAAATGAAAGCAAGGAAATGCAGAACTTGAAAGGAAAAGAAATGACTAGTCTACTTTTGCTGAAATGAACTATTAGCAGAATGTTGCAATAGGAAATAGAAGAAAGCAGTAATCACAGTATACTCTGACGCTTCCCCGGCAACAGCCCCCAAAAGGTGGGGAGCACCAGTATTGCAGCAATAATGCTACAACTCCTGGGCTGCCTACTTTACTCTTATCAACCCGGTGGTTCATAACAAACTTCGAAGCGATGGTGCTATATGCACAAGTACTAGTTCTTACTGTAGGTTGTCACTTGGTCAGTCGGCGCAAGATCACTAGCAGCTCAAGCCAACTTCTATTCATTCTAGAAGAAGCTCCATATGTGATGAAAGGAGAGAAAGACTACTCTATAGATACTATTCTAACTGCAGAAAGGAGAAAGACTGAAATGTAAAGCAAACCAAGTAAATCCTAATTAACCAACTAATCCTAATTTTGCAGAAAGCACTATGAAATCCATGAAAAGAATGCCATTACCTACTCAAGGAAGTAAACAACATCTACTGAGCTATTTCTGGAAGTAAATGATCAAAAAACATCTTTTTGGATTTTTATGTGTTTTTATGTTAATTTGACATGCATGTAATTTATTGTTTGTGAATGTGGCCGCGAATAGGTGGCGTTGGAGTGTGGTTTTGGTACTTGAGAGGATGTAGGATGGTGTGGATGGGTCCTAGGAGGTCTCAGGTGGCCTTCTGGAGGCTTTTCCCACACTCGGCCTTCAAAAGCAAGCCTACAAGAAAATCTACAGGAGGAAAAACAACATTCTACAAGAGGCCTATAGGAGGAGGCCGAGAGCAGTTTTCACTATTTTGAGGGTGTGAGAGTGGGTGAAAAAGGTGGATGAAGGTTGTAATGAGGTGTTAGGGCACCTATGGTCTACCATGAACAGTGAGGAAGGAGAGAGGAAGAAGTTCTATGGAAAATGAAGGAAACTAAGGCAGAATTGAGGTGAGACTTGGGTGACCTGTAGGGCATGGATCAGATGGAGGATGGGATGGCTGATAGGCTAGCCTGCTGTTGGAAGAGATATGCTACAAAGGAACTAGCAGTCAACCAATAAGATCAAACAAGCAATGGAATGAGTGCATCTAAAAAATAGAGTTTTGCATCAAACTAATCTAAACTATGATTTATGAAAGGAAATGTTGAGAACTACTGTAGGAAAGGAAATCATGAAAGAAGACTATTGCAAATAAATAAGTGAGCATGATGAAAAAGATCTGAAGCAAAGAAAATATGGACTATTGACCTACTGAATAGCTGCAAACACTAGAAGTCCTATGAATGAGGAAAATCTATGTTTTTGGGGTAGCAAGAGGGTCTTTGCCTCAAATCATGGTCCCAAAGGGAGGAAGAGAGGCCAAGGCACTATTGCTAGCCTTTTGAATCTTTCCTTTATCACTGCTTAACCTACTATAGAAAGCACAAATGGAAGCAAATTACTAACTCATCAAAAGCAACCTATTCTTAACCATAAAAGAAATACATCTAACAGCAACCTAATCTATAACTAAAATAAAACTTACAAATAAAAGTAAAGAGGAGATTGGCTACTTGGATTGGGCCCTAACCCAAGAGCTTAATCCCTCTGAGGTAACTCAGTGCTAGCTCAAAAAGGATTTCATCTTTATTTCCAAAACAATAGCAAGATTACATGAAACTATCACAAAATTAATAAGCTCGAAGTTGAGCAGAGTTTACATAAGCAAAAATCCGACAAAAATCTGACGCTAATGAGGCCCTAGTCCTCTCTATTTATACAAATGAAGCTACCAAGAGCATCCTTAAAATCAGGGAGGCTTGGCTCCCAAAACTTGAGATAATCATTAGTCATCCTCCACTTGCTCGGCTGCATGATTCGGCTGCTTGTACTCCGAGCTGAATGAAGGGGAATTCAAAGTGAGGAGTAATAAATGAGGGGGATTCCCTCCTATAAGTCCTCTCCTCTATCCACTTCGAGTTATTGCTGCCATTTGTCCACTGGATCCTTGACTTTGACTTCAAAAATCATCAATAATCTGCATTAAATACACATTAGACCACATGGCACAATAACTAACTCAACTCACTCTATAAGCATAAATATAATCAGAAAATCATGTAATAAGCTAAGAGAATGGTTGGTTTGACTAGGTTAGGAGGTAAAATGAGCCCATATAATTACTCATTTATGAGGCTCATTAATAGTGCTTCAATCAATGTTTTTTCCCTTTGCATCTCCACCAAATGGTTACTTTCGGCCCTTTTGATTTGAGATTGCAACACATTAACTTGAGTTTCTAGTCTTTTAATATCCTCATTTTGCAGATTCATGCCTTCCATTGATCTGGCCATTTATTCTATGTTGCTTCCCGCTCCTATGGTAGCACTTGCTGGAGTGGTTATGGGAGGGGTTGTTAGAGGAAGGGCCTCCATTGTTGTGCTGGCCATCTGTGCTACATTTTCTTTCTCTTGCACCATATTTTCCATCTCTAATTCCATTTGTTTGATCTGGAGAGACTGCTCCACTATTAATTTCATCATATCAGCCTTTTGGCTCTCTATTTCCTCTATCTCCTTGGTCAGTGGGTCATGTGTGGTAGGCATCTTGAGTTGCTTCTTCAAAGCTGCTATATCCATCTCTTTCTTCTTTATTATTTCTTCAGCTGCTTTTATATCTAAGGGATCATACCCAATATTCACTACTAAGTCTTCTAAAGACTTAATTTTATTGTCCTTTGATTGTGATGAAATCCTTTCCATCTTTAACTGAGATTGAGCATTTGACAGAGCTACCTGCATTTTAAACAAGTTCATAGAAGTGATGGTTAGAGTAGATGAAATCATTTCACCTATTTTCTTGTGCATTTCCAGCTGGTCAATTGGATGGACACTTCTGGCATCAAACTCAAAAGAAGTTTGCTTGTAATCTGCTAGAGTTTTGGGCTCTGTTGTCTGTGCTTCCAAGAATGCCATGTGCATTTTTCCTTTTTTCTGAATCAAAGGCAGAGAGAAGTCTGCCTTGTGCAGTTTCACTCTGTTTCCAAAATTGAGCATAAGTGTTCTTTTTTAATATCTCATTCCTGATTTTAATCTCCCTGAATGTGTCAAAGATTGTCTCTTCCTTTTCTCCACTCACATTTGTAGATGATGACACTTGAAGAGACTGTTGCCTTTCTGAAATTGGAGTGGTAGGAAAGGATTGCCCCCCAGTTGGGGATGAATCTGGAATATCAATGATATTGGTGACTGTTTGTTGCAGTGATCCTTTGTCTATGTCCATGTGCTTTCTGGGCTTCTTCTTGTATTTTAGCTTGAATTCCCTCATAGAAGTATCAATCCCTGGTGACTGATCTTCTCTAGGCCTTTTCCCTGTTACTCCCTGTTCTTGTTCTTTTCCCTTTTCTATTCTATCTTCAGTGGTTTTCTTTTCCTGTTATCTTGGAGTTTGTGCACTGGAAGAAGAAATCACTTGTTCCTCAACCTCCTGCAATGTATTAGGCATCCACTCAATCTGGTTCATGTATTTCTCAATTTCAGGCCTTTGAGTGTGAATATAGGTTGTTGACTTGTTTTCCACCCTCTTCTTGGAGATGATACCCCATGGGTCATAGGACCATGTAAAACTATGGGTGAAATTCATTTCCTTCAATATTTTATCTGCCTCCTCCCCTACTGCTCTGCTATTACAAATGAAGGGACCAATATGAGATTTGATCTTGAACTGGGACTTTTTCTTAGTTGCTACAAAGTGCACTTCATCTGCATTAATCATTTGTCTGATGTACTCAAGTGCAAAGATCCTCATGGGGAGGAACTTTGGTAGCTTGTAAGGGGCCAACTCATAGCCATATACTCTTAATTCAGTGTAATTATGGTACAAGTACCAATCACTTGTTCTTGCTTGGTCTGTTAGCTGCATAATCCTTCTAATTTCTTTACTAATCCTAGGTTCTACCGTCCCACTGAGGAGGCTCATTGCTGGGTGAACAAACATTTCTACAAATGTTTTGTAGCTGAAGTCTTTTGAGTCCTTCATCACTAATGTTGTCCAGAAAATCACATATTGGGGTTCACCTTGTAGAAATTTTGAATAATTTAACACATATTCAATGGAGATTATCCTGATCATGTACTAATGCGGAAAACATACACAATACATAAGCTCCTCTATGTTGATCAAGAATATAGCAACATCAATAACAATAAAACATCAAGAGCATTCACACATTAACACAGTATGTATCCCAGGGAAAGCATCTCGCTAAAAACCCCAACTATCTGTATATTAATGATTGAGTCATGTAACATTACACAACATAATACTTCTCACAAGTATCTCCACCTCTGTTACACACAATACAGCTCAGATCTGATCTCCAAATCTCTTCCACTGCTTGCCTGCCTCCACTGCTCAATACCTGCTCAAGGACTGATGAGAATAGCTTCCCAAACTCGATTTTCACCTGCAAAATAGTCACACACTCTTTGTTGGACGTGAGAAAAGGCTAAAATGCGGGCAAATACGTGAGCAAAATCATTGGCATACTCAATCCCTTGATTGTGCAAGATCTGGTGCACAACTAGAGTCACAACTGATAGCAATCTGATTCTCTACCACCTGTCCCTGTTGAACTGAACATGCACTGACATGCAACTGAGTTAACTGATGTATTCTTTAGTTGTATTATGAGTTAATAATTAGTTTAACAACTCATCATTAGTCTATCTGCAGTTAGACTAACTACAACCAGTTTAACTAAGTCAAACTGAACACAACTCCATCAACTGTACCTCCAGTCCACTAAACTCAACTCACTTGAGTTCTAACTGAAGTCATGCATGCAACAACTCAACTGACTCATAAGAAAAGTGTATTTCCTTCTGACAGCTGCATGTGCCACTTCCGTAGCTCAAACTGAAGTGCTCCAAGAGAATAAGATTAAGTTTATAGTCCAAATATTATTGTGAGATAATAATATTTGACTTTTCTATTTTTGACTTTGATCACTCACACTGTGATCACTCACACTGTAATCACTCACACTGTGATCACTCACACTTTCATCAAAAATAGAAGTCCATCTATTTTTCCCAACTTGATCAATCATCCATAAACATAGACATGATCCATATGTCTAAAAATAGACTTGCGCCAAAAATAGCCTGCGGGCCCACTTAGTGAAGGCGACTCTTTTCACTAAGCTCCATCATCTTGTTGCAATCTCAACACTCCCTCTCGAAAAGATATGGATTATCAACAACCCCTATCCTGCCTCGGTGGTACTCGAATTTGCTCCTGGTGAGAGCCTTCGTCAGAATATCAGCATCCTGATCCTCCGTTGGAATGTACGAAAGTAACATGATCCTCCGCTGCACACAATCTCTGATATGATGGTACCTGATGTCAATATGTTTAGATCTATCATGAAATACAGGATTAGCCGAGAGTTTAATGCAACTCTGGTTATCACAGTAAATCACAGTAGGATCCAAATGAGAACCGAACAAACCAACCAGGATCTTCCTCATCCATATAGCCTCGCAGGCAGCCAAACTTGCTGCCATATACTCGGCCTCTGCTGAACTGAGTGCCACGGATCTCTGCTTCCTGCTGCACCAAGAAACTGTTGTCGATCCGATACTGAAGACCCCTCCTGATGTGCTCTTTCTGTCTGTTGGGCTCCCTGCCCAATCTGCATCCGTGAAGCCACATAGCTTCACCTCATCCTCCTGTCTGTACCACAAACCATATCCCGATGTGCCTCTCAAGTAGCGCAATACATGCTTGCCCGCCTTCCAGAAGAGCTTGGTAGGCTTAACCATAGCTTGTGAAATCTGGTTAACTGCATAGCATATATCAGGTCGTGTATTGACCAAATACATCAGCGACCCCACCAACTGTCGATAAACAGTGGCATCCACTTCTTCTCCCGAAGTGGCATCCTCCTTCCTCCAACCTCCAGGAAGAGGAGTATCAACAGGCTTGCAGCCATGCATGTTGAACTTCTCCAGTATCTCCCGAGCATACTTTCCTTGAGAAATAAACAGTCCACCACTGCGCTGCCATATTTCCAATCCTAGGAAATAGTGAAGGAGGCCCAAATCCTTCATCTCAAACTCTGTAGCAAGATCCTTCTTGCATGACAGTATCAACAGCTCATCACCCGTTAGAATCAAATCATCAACATACAGTACAATGATAAGCAACTTACCCTCCACCACAATCTGGTATAGGTTCGGATCCGCCTCGCTCTTGGAGAATCCAAGTCCTGTGAAATAGCTGTCTATCCGTGTGTACCAAGCACGTGGTGCTTGCTTCAACCCATACAGCGCTCTCTTGAGCCTGCACACATGCGACTCGCTGCTGAAGACTTCAAAGCCTTCGGGTTGCTCAATGTACACCTCCTCCTCAATGACTCCGTTGAGGAACGCAGTCTTCACATCCATCTGATGAATGTGCCATCCCATCTGCGCTGAGAGAGCAAGAATCGTCCGTATGGAAGAATACCTTGCGACAGGTGCAAAGGTCTCCTCATAATCGATCCCCTCAATCTGTGAAAAGCCTCGGGCAACAAATCTTGCCTTGTACTTCTCCACACTCCCGTCAGCTGCCTGCTTAACTTTGTAGATCCATCTCGAACCCACCACTGATTTCCCTTCCAGTCTAGGAACAATCTCCCATGCACTGTTTCTGATAATAGAATCATACTCTTCCACCATGGCGTCTACCCATGCGGGATCCTCCACAGCTTCCTCGAAAGAGGATGGCTCAGTCACAACACACTTGCTCATAAGAGCCATGTATCCAGTGTACCGATCAGGTGACTGTCTCTGCCTGCGTTGGGCTGTAGGTGGTCCTACAACTTTCTCTGCATCTTGAGCCAGTCGCTCAGCTTCTGTCAAGCGCTTTCGCCCTCTGATGGTTGGCGCTGCATGAGTGGTCTCTTCCACTCCATGAACCTCGTCCTGTGGCTGATCCACGTCCTGAAGCTCATCCTTAGGAACTAATAGCTCCTCATCTGCATGCAAGTGTAGCTCCCTCTCAAGCGAACACTTCATGGCTTTCTCCTCCTGAAATTTTATATCCCGTCGCACAACAGTTTTACCACTGTCTGGCAAATACACACGATAGTTGTGGGGCGTATCAGTGTACCCCACAAATATCCCAACCTCTGCAGTCGGCTCCAACTTCTTTCTGGCATCCTTCGTCACATGCATGTAAACGTTAGCACCAAAAATCCTCAAATGAGAAAGATCAGGCTTCTTACCAGAATAAGCCTCCTCGGGTGTACTCATGCCAAGTATCCTATGAGGACAACGGTTCTGCACATAAACTGCTGTATTGCATGCTTCCGCCCACAAGTGAAGGGGTAGGCCCTGATCATGCAACATTGCCCGTGCAGCACCCACAATCGTTTTGTTCTTCCGCTCAGCTACCCCATTCTGCTGTGGGTTATGGGGAGCTATGAGCTCTCTACGAATCCCTTCTGCCTTGCAGAAATCCTTGAACTCGTCCGAGATGTATTCACCACCATTATCGCTACTAAGAGCCTTCACCTTCTTCCCCGACTCCTTCTCGACCAGTGCTTTGAATTCACAGAACTTTGAATATGTCTCGCTCTTCTTCTGCATGAAGAAGATCCAGCACTTACGAGAGAAATCATCAACAAAAATCACATAATACCTGTGTTTTGCTGTCGAAGCAACTGAGAAAGGTCCACACACGTCTGTGTGAATTCTCTCAAGGATCGTCGTGGTGCGACTATCCTTCTCGTGAAAGGTGGCTTTCACAAACTTCCCCAAAGTACACCCCTTGCACTGATCTGACTGCGCAAGTGTGCCTTTAGGAAGCCCTGTAGTGATCTGCTGCAGTATCTTCAAGGCTCCATGGTGAAGGTGACCCAATCTCCTGTGCCACAAATCGCCATCATCCCGGCTCACCAATCCTTCTGCCTTGCCTGCCATTGCTGCACATCCATCTACATGCAACTGATAAAGGTTCCTCACTCGAACCCCTATCTTCTGGGTCTCACCAGTTGTCTTGCTGCACAGGAAGGCCTTTCCCTCGCTGAAAACAACATCATACCCCTTGTCTTCTAACATCGCCACTGAGATGAGATTCTTCTTCAATCCTGGAACATGCATGACTTCCTTCAATACAAAGGGTTTACCAGACTCCCTCTCAAAGGAAATGCTACCGATACCGGTCGCACTGTATCTACCATCATCGCCCATCTCGATGTGCACTCCAAGATCTTTGTCCTCCAGATCAGAGAACAAATCTCTATCTCCCGTCATGTGAAAAGACGCACCACTGTCTAGGAACCACACTGATCCCATCACACTTGAAACCAAGCATGCGATCAATGAAAAATCAAGCTCAAACTGAGAAGCTAAGGCCTCTCCCCCTGCAGATCCAGCAGCTTGCTTGTTCTTCTTCTTCTGCGGATAATTTGTGGCATAGTGTCCATGCTGGTGACAGTGAAAAGACTTCACCTTGGACATATCCTGCTTCTTGCCTTTCGCACTAGACTGAGAAGCTTTCTTACTCTTCCCTTTCTTTGCTTTGGCAGCCAAAGCGCAATTCTCTTCATCAGCTCCCTTTGACGAAGATCCGTCCCTGGTACTCCGCCTGATCTCCTCCTGCACAAGATCTGACCATAGTCTTTCCCATCCTGGCAACTTCTCCCGACCATTGACAGAGTCCTGATAGGAATGCCAACTCTTCGGAAGAGCCAAGCTCACCAAGTCTTCATCATCGACAGTAACCCCCACACTTCCCAGCTCATCTCGACACTGAGTGAACTTCGTGAGATACTTGGGAATACTGTCTCCCTTCTCGCATTTGATGTTTCTGAGTTTATCTTTGAGCGCCAGCTTCCTCTGATCGCTCTTGCTTTGGAATAATTCTGTTAATGATTTCCACATCAAATATGGAGTAGCCTTTCCATGGAGGCTGGACACAATGTGATCCTTCACGCCTTCCAACAGAATTCTTTGACATTTTGCGATCTTCTTTTGCCAAGCATCAGCTTGAGTAGCATCAGTAGGCTTTGGGGTATCCGTATCTATGAATTCCTTCAGCCCGTTATCATCCAATACTGCCTCCATCCTGTCCTTCCATGCAATATAGTTTGAGCTGCCCTCAAGAGCATAGTCCAATCGCAATCTGTTGAAAGACATTGTTGCGTTGTCACCAAGAAAAAAAACACTGCTGCAAATTCGAATTCCACCAGCAACCAACTCAACTGCTTCCGATCAACCCTTGCTTGATATCCTGTAAAAATCTCTTCTACAAATCAAGTTGCTCTGATACCATGTAGAAACTTTTTCTACAATTATCTAGCTCTGATACCATGTAGAAATTTTGAATAATTTAACACATATTCAATGGAGATTATCCTGATCATGTACTAATGCGGAAAACATACACAATACATAAGCTCCTCTACGTTGATCAAGAATATAGCAGCATCAATAACAATAAAACATCAAGAGCATTCACACATTAACACAGTATGTATCCCGGGGAAAGCATCTCGCTAAAAACCCCAACTATCTGTATATTAATGATTGAGTCATGTAACATTACACAGCATAATACTTCTCACAAGTATCTCCACCTCTGTTACACACAATACAGCTCAGACCTGATCTCCAAATCTCTTCCACTGCTTGCCTGCCTCCACTGCTCAATACCTGCTCAAGAACTGATGAGAATAGCTTCCCAAACTCGATTTTCACCTGCAAAATAGTCACACACTCTTTGTTGGACGTGAGCAAAGGCTAAAATGCGGGCAAATACGTGAGCAAACTCATTGGCATACTCAATCCCTTGATTGTGCAAGATCTGGTGCACAACTATAGTCACAACTGATAGCAATCTGATTCTCTACCACCTGTCCCTGTTGAACTGAACATGCACTGACATGCACTGACATGCAACTGAGTTAACTGATGTATTCTTTAGTTGTATTATGAGTTAATAATTAGTTTAACAACTCATCATTAGTCTATCTGCAGTTAGACTAACTACAACCAGTTTAACTAAGTCAAACTGAACACAACTCCATCAACTGTACCTCCAGTCCACTAAACTCAACTCACTTGAGTTCTAACTGAAGTCATGCATGCAACAACTCAACTGACTCATAAGAAAAGCGTATTTCCTTCTGACAGCTGCATGTGCCACTTCCGTAGCTCAAACTGAAGTGCTCCAAGAGAATAAGATTAAGTTTATAGTCCAAATATTATTGTGAGATAATAATATTTGACTTTTCTATTTTTGACTTTGATCACTCACACTGTGATCACTCACACTGTAATCACTCACACTGTGATCACTCACACTTTCATCAAAAATAGAAGTCCATCTATTTTTCCCAACTTGATCAATCATCCATAAACATAGACATGATCCATATGTCTAAAAATAGACATAGTCTAAAAATAGACTTGCGCCAAAAATAGCCTGCGGGCCCACTTAGTGAAGGCGACTCTTTTCACTAAGCTCCATCATCTTGTTGCAATCTCAACACACCTTCTTCATTTATCTTGCTCATTGTAAAGTAGAACCTATCTACCTTAAAATAAACCAACATATACACCAAAACTGAGTAATGAAATATTTCCTCTATGAATAAATTGACAAGGTGCTCTACTAAAAATTGGTTGAAATTGAAGAGAACAGAGGGCTTGGATTATGTTGACATAATAGACAAGAAAGCTATTATAGCTTCATCAAGCCATTGATCTAAATAATAGCCAAGGAAATAAGAAAGAACAGTGACAATGTGTCTAGTTTTGTCAGGGAAAATAGAGGAGGAATAAGGAGGATTCTTGTTTGGCAGGGGTGTTTTCTCAATCATGAAAAGTTCTAAGGTTTTGGATCTCTTAGAAAAATAATGTTTCTGATACATTTCAGTGAGAATCTCATGGGAAAAGGGAGTATTTCCTTCAATAATAGGGGCCTGCATCATCTGCATAATGGACTTGGCATCAATGGTAAACAAAATATGTCATGTTGGGGCCATCACTGCCCTTTGCTATGGATTGTAGCATGAGTGGAATTTCTTGATCAGTTCTGGGCAACTGTGTGTTTTAGGAAAAATATAAAAAGGTAGATTAGTGTCCTAGAGACCTATGTCATCCATCTCCTCCACAAATTTATCCTCCCACCAGTTGTATATGTCAAACAAATCAAACTCTGAGAGTGTTTCATGTATCTTAAAATCCTTGTCTGCAAGTGGTATGTGATCCAAATCCAATGGTGGGTGCACCATTGGATTAAATATTTCTTGTTCCTTTTTCTTTGGTGCCATGGTTGTCTTCTCTGAAAACCTCTGAAACTGTCCTGTGTTGAATTTGTAACAGAAAGGGAATAGAAAGAAATGGGAATTCAGTGAGGGAGGAAGAAAAGGGATTAACCAGAAGTGGGATTCGAGAATGGGAACATTCGATCACTACAGAAAAATGGATCTTTCTGCGATTTCACTGCTGCTTCTGTATGCATTGTGTGCTCTTTGTGTATGTCTGGAGGGAAATGAATTACGCCTGCAAACAGTGAGAACACACTAAAATTTGAAAATGAATATGAAATGGTGCTTTTATGGATTTGGAGTGATGTTGTTGGATTGGCCTTACTCCAGCCAATTAAATGTATGACAACGGGAATGGAGGTGATAGGCGGATGGGATTGGTTGACGTCATGAGGTGGCAGGAGTGATCAAACGGTCATAATGGTAGAGTAGTTTAAGTAATGGCATAACCACTTTTCGGGGGGCCTGGGGAGTGGTAAGCAGTATGAGAGGGGGGGTGTGAAATTACGAGGGTGCAACACGTCAGTGGTTGGAAACCACTGATTTTGGACCCCCCATGGGATTAACTTTCAGAGGGTGGGGGGTTTGGGGGGGTGGGGGGGTGTGGTGGGTGGCAGGGGGCGGGGGCGGCAGAAAAGGACACGAGCCGTCAGATCATGAGGGGTGAGTAGGGATTTGGTGAGAGATGGGGGTAGATAAGATAGGATGTGATGGGTGAGTGCGTGGTGGGGTAGGGAAATAAATGAGGGGTGGCAGACTATAGGGATAGAGAGTATAGCATAAGGTTATGAAACTTAATATTGAACCCCTTCCCTTTTAATTTCTTTTCCTAACTTTGGGAAAACTTTGATATTTTATCAAACCTAAAGAACTTATCATGTCTTTTTTCTTTGAATCTTCTCAATCTACCTACCCTTATTTTTCTAGTCTAGCATTTTTCCTTTTTCATTTTCTTTTGCAGGGTGCACTTGGACTTGTAGACCCTTTCCTTTTTATCTCTTTTTTTCTTTTAAATTCTAACCTACTCTATCACTTATTTCTCCCCTTGGTCCAGATTAAACAGTTGAACCAATTTTATTTCTACCTAGCTACTGATTTGCCAAGATTAAACTATTTGGCAGATCTTTATTTTCTAACCTATCAACAAAAATTGAAATTTGTTCAATCATGCTTATATTGTATGATTTGAAAAAGACTTGGGGTTTTCTTTTTCTTCTTTTTTTTCCTCTTTTGTTCTTTTTCTTCTTTTTATATACCCTCTTTTCATTTCTTTTATTTTCTCTTTTTTTTTTTGTGAAATCAATTGAATATTGGAATCTATGAACAATTTTAAATCTGCGAACTATGAAAAACTCAATCACCTTGAGATCCTATAAATTATAGGACCCTAATAGTATGCTTGATTGTTAAGGAGAAATTTTGGCAACATAGCAATGCCTTACTTCTTCCTTCTTTTGTCTCTCCATGAACATGTGTTTAGAGAGTTTTTTTGGACATTCCTTCACTCCTTTGGCTCATCAATGTGGTTGTTTGCCTCATAAATAAGATGAGAACTACCATCTCTTTGCCTTTAAGGATTCTTGGGGCTCAATAATCAAATTTTTCAGCCCATGATATTAAGAGTTGGAGTGTTTCTTAAGCAAGTTCACATCTTGAGGTGTTGACTAGGATTTTTTGCAACCGCACATATATCAAAGAAAAGGTCATGCGATTGTTGATTTCCAACAATGGTGCACCCGTGTGGTTCAATTTTTTAACTTGAACCTTAGGAAAGATTTTGATTTTTGGTCTTCATGATGCTTTTAGCTGAAAATGTAACCTCTGTGTGTGTTGATCACTGACTCTGAGTGTCTTCAGGTGTGTACATATGAGTGTATGATTTTCTCATGATAACAACCATTCTCACTAATGTAGGATTCTTCTTTCCACGCAAGACTGTGTTCTCCGTCATCATCCAGGAACTTGATGGCCTTCTCATAACAATCCACCTTATTCCTACGAATGAATAGTTAGTCCATGCCCGAAAACATATTATATGAACCCAACGGAAGCACATTTATATGTTTTTATGTAGGCATACCATTAATCTCAAATGCATATTATCTCACCTATTGATGAACTATTTTATTGGTCCCTGTAGACAAGTGCACCAACCAATATTCTATATGCACTTATTTATTCAACCAACACTGATCCACTAGGTCAAGAATAAAATAGCTATAATCTGATCTAGGATCAATCAAAATAGAAACAACTTGATCAAAAATCTTACCTTCCATCTTGATAATGGATGCCTGATGATCTTCCTGCTTGTTATCAAGTTTTGCATAGATCTGGGGAATGTTATGGCCTACATCCCCAACTGTCTCCACCTCCTGACCATTATATATTTGAGGCCTGCCACACTGGTGTGATCGAAAATCCCTCTTGTGATGTTTTTCACCACAAGTCCAACACCTCCAAGGTTTCTTGTTATCACCTTCCGCTACTCCTCAGGATGGAACCCATGTCCTCTCTCGGCTACATTGAACTTCTTATGAGGTGCCACATTTTCCTTGTCACCTACATCTTGAGATCTTCCTCGCTTTATAGGCCACTTTCGTTTAGTCTTCTCATTACCTTTCCAGTCACTCTTGAATTTAGTCTTGTGATTTGATTGCTCACAACAATGCTTCAACTTTCTAATTGCTTCCTCCAATAATTGAGGCTCGTCAAACTCAATCCGATCTTTAAATGCCACTAGAAATATGTTGAAGAACCTTTGAATATTTTCTTTCTCATCCTTGAGATAGGGCACATATCTTAATAGCTCTAGAAATTTGGTGATGTACTCCTCATCTGTCATGGAACCCATCTTGAGCTCATAGAATTCTTTGACTTTTCTGTCATAATACCTCTCAAACAAGTACTTCTTCCAAAAGAGTCTTTCAAACTCATCTCAAATCATTTCCTCTTCTATGATGCCTCTGGCATGCTTAACATCTTCCCACTAGATATCTACTTTTCCCCTGAGACTAAAGGTAGATATCTTATATTTAATGTTCTCTAAATAATCATGCAATCTAAAGAATGTCTTCATCCCAAGAAACCATGCTTTTTCATCTTCTGACTTCTTCATTTCTCCATCAAAAGTAGGATGGTTAACTTTCTTGAACTCCTCTAGAAAGTATTCCCTCTCATTCCTCCTATAAGGATGATGGCAGTGATGGCAATGATGCCTCTCGGAACTGGAGAAAGAATGAAATACATAAGTGCTATCCCTCCTATCAGATGTATCCAAGAATCTTCCACCCTTTACTGTATCATCTCTATCCATCATCTACCCTTTCCGAGACCTAATTCTATCTGCATTGTTAGTCTCTTCTTTTTGTCTTTTCCCAAAATTGATCCCCTACTATCCTTGTTTCTGCAAATATGAAAGGCTATGGAGGATGAATGCATTAACCTCAAATTCCTTTTCTTGAGCTTTGGCAAGCCTTTTCAGTGCCTCAATCAATCGTTCATTGTCTGACTTGCAACTCACAATTTCTTCCATCAAAATTCTCCATGTATCTTCCAAACCAAGAGAATATCCCTCTCCCTATTTCTCTATTGATCTCTTCCATCCTGCAAATGTCACTTCTGCCCTGTATGAAGAGTCATATGAACTATACTCAATTACTCTACTCTTCATCTCTTGGCCTTCTATTTCCTACAATATGTCATTGTTAGCTAAGTAAAAACATAATCAAAATCATACCTCAATGTATCTCAAGGGAGGCTATTGCATCTACATAGGCCAATCCAGATTAGCATGATACAACATCACAAGCATACCAGCTCATACATGGATATTATAACCATAGTAATCAGCTAACACGCATGCATAATAAACACATAGACAACTGACATGCATGCACCTTGAGGTCCAGTGCTGCAAACTCGCTTTGAGACCACTATGATCTAGGTGGATCTCTAAAAAGTACCAGTGGCATGGTAAGAAGGATCAAAACTCAAAGTGGTAGAAACTCTCTAAACTTAGCATCAGATCGAAGTGCTCAGCATCCTAATTCCAATGGTGTGAAAGGAACTCAAATCCAAGCTCATATGAAGAATTTAGGGCAAGTCAATGTTTATGTTTGACTTGGATAGGTTGTAGGAGGAGATGACATGGAAAAACTTCAGTGAATGGGGAAGCACCAAGTGGCAGGGCACCATTGGTCCCACATTTCACTTATCGCAGAAGGTAAAAGTTAGCAGTTTCAAATCGGGCCTAGGCAAGAAAAGTTGAGATGTGATAATCCCATATCGAAATCGCAAAAGGAAAAGTGTTTATGAAGCAGCCCCCAGTAGGATCCCAGCTGTGATTATGATATTTCATATCGTGGATCAGAGGGGATCAAGTGTTTATGAATCGACCCTCAGCAGAGTCTAGTGGCGATGCGATATTTCACAATCGTAGTTTACAAAAGGGGAGCAACAGTATGGAGTGCCAACCTCAGTTCTACGCCGATTGTGATTTGCGATGAGGCCCGATATGTTATGAATTGTGTTTAATAAGCCATCAGGTCCGTTTTTATTGCAGGACACCTGTTGTAAAGGTTTGGGTTTGTATGTCGATGAAAAAACGTCGATTGCGATCTGCTATCTCTGCCTCGATGGGTTATCAGCATCAATAAAGTTGTTGGGAATACGCTAATTCATGTGGAAATAGTGTTAAAGAGGTTTTCCTATGTTTAAATAGGTTTTTTTACCTGCGTACTATTTGCAGCCTCAGGAATCTCTGTTGGAAATGTCTGCTTGCTAAAGTTTGTCATCCGTTTGGAACTGCCCGAAAATTGAGGGGTTAGCCACCAAGTATATATATTGGATTAACAGCATAGGAAAAAGGAGGAGAGGACTGGCATATTATTTCAAAAGCCATTGTGCGTAGCAAACCCTAACCTGGCCTTGAGCTGATATTAGCAGGGGGTTCCTAGAAGGTGGAGAAAGCCCGATTATCCGAATTGGGTGATCAGATAGGCATTTTTTCACAATTTTTTGCCAAGATTTTAGTGGTACTGTCTGTTTCTGAAGCTTGGCTCTCCATTCTTTGTCCATATTCCATCTTGGAGGTATAAATATTGTAATTGAATGTTTCTTGTACTTTTATCTCTTTTTATGCGACTTAATGAAACAAGGCCTCCCCACTATTGATCTGGGCCCAAAGACATAGTCCAAATTGGATGAACTCCGTAATCAAATATTTGTATCATGGTTTCTTGCTTATCGTGTTATTTCCACATTGTTTTATGTTCTTTTAAGTTCCATGGTTTATAAGCTTTGTTTCATGTAATTCTAATGCATCTATAAGTAAAAGATCTTGGATCAAGTTTGGTATCAGAGGTCTTTATTGATGCGAATTGCATGAGTACATGCTAACCTGGAACAAGCTGCAAAAAGGAGAAGGAACACTTAAGTCCTTTGATCCTAAAGTAGGGCATGCATAATAAATAACAAACATGGCAAATGAAGAAGCTTGTTGGGAAGAGGAACATAATTTCCACAAGGTATTCTACAATATGGTAGTGAAAGTAGACAAGTTGTTTTCAGAGTATGAGAAGGCACTTGGGCACGAGAAGGAAGGTGTTGATGATAATAGATTATAAAATCATGAAGGTGGTGGAGAAGAGCCTCCTCCCTCTCCTTAATCAAGTGATATTTCTGATCACTCTAATCATGATTCCAAACATACATCTAAGGAACCTTTCTTCAAGCTAGATGTAAAGTTTGACGTGCCCATGTACAATGGAGAGTGTAGTGCAGAGAAACTTAATAATTGGACAAGACAGATAGAGGTCTATTTTTGGATTCAGCAGGTCGAAGAAGATGAGTCAAAGGTCCAGTTAGCATCTCTTCAGCTGAGTGGCACTGCCCTTGTTTGGTGGGAGAGCAAATTGCAGAAGGGCAGCAAAATGTCGGGTAACCTTCTTTCCTCTTGGTCCAGTTTTATTTTTGCATTGAAAGACCAATTTTACCCTTTGGGTTATAAACAAAAGGCACTAATGGAATGGAAATATATAAGGCAAGGTAAAGGCCAAAATGTGTAAAGCTTCACTAAATAATTTTAGAGACAAGCATTGAATTTGGGCATCTCATTAGATTTGCCTAAGACTGTAACTAAGTATGTTGGTGCACTACATAGTTACATAAGACACTCATTGCTATTGCTCGAGCCTACTACAATTGATGCAGCTAGCCCAAAGATGATTCATCTTGAAAGCTAAGGCAAGAATGACAGAGATGATCAAGCCAAGAAAACAACGTTCAATCCTTGGCATGGAAAATTCTAGAAGAAAGGCAAGGGGATGTCTGAGAAGACCATCGCAACCAAGAAAGAGGATGGAGAAACACCATCTTTCACGCGTTGCAAGAGAGAAGGTCATAAGAGGACCACTGTTGGAAGCTACATTCAGAGGTGAGACCAAAGAGATTCAGCAGAAAGGGAAAGAAAAAGACAGTGGCAATAGCATCACAAAACCTTGGATCAGATTCTGACAATGAGACATTGATCATAGTCATGGGCAAAAAATGTATTTCTTATGTTAATAATAGTTCTGATTCAATCGCAAGTACTAGTTATTTGAATGAGGTTGTAAGTAATGAGAGAAAGAGAATTGAACTATTCCAAATCAGGTTTATTATAAAACACACAGAGGTGGAAACTCTGTTTGATTCAGGTTCCCAAGCATATTTAATATCAGAGTCCTTAGTGAAAAATTTAGGCCTCAAAACTAAGCCTCATCCAAGTCCATACCCGCTTGGTTGGGTAAGTGATAAAGAAAAAGTACAAGTGAGCAAGCAGCGTAGGGCCAGATTTGTTATTGCTTCCAAATTAGTTGATGAGGTAGAGTTAGATGTTGTGCCTTTGGATATCTGTGGAATTATCTTGGGAAGTCTGTATCTATATGACAGAAAGGCAGTTTTCTTTCGACACAAAAATAAATACCACCTCATGAAGGATAGGGTAGAATATATAGTCAGAGCTCATCATACAAAAGTTAGTGCTAGCCTTGTAAGTGTAGGATAGATTAAACAACTGGTTAATTCCAGTAAAGGGTGCATGCTCATGGTAGTGAGAGCGAAAGAGGCCGAGACGGATGATGCTTTCAAAGGTTGTGATCCTGATCATAAGAAAGAATTGTTTGAAATTATTTCTGACTATAATGGATTGTTTCAGGAACCAAGAGGATTTCCCCCAAAAGGGGAAAGCCAATATGAGATCCATTTACAACAGGATTTTCCTTTACCGAATATTGGCATTTACAGTATGGATTCTATCGAGATGGATGAGATTAAGAAACAGGTGTAGGAATTGCTAAATCAACGGTTCATCAGACTAAGTTCTTCTCCATGCAGCTCATCGATTGTGTTGGTGCCAAAGAAATATGACACATGGAGAATATGCGTAGACTACCAAGCGCTAAACAAAATTACGGTGAAGAATCAATACCCTCTCCCTCGCATTAATGAATTATTAGATTAGTTGAAAAATGTTGCCTATTTTACAAAACTAGATTTGTGCATTGGATATCACCAGGTTAGAATTGTAGAACAAGACATTTGGAAGACTGCATTCAAAACCAAATAGGGGTTGTTTGAATGGATGGTGATGCCATTCAGACTGTGCAATGCTCCGGCCACGTTTATGAGGGTAATGAATGATTTGTTTAGGCCTTTTCTTGATAATTTTGTGCTTGTATATCTAGACGATATTCTTGTGTATAGTAGGACATGGGATGAACATGTATTTCATGTGAAGAAAGTGCTTGATGTTCTAAAAAAATAAAAATTGTATGTAAAACTGTCAAAGTGTGAGTTTGGGAAGACCTCTCTGGTTTATTTAGGTC
The DNA here is from genome assembly GCA_031772625.1 of Pinus tabuliformis. Lineage (NCBI taxonomy): Eukaryota > Viridiplantae > Streptophyta > Pinopsida > Pinales > Pinaceae > Pinus > Pinus tabuliformis. Next base: position 106,104,337 of record CM062812.1, read on the forward strand.
ACATAGTCAGTAATGGGCAATTGAAAATAGATCCCTCTAAAGTAGATGTGATTATGAAGTGGCCTGAGCCCACAAATGTTACAGAGGTCCGAAGCCTTTTGGGCATGGTACAGTATTGAAGAAGGTTCATTGAAAAATTCTCTATTATCACATCCCCCTTACACGCATTGAAAAGTGTGAAGTAGGCCTTTCAATGGGGAGGAAAGCAGCAGAAATCCTTTGACACGCCAAAAGAGAAGATCATCACAGCACCAGTGCTAGCCTTAATAGACCTTCAAAATCCTTTTGAGATTGAAATAGATGCCAACAGATATGCCATGGGCACTGTATTGATGCAGAAAAGGAATCCTGTATGTTATAATTCAGAGACTTTCTCCCATGTTGTTGTGAATTATCCCATGTACGACAAGGAGTTGTACGCCTTGGTCCAGAATGTAAAGAAGTGGAAATACTACCTGATCGGCAAGGAGACCATCATCCATACGGAACATCAACCCTTACAGTACCTTTAGTCATATACCAAGATTCAACAAGCCCGTCATTTCAGGTGGATGGGATTCCTCCAGCAGTTTCATCTAGTAATAAAATAAAAGAAGGGCGCCAGCAACAAAGTAGTAGATATGATTTCTCACCCTCCTATTTCTGCATCTGTAGTTTTGCAAAATGCTTCTTTATCGTTAGAACAATATGCTAACAATAATGATTTTAAATAGATTTATGAAAAATAGACTTGTGGATCGTAGGTGGAGAATTATTATTTGCAGGGAAAACTATTGTACCACCTTGGAAAACTGTGCATACCCATTGATGAAATGGTACATGTAATCCCGAGAGGCTAATACCTCTCTTGTGTCTGGTCACTTTGGGGTTGAAAAACATTATCTCATTTACAGAGGTTTTGTTTTTGGCCTCATATGAAAAACATTGTGACTCACTTTGTAAAGGGTTGTGTGTTGTGTTTTGTTTCAAAGCCCTCTAATAGAAAACTCGGGCTCTACACACCACTCCCTATTCCAAGTTGACCATGGGAAAGTGTGTCCATGTATTTTGTAGGAGGTTTGCCTATGTCTAGGAAAGGTCATGACTATTTGTATGTCGTTGTGGATCGTTTTAGTAAAATGTGTATTTTAGTAAAAAGCAGGTCACTGCTGAGAAAACTACTTATATTTTCTTTTAGCATGTTTGGGTCCATTTTGGGTTGCCCACATCTATTGTGTCAGACCAATACTCTCACTTTCTTGGAGAGTTCTAGACTAGCTTGTGGAGAATGATGGACACTAAGATGAAAAGAAGTATGGAATTTCATCCACAGACCAATGGGAAGACAAAGGTCATCAACCGCACTGTGGTACACTTGTTACGAGGCTATTGTGGAAAACATTCCAAGTTGTGGGATGAACAACTTAGTTATTTGCAACATGTATACAACTGAGCAGCACATTCATCCACATAGAGCTCACAGTTCGAGATATGTTTTGGTTACCTACCAAGGGATCCCTTAGACATAGTCTTTGGGAAAGATGAGGATGGTAATGGATGAGATGATAGGGACAAAGCATGGAATTTTATTCAGTGGATACAGGTGATTCATCATGCAGTACAGGAGTAGTTGGAGAAGAGACAGACTCGGTATATAGCTTGACATGATAAGCACTGAGTTGACCATCAATTTCAAGTTGGGAATAAGGTATGGCTCCACATCAGCAAGGATAGAATGAAGGGAGAAGGGAAGAAATTGAGACCAATTCGATATGGTCCCTTCACCATATTGGCAAATATTGGAGACAATGCTTTTCATATTAACTTTCCCGCTTATATGAAAATGTACTCAATGGTAAATGTTGAAAACCTGAAGCTTTATGAACATCCATTGATTATGGAAACCAAAGAGGTTGCACAAATTCCTACAGTGGATGATTTTGCACCAGAGTATCTAGACAATTTTCCCAAATATATCATTCTCGACAATAAAACCAAAACTTCACGATGGGGAGATGTGAAGTAAATTCGTGTTGGCTTCAAAGGAATGCATCCGAGTAAATCTCGATGGATGGAGAAAGAAAAAGTGAGGGAGCAATTTTCTCACTTGGCAATTGACTAAAAAGCCTTTTGGTGGTCCAAAAGCTCTTAGTGGGGAGGATTGATATAGATGGATCTCTAAAAAGTACCAGTGGCATGGTAAGAAGGCTCAAAACTCAAATTAGTAGAAACTCTATAAAATTAGCATCGGATCGAAGTGCTCGTCATCCTGATTCCAATGGTGTGAACAACACTCAAATCCAAGCTCGTATGAAGAAGTTAAAGTAAGTCAAAGTTTATGTTTGACTTGGACGAGTGGCAAGAGGAGATGACATGAAAAAGTTCAGCAAATGGGGAAGTGCCAAGTGGCAGGCCACCATTGGTCCCGCTTTTCACTTGTCACAAAAGGCAGAGATCAGCGATTTCAAATCGGCCCTAGGAAAGAAAAGTTGTGATGCAATAATCGCACATCACCATCGCAAAAGGCACAGTGTTTTTGAAGTGGCCCCCAACAGGATCCCGATTGCGATTGCAATATTGCATATTGCAGATCAGAGGGGATCAAGTGTTTACAAATCAGCCCCCAGCAGAGTCCAGTTGCAATGTGATATTTCGCAATCGCAGTTCACAAAAGGGGAGAAATAGTATGGAGTGCCAACCCCGGTTCTACGCCGATTGCAATTTGGGATGAGGCTCGATATGTTATGAACTGTGTTTAATAAGCTGTTAGGTTTGCTATTATCAAAGGGCACCTGCTGTAAAGGCTGGGGTCTATACGCCGGTGGAAAACGTCAATTCCAATCTGCGATCTCTACACCAATGGGTTATCAGTGTCGATAAAGTCATCGGGAATACACTGATTCATGTGGAAACAATGTTAAAGCAGTTTTCCTATGTTTAAAGAAGATTTGTTAGCTGTGTACTATTTGCGGTCCCGGGAATCTCTATTGGAAATGCCCGCCTGCCAAAGTTTGTCATTTGTTTGGAACTACCCATGAATTGATGGGTTAGCCACCAAGTATATATATTGGACTAACAAGATAGGAAAAAGGAGGAGAGGACTAACAGATTGGTTCAGAAGCCATTGTGTGTAGTAGACCCTGACTTGGTAGCAGGCCGAAACCTCGCCTTGAGCAGCAAGGAGGTTCCGAGAAGGTGTAGAAAGCCTGATTATCCGAATTGGGTGTTTGGATAGGTGTTTTTGCACGATTTTTTGCCAGGATTTCAGTGGTACTATCTATTTCTGAAGCTAGGATCTCTATTCTTTGTCCATATTCTAGCTTGGAGGTATAAGGATTGTAATTGAATGTTTCTTGTACTTTTATCTCTTTTTCTACCACTTAATGAAGGAAGGCTTCCCCACTATTGAGCAGGGACCGGAGACGTAGTTCAAATTGGAAGAACTCCGTAATCAAATCTTTGTGTCATGGTTTCTTTCTTATCGTGTTATTTCCACATTGTTTTATGATCTAGAAATGAGATCTAAGACAATAATAAGGTATTACAGACTTATGTGCATGGATGTGCCTATGTTATTTTATGCAATGGATCGATCAAATTGTGAAATACATAGACTTTGAAGTAGTAAAAGACTATAATAGACAAACACATAAAAACACAACATATTTAATAAGGAGTTCACCCAATACTCCTGGGCTACATCTCCTGGTCCAGCCTTCAGTGGTGGCCTCTCTATTAAGTCTTCAAATAGAGTTTTTACAATAGTGAGCTTAGTTTGAGCCTCACACACAACAGATGCATTTACAAGAGCCTCACTTGAATCCCTCAAGCTTCCTCTGAGTACACAGACTCCCTCACAGCTCTCAATCTCTGTGCTAACTCTGTCTCGCATTTGCTTGCAACACTGCCTGCCTATTTTCTCTCTATCTGTGGCTTTTAAAGCCAACTGCGCTGCCTATTCATTTCATATCCTCGGCTCTTAGTCTCCCTGGCCTCTTGCCCACTTCGAATCCCTCTTACAGCGTTATGCAATCATCGCTTAACGCCCCAAAGGGGAGGTGGCCACCATTTCCGTAACGTAAGAATGCCTTGGGCCTCTAGAACCTTTGAAACTGTCGTGCTCCATTTCCATAGTGGGAATGCACTCTAACAAAGAATTTCACCAAAAACATGATATGTCGAACTTCAAAAGTCCTTCAATACACTTCATTTCCCTATCGGGTCCGCCTATCAGTCGTTGTCGCTTATCACAATGGCTCTATCCCTCTATTTCATAAATACATTTAAAATCACGCAAATGCATTGGAAAAGGTTCTTCCCTGGACTTGAAATCATATGTAATAGCCTTAAGGTACCCTTTCAAGTCTGGCTTATCGCATCGACGCTCTCCCCTTTTGCATTTCATTTAACAAATGAAATTGTGAAAATACATTAAAACATGGTGTTTGGAGGACTTCAAAATCCATGCAATCTGGCTCATAATCTCATCGGGTCCATCCATCGGATCGCATATATGTGTATACACATACCCCTGCTCCTGTGGATCTGCCGATTGCGATCTAGCGATGCAGCGCGGGCCGTTGATCTGCACGCTTGATTGACAGTCCTCATTGACCCTGCCAATCGCTATCACATTGCTTATAAGTTCCACTCTGATCGTAGTCACAACTCTTATGTGGGCTTTGCTGATAGCACTGATAGCCACCACCGATCGTAGTCATAAGACTCATGTGGATCCCACCGATCTCTGCCGAAGGTCACTGCCGATTGCGATTACCGATCGGATTTGGACCGTTGATCAGCCAGATCAGACGGTTACTGTGCATCACTTGTTCCACACCTCCATACTCTATTTTATTCACGATTTCATGGGTTTTGGGCCTTCCGATAGTGTTTCTCTGCCCTACTAAGGGTGTTTCCTCTGTGTTAACTTTGATCTTATAAAATATTTTGATCTTTGGCATTATTCTTCAATATTTTTTGAAGACTTAAAGAGTTCTCTTGGATCCATTTGGATCATGCCTCCCCACTAAAAAAGGCTTTTGGACCACCAAAAGTTGGGTTTCAAGCATTGTTTAAGTGAGGATACAACTACCTCACTTGCCCAATCTCTATCCATTTTGCACTGCTAGGTTTTGAACCTCTAAGTCCTACTCTTAGGTACTCGACATCTCCTCTGCGCATTTTCCTCACCTTCTTGTCTAGAACTGTATCTTCTTGCAGCTCATTGAGGTATTTAGGCAATAGATCATCAATGGAAGGCAATTGACTTTTCTCTTCAGGATCTTCAATTAATGAAGGTTCAAACAGTCTTAAATTTTTTGCATTTACTACTAAATAGATGTGCATGTATGCTGGCAGATCAAGGCGGAAAGAATTCTCACCAATTTTCCCAAGTACCTTAAAATGCCCATACCTTATTGGCTTCAGCTTCTTTCCTTCACCTTGCATTCTATCCTTACTAATATACAGCCAGACTTGATCACCAACCTAGAAGCTGTGTTCCACCCAATGTTTATCATGCCTTGCCTTGTATTTGGCTTGGCTCTTTTCCAGTTGTTCCTACACTCCCTGGTGAATTTCTTGGATCTGTTTAATGCATCTGGTTGCTTTGTGCACATCACTGTGTCCAGCAACTGCTATGTCTTTTTCAAAGACAAAATCCAAGGGAGGCCTTGGTATAAAACCAAAATAGGTCTCAAAAGGAGACCTTTGTGTAGAGGAATGTTTAGCACAGTTGTAAGCATGTTGCACATACCATAAATTTTCATCCCAAAGCTTGGGATGCTTGTTGCAATAACCCCTGAGCAACTGGATCAATGTCTTGTTGACTACCTCTATTTGGCCATCTGTTTGTGGATGAAAGGTTGTGCTTTTCTTCAGTCTGGTGTCCATTAATTCCCATAGACTTGACCAAAACTTCCCAACAAATTGGGAGTCCCGATCAGATACTATGGAAGTGGGTAACCCAAAATGCACCCAGACATGTTGAAAGAACAATTTCGATGTTTGTTCAACTGTACTCTGTTTATTACAAGGTATTAAAATACACATTTTGCTGAACCTGTCTACAATAACATACAAATAGTCATAACCTTTTCTAGATTTTGGCAATCCCCCAACAAAGTCTATGGAAACACTTTCCCAAGGATAGGAGGGAGCTGGCAGTGGAGTGTACAAGCCTAGTTTTCTATTGTTGGGCTTGCTTTCAGCACACATGGTACACCCTCTTACATATCTAGAAACTGTTTCATGCATTTTTGGCCAATAGCAGTATCTTTGTAGTTGTGCAATTGTTTTTCTTAGCCCAAAATGATCTGATATCAAAGAAGTATGTGCCTCCCTAATTATGTTAATTCTCTATGTTTTTGGAATGCATAGCTACCCCAAATGATACAAGAGTCGGTCCTTAATATAGTAATCCAATTCTTCTACCTTTTTTCCATTACTTAAAGCTGCATATAGATCTTTAAAGTCTATATCTTGAGCATATTTTTCAATGTAGCTTTCATGCATCACTAAGTTATGCTTAAGTATAGTAGATGCATTTATAATTGGTCTGGACAACATATCTGCAACTTTATTTTGTATGCCCTTTTACATCTAATGACTAAATGAAACTGTTGCAGGAAACCCATCCACCTATAGTGTCTTGATTGTTGCAACTTAGTTTGTTTCTGCAAGTACTGAAGTGGTTGATGATCAGTATGTGTTGGAGAGGTAAATCCCCTCTGCGGACAGAGGCGATCCCAACTAACCTAGAATGGGTCTAGCAACAATCAAACAATGCTATCACGCAAGTTCCTAATTGCAAATTAAAGGTGGATGATGAGAGCCTACTTGGATTCCAACGCTAATATTCGTAGAAGAGTCGCCGCTCTCGTTCCTTTGCTCCGGTCGGTCACGATCCCCACGATCTCCGTGAATGGACACCTGCACATGCAAAGAACAACACAAATACAAGCATAAAATCCAATAGATGCAATTATATATCAGTCAGAAAAGATATAACTCAAACATCATTACGATGAACAACAAGAGTGGAACCATAATGATAGTCATCTATTATTGATAAACAACAAAGAAGAATACAACCATAGTTCTGACATCAAATCCTCCTTTGGCTGGGTGATCAGCTACATATGTCTTGCAAAGCTTGTCGGGATTGGGAACAAGCCTCTCTCTCTTTGATTATGAATGCAAAGAAGACTCTTACAGCAATCTCTTAGACTTTTGAAAGTATAATTCTCCCTATGCTCGAACTAGCTTGTCAAATGCAACAGAACAAGCTTTTATAGACGGAGGAGGAGGAGATAAGATCAATCACACCATCTATGGGATTGGGTTTATCCTCAAAAAGCCATTATGGATAGAGGAAAGGGAGATACGATGAATCAGGACATCCATGGGATTGGCATTATCCTTAAAAAACTTCATGAGTCGAAAGGAAAAAACCTTCGTGCGTGCGTTTGTTAAAAATCTTTCCCAAACTCGGTTGGCACGGGTATAGCTCTGAGACAGAGCGCCAACTGGTGTGCCCTCTTTGGAGGATTTCCTCCATTGGCGCGAGTAATACACTGTGGATCCGCGCTAATGGAAAAAGGGAACTTTTTAAGGATATTCTGCAGGAGATGTCTTCAGGGCATATGAAGTCCATACTTAGGGGAACATAATGCAAGTGTTTTCAAGTTATGTCACTTCTCACAGGTCCTGGGATGAGTCCTCCAAAGTGCGGGAGAGGGGTGATAGGGACGGTGACAAATGGTGACAAATTACTGTGTAACAGTATGTATAACTATTTCTTTTCCCATTAAGTAATGTTTCCACTTTTTCACTCTCTGGACTAATGCATACAAGTCTTTATCATATGTAGGATAATTAACTACTACAGAATTAAAAGTCTCACAATGGTAGCATATGGGTTTACCATGTTGTATCAACACTGCTCCCATGGCATAATCACTGGCATCTGTTTCGATCTCAACTGGTTGTTGAAGATTTGGCAATGCTAGTACTGGAATTGTACTAATTTTTTCTTTCAAGCTGTCAAAGACTTTCTACTGTTTGCCTCCCCACTAAAACACCTTGTTCAATCCTGTCAAAGCATGTAAGGGATCTGCAATTAAGGAAAAGTTAGCAATAAACTTTCTCCAATATTTTGCTGCCCCTAAGAAGCTTCTAACTTCTGTAGCAGACTTGGGTTTAGGCCAGTTTACAATGACTGCCACCTTAGAGGGATCTATCTTCAATTCACCACCCCCTACAATATGACTCAAATAATTCAAAGATGTTTTACCAAATTCGCATTTTGATAATTTAACATAGAGATTTTCCTTTTTCAAAACATCTAGAGTCTACTTCACATGCTTTAAATGTTCTTCCCATGTTTTACTAAATACAAGAATGTCATCCAAATATACAATTACAAAATCATCAATAAAAGGCTTGAGTACATCATTCATAACCCTCATGAAAGTGGCAGGAGCATTAGTTAAGCTGAAAGGCATAACTAGCCACTCATACAACCCTTTCTTTGTTTTGAAAGAAGTCTTCCATGCATCTTGCTTTGCTACTCTGACCTAATGGTAATCACTACGTAGGTCCAACTTGGAAAAGTAAATAGCCTCTTTTAGCTGATCCAATAGATCATCAATGCGAGGAAGGGGATAACGATTCTTGATCGTTATTTTATTCAGTGCTCGATAATCAATGCACATCCTCCACGAACCGTCCTTCTTTCTCACCAACACTATTGGAGATCCACATGGTGATGTGCTTGGCCTTATGAACCCTTTCTCAAGCAGCTCCTATACCTACTTCTTGATTTCTGCATTCTCTAAAGCGGATAACATGTACATTCCGATGTTAGGCAATGGAGCATCTTGCTGCAAATTAATATCATGTACAATTTCCCTTTTGGGTGGCAGACCTTTAGGTTCTTGAAATAAGATATCATATTCTGAAACAACTTTTTCTAAATCAGCTTGTTGTTTAGCATCACAGCCTTCAAATACATTGGTTTTATCAGGTTTCTTTTCCTTTACAACCATCAGTAAAAATTGCTTGCATGAATTTACAATTCTTTTCATCTGCCCTGAGTTTATGAGAGTATAATTATTCTTGAGTTTGTGAGCTCTTACAATATATTCTATTCCATTTTTAACAAGTTGATACTTATTTTCAGCTCTATAGAATATGGCTTTTCTATCATACAAGTAAGGACTTCCTAAAACAATTCCACATCTATCCAAGGGAACAATATCTAACTCAAACTCATCCACAAATGTTGACCCAAAAGAAAACCTAAGTTTACATTTAGTCACTTGTAGTTTTTCTTTATCACATACCCAACCTAATGGATATGGCTTCTTGTGAGGTGTGGTTACTAGTCCCAATTTCTTTACAATTTCTTTAGAAATTAAGTTTACTTGTGAGCCACTATCGAACAAAGTATCAATTTTTGATGCTTGGAAATAACTCTAATATGAAAAAGCTCATGTCTTCTTCTCTCCTTTTTTTCACTATCAATAGTTTTTGCAGAATTACTAGTAGATGCTTCAGAATTTTTACCTTTTATACCTGTGGCTGCAATTGTTGTTTCATCACCTGAGTCCAACCCCAAATCTTTTTGTATAGCAACAATATTCTTCTTCTTCTTGCCATCTAACTTCTTTGGTTTCAGCTCCGGATGCAAAGACCAGCAATGTTCATCATCATGTCCATCCTTCTTGCAGTGAGTGCATGAAGGTTTGGCCTTCTGTACATAATTTGCCTTCCTCTCTTTCCATTTATGCTTCCTCTTTTCCTTTTTTTGCTTGCAATGGGTTTTGATGATCCCCCAATCTTTGGGTTCACATTCTTGCCTCTAGCCTCTAGATGTGTAGCCTGAACAGATACCTCATCTATGCTAGTAGGGTTAAACATGAGAATGGTATGTCTCAAATCATTGTGTAGACCACCTATATACTTCAACAAAGTTTCAGGTGAGTGTAAAGAAATGCCTAGAATCAAAGCTCTCTTTCTAAACTCTTGGGTGTAACTTTGTACACTTTTCCCTTTTAATTGGCGAAGAGTTTGCCAACTCATCATATCTTACTGCATATAAACTAATGGACAGAATTATTTTTTAATTGCAGAAACAAATTCACTCCAGACAGAAAGAATTTTACCATGCTTCTTCAAGTCAGCTTGTGTTCTGTCTTCGCACCATACCAAGGCCGTCCCTCCAAGGCGTAGGCTAGCCAGCTGAATCTTACTTCTATCCGAGTCAATATTTTGCACCCTGCAATACACATCAATCTACCTAATCTAGTTATCTAACTTCTCTTCATTTAACTCTCCATCATATATTGGCAAATCAAATTAAACATCTAGTTTAATCAAAGATGTTTTCTTCTTTTTATTTTTAGGGCTATCAAGAGGTGTGGACAGAGGAATCTCTTTTCCTTTCCCTTTGCCTTCAGAATGGCCATCTATAAGAGATTCTTTTGTTCCTTTGTCTTGTTTGGAAGTAGAAGAATCTTCACTTTGACCTTTCTTAAATTCTCAGTACATTTCCTCTACCATGGCTCTCATGGTCATGAAGTTGTCCATGAACTGAGATTCTGATTCCAAGGGAATTTCTTCTGTCATTTTCCTCTTAGGATAGACTCTACCAATTTCTGGGTTAGTTTCAACCAATTCTCCTTCTCCTAATTTAAGCTTTGACCTAGTTAGCATTCACAAACAGTCCAACACAAGCTTGTCTAACCTTAGCAACCTAAAGCTCTGATACCACTTGATCTGTAATGAGATCTAAGACAATAATAAGGTATTACAGACTTATGTGCATGGATGTGCCTATGTTATTTTATGTAATGGATCGATCAGATCATGAAATACATGGAATTTGATGAAGTAAAAGACTATAATAGACAAACACATAAAAACACAGCAGATTTAATAAGGAGTTCACCCAATACTCCTAGGCTACATCTCCTGGTCTAGCCTTCAGTGGTGGCCTCTCTATTAAGTCTTCAAACAGAGTTTTTACAATAGTGAGCTCAGTTTGAGCCTCACACACAACAGATGCATTTACAAGAGCCTCACTTGAATCCCTCAAGCTTCCTCTGAGTACACAGACTCCCTCATAGCTCTCAATCTCTGTGCTAACTCTATCTCGCATTTTCTTGTAACACTTCCTGCCTGTTTTCTCTCTGTCTGTGGATTTTAAAGCCAGCCACACTTCCTGTTCATTTCATATCCTCAGCTTTCAGTCTCCCTGGCTGCTTGCCCACTTCGAATCCCTCTTATAGTGTTATGCCATCATCGCTTAATTCCCCAAAGGGGAGGTGGCCACCATTTCCGTAACGTAAGAATTCCTCGGGCCTCTGGAACCTTTGAAACTGCGGCACTCCATTTCCACAGTGGGAATGCACTCTAACTTGCCAAAAACATGATATGTCGGACTTCAAAAGTCCTTCAATACACTTCATTTCCCTATCGGGCCTGCCTATCGGTCATTGTCGCTTATCACAATGGCTTTGTACCTCTATGTCATAAATACATTTAAATTGTGAGAATGCATTGGAAAAGGCTCTTCCCCGAACTTGAAATCATATGTAATATACTCATGTGGATCCCGCCGACCTCTGTCGAAGGTCACCGCCGATTGCGATTACCGATCTGATCTGGACTGTTGATCGGCAAGATCGGACGGTTACTATGCATCACTTGTTCCACGCCTCCATACTCTGTTTTATTCACGATTTCGTGGGTTTTAGGCCTTCCAATAGTGTTTCTCCGCCCTGTTAAGGGTGTTTCCTCTGCGTTAACTTTGATCTTTTAAAATATTTTGATCTTTAGCATTATTCTTAAAGAGTTTATGAAGACTTAGAGAGTTCTCTCGGATCCATTTGGATAATTTTATGTGGTTAAGTTCCATGACTTATAAGCTCTGTTTCATGTAATTCAGATGCATCTACAAGTAAAAGATCTTGGATCACACTCTATAACAACCCTCCCCACATTTACCCACCTTAACCTACTCACTAAGGTAAACATGAGATGAGAGTTATTATGCATGATTCGATTTCCAGGGTGTACTTATGGAAAATTGGGTCCACATGCCCAGATCTAATGTCAAATACCCAATGACACGTGATCACACTATTATCAGTCTAACTTGACCCAACATTATATATTTTCAGTTTCATTTACTTAACTTTAACACAACTTTCAATTTTTGGCAGTTTTTCAGGTCCTAAACTTCTGACACCATTTTGAGGGCCTAAATGACATTTTCAGGGAAAACAAAGAGACCAAAAAAGTGTTAGACTATGTGTCGCAAATGAGTTTTTTTACTTCCTTGTGGATGTCTTTGTAACGAAGTATTAGGATAGTCAAACGGAGATCGTATACCAAATTTACGACCTCAGTATATTGGGGGTCCATTTTATTCATTTATACAAACACTTTGTGGATATGGTACCTGTACATCATGAATGCATATTTTTTCATTGTTTTAATGGTCCATCGGTGAATCACCAAGAAGGCTCACTGCCCTCTCTTACTAGCTGCAACAAACACATATTATCTCATGCATTCAAATAACCATTCAATAACTTATCAAGTGATAAGAAAGATCCATAACAAGAGCACATTATACAATAGGAATATGCCATATTTATAATCAACATTTAACTAGAAATAACCAGTCATAAAATCAAGACAATAGTTAATACATGTGATAATTTATCTTAGTAAGAAATAATCACATAATAACATACGCATAAAGCCAACCAAGTCAGGGACTTCCAAATTCCACCCAACCATAGATTTTGTTGAACCAAATATTTCTTTCAGCCAATCAGCCTTGTGTCATATTCTAGGCATGAATGTGGGATCACATGGGACCTAAAAAAACAAAATCAACCAAGAAATCCAGAGGCCCAACCACCTCATTCCCAACCATAGTGATTTCACCTCAAACGGTCTAGAAATCACTAACACCAAAACAATCTTGGATGCTTCCAACTTCCTTCACAAGCTCCAGAGGAATTTCCCTGTCTACACCCATCCATCAAGAGTTCCAGGAGAAACGTCATCTCCACCATCGACCCTTGGGAATTTTCTCAATACCACCTCTACCAAGATCCAAGTATATCGGCCATCCAAAGCTTAACCAAAACAGAGAACCCACTACATCATGGCTATCCAGGAAATGGCATGGCAAGGTTGAAACCACTGTTAATCTAGTAAAATCCCATGACAATGAAAACAACATAACAAAATAACCAAATGCATGTAATATGCATTCAAATCTCAGCAAGAAAATCACACATGCAAACCTGTTACCTGCAATGTTAACCTGTTGTAACTATTATTCCAAACTTCATTTTACCATTTCAAGACTAACATAGTTATAATCTGATCCAGGATCAATCAAAATAAAAACAACTTGATCAAAAATCTTGTCTTCCATCTTGATAATGGATGTCTGATGATCTTCCTGCCTGTTATCAAGTGTTTCATAAATTCGAGGAATGCTTTAGCCTACATCCGCAACTATCTGCACATCTTGAGAAATGTATATCCAAGCCCTACCACCCTGGTGTGATGGAAAATCTCTTTTGCTATGCTCTCCACCACAACTCCAACACCTCAAAGTTTTCCTACCATCACCTTTATTCTACTAATCCTCAAGCTAGAACCCATGTCGTCTCTCAGCTACTTTGAACTTCTTATGAGGTGCCACATTTTCCTTATCAACTGCATCCTGAGGTCTTCCTCACTTGTTAGGCCATCTTCCTTTAGTATTCTCATTACCTTTCTAGTCACGCTTGAACTTAGTCTTGTGATTTGATTTCTCATAACAATGCTTCATATTTTTTATTTCTTCCTCCAATAATTGAGGCTCATCAAACTCAATCCAGTCTTTAAATGTTACTAGAAATCTGTTGATGAACCTTTACATCTTTTCTTTCTCATCCTTGAGATAGTGCACATATCTCAACAAGTCTATAAATTTGGTGATGTACTCTTCATTTGTCATGGAACCCATCTTGAGCTCATAGAAATATTTTGCCTTTCCATCATAATACCTCTTAGACAGGTACTTCTTCCTAAGGAGTCTTTCAAACTCATCCCAAATAAATTCCTCTTCTTTGATGCCTCTGACATTCTTAACATATTCCAACCAACTATCTACTTTTCCCTTAATACTGATGGTAGTTATCTTGTCTTTCATGTTCTCTGAATAATCATGCAATCTAAATAATTTCTTCATCCTAATCAACCATGCTTTTGCATCTTCTGACTTGTTCATTTCTCCATCAAAAGTAAGAGGCTTGGCTTTCTTGAACTCCTCTAGAAAGTATCCCTTCTCATTCCTCCTATAAGGATGATAGCAGTGATAGTGACGATGCCTCTCAGAACTGAATCTAGAATGAAATCCATGAGTGTTAGCTATCCTATTAGGTGTATCCAAGGATCTGCCACCCTTTACTATATCATCTCAATCCATCTTGTACCCTTTTTGAGACCTTCTTCCATCTGCAATGTTAGTCTCTTCTTCCTGTCTTTTCCCATGACTGATCCCCTACTATCCCTATTTCTGCAAATCTAAAAGGCTCAGGAGGATGACTCCATCAACCTCAAATACCTTTTCATAAGATTTGGTAAGCCTTTTCTATGCCTCAAACATTTGTTCATTGTCTACCTTGCAACTCACAATTTCTTCCTTCAAACTTCTCAATGTATCTACCAAAACATGTGAGTATCCCTCTCCCTACTACTCAACCGATCTCTCCCATCCTGCCAATGTCACTTCCAGTCTATACAAAGAGTCACATGAACTATACTCAACTATTACGCTATTCATCTTTTGGCCTTCTATTTCCTACAATATGCCATTGTTAGCTAAGTAAAAACATAATCAAAATCATACCTCGACATATCTCAGGGGAGGCTATTGCATCTGCATAAGCCAATCCAGCTTAGCATGATACAACATCACAAGCATACTAGCTCATACATGGATATTATAAACATGGTAATCAACTAACATGCATGCATAATAAACATGTAAACAACTGACATGCATGCATAAAAATCTACATTCACCTTGAGGTCCAGTGCTACAATCTGACTTTGATACCACTCTGTAACACCCCACCCCACATTTACCCACCTTAACTTTCTCCCTAGGGTAAACATGAGATGAGAGTTACTATGCATGACCTAGTTTTCAAGATGCACTAATGGAAAATGGGGTCCACATGCCCAAAACTAACTACAAATACCCAGTGGCACATGATCACATTGTTATCAACCTAACTTGACCCAACACTATTTATTTTCAATTTCATTTCCTTAAATTTAACACAACTTTCAATTTTTGGTAGTTTTTCGGGTCCTAAACTTTTGATGTCATGCCTAAATGACATTTGTAGGGAAAACAGAGAGACTAAAAATGTGTCAAAATGTGTTCCATAGATTTGTTTTTCAACTTCCTCATGGATATCTTCGAAACGAGGTATTATGATAGTCAAACGAATACTGTATGCCAAAGTTACGACCCCAAGAAGTTGGCAATCCAAATTATTCATTTATACAAACCCTTTGTGACTATGGTACCTATAGGTCATGAATGCATATTTGTTCACTGTTTTATTAGTCCATTAGAGAATCACCAAGAATGCTCACTTCCCTCTCTTACTAGTTGCAACAAACACATATTAGCTCATGCATTGAAATAACCATTCAATAATGTATCAAGCCATAAGAAAGATCCATAACAAGAGCACATTATATAACAAGAATATGCCATACTTATAATCAACATTTAACTAGAAATAACCAGTCATAAAATCAACACAATAACCAATACATGTGCTCATTGATCTCAATAATAAATAATCACATAATAACATATGCATAAAGCCAACCAAGTCAGGGACTTCCACGTACCACCTGACCATAAATTGGGCTGAACCAAATCTTTCTTTCAGCCAATCACCCTTGTGCCATATTCCAAGCATGAATGTGGGATCACATAGGATAAACCAAAAGAAAATCAACCAAGAAATCCAAAGGCCAAACCACCTCA
The DNA here is from genome assembly GCA_031772625.1 of Pinus tabuliformis. Classification (NCBI taxonomy): domain Eukaryota; kingdom Viridiplantae; phylum Streptophyta; class Pinopsida; order Pinales; family Pinaceae; genus Pinus; species Pinus tabuliformis. The sequence goes on from CM062812.1 coordinate 106,120,403, forward strand.
TTCCCAACCACAGTGATTTCACCTTAACCTATCCACAAATCACTAACACCAAAACAAGCTTGGATACCTCTGACTTCCTTCATGAGATCCAAAGGAATTTTCCTATCTACACCCATCCATCAAGAGTTCTAGGAGAAATACCATGTCCATCCTCGACCCTTGGGAATTTTCCCGAGACCACCTAAACCAAGATCCAAGTCTACCAACCATATAAAGCTTAACTAAAATAGAGAACCCACTACATCATGGTTATCCAGAAAATGGCATGGCAAGGCTGAAACCATTGTCAATCCAGGGAAATCCCATGCCAATGAAAACAACATAACTAAATAAGCAAACGCATGTACCATGCATTCAAATCTCAGTAAGGAAATCACACATTCAACCTGTTACATGTAATATTCTCTTGTTGTAGTTGTTACTCCAACCTTCTCTTTCATTGCCCATGAATTCCTTTGCTTGTCTGCTTGCTTCTGTCTAAGTGCTCTTTCTCTCCAAGTCCAAGTGAGAATGCCCCAAAGCTCCAAGAATGCTCTAAGTGTTGGGCAGCAGACCCCCCCATAGCGGATTTTTGGGGCTTGTAGCCCGAATGTTGGTCAAATTTAATGTAAGACCCCGCAAAATGCGAACACGGAGCGCGAGAGTCTAGGGTTGTCTGCCCTAAAATATTGTAATTAATATAGAGTGTGTCAGCCTACCCATGGTCCGCAAACCATGGGAATGTATAAATAGGGTGAGGTTCTAAGTGTAGGGTTCAGTTTTTTGGTAAGAATTGATCTTAAGTGATATGGATTTTTTAATGTGATATTCGCTCTGAGTCTATAAGTCCAATTCTTGGGTTGTAGGAGTAGGGAGAGGCTTTGTAGCTGTGTGCGCAGAGGCTTGGTAGGGTCCACAACTGTGTGCGCAGACCCCTGCAACTGAGTGTGCAGGGCGGAGTTGGGATTGTAACAGAATAGAAGTGTAATAAAAGCTAAGTTGATTCTGAAATATTGTGCATCTATTCGTAGATTTGTATGTTTATGCTTATGTTATATGTTTATGCATCTCCTTACAGTTTATGATTATGCGCACTGGTTATGAATATTGAAATATTAATAAGAATACTGGGCCCACAAAATTAATTTAAGATCTATAATAGTAACACAGTAGGGTTAAAGGATCTAGACCGTGCCTCTTTGTGCTCTTTACAGAGCTACACGAAGGTCAGAAAGCTGTGTGGAGCAGTGCGAACGCACAGGATCGTTTCGCGAACTTCCCAGACTTCGTCAAGACATCCCTACGGTGCGGAAACCTGGTTCCAACACCCTCCCATACTACCTCAGGTGAGACCTCAGTCTGTGCACCATGGACTATTGCCGAAAGGGCCGATAGTTTCAGGATTTGTTTGGCTAAATCACTTTTGAACCTGGGTTAGGCCCCATCAAGCCAACAAATGGTTCTGTTGCTGGGACTGGGATCTACCTAAGGGATGTCTGATGTCGGAATACTGGAACCCTATGAAGAAGGAAATTGAAGATTGGTTGGATCAGAAACTTCACGAGTTTGTGACACAGGAAAATAGAACACAAAGAGGTGGTTGGATCGCTACATATATACAGAAATCCATGAGATATTCTTCACGTCCTTCTCTTCAGAGATATATGATTGGATCATGAGGTTAGCCGACAACCAGGGAAGGTATAAGCTCGATCAACCGATAATGTGGACTCTGGAGTTAGTGCGCAGGCTAGAGGCATCAGAAGATAAGATCACATGAACCGTAGACCATTGGCTCGACCGGATAATAGGAGGGTTTATCACTGAATTTGCGATAGACACGACTGTAAGCTACAGTGAAGCAGAAAGACATTTTCTTAAGCGACCGCGAGCTAAGTTCATCAAATCTTTGAATACTTGGATTAAGATGTTGTTATGTGAAAAATAGGTGATGCGAATACATAATGATTGGAACGATACGGAGCAGAAACATCTACAAAGGTATTGAAGGATTAGAGAACAGTCCTTTAATCTCACCTCTGCGAGCGAGCAAGGAAGAGCGCACTCGGGTTTCTCCGAGGAGTGTGGTCAGTTTGATAAGGCAATGCATTCTGCAGTTACCATCTCCCCTTACACCACCACTCGCTTCACCTCCTTCACCTCCATCTTCACCCACACCACCTCCACCAAACCAGCAATTTAGTATGGCAAGTGAAATTAAGCTACCCGTATTCAAAGGAGTAGAAAATGAGGACCCGAATCAGTTCTGGTTCGTGGTAAGAGCAGTGTGGGAAGTGTTAGTGTCGGTATCTTCATCCCTCCGTCAGTGATCAAATTCCCTTGTTGCATTGCATGTTAGGTGTCTCACCCGATCAGCTGCATTCCATTAGGGTCATGGATCATCTGATGGTAGTGGCTTATTATACATTTTCCCTCATATGCTGGCCCATTTTCATTCATCTAGATCATTTGCAGTCAATTTTTGTCTTTAAATCTACAAAAGTCATTTTTAGGGTTTTAGGGCTCATTAGGTCTAGGGTTTCGTCAATAAGGTCTTCAAAATGCTCAATAATGGTCAGCAGGTGCATGAGGAGGTCAAATAAAGTTTCAACAACAATAGTTTCCATAATCACATGCTCAGTGATTGATTTTTCCTCAAAACCCTGTTTTAGGCAAAACGGAGTATTTAATGTTTTTATGTATAAATTTGATGTAATTTCAGTTTTTTCGTATGTAATCACTTCAGTGGCAACCCTGGTCACCTTTCCAAGCTTCAGCAACTCCATCCCCTACAAGGCAAAAAAAAAAATCAAAGCATTCAGTTCATTAAAGGCAAAAATAAAACAAACTGCCCAAAAACAAAGTTTTAAAAGCAAGTCAAAGGCAAACATTACAAAGTGGGTTTTTGATAAGTGAAAAATTAAAATCTTTTGTATATAAACCATTTGTCATGTTCAAAAAGCTCATTTGCATCCAAAGGAGAAGGAGTTAACAAGAGAAAGGTCAAAAATTGCAAAGGAGGCAAAACTACAGCAATTTGGGCAAGTTTCAGGGGCGCGGCGCATTGGGTCGTGGGCACAGCGCATCCATCTGGTGTGGCACATTGGGCCGCCCTCCGTAGTGTAAAATTAACACAGGCACGACGCATTGAGTGGGCGTGGCGCACTGGATTTGTGGTGCGACGCACAAGGTTTCAAGCCCGATTTCACCCACAAATTCATCCAAATTGCCAAATTTGCTCAATCTTCAGGGGTTCAAGTAAGTCAAACATTCCTCCATGATCAGTGAATGAGTTTCTCTTGATGTTTATGGTGATTTAATGAGAAAAACTTGAAACCCTACCTCCTTGCAATTTTGGTCAAAAACAATTGTATAGGGTTTACAAATTGTGTTTTTTGCTACTAATTTCACTCCTAGCCATTTCACTCCCTCAATATTACATTCCCTCCCTCTCATTACATTTTCATCAACCCATTTCCTAAATCCCATATCCCCAAATTACTAATCCTAAATCCCCCTAGTTAAAAATTTCCAAACCCTAACTACTGCCCCAAAGCCTAATTACTGTCCCTAAACCCTTCTATTCCCCAAAATCCTGTCAGTAATATTCCCAAAACCCCTCATACACTGTCCCTCCATAGTCCTTCATACATTTGGCAGCAAAAATCTAAAGACACCATAAATCTCTTCATACTCATCTAAGAAAACTCAAACATTGGCAAACATGGAGTCTGATCCTTCCTATGACCAAGATGAGGAGACACTCAGTGATTCTTTTAAAGAAATGCATGCACCAAGGAGACCTCACAAGGGTGGTAAACATGTATGAGAAGAGCCTACTTCACTTGCCGAGTTGCTAGCCTATCCCCTTGCTATCACATGATTTCAACACCAATCTTGTTATCAGTTCTGTGAGTTGGCAGAGAGAGTCTAGTACCATCATGAGTTGGCCAGATTGTTTGTGCTCCATCTTCATAATTGTCAAGTCACTTTGGCAAGTGTGACATTCACCTTGACACCTGAGACTATTTCTCAAGCAATTGGCATTCCAAATGTTGGTGAGTAGTGGAATAAAAGGCAGTAGATTGATAGAGAGCATTATGAGCCTTACATCAAGGCTGGTTATCTAAGGCATCTCAGCAGAGTTTTTCCCTTCAGATATCTTAAGGACACATATTCTCCCTTGATGAAACTCATGTTGGCATTATGACGCAGGTTTGGCACTATGGTACAGGTGTGGTATAGGTGTTGTCCTTGATGGCAACTCACTCTGGTAACAGATCTCAGTTCAGGCTCTCAGAATGAAGGAAAAATATATATACGCAGGTTCATCATGATCAATCCGTGTATACATGTGGGTTAGACGTTCCAAAGTCGCGTATGCATATACACGCACTTTCACACAAGGAAAAGTGCATACATGTGGGAGAACTTATGTTTGGTTTGTGGTATTTAGTCCTTGGTATTTGAACCTATGGTTTTGGACCATAGTATCTCAACAGATCTGTTGATCCCAAGTATTGGGTCCATGGTATTGGTTTGTTATGGTTTTGGACCGTGGTATTGTGAAAGACCTAAGGCTATAAAATAGGAAGGAGATCATTAGGCAAGGATCATCTGATGTATTGAATATCTGAAGACGTGCAAGTGATTGGTTTGTGTGGCTGGATCTGAATCAAGGAGGAACCTGAGCATTACAAGATAGATAAGTTCTATTGATGGGTCGAGATCTCAAGGCTTGAATAGTAATATATTTTTGTGATTTGATATGTTATAATCGGTGCATAAGTGTAAAGGGTGAATTGTCTTTTATAGATCTATACGCAAGTTCTGCTCTGCAAAGACGCGTATACACACAGGTTTAGCAAGAGAAGAAAGCGTATACGCTGGTTGACCTTGATTCAGCTGCGTATGTATGCAGGTTTATACACAGTGAAGTAGCGTACATCTCTTGAAATATGTTTTAGCTACTTCTGTGGATTACTGCAGTATTCTGGGTTCAGCATTGGTGTCTGGTTACTAGTATTGTTTTTTGGTTACAGCATTCTGAGAAGTTATTGGTTGATTCAGTAGTTGTTTATGGAAAGGAGATTGGTTTATGCACATATACTTGATGTTTGTTTGATATTCATGTATCCAGTCTGAAAATTGATGAAACGTGGTCCCTAGAAGAAAATAAAAGGTTGTAGCCTTCTGTAGGTCAGCATCTACATACTAGTATCTCAGCTAGTACAAGAGATAAGGGGCTTGTAGCTCCCTTCCAGGAGAAGCTGGAGAACGAGAGAGGGTTGTAGCTATCTGCAGGTTTCAGCCTATGTACTGGCATAGGTCTGCACCAGTACAGAATCATTGTAAAAAGAAGTTTCTAATTAAAAGAAGATAGAGACGAATTGCAGCAGGTGGTTTTCACCCACATTGGGTTTCCACCTTATATCTTGTGTTCTTGTGTGTGATTGTCTTCTGCTCTGTTTTTATTGTTCCTAGTTACTGTTTATATCACTCTAATGCACATATTAATGATCAACATCTATAGAACACATTAAATTATAAGTCTGCATGGTATACGCTAGTTTTCTTATCTGAAGTTGCATATATACACAGTTTTCTCGAACTGAAGTAGCGTATATGATCTGGGTGTGAAATAAAAAATATTTGACTTAATAATACTGATTCACCCCCCCTCAGTATTATTTCCAACAATTGGTATCAGAGCAGGTCCTTCAGAAGAATCTTGACCGCTTGAAGGAAGATCTATCATCATGAGCAACTACGAGAGAGAAGCCTCGATCAGGCCACCAATTTTTGATGGGACCAACTTCGTCTATTGGAAGGTAAGAATTACAGCCTATCTTCAATCTCTTGGTACAGAAGTCTGGGATATCATAGATACAGGGTACACATTTCCTTCAGCTACTCCTATAGATCCGGCTGGGAAGAAGCAGTATGAAACAAATGCAAAGGCTGTCAATACTCTATTAGGGAGTCTATCTCAAACAGAATTCGTCAAGGTTATGTAGCTCAAAATAGCAAAGGAAATATGGGACAAGATCGTTCTAAGATATGAAGGAGATGAACAGGTAAAACGAGCAAAACTTCAAACCCTCAGAATTCAGTATGAAAATCTCAGAATGCACAATGATGAAAGTGTGGCTAACTATTTCCTTCGTATAGATGAGATTGTTAATTGTATGAAAAACTTGGGTGAAGAAATAAAAGAGGTTGTTTTGGTTGAAAAGGTTCTAAGATCTTTGTCTTCTAAGTTTGAATCAAAAGTTTCTGCCATAGAAGAAAAGCAGAATCTACAGAGCCTTACCATGTCACAGCTACACGGAATTCTAACTACTTACGAAATGAGAAAAGGAGGACCATCAGACAGGAGAGAAGTTGCATTCAAGGCTTCAGGCAAAGGAGATTACTATGAGTCAGGACATATGTCAGAAGAAGAGGAAGAATCAAATTTTGTCAAGAACCTCCAACGGGGAACTGGAAGATTCAGAGGTAAGCTGCCTTTCAAATGCTTTTCTTGTGGAAGAGTCGGTCATTATCCTGCAAAATGTCCTCATAAAGATAAACTAGACATGGTAAGGAACCTGTCAGATGGAACAGAAAGCAGAATAAGAAGAGCTATTACATGCATGAAGACGGTGATGGACTGTCAAATAGTGATGAAGATGAACGAGGTAATGACAATAGACTTTTGATGGCTTTTGAAGATGATGATTTCTTGGATGCTACAAATGAAGAAGGTCTTTATGAAGAAATTTCTAGACTTAAAGTTTGTTTAGAGGAAAAGAATATGATTATAGATACTCTAACATTCCAAATTGCCGAAAAGAATAAATACAAATGAAAAGTTAGAATGTGAAATTGTGGGACTTAGAAAAGGAATTGAGAAAACAAAAGCCCTTAATCTCATATTTGCTAAAGGATCCGAACTTTAGATGAGATTATCAAAGTGCAGCGTTCTCCACTAATCAGGACAGGTCTAGGATATAATGAAGAAGCGTCTCAAGCACAGGAGCCAGCCACCTCCAAAATTTATCTTGATGCAGCAAGGAGGAGTGAACAAATTGATAATCGACAGCAAAGGCACAATGGAGATCATCAAGTAAATCAAGGACAATTTACCTCAAGAATGAACAGAGACTACCAGGTAAATCGGGGGCAATCTACCTTAAGGATGAACAGAAGCTACAACCAGCCACAGGTAAAACATTCTCAATTTGCCTCAAGAATGGATGTCAATAGAAACTACAATCATTCGGTTGGTAGATTTGATAATCCCAGGAGTTTCTTCAATGGCCAGTGTTTTTCTTGTCATAACTTTGGTCACAAAGCAACTCAATGTGTTGCCTATAAGACAATCATGACTAGAGAAGCTCAAAAACAAAGAAGTATGACTAGGATCATGAAAAGGACCTATAATAACTTTTCTGCTCTTGAAAATGAAATAGAATGTTCTATTTGTAACAACTTCGGTCATGAAGATTCTGAATGCAGGAGCAGGTTTCGGCAGACAACTCAGAAGGAACAAGTCTCAAGTGCCAAAACATGGAGAATGAAAGAACCGCAACCAGAAAGATGTGGGATAGCCTTATATGCAGAAGGACAGGAAAATCAATGGTATATCAATAGTGGATGTTCGAAACATATGATAGGTGATAAAGAAAAACTTCAATCATATAGTGCCTTAGAAAAGGCAAAGAAGGTCTCATTTGGAAATGACACCCCTACGTTCATAAAAGGTAAAGGTTCTGTTCAGTTGAAGGAAAAGGTCAAAGCTGGAAATGTTATGTATGTTGATGGATTAAAGCATAACCTATTGAGTGTCAGTCAGATGTCCGATCAAGGAACTGAGGTAATATTTCGATCAAATGGATGTATTGTTCGTGATCTTGATACAGGAAAAACAGTGATCAAAGGCATAAGAACTCCAAATAATTTATACATATTCAAAGAAGGACAACATCAATGCTATATAAGCAAGAATGATGAACACTGGCTATGGCACAGAAGATTGGGGCATCTTAGCTTCTCTCAGTAAAGGAAAGCATGCAAATATCAGGCGGTTTGTGATCTTCCTGACATCAGAATTCTAGACAATACAATATGCAAATCATGTCAGTTTGGTAAGCAAACCAGAACTAATTTCTCGGAGAAGGAAGGATCAGCTAGCAGGCCACTTGAACTTATCCATGCTGATATATGTGGACCAACTAGGAAGAAGTTGCCTCGAGGTGAAGAGTACTTCATACTGTTTATTGACGACTTTTCGAGGATGTGTTGGTTAGGACTCATGAAGTATAAAGATGAAGCTTTCGAAAAGTTCAAATCATTCAAAGCCTTGGTTGAAAACGAATCAGATCGACGAATCAAATGTCTCAGATCTGATCGAGGAGGAGAATTTACCTCAGATGAATTTTTCGATTTTTGTGAAGAACATGGCATAAGAAGGGAATTTTCTGCTGCAAGGACACCTCAACAAAATGGAGTAGTGGAAAGGATGAACAGAACGGTTCAACAAATGGCTTGTGCTATGCTCGATGAATCTGGAACTCCCACAACCTTCTGGGGTGAAGCCACATTTGCTGCAGTAACTATTCTTAACAAGACAAATGTCTAGGTAAACGGCACTCAAACTCCTCATGAACTTTGGTATGGTAAGACTCCCACGATGAAATATTTCTAAATTTTTGGAAGAAAGTGCTACATTGAAAGGACTGATGAAAATCTCGGCAAGTTTGAACCTAGAGCAGATGAAGGCATTCTCCTTGGTTACTCTCCCCATAGAAAAGCATATAAGTGTTACAATAAAAGACTTGGAAAAATAATTGAAAGTATTGATGTAGTGATTGATGAAGAAGGAAATACCTCTAGGCAGGAAAGATCTGAAGTTTTCGAAGATGATGAGGACTATCCCTCAATGTCAAATCAGATTCATGTTGAAGAAACCCATGAGGCTCCAAAAGAACAAATAAGAATAGAAGAAAAGACTCCATCTAGATATGTTCAGAAGAATCATCCAGAATCTCAAATTTTGGGGCAGAAAGAGGAAGGTGTACAAACAAGGAGAACCATTTTAGAAGCTTCAAGCTATCTAGCATTGCTCTCTTCCACCGAACCACAAAATGTACAAGAAGCATGCAAAGATGAATGATGGGTCAAGGTAATGAATGAAGAATTTGAGCAAATTGAAAGGAATAACACTTGGGAGTTGGTTGCTAGACCAAAAGATAAGAATGTCATAGGGACAAAGTGGATTTTCAAAAATAAGCTGAATGAAAATGGAGATGTGGTTAGAAACAAGGCAAGACTTGTTTGTAAAGGATATGCGCAACAGGAAGGCATAGACTTTGAAGAAACCTTTGCACCAGTGGCTAGACTTGAGGCTATAAGAATGTTCCTTGCTCTCTCTATCTTTCAAAAGTTCAAAGTATTTCAGATGGACATAAAATCTGCCTTTCTGAATGGAGACTTGAATGAAGAAGTGTACATTGAACAACCAGATGCGTTCATCCTTGGAAATGATCCAAATCTTGTATGCAGACTCAAAAAGGCTCTCTATGGTCTGAAACAAGTTCCAAGGGCTTGGTATTTTCGATTGGATGAGTACCTTCATCAACAAGGTTTTGAAAAAGGATCAACAGACATCAATCTATATATAAAGGTTGACAATGAAAAGTTGCTAATACTTGTTGTGTATGTTGATGATATAATCTTTGGCAGCACTGAAGAAGACATGAGTCAAAATTTTGCCTTGGTAATGCAAAAGGAGTTTGAAATGTCCATGCTTGGTGAGCTCACATATTTTCTTGGTTTACGAGTCCAACAAAACAAAGATGGCATTTTTCTATCACAAACCAAGTATCTCAAGCAGATCTTGAAGAAATATGGGATGGAGGATTTGAAACCAGTATATACTCCTATGGTTACAGGATGCAGTCTTAGCACAAATGATGAATCAGCGGCTGTACATCAACCTACCTATAGATCCATGGTTGGTAGTCTACTCTATCTAACAGGTACCTGACCAGACATTATGCATGCAGTAGGGATAGTTGGAAGGTTTCAGGTAAATCCAAAGGAAACTCATCTTCAGGCAGTCAAGAGAATTTTCAAATACCTTCAAGGGACTCAAAACTATGGTTTATGGTATCCTAGAGATACAGATATCACACTTCATGCATATACAGATGCAGATTGGGCAGGTATCGTGGATGATAGGAAAAGCACTAGTGGTGGTGCATTCTTCATGGGTCCTAGATTAGTATCATGGTTCAGCAAGAAACAAAGTTCCATTGCATTATCTACAGCTGAAGCAGAGTATGTAGCTGCTGCATCTTGCTGCACACAACTCCTTTGGATGATGCAAACATTGCAAGATCTTCAAATCACTTGTACTCCACCTATTTCCATTTTTTGTGATAATACAAGTGCAATCAGCATTTCAAAGAATCCTGTCATGCATTCAAAGACCAAGCACATACCTATCAAATACCATTTTCTTCGGGAACAAGTGCTTGAACTAAAGGTCAAGTTGGAGTATGTTCCCTCTAAGGAACAAGTTGCTGATATTCTCACCAAACCACTGCCCAGGGAGACATTTGAATACCTTAGACAGAAGCTGGGGGTAGTTGATGCATCATCTTGCTGCTGAAACCTGTCTGTTTCAGAGAAATGTGGTTGTACACGAGTTGCATGAGGAGGATCCGTGTACATATGCCGATTTATGCATATACAGTCGCGTATATGGTGGTTTGAAGGAAATCAGTGGGGACAGACTCTGATTGAAGAGAGTCTGATATGGGTCTAACAAGATACCATCTGGCACAGGTTCAAGGGGAGCAGATAATCTTCTAATAATGCATTGTTGGCATTACACTAGAAGCTCTTGGTTCGAGTACAAGCTGTTTTGGGTTCAGGTGGATCAGTTGCAGAAGGGGTGCAGAAGGAGAACATGGTTTTTGATCTGAATAATGATGCTGCTGATATTTGTTATTAGTGACTTTCATAGTCTTGCTCTAAATTTTTCGTCTCTATGTCATGTATATTTTTTATTGTCAAGGTCATGTAACGGGCCATTTTGGTTTCCCCACTATGCCTGGGATGAATGATGTAATGTACTTGGTTGTCATATGTAAACTTCTGATGTATCCCCACTTGTGTGGGTGGATGATCCCCACTTGGTTGGGTGAAGGATGTTTGTATAGAGTCTTTTGGTGATAGGAAGGTCTTCTATGATGTATAAGTCTTGGTTCTTGAAGAACATCGTTTTTCAGATCTTGCCTACAGTCAGGGGGAGCATGGTCAGCACAGCAGAGCAGAGATTCCAGCATGTACTCAGGGGGAGCATAACCCTTTGCCCTTGATGACAAAGGGGGAGAATGACTTTGAGGTTGCCATCAAGTCCAAAGGGGGAGATTGTTGGCATTATGACACAGGTTTGGCGCTATGGCACAAGTGTGGCACAGGTGTTGTCCTTGATGGCAACTCACTCTGGTAACAGATCTCAGTTTAGGCTCTCAGAATGAAGGAAAAATATATATACACAGGTTCATCGTGATCAATCCACGTATACACGCGGGTTAGACGTTCCAAAGTCGCGTATGCGTATACACGCACTTTCACGCAAGGAAAAGCGCGTACATGTGGGAGAACTTATGTTTGGTCCGTGGTATTTAGTCCTTGGTATTTGAACCTATGGTTTTGGACCATAGTATCTCGACAGATGTGTTGATCCCAAGTATTGGGTCCATGGTATTGGTTTGTTATGGTTTTGGACCATGGTATTGTGAAAGGCCTAAGGCTATAAAAGAGGAAGGAGATCATTAGGCAAGGATCATCTGATGTATTGAATATCTGAAGATGTGCAAGTGATTGGTTTGTGTGGCTGGATCTGAATCAAGGAGGAACCTAAGCATTACAAGATAGATAAGTTCTATTGATGGGTCAAGATCTCAAGGCTTGAATAGTAATATCTTTTTGTGATTTGATCTGTTATAATCGGCGCATAATTAGATCTATAAATCTGATAATCTGAGTATAACTGAAGTCTGGTTAAGTGTAAAGGGTGAATTGTCTTTTATAGATCTATACGCAGGTTTCGCTCTGCAAAGACGCGTATACACGCAGGTTCAGCAAGAGAAGAAAGCGTATACGCTGGTTGACCTTGATTCAGCTGCGTATGTACGCAGGTTTATACACAGTGAAGTAGCGTACATCTCTTGAAATATGTTTTAGCTACTTATGTGGATTACTACAGTATTCTGGGTTCAGCATTGGTGTCTGGTTACTAGTATTGTTTTCTGGTTGCAACATTCTGAGAAGTTATTGGTTGATTCAGTAGTTGTTTGTGGAAAGGAGATTAGTTTATGCACATATACTTGATGTTTGTTTGATATTCATGGATCCAGTCTGAAAATTGATGAAACATGGTCCCTGGAAGAAAAGAGAAGGTTGTAGCCTTCTGTAGTTCAACACCTACGTACTAGTATCTCAGCTAGTACAAGAGCTAAGTGGGTTGTAGCTCCCTTCCAGGAGAAGCTAGAGAATGAGAGAGGGTTGTAGCTCTCTGTAGGTTGCAGCCTGCATACTGGCATAAGTCTGCACTAGTACAGAATCATTGTAAAAAGAAGTTTCTAATTAAAAGAAGATAGAGACAAATTACAGCAAGTGGTTTTCACCCACATTGGGTTTCCACCTTATATCTTGTGTTCTTGTGTGTGATTGTCTTCTGCTCTGTTTTTACTGCTCCTGGTTACTGTTTATATGACTCTGATGCACAGATTAATGATCAACATTTGTAGAACACATTAAATTATAAGTCTGCATGGTATACGCTAATTTTCTTATCTGAAGTTGCGTATATACGTGGTTTTCTCGAACTGAAGTAGCGTATATGATCTGGGTGTGAAATAAAAAATATTTGACTTAATAATACTGATTCACCCCCCCTCTTAATATTATTTCCAACAACTCATAATTAAATATTTCAGTTGTGAGGGCCAATTTTCTCGCCTATATGCCTATCACATCAGATTGTTGATGCACTTCACTAGGGTGAGAATGATGAATCTCCCCTATTTTATTTGCTAAAACATTGAGAAGATGACCACCTTAGTGCATAGGAAGCCTCCTCAGCAACAGTATAATAGTATATATCATTTTGCACTAATCAAAATTGTGGTCTTGCATTAGCTTGGTTTACAGAACATCTCATGGGAGGATTTCATTTCACATGAGGTCTTCATAGGTCCTCAAGTACCCCCAACAGTTTTTCATGAGACAGGAGGACCTTCACATCAGTAGGAGATTCATGAGACACAAACCACTAGTGTGCTAGTGTTTGTCACCTATCAAAAGGGCACTAGAAGGTTGTTTGCAGCGGCAAAACGAGTATTATCTCCACCCGGGGTGGAAGGGGTCTCATTTCCTCCATCAGCAGAGCAGGTACAGGACAAGGGCAAGCGGCCATTACATGATGAGGGGCCTTCAGGAGGGAAAGAGATAGATTTCATTCTTATTCAGGATGACGACACTGATTTGGGCTCACAAAGCTCAAAGCTTAGAGAGATCATTCAGGAGCAACAATATGACATTCAGCATTTGTCTCTCAACCTGGATAGAGCCAAGTGGATCATTAATTATCTGGAGCAAAGGAACAAATAGCTAGAGGATCAACAAACTATCATGGAGCTACAAAACATACGAGAAAACTGGGAAGTTGCCAAGAGGAGGAAAGTCAAGCTCACATCACTTGAACAAGAAATCAATGTTGATCATGAATCTTGGCTTGAGAGGGCGAATATCGACTTGGAAAAGATGCTAGAGAAGGCCAACAGAGAGAAAAATATGTTGAGGCACATGGCCTACCACTACTTGGCGAGAAACAAAGTGTGCAAGGCAAGAATCAGGAACTTGAAGGCCAAGTTGAAGAAAGCATCGAGGAAGCGAAAAGAGCAAGATAGAATTCAGATCTTGGCTGAGGCTTCCTTGGCCCAACATAGCACTTGATGAAGGACACTCAGCCCAAATTTCAAGAAATTTGGGACACTTTTTGCAATTTTGAAATTTTTGGCTTAAAAAACAGGTTTTTCTGCCTGATGTGACGCGCCACCTGCCACACGCTTTTGATGGGGACCTCCTTTTGAGGAAAACTTAGAATTTTTGGATTTCTCATGGAAAAATGTGCATGCCCACAAATGGCCAAGAAATTTTGACAGGTTTTGAGCTTCCAAAAAGGTCAAAAACACCTCAAAAATGACCTTTCTGCCCCTTTTTGGACACACAGGAAGCAGTGTGGGAGAACTCAGTTTTGGAGGGGCAAATTGAGGCTAAATTCAAAAATTCCACTTGTTCTGGAATGTAGATAGGTAGAGCTTTCCAACAAGCCCACTTGGAGAAAATTTGGACAGCAGTAAGGCCTCCAAAATCAGCTACAAAAAGGCGCTATGCATAGGGAATCAGCGCGGCGCATTGGAGGAAATTTGCTCATTTTTGGCCAAAAACTCTGTTTTCGCCTAGTTTCTTCACAGTTTGACTTTTCTCCTTCTACTTGTCAAAATCATGATGTAATTTAATGTTACATGATGTATTTTGATGCATTTATGCTAAATTTTCACTTATAGAGGTAGATTCATCCATCAAAAGGTAGTTTGCAACTGAATGAATCAGTTTCCTAATTTTTAGAGGCAAGTTGTTCCACTGCCTACTTTTTAGTTCTCAATTTAGATTTTGTTGGAACAGCTCCTAAACTTATGAGCTCAACCCCTAGAGTTTTGGATGAGTTGTTAGTTGCCTATATCTTGTAATTTTTCAGTCATTAGCATGGTTGGACTTTTGGGAAAGCTTGGAGCTTCATTGTATATTCATTTCAGTAGTTTGGCTAAGGAATAGACCAGGGTTTGTAGCACTTTATTGGATTCCTGTGGCATCTTGATTTGGTATTGTGTTTCCTTCTGTAATTTTAAGTTTACATGTGTTTTGTATGTGCCATTATCTCTATTTGCTTCATCTTAACTAAATCAAACAAGGATAAAGGTAGAATACATTGAAAGTGCAGTGCTCTACCTAGGGTTTGTTTAGTTATCTATGTTTTCAGTTGTTTGAAGAGGATCCCTGAGTTTTTCATGCCCTTTTCAACTCCTCACCTATCTAAAAGCTATCCATCTCACTCAATTTGAAGTACCGAATCACTTGCCTACCTTTCCCCATTGATATCTCTGCAAAACTGAGCCTCATTCCCCGGACCCAAATCTGTCTTTCACATTTGAGCCAACAAAACATCATTAAATTCAATCAAACACCTCTTTACAGATACCTAGCCTAAAATCAATCATTAAATCAGTCATCTCAAGCTGTATTGGCCATCTTTTCTGAGATTGACAAGGAGAGAGCCCTCTCCCGACCTGGTAGGGCTAGCTACCAGGTTAAGCGTGGTTTGATGTTACCCTAGATCCTACCTTTCTCAGCCTGAGGTAGATTTAGGCACTAACAGGAAGCACAAGGGGTTACGGATGATAACATTGAGAAGGCTACATTAATGAGCATGTTGCAGGATCACGCGTTGACGTGGTATATCAAGCACTCAAATGATCACCTAAATGTAGGAATAACAGAGATCCAAAATGCGCTGAACAAAGAATTTAGCTGGCCGAAATCAGAGACGCAGTCAATCATCGGATTTGAGGATATCGTGATGCTTCCAAGCGAGACCCCATGGGATCTAGATTAGCTGCTGAAGAGTATGATCCACGAGGTTAATATGATGCTAACGGATGTGCAGCACCATGCATGGTTTGTGGCGTCTTTGACACCTCACCTGAGGACATCGCTGTCGCAACAGAAGCTTTCAACCCAGGCTAAAGCACTGGAAATGGTGATGAGTTTGCATGAAACACCAATATAGGATCCGGGATTGGGAGTCCAACAGATTGACGCATAGCTACAAAATCTCTACCTAGAAATGCAGAGCTTGAAGCAGGATAGGGCACCGTGGCCAGAGGTGCGCGAGGAAGTGTGGTGTATAAAATGCAAAGGCCAGGGCCATGATAAGGATCACTGTCTGGTATTCATGAACTACTTGGCAGGAGGGGGGCCAATGCCATTGAGATCGGAGGCACAAGTAGGGCCGAGTGCGACACCCTCACTATGGTGCGCGATTTGTCAGATAAGAGGAAAACACACAATGCACAATTGTCATCTATTGCAAAAGTATACACAGACTCTGTAGCAGCTGTTTTGTAATTTTTGTAGGTCGGTGGGCCACGACGAGCATACATGTCACAGCTACAAGTTGATGATGGATTAGACCCTAGCCTATAGAGTGCAGACAGAATGCGAGACCTTGACCCAGCCATGGGGATGGCGCACGCTGGATTTCAAGGGCGAGGTTGAGGACGAGGGGGAATGGGGTCAGGAAGGTGCCAAGGACAGTTAATTTGTTACAATTGCGGAGGACCGAGGCACTACGCTCGCGATTGTACCAACCCAACAAGAGTATCTTGTTCGTACTTTGAGCAGTGTGATCATGAAATGATATATTGTCCTACGCTGATCGCACAGATGTGCAAGATGTTAGAAAAATACTATATATGACAAAGAAATGCAAGACATATAATATGCGGAAAAACACAAAAACATAAAACTAGAGAGACACAGATATACGTGGTTCACCCAGTTTGGGCTATGTCCATCCCGAATAGCCAGTCCTTCCTTTCTATTATCCAGCAAAATGAAGAGACACAACCTACAACAGATCCGCTGTAATATCCTCTATTTTCTCTGACAGTCTCACCTCTCTGCTTCTCGCTCTGAGAATACACATATATTCAACAGCCTCAATACAATACCCTCATACAAAGAGAGGGGTTGCCTTCTAGGGCAAAAAACCCTAAACTAAACAGAAATTCTACCGTCAGATCATTTGCCTAATGAATGGCCCAAATTGACTAGAAATTACTATACTTTTACAAGGCAATTTTACATCTGTTTTTAGCTTCAGGGGCGCTGCCCCCGAAACCCCCGTCGGGGGACTACTGGCCCCCAGACCCCCCAATTGGGGGGGGATTAGTCCACCCTGGACTTCCGCGAGGGGGGCAAGTCCCACCCGCACCCCCCCACATGGAGGGTTGTACAACCTTCCTGGGGTATACATCTGGCTGAAACAAAGACCTCTAAATAATCATGCTCCACACCCAACAATCTCCCACTTGGAGAATGATTGTAGCAACTCCACCGCTACTTCATTTGCTGAACAATGACTCCTCTTTGGACTTGGTTATTTCTCATCTTCATCGTCATCCTTGAAGACCAATTGAAACTAAGCATATTCTCAATTTCTCCCTGGTTACAACTTTTGTTAGCATATCTGTAGGATTCTAGCTAGTGTATATCTTTTCCAGCTTCAACTCTCCATCTTCCAACACTAATCGTATGAAGTGGTACTTGAGTTGTATGTGTTTAGTCCTGGAATGAAATTTTGAGTTCTTTGCAAGATGAATGGCACTTTGGCTATCACTGTATAATGTGCCCATATCATGCTTCTTACCTAATTCATCCATAAACCTTCGTAACCAAATCATTTCTTTACTAGCCTCTGTAGCAGTAACATACTCTACTTCTGTTGTTGAAAGTGCAACAACACTTGGATTTTTGAAACCCAACTGACAATTGTTCCACCTACAATAAATACATATCCTGTGGTGCTCCTCCTGTTATCTATGTCACCTGCCATATCTGCATCAACATATCCCTGTAGAGAAATGTTTGAACCACCAAAGCATAATGCTTGATTTGTAGTACCTCTCAAATATCTGAGAATCCATTTCACTGCCATCCAATGCTCTTTCCTGGGATTGTTCATGTACCTGCTTACAACTCCCACTGCATGTGCAATATCAGGGCTTGTACAAACCATTGCATACATTAAGCTTCCAACTGCTGATGCATATGGAACTTTAGACATATAATCCATGTCTTCTTGGGTCTTTGGGCACATCTCCTTACTAAGTTTGAAATGGCTAGCAAATGGTGTACTCACTGGTTTTGCATTGTGCATATTAAATCTCTTCAACACCTTTTGCATGTACTCATTCTAAGACAATGTTAATTTGCAACTTTTCTTGTCTTTAGTTATTCTCATACCAAGGATTTGTTTTGCAGCTCCCAAATCCTTCATCGCAAATGAATTTGCCAATTTTGTTTTGAGCACATTTATTTCCTGCATGTTAGACCCTACAACAAGCATGTCATCTACATAAATGACAATTTAATATAGCTGCCATCATTTTGCTTTTTTATATAAAGACAATGATTAGAGTGACATCTAGTATAACCTTGTTTAGACATAAACTTGTCAAATTTTAGATACCACTGCCTTGGAGATTTTTTTAAGCCATACAAGCTCTAATTCAACCTTCACACTAGTTTTTCCATCTCTTTTACCTCATATCCTTGTGGCTACTACATATATATCTCTTCCTCCAAATCCCCATGGAGAAAGGCTATCTTTACATCTAACTGCTCAAGATGCAAATCTTCAACTGTTACTAGACTTAAAATAATTCTGATTGAAATCATTTTAACAACAGGAGAAAATATTTCATCAAAATCAATACCTTTCTTTTGTGCAAACCCATTCACCGCAAGTCTAGCTTTGTACCTCTGTTTTCCTCCATCTTCTTCCTTCAGCCTGTAAACCCATTTATTCTGCAATGTAGTTTTACCTGCAGACAACCTAACTAAGTCCCAAGTTTGGTTATGCATTAAGAAGTCCATCTCTTCTTCCATGGCTAGCTCCCACTTCTTCCTACTTTCAACTTGCATTGCTTCTTCATAACATTTGGGTTCACCAAAATTAGTCAACAATAAATAATATAATGAAGGAGAGTATCGTTCAGGGGGTATACTTATCCTGGTAGATCTTCGAACACCACTTTCAGGTGTTTGGGGTGCCTGTTGCTGTTGTGGTGGTTGCTATTGTTGTGGTTGTTGATTAATATTATGTTCAGGCACATTTACTTTTTCAGTGATCTCATCAAGAACTGTGTATTCCTTGTTTTCTTTTTCTTGTTTCTTTTCCTGCAACTGATTCTTATACAAGACCTTTTCATTGAATATTACATCTCTGCTCCTAATGATTATGTGATTTTCATAATCATATAAGCGATAACCAAAATCATTAACACCATATCCAATAAAGGTACATTTCTTTGATTTTGCCCCAAGCTTTGTTCTATTTTCTTTATTAATATGGAGGCCTCACAACCAAAAGGCTTTAAAAAGGAGTAGTTTACCTTTTTACCTGTCCATGCTTCCTCTGGAATACCACCATCCAAGGAACTTGAAGACCCTCTGTTTCTTAGATAAACAGTAGTATCTACAGCATCTGCCCAAAATTGTAAAGGCAATCCTGCATGCAATCTCATGCACCTTGCACCCTCCATGATTGTTCTATTCATACTTTCTGACACACCATTTTCTTGTGGTGTTCTTGGAATTGTCTTCTCTCTGTGAATTCCATGCTCTGAACAGTACCTATCAAACTCTTTGCTGCAATATTCACCTCCATTGTCTGATATGAGACACTTCAATTTCTTTCATGTCTCAATCTCAACCAAAGCTTTCCATTTCTTGAAAGTATCAAATACAACATATTTATTCTGAATACAATAAATCCAAGTTTTTCTAATTGCATCATCAATAAAAGTAACATAATAATGAGAGCCACCGAGAGATGATACCTAAGAAGGTCCCCATATATCTGTATGCACAAGCTCTAATTTTTCGCTCTTCTTTTCTTTCCAAACTCTGAGAAATCTGACTCTCTTTTGTTTTCCATAAATGCAATTCTCACAGAAGTCCAAATCAACATTCTTCAAACCCGACAACAAATTCCTTGAGTGAAAAATCTTCATCCCCTTCTCACTCATGTGTCTGAGCCTATGATTCCATAATGTTGCATCTGCTCCTTTGGAAGTTAAAGCATTAACAGAGTTAGAAATACCATTGCATAAATACAATGTACCAACCTTTTCACCTTTTGCTATTACCAGGGCTCCTTTGGTGACCTTCCAAGCTTTATCTATGAAAGTTGTCACACAACCTTCACCGCCTAACTGCCCTGTTGAAATCATATTTTTCTTCAGATCTGAAACATGCCTTACCTACTTTAGTAGCCATTGGTTTCCATTCTGCTATTTTACAAGAACCTTACCCATTCCAACAATTTTACAGGGCTTATCATCACCCAAACGGACTTGTCCAAAATCTCCTTGAACATAGTCATGAAAATATTTCTTATCAGGTGTGGCATGGAATGAGGCCCCTGAATCTACCACCCAGGAATCAGTAATATTTTCGAAAGAAAGAATCAAATCATCTTGTAACACCTCACCTGTCACATTTGCTTCATGATTGTTTTCTTGTTGTGCATCTCCTTCTTTTCCCTTCCGAGATCTACAGTCTTTCTTTAGGTGTCCTTTCTTTCTTGATTTCCAGCACACTATCCCAGATCTGGACTTGGATCTGCCTTTCCTTGATTTACTGCAATATCCTGAGCTCTTTCCTCTTTCCATTTTTCTTCCCCTAGACTCTACACTCAAAGAATTACCCGACCACCGGAGCTTTTTAGTCACATTTCCTCGCTAAGGATAGCACCGACAACATCATCAAACTTTAAAGTACTAGATCCAGAAACAAAGTTACTAATGGCCATTACTAAACCATTCCAATTTTCTGGCAATAAGAACAAGAATAACAGAGCTCTAACTTCATCATCAAATTTTACCCCTACAGAACTTAACTAACTTGTAACTGTATTAAAATCATTTAAATGGTCTGGAACAGATCCACCTTCCAACATCTTCATATTAAATAATCGTTTCATAAGAAATACCTTGTGTGAGGCCGAGGGTTTTTCATATAGTTTTGCCAATGCCTCAATCAAACCCTCTGTCGTTGTTTCCTTCGAAATTTTGAAGGCGACCGACGCTGCGAAGCACAACCGTATTGTTCTAAGTGCCTTTCTATTGAGAATGTTCCATTCTTCACCCGTCATACCCGTCAACATCTTTGTTTTTCCGCTCAAAGGTAGGTACAGATCTTTCTGATACAGATAATATTCCATCTGCATCTTCCACAGCGGGAAGTTTTGGCCATTAAATTTCTCGACCCTAAACTTACCATCTTCCACCATTACTCCCACTTGAACGAGAAACCCTTCTTTCCTGCGATTTTATCAGCCAAATAGACCTTCGGATCTAATACCAGTTGTTAGAAAAATATTAAATGTCTTGCATTTCTCTGTCATATATAGTATTTTTCTAAAATGAGAAAGGGGTACTACAGCCTACTCCGACTCAGAATATCCAAATGATGAGGTCTGAACCACGTGAAGAAGACCCCAACGTGAACATGGTGCTCAGAAGTGGCATGACCACAGGGGAAGATAAGGGGAAGTAGCTCGAGGAAGATACATGGGTTCGCAAGGCTCCTATAAAGGAACTTGAGTTTGACTTGGAACGTGCAAAGGAGACATTTATGGAAGCTAAGAAGAGCTTCGCGGAGGCCTCTACTTCAGATAATAAGGATCAACCAGAGACAGGGATGGATCCTTCTATGCTAACTACCTTTTTAGAGACATGCATGAAATTGTTGCATGATAATAGGGCAGTGAAAGGACTACAAGAATTGATAACTAGGTGCGCAAGGTCAGGGGAACCATGCGTAGTCTGGAAACTAGGAAAGCATACATTGTGCACTAGGAGGGAGATGAGATTAACGACGTAGATTGGCAAATATGAAATAGATCAGGTAATTCTGGACCTAGGTTCGGATATGTTACCAAAGTAGACATGGGAATGCATGGGCAGGCCTGCATTGCAGTAGTCCCCTATTCAATTACGAATGGTGAACCAACAAAAGATCTTGCCCATGGGAAGGTTGCAAGGGGTAACAGTGGACATCGAAGCTGCAAGCACGCAAACGGTCTTTGAGGTAATAGAGATTGTGGATGACAACAACCCTTACCCCACATTGTTAGGAATAGACTAGGCCACTGATATGAATGGAGTCATCAACCTGAAGAGGCGGAAGATGATATTCGAGAAGAAGTCCCTACGTGTAGTAGTTCCGCTAGACCCAGCTGAAGGAGCGCGCTACACTGAACCCGTGCATGACGATGGAAGTGACGATGAGCTGGACTATATCTACAAGATAACTGCGTGAGATCAGTATTGGGTGAATTCGACTGCAGATGGAAGGATCTCATAGGAGCACACAGGTTCCTACACCTCGGATTCAGACGAAGAAGACAAACACTGGCACAATCGGTTGAATGAAGTGATAACGCTAAACTGCAACATGATGACTAGATCACTGTGTTGCGTAACAGCCTAGGCCCGAGATCTATCGACATATGATGGATTGACAGCGATGGATGAATTCTTGAGCAAGTTTGAGAGCGCAATACCAAAACAACTGCGGTTCGATGCATTGAAGTGGGCGTTGCGTGTGACACCTGCGTGTTGGTGGGGAACACATCAAGGAAATTTTGAGAACTGGTGCGGCTACATGTTGTAGGGAAAAGTATCCGATTCGGATGACCCTATCCCACTCTAAGGGTGATAGTACCTCAGCAACAACTGAAAACAAAACTATTTGAGAGTTTCTTCTTTATGAAAGCAAAAGGGGAGAAAGGGATCCACTAACCGATGTCTTGCGCTTAATGGTTGATCCAATCTTCTCTCCTTGCTGCTTGCTTCCAGCTCTTTGCTCTTTCACTGGCCCAGCTACAATGTGATCCTGCAAAATGGCAAGAGAAGGAAACTACAAGAAGCATGCATTCATAACTGATTCAAGGATTAGAATAAATCAAATACACAATTATAACAATACATCATTGAGACAAATGCATATAGAAGAACCTCAATAGCTTTTATTAATGGAAGAAGTAAAGTTCTGAGAGTGTTACAACCATAAGAGGCCCAATCCAGCAACACCTCCCAGCAGAAAGAAATCTCCTCTTCACCTCCTTCAAGCAATCACCCAATAGTTCTATGATGAAACCAACAGCATTTCTTTACTTGCACAAAATTCCAGCCTCTAGAGCTCATAGGAGAGAGCTCCATATATAGATGAATTGAGAAAGGATGAGTCAGCTTGCAACTGATGTGTAGCTGCCTTGTGTCCTCTCTCTCTTCAGTTAATCTTCAGTTCTTGAGTCCACTTGGAGGATCTTGCTTCCACTTGGAGAAACAGAGCCTCTTACTCATCACAAGGCGAATTCCCTGATCCAAGTGTCATTTTGGAAGATTCCTGAGCAATGACTCACTGTGCCACTTGTCCAATCTCGCTCAGCGCAGGTGGCCTTCATTGATTTTGACATTCAACGCAGGTACACCATGGAGCACTTGACTTTTAGCGTAGTTTCTTAGTGGAGCAGTTGAATTGATTCCAGAATTGCTTGTTTTTTAGTGTTTTCAGGTGGAGAACTGATATTCAGAGTTGTGGTTTGCTGACCTTGTTCCTCTAGGGGTAGGAACATCATGTTTAGGGACTTTGGATCCCTTAGATTATTGACATTTCATGCTTCATGCTGTAAGGCACAAAAATGTCTATAACAGATGCCCCCTAAAGTATGAGGTCGTTTATCGGGTGAAATGCTTTATTAGGAGGATCCGAAGTTCATTCAATCGCTGAGAGGAGTCCTGTAATAAGATACAATACAATACATTATTTTTCATTATGTTTTCATGATCTAGCTGAGGCGGGCATTCCCATGCTCAGCTTTATAAATTCATTTTGGTACATAGAACAGACGATCGTCTGATGGTAGACTGATAATTCTATGTTGAAATTATCATCCTTTGAGAAGGATGATCATCTGTTGCAATGATGTACATATCAAATGTCTTTATATCCTGAATATATACCGCAGCCCGGATGGATGAAACTAGATCTGGGGTCTTCAATCTCCTCCGATCTTCACTTGATGTACAAGTCGATCCATGTGAGAATTTCCTGAAGTCGAACATGGAAAGACATCGCTTGATTACCAGTCAATGATGTAAACCGTTAACAAGCGCGAGAGGAATCACCGATAAGGATGATGACCCTCAAGGTACGACAGTACAATTCACATGGTGGGAATAAAGGACTTGGCGTCGACCACCATGCAAAATCTTCTGGTCGAAGGTCATTGATGTATACCTGTCACCGGAAGTGAGAAACTTGCCATTAAGGCATGCAAGCTTCAAAGTACTGAAGGGGTTGTCCCTAGATCAACTCCTTGGATAATGAGCTGATGTCGACAAGGAGCGATCCGTCAAAGGAGGGCCTTAATGAATCCCACATCAGTGACACGGAACGGAGCTAATGATTGTGGTGAGGTGAAAACAAACTGTGATATCTGATTCAGGGTGGCGGTCATGAATGGATGAAGGATAATGTATGGCAGTGGATGGGACACGGTTGACTCTTTCTGAACAACATCTCTTGAACATATAACGACACTGATGTGATGGATCGGTAGCATTACCCCAAATGGATGGTGTGGCGAGGACCATGGTGATGAGACCGGTGAATGAAACAACCCAACCCGATGTGATACGGAGGACAAAGTGTCATGTTCAAGAGCGACTTGCTACCATTAAGCTTTGAGGTTCTCCCAATTTTTCCCCAGTCATTTCTGACCAGTACCTATTTATTTTTGTCAAGCTTGAGGAGGATAACATATGCTTGTTCTATAACCTGCCCTTCGGGCAAGCCCATCGCTATGTTTTAACGAGCCTAGCGATAGGGAAACCCGTTCTCGTCTAAAGACAAGTTTGTCGCTATTTAATCATTTTAACGAGTCTAACGACAAAGAAAACTCGGTCCTTTTCATTTTTAGAGAGTCTGAAAAGGTACAGAAAGTTAACTCCAAAATTCCTTTTTCGTCATCTAATCCCTTAAGTCCGAAAAAGTATAAAACAATACAGAAGGGATGAGTTTTCGGTACTTTTAACGAGCCGAACAAAACAAGCGGTCGATCTTTTTGTGCAATAATCCCTCAAATCCAAAAAGATTAAAATCTAAAGGAGGGATAGCTCTTCCGGTCGCTTTAACGAGCTGGAAGGCCAAAACTCGGCAAAATTTTCATATTTTACGAGTCAGTGAAAAGAGCTCAAAGAAGACTCGTCTTTTGAGGAATGAGTGATGAACAGGGATAGCAGCAGATTCCAGGTACAGGTTGGAATTTTCCAATCACGGCAGTGTCACAAGGATGGCTAGGTGAAATCACTCTTCGCAGCTGTTCCTCAAAATGGGTAAACAATCATATGGAGATGAACGATTGGCCAAATGAACGGTTGAGGTGACGACTGCAGCAAAACACGACCAAGGCTTTTATATGGCTGTCAAAGGTTACATTTTTTAATGGTTATTTACCGGGCAGTTCATTTTTTAACGAGCTTAAACCTGCTCAAAAGCTTATGTTTATTTTTTAACGAGCATGAACTATGACGCTAAAACTGCTCGGATCTTGCGTTTATTTTTTAACGAGCATGAACTTTATGCTAAAACTGCTCGTTTATACCAGTCATAAGATAAGAAATGTCTCCTGTGAGATAGCTATTTTTTATGGAGCTTTATCTCACGAAGCTATGCTCCTAATTTGGCAAATTTTGACTTTTGCCCCACATCCTTTCTTTATGCAAGCTGGAAACGGCTAATCCTACGAGTTTAAAGGGTTAGACCTACAGGTTTAAAGGGAGGACCTAAAAATTTAAAAAATAAATAGTCGTCCCGTGCTTGCACTCCAAAAGGTTTGCATGCCCCCAGGTATAAAGTACAATTTCAAGGCTGCCCCTACTTATCCTTCAAAACATTTGTTTTAATGGGTGAGGCTTGCCTCTTTCTTGTTACCCAAAGAGTGGTTCTATTTGCTGCCACAAATCAATCTCTTTCTTTGGCGATGTCTGTCATTAGGTTATCCAAAGATGGTTCCAATTGCTGCCGCAAACGGATCTCCTTCTTTGGTAGAGCCTACCTATTTAGACACAGGTGGGTGAGAAGAGATTATCTCACTCACATAACTTTGAAAAAAGAATCTTATTCTAGAACAACCCCTCTTCCATGCCAGACGGGGTACGGACTAGTCATTTTCTTCCGCGGAAATTGACTTTATACCCAAGGTTTCCTCTGCCCAAGGCAGGCCAGGGTGCATGCCCCCTGGGTCCCAGTTATATCTTTCCGAATCACTCGCATTCATCGGGAAGTAGAACCGGGGGTGGAGGCATTTCTTGAGTGAATAATCCATTCAGGGATGGTATTTGACTATTTGCGATGCATGATCCCGGAAATGAAAGTTGGTCTACGAGCTTGACCATTCTTCCTTCGTGTGGAAAA
Organism: Pinus tabuliformis; assembly: GCA_031772625.1. Taxonomy (NCBI): domain Eukaryota; kingdom Viridiplantae; phylum Streptophyta; class Pinopsida; order Pinales; family Pinaceae; genus Pinus; species Pinus tabuliformis. Next base: position 106,146,770 of record CM062812.1, read on the forward strand.
CACATTACTCTAAAGAGTGAGGAGACTATTGCCTCCATGCAATATATATAGTCCCGTCCAAGGAGTAGGTTATAATCCAAGGGTCCTTGGACGACCATGACGTTCATATGAACCGTCTTCTTCCTCGATGTAATTGGAACATTGGGGAGGATCCCTAAAGGGCGACTGGTTCCTTTATCAAAACCCGAGAGATTTCTTATCTCAGGTAAAAGCGCCGGGGAACCCAGTGCTTTCCAAGCAATAGAGGAAAGGATACTCACAGATGCCCCTTCATCAATGATAGTTCCAGCCATTACCATTCTGTAGACTTGGACGATGATTCTGAATGGTATACTGGCTGGTAACCGGGGTCTGCCTAGTTGGTTCCAATCAAAGGATACAACCAGGTTGCTTGGTGGCGGGACCGAATACACGGCCGGATATGACCCTGACGATGTTCCTTCCTGCGATAAAGGAATGGGCGCATTGCCCTGATGCTCATCAGAGTCTGTGTTGATGAAAAGAATCTGGACGGTGTCATCCTTATTCTCTTCAGTGAGGGTGTCATTTGAAGATGAATCTTCAACGACGGTGTCATTTGAGGATGAAACCTCTGAAGGAAGAACCGGGTCAACTGCCGTTTCGACCTTTAGACTTTCGTCTGGTCTGGATTCAGTAGGTTCATTCTCAATGACCGACACTTTAGCTGACCACTTGATCGGGCCAACTGGATTTTCAACTATCGAGGAACATGGCACGAGTTTTTGGTATCCAGGAGGAAGTCGTAACGGTGAAACCGGACGATCTTCCAAAACTCTCTTCGCCTCATCTAAGAATGGACAACGGTGGATGGCGTGCTCGCCTTCACACAGTCTGCAGGGTGATCTTGGTCTCCCTCTTTGTCCTTCACTCTCGCTAGTTGACAGAATGCAATCAACATGTCTGTCAGAGGTTGATGCTACCGGATTGTGCAACCTGGGGGACCAGTCCCTTAGTATCCGGGGAATACAAGGACAATCACGGTGGAAGTGGGCCCCTCTGCATATGACACATGGCGATTTAGGCCCCGTCGGTGCAGTGTGTGGATTTTTTCTAGAATGGTCATGTTTGCCCCCAGTTGCCTTTGGCTCCTTCTGCTTCTTCTCTTTCTTCTTCTTCTCCTTTTTCTCCTTAGGAACCTGGTTTTTATCTTTACCAGTTCCTTCAAGCGAAGAGGAAGGAGGAGAGGAAGAGTTAGAAGAAGTGGAAGGCTGGAGGTTAACTCTAGACTCATCTAGTAGTCGATTCGACTGTTCAGGATTTGTGGTGGCCTGAACTACATTAGTTGAAAAGAGCCATACAGGTAGACCAATTGTCAATCCTGGAAGAGACAACGTGGCCATATGGGGCGCACCAACATCTCCCCAAGAGGAGAAAGGACTGGGACTTCCACCAAGGTGACTTCCTTGGTTGGTGGGCTCCATACTTTTCAACCGAAAGATCAACGCGGGAATAATAGGTGATTATGTTCTGTTTAAAATAAGTTTTATAACGACGCTTTAGACACAACTTTGCTTTTTCATGTTTTAAGAGTCGAGAAAAAGCTAAAGATGACTCTAGTCTCCTTCGATGTTTTAACGAGCCCGAAGTGACAAATGCTTGGATGGACTTTTTCAGTTATAGAGTTTGAAAAAGGCCAAAAGAAACTACTCTGGAGTTCTAGGCAGAGGGTGTGCCAAACTTTTCGCGAAACCACAGAATACGTTTTACGGTACGGGTGGTCGATCTTCGTGAATGCTGTGTTCACTGCATCGCGATCAGTAGGGCGGCCGACACAGCTTCCTATGGATAAAGGCTTTGTTCCTATAGGGGTCTCCCAATATATACGCGACGGTACGTGGGAGCACAAGTCCGTATTAGTGCCACCGACTCTCAGGAGGAATCACCCACCTTCTTCGAGATCGACCGTCACTATGTTTAACGACGCCGGAACACGTCTCTAGCTTAGACCTCTATGTGTTTACGTTATGTTTCAATGCGTTGTTATGTAAATTGAATTTATTTTAATGTTGATCTTGTTTAGCAGTTTGCCTTTAAGGATCACCACGAGATGTATGTAACAAATTCCTGAATGCAGTCTAAGATGAGAAGCAAACTTTTCAATCTTTCAACTTTGAAAATCTTAACTACTGAGGGAAAAGAAAGACATATCTTTTCACACAGATCATAGAGCACACACTAATGCAATTTTTCCTAAATCAGCATGCAAACTGTCAAATGCAAAATGCACAATGCAAGTATTTCTTTTCTCTTTCTTAATGTTGATGTATTACAAAAAGAAAGCTGTTATATAACTTTGAATTCAATTTCAAGTGAAAGCAAACAAGCTTGTCCAAAATCAAAAGACACCTTAAGATTTACTTGTTTCGACACTAGAAATATGTAAATTCAAACCATATGACGAAAGCAAAAGCTCAGTCAATCAGCTATGAACAGCAAACAAACTCACTCTTAAGATCAGAAAGATACCTATCACAGGTTTAGATCTAAGAGGTCACAGCAAGACTAGTTCACTTTCGTTATGGGAAACTGTAAATGATGTAAGAAATCCACAAAGAACAAACACAGTTTCTTTATACAACCGAGGCGGAATAGTGGTAAAGAAAGATGGTTTCAGATAGGTACATGGACTGGTAACTGGCTGCAAAAACAATGGTGAAAACAGGGCAAGAAACAACGGGAAACCCCAGTAGCACAAGGAAAAACTGGATCAGCGCAGGTAGTACACTGCCTGTTTGACCTTCAGCGCAGGTAGCCCTTTTGGGAACTGCACTGCAATGCAGGTAGCCTGTGTACAGCCTGCACTGGAAAACGAGACTTGCGTTTTCTCAGTTTCCGGGTCACAGATTGCTCAAAAATTCACAGTTTTTGGCCAAATCAGAAGCTATCAGTCAAGTACACACTAAGGGATGACAAGGAGGATGAAAAGCTATCACTAAGAGCTTATAAGAGTCCTTGTGGATCAGCTCTTCAAATCATAAACATGCCCAGAAACTGAGCTAGAGTAGCTGCCCTCTACTTCGCATTTGAAAGATTCAAATGCTTTTCGATTCGGTACTCCCTGTGTTTAGGAAATGAATAGCAAAAAACCACAAACAACAAACAAGATACGATCCCCAGTGGAGTCGCCAATTTGTTGTAGGGAAAAGTATCCGATTCGGATGACCCTATCCCACTCTAAGGGTGATAGTACCTCAGCAACAACTGAAAACAAAACTATTTGAGATTTTCTTCTTTATGAAAGCAAAAGGGGAGAAAGGGATCCACTAACCGATGTCTTGCGCTTAATGGTTGATCCAATCTTCTCTCCTTGCTGCTTGCTTCCAGCTCTTTGCTCTTTCACTGGCCCAGCTACAATGTGATCCTGTAAAATGGCAAGAGAAGGAAACTACAAGAAGCATGCATTCATAACTGATTCAAGGATTAGAATAAATCAAATACACAATTATAACAATACATCATTGAGACAAATGCATATAGAAGAACCTCAATAGCTTTTATTAATGGAAGAAGTAAAGTTCTGAGAGTGTTACAACCATAAGAGGCCCAATCCAGCAACACCTCCCAGCAGAAATAAATCTCCTCTTCACCTCCTTCAAGCAATCACCCAATAGTTCTATGATGAAACCAACAGCATTTCTTTACTTGCACAAAATTCCAGCCTCTAGAGCTCATAGGAGAGAGCTCCATATCTAGATGAATTGAGAAAGGATGAGTCAGCTTGCAACTGATGTGTAGCTGCCTTGTGTCCTCTCTCTCTTCAGTTAATCTTCAGTTCTTGAGTCCACTTGGAGGATCTTGCTTCCACTTGGAGAAACAGAGCCTCTTACTCATCACAAGGCGAATTCCCTGATCCAAGTGTCATTTTGGAAGATTCCTGAGAAATGACTCACTGTGCCACTTGTCCAATCTCGCTCAACGCAGGTGGCCTTCATTGATTTTGACATTCAACGCAGGTACACCATGGAGCACTTGACTTTCAGCGCAGTTTCTTAGTGGAGCAGTTGAATTGATTCCAGAATTGCTTGTTTTTGAGTGTTTTCAGGTGGAGAACTGATATTCAGAGTTGTGGTTTGCTGACCTTGTTCTTCTAGGGGTAGGAACATCATGTTTAGGGACTTTGGATCCCTTAGATTATTGGCATTTCATGCTTCATGCTGTAAGGCACAAAAATGTCTATAACACTGCAGGAGGATGATGCGGCTACGATTTGGGAAACCAAAACTACAACTAGCAGATAAATACGACAGACGCAATGACCTGCGCACGCACCTTGAAAAATGGACCAAGGCCTATGGAGAAGAGCCTCAGCCTGAATGGGTACACTTATTCTATCATACCCTAGATGTCATACCCATGAATTGGTATACCGAGACACAACTCCGACATGGTACGGGTGAATGGGATGTTTTTGTAGAAATTTCACACCTGTAGATCAAACTGATATATGCAATGTACTAAAGCATAATACTTGATCTAGTTCTACAAAGCATTAAGTGGAAGCATAATTGATTTCATGAGCAACATCAAGCATAAACACATATAACTAATCAAGAGAAATAATCAACCATAACACAAGATATATCACTGGGGAAAGCACCAGCATAAAACGCCTATCTGTATTATCAATCAAGTGGAAATCCTCTTCTGTTTACAAAAAGAATCAGCTCAAGAGCTTTCCTATACTCTCTGCAATCAAAATATGAAGATCATAGACTACCTAGGCCTTAATATATAGGCCACAAGTACTCCAGTCTCCTATATCACGTAATTCTCTTGGAAATAAATCCTTCTCCATGCAAGAAATACTTACTAGAAATATCCAAGCATCTGATTGTACAATGTCCCTCACCGGATCTCAATTGGGTCTCTGTCTAAACTGACATGCATCAGTTATCCATGAGGGAATGCTCAGTTATCTGAAATAATAGTTGTCACATGCATGCAAGCATTAACAAACTATAACTCATTAATTTAACAACTTGTTAAATTAATCTAACTGGAATTAACTAAGTAAAACTAAGTCAATTGATCCTCTCATTATAGAACTCATACTTGATTCCTCAATCAGTGGAGAAAATCAAGGATAAATTCCTTAATCAGTGGGACAACTAATTGCATGTTCTCACAAAGACTTCTAGTTTAATTTTCCATAATTAATTAACTCATGGAAGTTAATTAATTAATATTTTAAACTGTTGTTAAGACCAAATTCGTTTTTACTTCCTATAGTTAGACTAGGGACTGCTAAAAATAGGAAGGGAGCCAGAAATGCTATTTTTAGAAGATTCTATTTTTAGCAGTTTCACCTCTCACCCAAGGTGGCCAAAATGCTCCTTGGCCAAATTGCTATTTTTAGAAGTGCTATTTTTAGGAGTTCTATTTTTAGCACATTCTAAATTTAGTATTTCTTGTTGCACACTTTTCAACACTCCCTCTCAACAAGAAAGGGATTATCAGCAACCCCGATCCTGTCTCTATGGAACTCAAACTTTCCCTTTGACAATGCCTTTGTCAAAATATCTGCATCCTGTTCCTCAGTCGAAATGTATAACAACATCATGATCCTCTTAACCACACAATCCCGTAGATGATGATAGAGGATATCTATATGCTTGGACCTATCATGAAACATTGGATTCTCAGAGAGTTTAATGCAACTCTGATTATCATAATATATCATGGTAGGATCCATCATTTGACCAAACAGTCTCACTAGAATCTTCCACATCTAGATGGCCTCACATGCAGCCTGACTAGCAACCATGTATTCAGCCTCCGCTGAGCTAAGTGCAACTGATCTCTGTTTCCTGCTATACCAAGAAACCGCAACTGACCCAAGGTTGAAGATTCCTCCAGAAGTGCTCTTCCTGTCTGATGGACTACCTGCCCAATCTGCATCCGTGAAGCCTTGGAGCTTCACTCCCTCTGTCCGCCTGTACCATAATCCATACTGTGTAGTGCCTCTGAGATATCTCAGCACATGCTTTGCCACCTTCCAAAATAACTTGGTTGGCTGAACCATAGCTTGACTCAGCTAGCTCACAGCAAATCACAAATTCGGTCGTGTGTTCACTAGATACATAAGTGAACCCACAAGCTACCGATAAATAGTAGTAGCTACTACCTCACCTGAAGTAGCATCCTCCTTCCTCCAGTTACCTACTAGAGGAGTCTCCATGGGCTTGCACATCTCCATGTGGAAGCGCCTGAGTATCTCATTGGCATACTTGCCTTGAGACACAAATACTTCCCCATCTCTCTGCCACACCTCCATTCCTAGAAAGTAGTGCTTGAGGCCCATGTCCTTCATCTCAAACTCTCTTGCAAGGTCCTCCTTGCAAGACTTGATCAACTGATCATCACCTGTCAAAATTAGATCATCGACATAAAGTACAATAATCAATAGCTTACCTTCTACCATGATGTGGTAGAGGTTCGCATCCGCTTCACTCTTGGTGAAGCCCAACCCGGTGAAATAGTTTTGATCCTGGTATTCCAAGCACGAGGTGCTCGCTTCATCCCATACAATGCTCGCTTGAGCTGGCACACATGTGACTCATGATCGAAGGTCTCAAATCCCTCAGGCTACTCTATGTATACCTCTTCCTCAATCTCCCCATTGAGGAAAGCTGTCTTCACATCCATCTGATGGATCTTCCAACCCATCTGTGCTGATAGTGCTAGAATCGATCTGATCGATGAGTACCTTGCAATAGGAGCAAAGGTCTCATCATAATCAATCCCCTCCACCTGTGAGAAACCACAGGCAACAAACCTTGCCTTGTGTTTCTCAATACTGCCATCAGCTGCATGATTTACCTTGTAAAGCCATCGGGAAGTAACCATTGACTTGTCCCTCTGGTCTAGGGACAACATCCCACACACTGTTTCGCATGATAGAATCATACTCCTCTACCATCACATCCACCCAAACTAGCTACTGCACTACCTCCACAAAAGAAGAAGGTTCGGTCGCTACACACTCCCCAACCAGGGCCATGTAGCTAGTGTATCTATCAGGAGATCTCCTCTGTCTGCGCTGAGAGGATGGTTGCCCCACATTCTCTCTCACACCCTGCATCAATCTGTCAACTTCCCATGAGCATTTCCACCCATCTCTGGAAAACTCTCTAGCAATGGTGATCTCCACTACTCGAATCTCTGCATGCGACTGATCCGCATCATCAGGAGGATCCTCCTCCTTAGGAACTAATAGTTCCTCATCATCACCATGCAACTTGAGCTCACTCTCAAGTGACACTCGCATGGATTGCTGCTCATCAAACTTCAGATCCCTGCGCACTACAGTCCTCTGACTGGCAGGCAGAAACACATGATAGTTGTGAGGTGTATCTTTGTACCCCATAAGTATTCCCAACTCAGCTATTGGGTCTAGCTTCTTCTGAGCATCTTTGGTCACAAGACAAAAGACTGGTGATCCAAAGATGCGGAAGTGACTCACATCTGGTCGCTTCCCCGAAAAAGCCTCTATAGGTGTCTTCATCCCCAACATGTGATGAGGACTTCTGTTCTGAAGATACATTGTTGTATTGCATGCCTCAGCGCATAAATGAAGTGGTAGGCCTTGGTCATGCAACATCGCTCGAGTTGCTCCCACAATAGACCTATTCTTCCTTTCGTCCACCTCATTCTGTTGTGGGTTATGAGGTGTCGTGAGTTCCCGTTTAATTCCTTCTGAAGCACAGAATTCCTTAAATTTCTGGGAAACATACTCTCCACCGTTATAAATCCGCAAGGCCTTTATTTTCATCCCTGATTCTTTCTCTGCCAAATTTTTGAACTCACAAAACTTCAAGAAGGTTTGATCCTTCTTTTGCATGAAGTAGATCCAACATCTACGAGAAAAATCATCAACAAAAATAACATAGTACCTATGCTTTGTCGTGGAGGTTGTAGAGAAGGGCCCACATACATCTGAATGAACTCACTCCAGAACTACTCCTGCTCTACTATCTTGATCATGAAAGGAAGCTTTTGCATACTTACCCAAAGTGCAACCTTTGCATGTGCTCGTTTTCTCCAGCTTGCACTTGGGTAATCTGGTAGAAATTTGTTGCATGATCTTCAAGGCCCCATGACGCAACTGGCCCAATCTTCTATGCCATAACTCACCAATATCTTGGCCATGCACCACCTCTGCTTTGGAACTCAATGCAGCACAGTCTTCTACCTGTAACTTATAGATATTCTTAATTCGAATCCCTATCTGTTTGGTCTATCCAGTGCTAATATGCCTTAGGAAAACCTTTCTCGAACTAAATACTACATCATAGCCTTTATCCTCAAGCATAGCAATAGACACAAGATTCTTTTTCAGCCCTGGTACATACATAACATTAGAAAGAGCGAGGGGATAACCATGCTCCCTCTGAAACACAACCGTACCTTCACCTGAGACACGGTACTTTTCGTCATCGCCCATCTCGATCCATATCTGGAGATCTTTCTCCTCCAAAGTGTTGAAAATATTCTTGTCACCTAACATGTGGAAAGAGGCTCCACTGTCCAAGTACCAAACACATCCCATGGTGGATGAAACCATGCATGCAATAAGTGAGAAATCCAACTCAAACTATGAAGCTAGTGCCTCACCATCAGATTCCTTGGAGGAACCTTTCTTGACTTCTTTGAGCAATTAGTGGCATAATGGCCCAACTCATGACAATGAAAGAATCTCACCTTCGACTTGTCAAACTTATTCCCTTCTTGAGAAGACTTGGATTGGGATGCCTTCCCTTTCCCTTTCTTAGCTTTAGATGCTAAAGCCAAGTTATCTTCATCATCATGTTTTGATGAAGAAGCTCCATCTCTGTTGCTCCGTCTGATCTCCTCCTGCATCAAATCCAACCATAGTCGTTCCCAATCTGGCAGTTTTTCCCTTCCATTCACTGAGTCCTGGTAGCTATGCCAGCTCTTAGGAAGGCCAAGGAGTGCTAGACTCACCATATCATCATCAGTAGTCACGACCCCTACACTTGCAAGCTCATCCCTGCAGGTGGTGAGCTTGTTCAGGAACGTAGAGATAGTGTCACCCTTTTCACACTTGATCTTGCAAAGTTTGTCCTTCAGTGCCAGCTTCCTCTGATCACTACTATTCTGATATAAATCTTTCAATGTTTTCCACATTGCATGCGGAGTCTCCTTCCCATGGAGGCTCAAAATTATGTGATCTCGAACTCCCTCCAGGATGATTCTCCTAGCTCTAGCCACACACTTCTTCCATTCCGCCAGTTGAGTAGCATCAGTAGGCTTAGGGACTTCTTGATCAATGAAGTCCTTAAGGCCATTATCTTCCAATACTGCCTCCATGCAATCCTTCCAAGCTATGTAGTTTGAGCTGCCATCAAGGGCATACTCAAGCCTCAAACCATAGAAAGCCATCAGTGAAATAGATGTGATAAGAACTTGAGATCTATATCCCAAATAATAAACTTCGAATTTCTCTTGCTTGTATACTATTCTTCCTTGATCACCTGTGCTCTAATACCATGTAGAAATTTCACACTTGTAGATCAAACTGATATATGCAATGTACTAAAGCATAATACTTGATCTAGTTCTACAAAACATTAAGCGGAAGCATAATCGATTTCATGAGCAACATCAAGCATAAACACATATAACTGATCAAGAGAAATAATCAACCATAACACAAGATATATCACTGGGGAAAGCACCAGCATAAAACCCCTATCTGTATTATCAATCAAGTGGAAATCCTCTTCTGTTTACAAAAAGAATCAGCTCAAGAGCTATCCTGTACTCTCTGCAATCAAAAGATGAAGATCATAGACTACCTAGGCCTCAATATATAGGCCACAAGTCCTCCAATCTCCTATATCACGTAATTCTCTTGGAAATAAATCCTTCTCCATGCAAGGAATACTTACTAGAAATATCCAAGCATCTGATAGTACATTGTCCCTCATCTGATCTCAACTGGGTCTCTGTCTGAACTGACATGCATCAGTTATCCATGAGGGAATGCTCAGTTATCTGAAATAATAGTTGTCACATGCATGCAAGAATTAACAAACTATATCTCATTAATTTAACAACTTGTTAAATTAATCTAACTAGACTTGACTAAGTAAAACTAAGTCAACTGATCCTCTCATTATAGAACTCATACTTGATTCCTCAATCAGTGGAGAAAATCAAGGATAAATTCCTCAATCAATGGGACAACTAATTGCATGTTCTCACAAAGACTTCTAGTTTAATTTTCCATAATTAATTAACTCATGGAGATTAGTTAATTAATATCTTAAACTGCTATTAAGACCAAATTCGTTTTTACTTCCTATAGTTAAACTAAGGACTGCTAAAAATAGGAAGGGACCCAGAAATGCTATTTTTAGAAGATTTTATTTTTAGCAATTTCACCTCTCACCCAAGGTGGCCAAAATGCTCCTTGGCCAAATTGCTATTTTTAGAAGTGCTATTTTTAGGAGTTCTATTTTTAGCACATTCTAAATTTAGCATTTCTTGTTGCACACTTTTCAACAATTTTGCGTGAGGGATTTTTGTTAACATTAACCTTTGAAGACTGATGGTCGGATACTTTTGACGACGCGCTGCAAGCCGTGAAAGCTGCCATCTTCAAAATACCATAGGAACTGTGGGAAGAAGTTCAACCAACATGGGCAACCCAGTTAAGCCATGCCCTAGAATTTTATAACGTACAAGCCGAAGAGGATGATGGCGACCCCCAAAACATTAATATTCCAGAGACTAAAGGGTGTCACAAAGTTCGAGGACCATCAATTGAGGACCTCGACATCACTGCGCTACTAAAAATAAAGCAGGTAAACATAGGTATAGACACGAAGCCGAAGTACGTGACGCTTGGGGACTACTGGGATGATGCTACGGTAGATAAGGTCGCCAAGTTACTCTGTGAATACCAAGATTTGTTCCCGACCAAAATCACGGACTTAAAGGGGATCATGGGCGAATTAGGGATGATGAAGATCACTCTGAAAGTAGATGTGAAGCCTGTTAAGTAATGACCTTATCGTTTGAATCCAAAGTATAAAGAAAAGGTCTGCGAAGAACTAGACAAAATGTTGGCAGCTGGAATTATTGAACCAGTGGAAGAATCTGACTGGGTGAGTCCTATGGTAGTACAAGAGAAAAATCAAAAGGACAAAATTAGAATATGCGTGGACCTCCAGAAGCTTAACAACGCTTGTGTTCACGATCCATTCCCAACACCGTTTACAGATGAAGTATTGGAGAATGTTGATGGATAGGAAGCTTACTCATTCACAGATGGTTTCTCAAGGTACCATGAGATCAAGATCGTGCCGGAAGATAGGAGCAAGACAACCTTCACAACCGAATGGGGCTGCTTTCAATACACTGTTATACCCTTTGGACTGAAGAACGTGCCAACGATATTTTCGCGCGTAGTGGTGGCCGCGTTCAAGGAATACATCCACAAGTTCTTGGAGGTTTATCTAGACGATTGGACTGTATTTGGGTTAGTTAAACACCATATAGCAAGCTTACATTTGATGCTGGATACTTGCCAATGACACCAGATTGTGTTGAATCTGAAAAAGTGCACCTTCCTCATCCCCTTTGGAAACCTGCTCGACCATGTGGTCTGCAAACAAGGTCTAATGGTGGATCTTGCGAAGATTGTTGTTATTCTCAATCTGGAAGCACTGCGAAGTGTCAAACAACTACATGCTACATTGGGGCACACTGGTTACTATCTGAAGTTTATCAAGAGCTATGCACAAGTAACAGTGCCAATGGAGAAGCTATTGAAAAAGGACGCTACATATTGTTGGAACGATGATTGTGAGAAAATTTTGGAAGTTCTCAAGGAGAAAATGGCATCCACTCCCATCTTGGTCTTTCTAAAATGGAACATAGAATTTCATGTACAAGTTGATGCATCATGTATCACATTAGGAGCTATACTTATGCAAGAAGACGCGGAAGGCATGGATCACCTAATTGCGTTCGTGATTCGGTGACTATCCAAAGCCGAAAAGAACTACTCTACTACTAAGCACGAGGGATTGACAATGGTATACGCGCTCTAGAAGCACCGACACTATTTACTTGGCGGGCACTTCAAGATGTATACCGATCATTCCGCATTGAAATACCTGGTGAACAAGCCTGTGTTGGGGGGCGCATATGCAGATGGCTGCTACTGTTTCAAGAATATGACTTTGAGGTCATCGTAAAGTTGGGACGCCTAAATGCAGGACCAGATCATTTATCACGAATTGAGACAGGAGAGGAGCCAACAAATTTAGAAGAAGGACTACCTGATGCACAAATCTTTGTAGTGCGCGTCGTGGACGGCCACTTCGAAGATATAATTCATTTTTTAACCACAGGTACTGTGCCAAAGGGATATTCAGTTCAACAGAAGAAGGAATTGGTGGTGCACACGACAGACTTTTCTGTCATCGTGGGGCACCTCTACAAAATGGGAAATGATGAGATATTGTGAAGATATGTACCTGAATTTGAATGAGGACAGATCCTCGCAGAAGCACATGGAGGGGCTGCAGGAGGACACTATGCAGGACGCGCGACGACACAGAAAATTCTTCACTCTAGGCTATGGTGGCTGACCCAACATCAAGATTCGAAAGCATACTATCAGGCCTGTGACATATGTCAAAGGACTAGGAAACCATCGCAAAGAGATGAGATGCCACTCAATCCACAGATGACGCTGCAGCCATTCAAGAAATGGGCAATAGACTTTGTGGGGCCAATCAAACCTCAGTGGAAGATGGGCACGTGCTACATCATCACCGCGACAGAGTATCTGACTCAATGGGTGGAAGCAGAGCTAATTAAGGACTGCACGGCCACTACAACTGTGAAATTTTTGTTCAACAACGTGTTGACACGGTTTGGATGCCCGAAATTTTAATGAGTGACCGCTGTACGTACTTCCTAAATGAAACTATTAGCGCATTCACTGAGGAGTTTCAGGTGTATCATCAACAAAGTACGTCGTACCATCCACAAGCTAATGCGACATTAGAGGCATTCAACAAGATTTTGGAGACTGCACTGACCAAAATATATAACACGCAGCGAAATGACTGGGACTTGTGCATACCTGACGTATTATGGGCATATCAAACCACATGCAAGAAATTGACAGGTCAGACACCTTTCAGGTTAGTCTATGGCATGGAAGCAGTCATGCCAATGGAATACATCGTACCTAGTTTGCGGATAGCAGCGATGACAGGCATGTCAGACCGCGAAGCATTGGAAGAGAGGCTCACACAATTGGAAGAACTTGAGGAAGAACAGTTTCTGGTGGGATTCCATCAGCAGGTACAGAAACAACGCGAGAAAGCCTGACACGATTGCCATATCAAGATGCGCACATTCAAGGTAAATGATTTAGTGTTGTTGTATGACAGCAAGTTCGAAAAATTTCCGGGGAAACTCAGAATGCATTGGTTAGGACCATATGTGGTAAAAGAAGTTACAGACGGGGGCGTGGTCCAGCTAGTCAAACTTAATGGAGAACCCTTCCTAGGAAGAGTAAATGGCAGTCGCCTGAAGCTCTACATGGGTGGGCCAGCTATCTGACTAACCGACTGAAGCATAGTCTTCACGACCCGACGAACCGTACAGAGTTGCGAGACTATAAACACAGGTACTAGAAGTCGGCATCAAAATAGAGAATCAAGTCAGACACAGATGATTCAGAGGAAGAGATGGCACGGATCTAGACGAAGGCAGCATGGGGCGTTGCGGACCTTCGCGCAACACAAGCATAGTTGGATGGACTTCACGCAAAGATCACCACACCAGCTGAGTGACTCGGGACGAGTCACGATGATTGCGTTAGGGGCTTGTTGGGCAGCGGATCCCCCCATAGCGGATTTTTGAGGCTTGTAGCCCGAATGTTGGTCAAATGTAATGTAAAACCCTGCAAAATGCGAACGCAGAGCGCGAGAGTCTAGGGTTGTCTGCCCTAAAATATTATAATTTAATATAGAGTGTGTTGGCCTACCCATGGTCCGTGGACCATGGGAATGTATAAATAGAGCAAGGCTTTAAGTGTAGAGTTTAGCTTTTTGGTAAGAATTGATCTTAAGTGATATGGGTTTTTGAATGCGATATTCGCTCTAAGTCTGTAAGTCCGAGTCTTGGGTTATAGGAGTAGGGAGAGGCTCTGCAGCTATGTGCGCAGAGGCTTGGTAGAGTTCGCAGCTATGTGCGCGGACCCCTGCAGCTGAGTGTGCAGGGCGGAGTTGGGATTGTAAAAGAACAGAAGTGTAATAAAAGCTAAGTTGATTCTGAAATATTGTGCATCTATTCATAGATCTATATGTTTATGCTTATGTTATATGTTTATGCATCTCCTTACAATTTATGATTGCGCGCACTGGTTATGAATATTGAAAGATTAATAAGAATACTGGGCCCACAAAATTAAGTTAAGATCTATAATAATAACACAGTAGGGTTAAAGGATCTAGACCGTGCCTCTTCGAGCTCTTTACAGAGCTACGCGAAGGTCAGACAGCTGCGTGGAGCAGTGCGAGCATGTAGCATCAGTTCGCAAACTTCCCAGACTTCATCAAGACATCCCTAGGGTGCAAAAACCTGGTTCCAACACCCTCCCATACTACTTCGGGTGAGACCTCAGTCCACACACCGCAGATTGTTGCCGAAAGGGCCAGTAGTTTCGAGATTTGTTTGGCTAAATCACTTCTGAACCTGGGTCAGGCCCCATCAAGCCAACACTAAGTGTGTAAGAGTGCTAAGAGTAGCTCTGAGTGTAAGACTAACTAAGAGAGGCTAAAAGTGTTCTCCTCTCCTTTTATTTTCTTTTCCTCTTATTTTCCTTCATTTTCCCTTGCATGCATATTCTTATCTCTTCATCTTCCTTTTCTCCTATTTTCCTTATTTCTTTTATTCAATTGTCATTTATTGCTTATTTCCTTTTCCAATGTCAATGCCAATTTCCATAGTCATTAATAAACTATACATGATGTCCGCTACAATGATTTTCCGTCCATTCAACTTGGAATACATGTCTCATGACCTTGGTTTAATTTATTTACATGGAAATCAACACAGGGTTGTTACACTTGAGCTCAACGACAAGGGGAATCACTCTAAGGTGAAATCTAGAATAAACCTGATGAACATCTTAACACATAAATGCCAGAGGTACCCAATCGTTTTCATTTGAGTTTCCAGCCAAATCTATGAAGCACAACCATTAAGGTTGTTGTTAATGCCATCAATTTGTGGTACAAAGTGAAATGAATCCTCATAAGTTCCCACATGTAATCCACCTACCAAATTATCGCATTACCCATGTCACAAAGGGGGCATAGGGTGGAGAACCCTCACCAGACTTCCGAGCACCTCATCATTTAACACCACCATTGAGGTTAAATTATTGTG
The DNA here is from genome assembly GCA_031772625.1 of Pinus tabuliformis. NCBI lineage: Eukaryota > Viridiplantae > Streptophyta > Pinopsida > Pinales > Pinaceae > Pinus > Pinus tabuliformis. The sequence continues at coordinate 106,162,232 of CM062812.1, forward strand.
CTTTACTTATACATATATACATCTACAACTTCAATTTCACTTTAAAAGTGCTTCTAATTGTAAAATATGTGGTGGTATACCACATATTTCTGTTTCGGGTGAAAGCAGCCTAGGGCTTTGGGTTAGAACCCTAACAGAGCATAAGCAAACTACAACCAGAAATACTCATACAACTTAGGCAAGATGCTTATATTATCAAACTACGTAAGAATGGTCGTACCCGGATTTCCTTCGTTTGAGTATGTCCTGCAGGGTTTAGACCCTCTACAACTCCCGATGTTCTTCAAACCTGAAAATCATTCAATTCGAACATACATAGCAATATAGAAGTAAAGCATATTCACGAAATTGACTTTATATCATATAAACAAATGATTGATCATACATCAAAACGACATTCATATATGAATTAAAACATAATTTGATGCATAAACATAGTTAATTTCGGAAACAAGACAACATTTCTTTTATTTCAGTAAGCTATAAATAACATGGAGAGAATTCACCTAAGTCTTTCTCTGGCTCCAAGCGGAACCGTCCTCCGGATTTGTCCTATCCCAGCCTTCAACAATCTTCTTCCATCACCAACACCATGATATCTCAAGCAAAAGGAAGGATATCTATAATCAAGGAAACAAGGGTTTCCTGAAGCTTGGGGAAGTGCATGAGGCACAGGGATTCATCAGAGTCAGTCAAAGATAATCTTAGTATAATAACTATATCTCTTCTCCTCCTTAAGGCCTTCCCATAGAAGTCTATTTATACCTCTATCAATTAGTTTTTTAGTTGGGAAACAGTTAGGCCACGGGCAATAGGAGGTAATCAACAGGTAAAACCCGTGAACTCCGCCCACAATTAAGGAAATTTATTTTTTTAAGTATTTTAATACATATACGCGAGTTGGGTATTGACTAACCCGCGTGTACACGCTTTTATCTCAAGGCAAAGTAGCGTACAGGGAATAAAACATGGTTTTTTATATATTTGGACCAAGTTTGGAAGGAGGGGTTGCCCTAGGCCATAAACAAAATATCACATATACCAAGAGTGGTAAATGGTGCTATAACAATATGAAGTGGTGGTTTGACGTGGAGAGGCATAAATTTTTGGTACCAATAAGATTAAAGTTCAATGACATTATTGTTGTTTTAAATAGTTTCTTTTGTCTTATACCACACCTATAGTTCGAGATATAATTTAATTGCTTTGACTTAAAGAACCAAACATAAAATGAAGTTTACTTAAAACCCTTGGATTTGAGAACCTTATTCGCAAACTCTCTTTAATGCAAAAACCTTAAAAAAACTACCAAATATTATGTTGTCATGTGCAATGGAGAAAGATATCCGCTCTTGATTTTATATAAAAAATTTAAAATTTATACCTGATATCAAAAATTTACATTTATATTTCTATATCATATCATTTGTATAGTGATTTTATAATTATATTAGATAATTGTAAAAACAAATGTAAATTTAAAAATATATGATAGTTAATATTTAAAATTTCCATTAATAGACTATAAACACTAATATTTTTCATTTAAAACCATCAAATAAAAAGTTAAATGAATTGAAAAAATTATCAACCTTCAATTCAATAAAAACACACTTATCAAAATAATAATTCATCTTTTATATATTTAAAATAATAATTCATCTTTTATATATTTATATTTTAATATACATAAAAATTTTAAATTCATTTTGGTAATGCTAATTTACATAAATATGCTAGATTCAAGAAGAGTACTTGAGATAAAGTGAGGAGGCTCCCTGTTACCATTATTAGATTTTCACACACGACAGAGTTGTTCATTCATCCTCAGGTTTATGTTTTGCAACAAATGTTAGGATACCTTGATGAATACATAAATCTAACACTTTCAATATAATGATTTAGAATTATGTAGTTTTAAGCATTGTATTGTGAATTTGGTCAATGTTTAGCTACTTCCATAACCATAATTACCATAATTAGGCCCTCCGCGTTGTGCTTTAATTTGATGCGACGTTTACGTTTATGTATTATTTTCTTCATGGTCCATGGCCACCATTGAATATTCTCATTGATAGTGAAGCTGATATTTTTTTACTTTGATGTGATGTTTATGCATTATTTTATCGCGTAGTCCATGACCACCACTCAATATTATTATATAAAACAAAAAACCCATCAACTTAAAGAATTGCCATTCCACCAAACAACCTCATTACAGAAAAGTCATTGTTTTAAATTCATTTTATCTACTAAAAGTCGCCGTTATATGGAATATGTTTTATGTGAACAGAATCCTTTCTGACTAGTATTTGTATTATATAAATCTTTTTAGTTATAGTCAATTGTGTAAATTTTATTATATAGTTCTAGATGGTAGAGTAATTGTAATTGATTTATGAGAGATTTAAATTTAGTTAATCCAAATGTGTTTCTAACTAGTGGTCCTTTTGATAAATTTAATTTATTAAAAAAATTTATATTAAAATACAAAATAAGTCAATTATATAGCTTTTGGTGGGGCCAGCCAGACGTCAAATCAGCATGATACTTAGTCAGCTTATTCCAAAATTCTCCCAACTAGTTACCCATACCACAGCGAAACCAAAACCGATTTAACCAATCGCTCAACAACCCCCCAAACCACTCCCCAAACCAACCATTCCAGTCAAAAACAATTCTCTACGCTAAACAGGCGACTTCTTGACTGTTTCCTCGATAGATTTTTAAGTTGATTAAAAAAAAGGAAAATCATAATTTCTGTTTATTGTATTTACATAGTCTAAATTTTTTGAGGGATTTTCAAAATATTTATTTTTTATTAAATATTAAAAATAACCAAAAAAAAATATTATCTCAAGAAAAATGATGTCACCAAATTCTAACCAAGAAAATACCATAAGAAAAGTTAGTAATGTGACCGAATTCCGGATCCCAAAAAAATAAAATACCGAAAATCGCTCCGTAAGAATACGTCTGTATTCATGGAAAAGTCAGGGAACCTGGTCCAAGTTTTAATAATATTAATTCGGTCCAATTTCTCGTAGAGTTCACGGCTATTGAATTTTGACTTCAAATAGACCTGCTGACCGTTCTGCAATCTGCATCCAATGAAAATAATGCATATCTTTCCGGTCACTAATCCAAAACCGCGTGGAATCTGAGGTCTGTTATCAATTTGAAGGACTGGTGGAGATTTTTTCGCTCACAAAATCCAAATCGCGTGGAATTTAAATCTTTTATAAATTCCAAGTTATTTTTCCATTATTCCAAACTGCTGAAAATTGAAAGTAGAGAGTTTTTCCATGGTCGTGGTAAAGATCAGATATGCTGTAGCTGAGACCTGCATTGAATATGCCATGGCTCTGATTTATGCGACTACATAAATAAACATTGTACCGTCTAGGCAATCACTATGCACATGATGTCAGATGAGCTGTTCCTAGGTATATTAAAGGGCTTTGTCTACACATGTTTTATTGTTGGATATAGGAACTGCCTGTTTGGCGGTTCCTATATCCAACTCCATAGGAAAGTAATTGCGCCTTGACATGCGCAGGAGATAGCCATATAACAGGCGCGTGGTAATGATTAGATAAGGAATAAAAAAGACCCGCGGTGTTATATGACTATCTCTAGCGCATGTCAGGCGCAATTACTTTCCTATAGAGTTGGATATAGGAACTGCCTGTTTTATTTGGGAGTCTTTATGGGAATCTGTTAATTTTTTGGGGTTAAATTTTAATTTTTGTTATTTAAAATGAGTTTTTAAGTACAAATATAGATTCAATATTTTAAAAACTTAAAAACTTTTTTACAATAATAAATAATGGAGATTTTTGTTATTTAAAGAAAGTTTTTAACTACATATATAAATTCAACACTAAAGAATTTCCAAAACATTAAATAATTCAGAAAATTTAAAGCTCAAACATATGATTTCAATAAATCTTTTTAAAAATATAACAAATATACTACCTTATCAAAGTTGAAAGATTCTCCATTAAATTAAAAAAATAACATGATTTTAATTTTAATCTGTTAAAGAGAGATAATTTTGAAAATATTAAATCGTCTTTCTTCATGTTATAAATCTATTTTTAACCCAAAAAAAATTACAATAACTTTTGAATTTATCTGATTTTTGAATTCACCCGATGCTACCCTGTATACATAAAGTTCCCAAATCCTGAACTAGCCCTATAGCGCTATTACCAGTATACAGAGTATTTCATAATATGCAAAATATACTCAAAAAGATACCCGTACAGCGAAATTTATATGTAAACTTGCCTGTGATCCCTAATAGCTTATGAAAAAAACCGCTTTGCAATGGTTGCACTGTTAGTGGCGGAGAAAAAGGTAGACTGAAAAGAGACGGCCTTTAAGCTCAACGCTTAGCAAGTTGAAAATCATGTCAATGTGGTCTGTCCACCATGTTCTGCTTGCAGGTCAAGTCCTCGACCACGTGCCCTGCCATGTTCACTGAACCTCAGGTCTAAATCTATTGATGAAGAGAATTATCCCACTTTCTAATTGAATTTTTTTATAAAGTAAATGACTAATTTCTTCCAAGCTGTAATACAGTGATATCTGTTTTTGCAAATAAATATGCAAAACATCTGCTCATAGAGTGCAGTAACACATAAAGCTAAAATCCTAACCAAACTGGAAAACTGCAGATTAAACATTGTATATAAGGGAGAAATTTATGCACTGATGTTGGGGGTGGAGCTTATACTGGACCAGTTGTCTTGTACAGAGATGGGAGATAATGGCTGTTTGCTGTTTGAAAACGATCCCCACTGTTGTTCACCTGGATCAGTGGAGGTATCCCACGATTGTTTGATTTCCCTGAGCTGAGCAACAACTTCCGTCATGTGTGGCCTGCCATCCCTCTCTGACGCAAGGCATCGAAAGGCTAATTCGGCAACTGCACTAACCGTGACCTTCAGCTCATGATTTGCTTCAATCTCCAACTGCGGATCCACTAGTTCATGCAAAGCCCCTTCTTGGATCTTCGATTTCGCCATGTTAGCAAGGCCGATTTCGTTTCTATTCCGATTTATGTCCACCGCTAATTTGGCAGAGATGATCTCCACCAAAACGACTCCGAAGCTGTAGACATCGGATTTCTCCGTCAATTGATAGCACTGATGGTATTCCGGATCAACATAACCTGGTGTGCCTTGTGGAGCAGTGGTGACATGTGAGGCATTGACAGGCACAATTCTGCAAAGCCCAAAATCTGCCACTTTGACATTGAAATTCTCGTCTAAGAGAATATTAGAGGATTTCACGTCTCTGTGGAATATAGGCGGATCAATGCTGTGAAGAAAAGCCAAGGCCTCGGCAGTTTGAATAGCAATGTTCAAGCGGGCATTCCATGGTAATCCATTGGGGTTTTTGCGGTCGCCATGAAGATGATCGTCTAGGGTCCCATTTGGGACAAATTCGTATACAAGCAGCAGCTCCGGACTATCTGCAGAGGTGCAGCCATAAAGACGAACAACATGTGGATGATTCAAGGTCGAAAATACCTTCACCTCGTTGATGAACTGTTCGAGCCTCCGAGAGTTATCTTGGTAAAGTCTCTTTACTGCCACAGTTCGTCCGTCCCGAAGTTTCCCCAGATAGACCGACCCAAACCCTCCATCCCCAAGTTCGTTCTCCTCGTGGAAGCAATTTGTAGCCTGTTGAAGTTCTTCATAAGAAAATATTGGCAAATTGCCTATCTCACGCCGAGGGAGCATAGCTGCTTCCATGTCCCCACTAGCAAGACCCCTGCTAAGAGTTTTTCTCCTCCTGGCATAGAACCTGAAGAACAGTACTGCTGCTATTGCTACCAGCGCAGCTCCTCCAATGGAACAGCCTGAGGTGGATTGAAGAGATTAATATCAATGTGAACTTTCTCCAACTCCTCAAAGAATATCAATTGTAAAAAAGAAATCGCAAATTCAGATTGAAGTTGATAAATCGGAGATACTGAATAGGGAGAAATCATAATTACCTATTATAATTGACTTGTTTCGACCTCCTGACTTGTTTCGACCTCCTGTATCAAGGATCCACAATTTTTGGTAAGAGAATGCAGACTTGGCAGATAAGGACACTGAAGACATAAAACGAACTGGTAGAATGGAATATTTAATATTAAGAGTTGCAGAGAGCGATGAGAAAACCTACCATTGGAGGAGCATATGTCTGGAGTCCATGTGTCGTCGGGACAAATGCAACGAAAGGTCGGTTTTGGGCTGTCATAACCACATCTCCCGCTACTCTTCAAACAGTCGTAACAGATTTGTAAACTAATCGGGTCGACCTGCACTTTTACCCCAAACCCCGAAGCTAGTAAACTGTTATTATCAATAGGCTGCTGAGCTGAGTATTTGGTAATTGGTAGTTGAAATCCATTACAGGGCTTATCCAACTTTAAATGTGGACTGAAACTATAGTTCCAATCATCACCACATAAAAGAATCGGAAGTCCAGCAATTCTCTGATTAGGAATTTGGTCGCAACCCTTCCAAAGGGTGAGAATAATGTCATCATTTGTATCGAGAAGCTGAAAATGAGAGTCGGAACTCCAGAATTGAGAGTAGTTACCTGATAACCTGCATTCATCCCCCAACAGATTATTGTTAACAATTGTCATGGATATTTTATAGTCATTATTCTCGAAGTCCAATATGCGATATTCGTTTCCACTGATATTAAGCAGAGGATGGTCGCTCTTGTCACAGTGAAGAATCTGAAACTCAGGGTCACCGCATCCGCTGCCATTTTTCCCAAAAGGATAGCCGAAGTTAAAGTCCCCACATGGAAATGCATCCGAAGAGCAATCCTGGTATCGACTGGCGAGACATGAAGTTATGGAACAGAGGAAAAGGAGGAGGGCATATGCAACAAGGAGGCAAAGATGAAGAGTGAGAGGCATTGAATTGCTATAGAGAAGCGCACGTATTCTCATGCTCTGCACTACACTTCTGTTGGAGATAAAATGAATGAGTGGCGACTTCAGCTTATTAGGACAAGCGGATGACAACAAACGTGTGAAGAGGGTTTCCCCAAATCCATTAAGAAGAGGAAGGGAGATGGAATTAGATAGAGTGGATGTGAGGGAAATGGCAAGGAAACTTCGAAGTCAACAAGTCAATTAGACTTTGCTTGACTTATTACCGGGAAAGCCTGTAATTCCGTTGTTATTTTATTTACGGACAGGAAGATTCGTCGTTGCTTCTGCTGTCCATCAGAGACATGTTAAATTCCACGCGCCTTCTCCCATCCCATGAAGACTCTGAAAAGGCCTATTATAACACCCGCCACGCCTGTGGACAAACTTAAGCGGCTGTTTTTGACCTATAATATCGCTGTTGCTTCGACATTTTTATTTTGAAAAAAGTTGTTTATTTTGTTGTGTGGTCTCATATTCACATTGTACAAGATTATATTATTTTTTTAATGTGTATTTTATTTTAATTTAAATTTTTAAAAATTATTTTGTGTTTTTTTTAATTTGAATTAACGTGTTTATTTTGGAATGGGATTTTTAGAATTTTAATTAAATTATCAATAATTTATTAGGTGGATGGTATGGTAAGGATTTAATTTATATGAAATACTTTAACATATTTTTAATAATAGTCACAAATAAAAATGTTGAAAATTAGTTTTAAAAAAAATATTTAATTAAAAAATTTTGATAATCTTTTTTGCTAATCCTTTTTGTAAATATTATTATGAATTGCAATTCGTGTAAATAATGTGGAAATGTAATACATTGACTAGCTAAAGGGAGTGGACATCGATTCAAAGGACTAAGGAGGATGAGTTGCTTGTAAACCAAACCATTGTATTTAGTTCACCACCTATCTCCTTGAGATATTTATAGCATTGTTAGTGCAACATTGAATTGAGGAAATGGGCTTCCTAAGTAAAAGGACGAGCATGCAGTCTCAATTCTCATAGAAACGTGGGCATAATCAACACACATGATGTACAAGAGGAGAAGCTCAAAGCGAGACAAGGCGTGGGAGAGGAGAGACATTCATGAAGGATGGATTCATGCAAGGAAGCAAGCAGACGGACACAAGGAGTCGAACAGGAGAGAGCTTGCGGGAAAGGAGAACGCAAAGTCTAAGTTGGTACAAATGTGAATTTGCTAAGAAGAGACAACCCATGATATTCTATTTCTTCTTGGATGTGCCTGTGTTTGTTGAGGTCTGTGAATGTGCTTATGAATTGATTTACTAGAGAGAGTTCAATGGAGTTGTGAAACTGAGGTGCTACCCAAGGCTAATAAGCCAGTGTAGTGCTTTCTCAAAGCGCTAATAAACACCTGGGTAGTAGCTAGACTTAAACCTAATAAACCACTAAGATACTAGTTCGAGTTGACAAACTACTTGAAAGATTAGTTGAAAGGTTTGATAAACCCTTGAGTGGCTAGCTTTGGGGTTGATAAATCGCTTAGGTACTTGCTAAATAAGTTGATAAATCTCCTAGAAGTGGACTCTTTATTCATGCAGTACTAATCCAATTGATAAACCTTGCTTCCACCTGTTTACAGAAAATTATGTGGACCCAAGCTGGCCTTACTACCATGGAAAATATTTACCATGGGTAGGTACAAGTGATATGTTTTACCTAATCGGAAACAATTCTTGAAACAGGGGGGTGTCCATACAGCACGACTTCTAACCCACTCAGTCATTCGCACGACCGGAAACCGAAATAGCAACAGCAAAATCAGTTCGAGAAGAACCTGGGTTGTGCTAAGTATACACGCGGCGAATACACCCAGCTAGAGAAAGGTTTTCAAAAATATCTTCTGGTCTGATAGAAGGAGGTGCCAGCTCTTGTTATTTCCACTTTTATCTCCCGAGCGAAAGAAGAAGTCGGCCAGCCGACTGTTCCCAGGAAAACGTTGCACTGTTGACAGCACTAAAGAGAAATTACAGAAACGGTCAGAAATTAGATTTAAGTTTTAGAAATAAATTTGCTTTTAGTAAAGGGCGGTCATTTGAAGCCGATTCCCTAATTTCGTGTAATTAAGCTTAGTTAGTTAGTAGTATTTAACCCTTCTCATGGCATTTGGAGAAGGGTCCGGAAATCTGTCAAAAAACTTGTCCTCAGAACATGCACTTCTGCACCCTCAGAGGAGGTTTTTGATGAATGGATGGATCGAGATTTATTTATGTTTGCATTTTAATGTCTGTTACTGATGTTGCACTTCTGTACTCTTAGCAGATATTAGAACAAGTAGAAATAAATCATTATTGCTTGAAGTTTATTAGTGAAGTCAGTCATAAATGGTACTTTTATCTCTTGACTAAATTCTGCTAGTATCCCTAAAGTGATATGCAGCTGAGTTCTTTATATGTTACTGTATGAATGTCTGTATTACCATTTGGCACTTCTGTACGGTGGGGTCATTTATTTATGCTTGACATATAGAAAACTGATTATGCGATATGATGTTCACAACTACTCTGCCTAACTTCTTATGCAGAATGGTTTATCTTTATTGATTTATATTCTGATAACAGTTGAATGATCTTTATTACCAGCTGCTGTTAGAAATCTTTCTAGATCGCATAACAAAAGAAAACACCCCGGGTTAGCGTAGATTAGATGTATTTTTCTTCATTAGATTACATTAGTATAGAGTTAGTTTAGCAGTTAGAATTAAGACTAGTTTAGAAAAACCTCTAGATTAATACCATCAAACTCTACACACACACGCACACCCTTCACATTGGGAAACTGGTCCCATTACCCCCAGTCGGACCCGCTACTCCAAACGGGCAAGGAGCCGCCAACCAGGTTCCGGACCGGGTGGGTATCCCCCTTGTTGTTGACCCGACTTCGGGGCCCTCAACAGAGCTTTAGATTTACAATCCCTTTTGTAGTGCCCTTCCTTTCCACATTTCCAGCACACCACCTTTACATGTCTTCTTGGAGATTTAGATCTCCCTCTAGATTTAGATCTCCCACTCGATGACTTATTTTTGTTTCTGTTTATTGGCTTGATGGGGACTGACCTAGGTTCGGAGTTAATTAGCCAAAAAAATCCCTACACTACTGGCCAATTTGGCATCAGCCCGCGGAGCGCGAACTGAAGTCTCACCCAAAGCAATATGGGGGGATGCTGGAACCAAGTTTCCGCACCCTTGAGATGTTTGAGGTGTCGATTTAGTCCAACTGTGCCTACCTTCGCGCAGATCACTTCGCGCACTGTCCTGACCTACGAGACCTTCGCCATCTGTTATAATCGCCTTCGCGCAACCCTAACCAGAGGCTGAGGTGCTTTCGCACTATTATGGCAGTGATCTGTGCTATTTCCCCAAACTTTACCGCAGATCTTACATATCTTCTTAAAGATCTTAGTTAACTTCGCGTAAACAGATACTTTATCTTACATTCACTTAATTAACACAACCACATATGTTCACGCATCATATAAACAGTAGAAATGCAATTCATACCCAATACATTCAATGTAGAAAACAAGAAATAAATGCACAGGAATGATATAAAACTTCTCTTTATTAATGCTTCCAACTATTATAGACTCAACTCATCCTGCGCACTCAGCTGCAGGGATCTGCGCACTCAGCTACGGACTACTAGGCCTCTGCACACTCAGTTACAGAGCCTTCTCCTACTGTATGACCCAAAGACTCGACTTTACACTTCACCAATACGACTCAATTCTTTTTCCTTAGACCACCTCCTTAACTACTTAGAGCCTTGCTCTATTTATACAATCCCATGGTCTGCGGACCATGGGTAGATCTCTATAGCCGACATTACATTACAAAATTAAGGGTGAACAACCCTATGACTCATTTACAAGCTACGCGCTCCACACCCACAAAATGCACAGTCTTTACATCGGAGTTATCAATTTTGACCAAAATCTGGGCTCTAAGCCCCAAAACTTTCCTTGGGGGATCCCGCGCATAGTAGGCCCCCAACACAAACATAGTGACTCACCCTCGAGTCACTCTGTTGGTGTAGAGATCTTTGCGCGAAGACCTCCCAATTATTCTTGGACTGCTACAAGATCAGCAGCACACTAGGCGGCTGCCTGCTGCACTTCTCGGATGCGCTGTTCAGAAACCACTGTAGCTAAACTGCTTCCCTGAACCTGTTCCTGTGTTCCCTGCATCTGCGCGAGCTTTGCTTCAATAGGGGCTGTAATGATAAAAGCCTCATCAATCCATGGTTGTACATGCGCCTTCAAAACGGCTTCCTTGTGTTGAGCAGCATCCACCTGCTCCTTGAGCGCTTTCATCTGTTACATCCGTGCGAGCCTTTATGTAAGGGAAAAAATTTGCGCGGTCCCTTTTACCTCATCATATTTTTGCTGCAGCTCGCGTGCCTCTGTTTCTAAGCGATGTATGTTTAGGTCCTCCTGCAGAGTGGTGAGAACCTCAAATGACTCTTCAAATAGCTTGGTGCAATCTTTCATTGCACTGTTGACCTCTGCTATGGCTGCTGTGATCGCGCTGGTGCGTTGTTCCTTAAACTCTGGAGGGGTTGAAGGTTGCGCCTTCAACTGCGATTCGACGATCTGAAGGTTCAGCTCCAGCTGAACCTTGGCCATCTCTTCCTTTGCGTCACGCACCCCTGCTGCTAGTTTCTGGATGCGCACCTCTGCTGGTTCCTCTGCTTGGATGGCCAGCTCCGAGACCATTTGGCAGGCTTCATCGGCCACCTGCACAATCAATCAGTTCTGTGCCACTACTTCGTCATGCTTCAGGCTCACTGTTCGATGTTGATGTGCTGCTCGCTCATGACCTGGAGCGCACGACCCTCCCTAGCTCGCAGTTCTGCAATAACTCCGTCCTGCAAAACATAGAGTGTCTCCCAAGGGAGTGCAACCATATTTATTCCAACTCCCTTCAGTGCACTGACCATAGTCCTATCAACCTCATTTTCTGTAACTAGTGCTCCCTCTGGCAACACTATAGTGTTGGTCATTTAGGCGTGCAACATTTCCTCAGCCGCAACTGTGCCTACTGCAAGGCTAGTTGACAGAGTACCAGTCTGTGGAGTGCGCACCTGCAACTGCTGTATCTGCGCCCGGAGGGCCCCCAATACTATCTGGTGTTCCTACACAAACTGTTGGAGGGCCTCCGTAGTGACATCCCTCACCGTTTCCCCAATGTCATGCAGATCCCCCTTAGTGAGGGTGATCGGGTCGAAAGAAGTCTTCGAAGCCTTTGACTTCTTCCACGACCCTACCTGCTCTTTTGGGCACTGTTGTTTCAGTGGTGTGGCTGCTGTCTGCGAGTCTGCGCCACCTTCTTCTGGATTTGTTTCTTGTTCGTGCGATGGCAACTTCTGGCCTTCATGCTCCTTCTCTGCTACCTTCACAGCATCCCACGCCTCTTGCACCTTTGCTGCTGCTGCTTCATTCCATCGCTTCTCTGCCAACTGCGCCATCCATAGTTTTGCCTCCTCCTTTTTCCTCTGTGCAGTGGACTTCTTTGCTTCCAACGCGGAGCTGGCTAGAGTGTGCCACTCCGGCGGCCACGACTCAAGCATGGAAAATATGACATCGTCTGTTGCCAGGTAAGGTAGCTCGTGCCACGTCTTCACAGGGTCCTTTCGCGCCCTGTTATAAACATAGTGGAAGTCCACCTTGAACTCCACGAAGCTCTATAGACTGTTGTCGATAGTGGGCGATAACCACGACTTGTGATTAATTCCCATTCTGATGTTCATCTCCATGAACACCCATAATATCTTATTGTCCCTGCTTCTCTGCGCATCTCTAGTTGCCCACAACGAAGCATACTTCGCTGCCTTCGGAAGATCCTGCACAATTGTTGGGAACTGGCCATCCTTAGGCAATTCCCAAGCCACCAGCACTATGGATAGCATAAGCCATGCATAGTGGAAAGTCTTCCCCTATTCTTGTGCCTCGCGACAGTTCTCCAAGAACTCTCTGCACAAGTAATCCACCCAGTTAAACTGGACCCCTTCTGCGCATTGCACGACAAGTGCAACCACCAGCGTGGGCACCTCATCCACACGGTACTTCCACATAACCTTTCCAGCCAGTATCTGTGTTGTGACTTTGACCATAGTGTTGTTGATGCTGGAAATCATGTACCCTCTCTTCTTCTTCTCCAGCTTGAGCTTTTTCTTCATGGCCTCCACAATGGCCAAATCGTCACTCTTACCCTCCGAGATATTCGTGTTATAAAATTATATATTACGGAGCAATGGAACACATAAAATATTACAGAAATATAAACATAGAAAAAACGCATAAAACAAGAGAGACACAGATATACGTGGTTCACCCAGTTTGGGCTACGTCCACCCTGAACAGCCAGTCCTTCCTTTCTATTATCCAGCAAAATGAAGAGACACAACCTACAGCAGATCCGCTGTAATATCCTCTGTCTTCTCTCACAGTCTCACCTCTCTATTTCTCACTCACAGAATACACATCTATTACACAACCTAAAATACAATGCCCTCATACAAAGAGAGGGGTTGCCTTCTAGGGAAAAAAACCCTAAACTAAACATAAGTTCTATCGTCAGACCATTCGCCTAATGAACGGCCCAGATTGACTAGAAATTACTATACTTTTACAAGGAAATTTTACATCTGTTTTTAGCTTCGGGGGCAGCGCCCCCGAGTCCCCGCCGGGGGACCGCTAGCCCCCAAACCCCCCAACCAAGGGCGATCAGCCCCCCCGGACCCCCCCCCGCGTGGAGGGGTGTACAAACTTCCTGGGGTATACATCCGGCTGAAACAAAGACCTCTGAACAGTCATGCGCCACACACAACAATTTGCTAGATCCTCCCCTTTGCAAGGGAGTCGAGTAATTTTGTGGATTAAGTGGTCCGTGATTGGGATGGGCTCATCTAGCCACAAACACCCATCATGCACCAGGCAAAGCAGCTACCTGATGATGAAAATAGTCACTCGGGCGCGATGGTAATGTGACACCCAGAGCAAGTTTAACAGTCCTGCCTTCTACACACGTCATATCCATTGGCATGGCTCCAACTCTATAACTCCTAGCGGTGTGTTGTTCTTCTGGCACATAGTTGCACAGTTGCCAAATGTGGGAATTTCTCATGGTCCATGAGATCCCAGTCTTCAAGTTTTAATACCGGCACTCGCCCCAAGTGCGCTCCGTAAAAAATGATGTCATCAGGGAGCAACGAAGTCTGCAGAGATCTCTTGCCCTCATCTTGGTCCTTGGGCACCCTTTCTTTCCCTTTCTGCGGAGGAACATACGCGGGCAGCCTAGTCAGAGGGTCCGCATCTTGGGTTTCCACCTCCATCTCTACGTCTTCCTCCTCCTCTACCAGGATTTCTTTGAATTCTTCCTCCTCATCGATTTCCAAGTTGACCGCCTTCCCCTTTTCTTCCATGGTGAGCCTGGTCCTTAATAGGTTCCTAGGGGACACGCGCTTCGGTACCATAGGCTGCTTGTCTTTATTGGGTCTCGGCGTGCATGGCGATTTAAGTATTTTTGCAACTATCCCGAAACTCTCTGGGGCTTCGCCTACCGTCAGGGCTTGCATGACCTCCTCAATGGTCATTTCTCTGGTATCCATGGCTTCCTCAGGCGCTGCCATACTGTTATTCCACAATTCTCTCAACGGCTTAGGTAAGTGCTCAAACAATGCCTTCAACTTCAAAAGATCAAACAAATCTGGGTTCATGAATCTCTGGGCGTGCAACAGCTCAATTCTCAAATGGCCAAGTGTTGTTTGATGGGCATCCCTTTGCAATTTATAGCACCTTTTGAATTTGAATTCGATCGTTCCCCCGACATTCAGTCCATTAATGCTTACTTGGAGGCAGATTTTCCCAAATCTGGCCCATAAAGTTCGCCTTAAATGCCTTCTTCCCACTCCATTTGGTCTTAAACCAAGCATGCCATCATGAATAGTGACTGTAACGGTCACTTTCCAGCTGACCTGTGCAGCAGTGCAACTACCCTTGTGCTGTCGCAGACCTTGTGAAACTTCGCTACTGCGCGCAGTCTTGACGTCGCGCAGCTCCTGGATAGAGTAGTTTATAGTCCCGCACCGCCTTTCAGCTACCTGGAGTGTTAAGACTGTACTTCCTATGGCTCGTCAGATGGCCGGGCCACCTGTATATGACTTCAAATTAAATGACTACCATTTACATTCCCATCACATATGTTAATGAGTTCCTGTAATCCTTTTACAACTTTACCATCACACAGTAACTTCATACATGTTTCCAGGAACATCGTGAGCATAGATGGGTCCATCTTCAGCTCCAGTCTATCTTTGCTTCCTGAAGTGGAGGCATCAGCGAAGCTCTTCTTAGCTTCCATGAAGGTTTCCCGAGTGTGCTCCAAATCAAACTCTGCTTCTTTTGCCGGAGCTTTGCAAACCCAAGTACTATCTTCTGGCTACTTGCCTTTGTCATCTCCAGTCGCGATTCCACTTTGGAGCACAATGTTCACATTCGAGTCTTCCTCATGTGGCTTAGACCTCATCATCTACAGGTTCTGAGTTTGGGGAGGCGGTAGCACTCTTTTGTCGCGAATCCTAGCTATCAGCGTAGGACAATCTTCTGTCTCATGATCAAACAAGGTGCAATACAAACATGACAAGTGCATCGGGTTTGTAAAATTGGGGGCATAATGTCCTGGCCCTCCGTAATTGTAGCATTTCAGCTATCCGCGACCTCTTCTAGGTCCTCCTCCACCTCGGCCTCGTCCGTGCCCCTGAAAGCCTATCTGAGCCACTCCTGCATTCTGGTCCAGGGGCCGCGTTTTGGCCTAAACTCTATATGTGGGAGTTCTATCCATCATCAACTCATAGCTTCTATAAGTGCACTCATCATGTCCTACCAACCTACAAAAGTTACAGAACAATTGTTGCGAATTTTGTGTATACTTATGTAACAAATGGAAGTTGTTCGTAGCATGTTTCCCACCTATTTGACAACTCGTGCACCACAAAGCAGGCACTGCACTAGGTCCTGCTTGCACTTCTGGCCTTAATGGCATTGGTCCTCCTCCCATGAGGTAATTTGCGAACACTAGGCAATGGTCCTTATCGTGACCCTGACCCTTACATTCTATGCACCATACCTCTTCGCGCACTTTTGGTCGAGCTGTCCCATCCTGATTTAGACTCTGCATCTCAAGGCATAAATTATTCAACTACATGTGGATCTGCTGAACTCCTAAGTTAGAATCCTGCATCGGGGTCTCATGCAGCCTCATTGCGATCTCTAAGGCCTATGCCTGAGTCATTAGCTTCTGTTGCGATAGCGTGCTCCTCAAATGTGGCGTTAGCGATGCTACAAACCATTCACGGTGTTGTCCATTAGTCAGATTCATCTTAGCTTTGCGAATCATACACTTCAGCCTCTAATCCAGCTCCCAAGGAGTTTCGCCTGGTAGCATCGTGATCTCTTTGAATCCAATGATCGGCTGTGCTTAAGACTTCGGCCTGCTAAATTCCTTATTTAACGCAATTTGGATATCTGCGATTCCCGCATTCGAATTATCATTAAAGTGCTTAATATACTAGGTCAGTGCGCGATCCTGCAGTGTGCTAACCAATGTCGCTTTCTTGATATTGTCATCCGTAACTCCTTGTGCTTCCCATATGACTCTTACAACGAACCAAAATTGGTCCAGATCCTCATTTCCCAACCCCTTGAACACGAGAAACTTTATCGTGCTTGCCATATTGAATTGCGGTGGTGGCAGAGGTGGTATGGGTGAAGATGGAGGTGATGGTGGTGAAGTTGGTGGCGGTGTGGGCCTTGATGGGGCCTGACCCAGGTTCAGAGTTAATTATCCAAACAAATCCCTACACTACTGGCCCTTTCAGCATCAACCCACAGAGCGCGGACTGAAGTCTCACCCGAAGCAGTATGGGGGGATGCTGGAACCAAGTTTCCACACCCTTGAGATGTCTGAGGTGTCGATTTAGTCCAATTGTGCCTACATTTGCGTAGGTCACTTCGCGCACTGTGCTAACCTATGAGACCTTCATGATCTGTTATAATTGCCTTCGCACAGCCCTAACCAGGGGCTGAGGTGCTTTCGCGCTATTATGGCAGTGATCTGTGCGATTTCCCCAAACTATACCGCGGATATTACTTATCTTCTTAAAGATCTTAGTTAACTTCGCGTAAACAGATACTTTATCTTACATTCACTTAATTAACATAGCCACATATGTTCGCACATCATATAAACATTATAAATGCAATTCATACCCAATACATTCAATGCAAAAAAAAAGAAATAAATACACAGGAATGATATAAAACTTCTATTTATTAATGCTTCCAACTGTTACAGACTCAACTCGTCCCGCACACTCAGCTGCAGGGGTTCGCACACTCAGCTGTGGACTACTGGGCCTCTGTGCACTCAGCTACAGAGCCTTCTCCTACTCTACGACCCAAAGAATTGACTTTACATTTCACCGATACGACTCAATTTTTTTTCCTTAGACCACCTCCTTAACTAGTTAGAGCCTCGCTCTATTTATACAATCCCATGGTCCATGGACCATGGGTAGATCTCTATAGCCAACATTACATTACAAAATTTAGGGCGGACAACCCTATGACTCATTTACAAGCTACGCACTCCACGCCCACAAAATGCAAAGTCTTTACATCAGAGTTATCAATTTTAACCAAAATGTGGGCTCTAAGCCCCAAAAATTTCCATTGGGGGATCCTGCACCCAACACTGTTCTGGGACCGTCCTCGTATAGACAAGGCATCATGATTATGGCTTTCCATATTTTTCCGTCTCATCTCCTCCATCAACAAGGATGAGACTATTTCATCAAACTGCAAGGCAGTTTCATTGCTACCTATTGCAATAACCAGACTATCCCACAAATCTAGTAGAGAACACAACAAACTAATGCACTTATCTTCATCTAAACTTTTAATATCAACAGACAATAACTAACTTACCACAGTATTAAATGCATTCAGATGCTCTGTCACTGAGTCTCCATCTCTCATCCTAAAGTTATACAGTTTTTTCCATAGGAACAGTTTATTCACCAGAGACTTAGATTGGTACAAAGTCCCTAACTTGTCCAACAACTCCTTTGTCGTAGCTTCCCCTGATACATTCAACAATACTAAACTGAGACACATAATCGTATTATGCTCTTTGCCTTCCGAACCAGCTTTTTCCATTCTTCATCGGACACTCCCGTTGGTTTAGTACCTGGATCCACCGTGATCCACTGATCTTTATCTACCAACAACTCCTCCATCTTGAGTTTCCATAACTCAAAACTCTGACCATTAAATTTCTCAATCTCTATCTTTCCACTACTCGCCATCTTCTTTCACCACCAAAATCAATCCCGCGGATATCCCACTAAACAGGGTCTACCACAAGCCCGAGCGAAACCCCTCAGCAACAAAGGCATCCCCTTGAAGCCAAAACATCTATGATACCAAATGTAGGTTTTAAACTCGTACAGAAATTACCTTCATACGAATTCTAAAACACAAAATATAAACAATGCGAGAGCATAACACATAAAACACATATACACAAAGATTTTCCCCTGGATCCCAAAACTGGGACTACGAGATTGATTTTTCATTATATTCCTTTCAATGTTACAATACATATTTATACATGCCAAAGCATCCAATACCATGGACCGAAAACCATCGCACCCAAAACCATGTGCAAAAACCATGCACAAAACCATAGGTAGGTCTGCCCACCTAATATAGGGTCCAAAAAAATTTCCTAGGCGCGCTGCCTCGGACCCTGTAGAGGGGGGCTACGCGCCCCCCGCTACGCAATCAGCGCAATGAAGGGGGGGCTCTGCCCCCACTCTAACCCCCTGGTTAAGTAGGTAAGCTAGTCATGGAAAGAATATAACACAACCTAACACTAATGAGCCTTTCAACTTGTTTATTTATGCAAAAGGGTAGCTGATAACAGCTCCCTTGAAAATAGGAGTGATTCCCTCCTTGATCTTGAAAATTGTGGATCTTTTCCTCCTTGAGCTTCTCATGTACTTAGAGTTACTCGGTTGTTAGTGAATTCGAGCTTGTGAGTGAGGATTTGGTGATCTTAAGTTAAGTTAGAGATTTAAGGTGGTGGAAAATCCTCCATAGATTCCCTCCTGGTTGTCTCCATCAAGCCCCTGCATAGTAAATGCCTCAAAAAATCTTCTTTTTTCATGCAATTTAATCATATTAGGCCACATACTATGACAAACACCTTTTACTCTTCTTACTAAGAATATTATAACCAAAAAAGTGAATTAATGTGAGAAAAAGATAGTTTTAAGGTTGGAGGATAGCATAATGAACTTCAAGATATATCTATTGATGGGATTCATCATCACCCCTTGTTGAAGGTGTTTCTTATCCTATGAGAAACTTAGTCATCCATATGAAGCTCATTCATGGCCCTGGTGGCCTCTCTGACATCCCAAGGCACCTCAGATGGTGTGCCATCCTGTGGATAAAAACTTACATTTTCCTCTATCTCTGTCCATACCTTTTGTTCCTCTACCTAATTTCATTTTTCTTGTAAGCCCAATAGCAAATATGGACTATGTTTGAGTCCTATCCATTTGATTTTCAGTCTTTGCATGATTCTTTTGTACAATGGGGTTCTTTCCAAGGCATTCTTTAACCTTTCAAGAGAGTGATACTCTCTGATTTGTAGACTGTGGGGTAAGCCATGCCACCTTCTCTGACAAGCTTGTAGACTCTCTGTTCTTGTCATTCTAAAAGTGTACTCAAAATGTAGAATGACTTGCTCTTGGTTTGGTATTTACTTAGGTTCTAGATCAAAATCGAAGGATATGAGGTTGTGATTGCTGGTGACAGTTGCAGGGCTTACCAATTCTTCTTTGATGTATAATGGCTCTTTCTCTTCCTTTTCATCACTTTCTTTACCTCTTCAACCCTTATTTACTCATGTGTTAACCAAGATGCTAATTCCATGAGTTGCATGTCTCCCAATATTGAATTTGGGTCCCAAAAATTAAGATATGTTAGGATTAGATTATGCATATAAAACTCATCTAGATTTTTCCTTTCCTTCCTACTTACTTTTTTTTAAAACTCAATGAATTGACTGTAGTATTGGAAAGGAAAAGACCCATATTGTGCTAGTGTCTTAATTTTAAATTGTAGCCACTTCTCCTTGAGAAAAAGAGCATATGATTTTGATGGCTTCCTACATCGTATGTCCTCCATAGAGAGACTTGCCATAGTGGCAAGTTGTGTTTCCTTCTCTTGCATTTGTTATTTCAATCTTGTATTTTCTACCTATAGTTGTTCCCCCATGGTTGACTCCCTCAGTGTTAGGTCACTTAATTCCTTTCCCATTTCATTGATATTTTCCTCCATTAGGCCCGCATCTTCTACATTTTTGGATTTGGCAATTTGCATCCATCTATGTGTCTTTCCTCATTCCTTTTGTAATTCAAAGAAGAGTCGGATGGTGAACTTTTGGGGTATAATCCTACCTCCTTCAACAAACTTGTAGTGGGATTCTAATATGGGCTATGGATCAGGCTCTTGAAGCTCTTGGAGGTCTTTTTCATCTGCTTTTGAGGTGGATGCTCCTTCCCATAGCTCCTTTTTCTTCTCCTGTAGCATCTCCTATTTCTACTGTAGCTACCCCTGTTTATCTTGTAGCTCCTCTTTTCTACTTTCTCAAGGGAATCTTATGTCTTGGGTCTCTTGAAGGTCACTTCCCTGGTGGTAGGCCTTCTCTCTGTTGGGAATAACACTGAGAGGGGGGGGGGGTTGAATCAGTATTTACAAATCAATAACTTTTTCCATTTCATAATTAGATTTATATGCTCTACTTCAGTGAAGGGAACTCGCGTGTGCACACAAATGTTCTTAAGGAAACCAGCGTATATCCAGTGAATTCATCGTATGTTGATCTTTAATAAATACATTAGTACTTTATTAAACATTATATAGTAACCATGTGCAGTATAAACAGAATAAACCATCACACGTAAGTAATACACATGAACACCAAGATTTAAGGTGGAAACCCAATGCGAGAGATAAACCACTTGATGTTGTTGTCTCTGTCTTCTTTTTAATATAAAGAATAAGTTTTTTACAATCTTGTACTGGTGCAGACTCATAACAGTACATAGACACCCACCTGCAGAAGGCTACAACCTTCTCTTGTTCTCCAATTTCTACTGGAAGGGAGCTATAACCCACTGGCTCTTGTACTGGCTGATATGTTTACCAGTATGTAGGCATCGGCCTACCATCTTCACTCGTTCTCTAGCTGTTACTAGAAGGGAGCTCCAACCCTTGATCTAATCACTAGCCACTACTAGCAGGAAGCTTCAACTTCCTCACTGAAGGCTTCAACCCTCAGTATCCTCCAGGGACCACGTTTCATAAATTTTTAGACTGGATACTCCTGGTACACATCAATACAATATGAAGGCCACATTTCATCAAATCTTCATGCTAGACCCATCAGTGATTGTTGCACAAAATATTGTCACCATGACATTCTGCAATCGGTGTGAGTCTATCACCACTCATACTTTCCTCCTTTGCAAGTCTTAAACCTCAATTATTCATGTCAAGCCTTGAAAAATAAGAGAAAGCCCTTAAAAATCTCTAAAACTTTGGTTTTGCACTTTCTCTTAGCATTACCTGCGGTCCCGCACCTACTGGTCATGTCCCCTACGTATCTGACCGCTCTGTTTCTGTGTAATGGGTGCGGACCCCTATAAAAGTAAAAAAGGCACAAGTTCATTCTTAAAAACTCACTTTGGATTATTTCTGGAAGTTTCTAGAGGGAATCTTGAGGTGGCAAGTTCGCTCCTTTAAGGTTCATGCATCCCATACCTTAAGGAGCTAACCCCTTGATGTGAGGAGCTTATCCCTTTGAAGGAGGACTCTATCCCTTCATAGGTGGACATGTAACTTCCTTCCTCTGCACTATAAAATGAGGCATTGGGCTGGTTACTGAGGAGGTTGAAAGCTGAATATTTTTGAGGGTAAATGCTGTTGGAATTTAGTCTTCCTAATTGAGCTTGAGAGGAGAGATTACATACCTTTTTGATCTCATTGGGAAGAGTGTGAGGCTTTTCAAAGTAGAGGAGATTCTTGTCTGGACCCTGGGAGGAGCTTGTACAACATTAAGGCACCAAAGGTTGTAAAGTTCTTCTTATTTTCAAAGTTAATACAATCAAGTTTATTTTTCTCAATAAGCTGTGTTTTATGGTTTATTTCATGGATTCCTTGATCACCATGATGAATATGATTTATTATATTAGCTATGCATGTGTTATTTGATGTGTGTTTGTTGCAGATTCTCAAAAGGAAACTCATTTGGATCGTTGAAGCGTTGCTGCCACAAACTAGCGTTGGACTTAAGGTAGGGTCTAAAACACCGCTTGGTTTTTATTAATGAATCACAATATATTTAGAGAAAGATAGATTTGCTTGTTCTGCTTGTCGCTAGATATTTGTTGATACTAGGGAGATCGGTCTTGTCTGCAAGAACGATTTATCTGGCCGACAAATTGGCGACTCCACTGGGGACTTGAATTTTGGTTTTTTGCCTTTCCTTTTACTTTGACTTGAGAAACTTTTTCTTGTTTCTGGTTTTTGCTTGATGTGTGTGGGATTGGGTAGTTTTTTAGGATCTGGAGTATATTTTCTTTTTTTCTGAAATTTTGAAAGAGGACCGCACGTTCTGTTTGTAACACAGTGCGGACATCCCTGCACTGTTACTTTACTACACAGAGTGGTACCGCATCTGGTTATACCGGAAGCTTGCGGACCCTGTCAAACTTTTTGAAAACCCTAAATTGTTTTTGTCCAGTTAAGCTTAGGATTTATTTATGTTTTTTAGCCTCTACCCAGATCTGCATGTGTCCTATCAGAAATTTCTTGTAAGTGAATTCCATTGGCATTTTGGTTTTAGGTGATTTTCTAGAAGTTTTGCGTGCCTGGTTTGATTTTCGCTTGCTCTTTGTAGTAGCTCAGAGATTAGAAGCCTAAGAAACCTTAGATTACCTTGGTATTTTTGGTCTTCTTGATGAGTCTGACTGATTTGTGAAATCTGACCCTGGTGAGAAATAGATCCCTTTTTCTCTTAGCAAAGCTTTGAACGAACTTGTTGGAAAGTTTTGAATTTCATTTTTAAAAAGAAAACATAGCTGGGTGTTTTTTGATTAATTTGTTATTCTGAAAAAATTAGTCCTTAGTTTGCTAAATAACTAAGTAAAACGTCCTCAAAAAGAAATTTTTAAAGCTTTTACTTCAATTAGGTTTTTAGAAGTTGTAGATCTCAAGATTAGTTTTTTATAGTTTTGAGTGTTTTCTAGAAATTTTAGAATCTCTTTTGAAAGAAATTGTTTTATGTAGTTTTTGAGTGTTGAAAAAGAAAAGGATTTTTTCGTGAGCATAATTAGTAGTCTCGTTTTGAGTTTATTGAAAAAGACAAAAGATTTTCTTTTCATTTATATGTTGAAGAAAGATTTGTTTTTCAAAGAATTGCATTCTCAACTCTTTCTTTAGCTAGAAATTCATTGAAGAAAAGAATTGTTTATCATCTTAGGTGCATTTTAGTGTTTTGGAGTCAAGTCTTCACACCATAAAGCTTCATCTCCATTCCTATTGACTTAAGAAACAACCAATAAAAATAACGCTTAAAGTAAAATTGATCTAGCAATCTTTTTATTTCTAGGGCTCTTATCACCAACATAGCTTAGGCTAGTATCTTGGAGTAGGGAGTAATTAACTCTCCAAGATAGTTAAAACAAACAAGTAGCTATATCTTGTGGTAGGAAAAAAATTCCAATTGTTACAGCTATGCTCTGGGAAGCTCCTCTTAAAGGAGTCAAGCACGAGATCATATCTGAACCAGTGAGGTAATCAATCCTTCCTCATTGGGAACAATAGCAGATATACACATATTAAAAACAGTAAACCTCGGATTGATCATTGTCAAGGAGCCTGGGGTCACTTGTTGGTAAACCTTGGATTATGTCAAGGAGCCTTAAAAGGGATTGAGCTTTGTTACTCTGCCCTTGCGTGTGTATCGGATCGTAGACTGTTCCCCCAGGTATATTTGTTTCTGTTGGTAACCTTAGTGGCTATTATCTATAGGATTCTTTCCTAAGGTGACGGTGGAGGGAAGATCCTACTGTACCTGGAGCAGACGTCGACTAGACTCACTTGGAATCTCTGGGGGGTTATCTTCACTCGAGACGGTTTTTTGAAGAAACTTGTGCCAGTTTGTTTCATTAAGCAAGTTGTCGGGGTAATTGTTCCAACCGCCCTTTCTGTATTGAATTCTGCGACGTTGGATTTCATCACCAACTAGTGTTTTTGGTACGGAAAGTTACTATTTCTGTGTGGTTTGAACTCCTAGATTTTTTAGGCGTGTGATTCAATTGTTTGGTTCTTTAGAGACTTTAGGTGGTTTTATTGAGATTTTCTTTGTTTGCGTGTGAAGTAATTAAAATATTTAATCGTGGCTGAATTACCGAGACAATCCCGTAGACTTCGGGGGCAACCTCCCGAGTATACACCAAGCCAGCTTGAAGGGCTACGAGCTCTTGTAACTCCTAGTGACAGTAGAGTTGGGTCACCGGAAGATAGAGAATCTTCTTTAGTTTTTCATCCTGATTATCAAGTTCAAGCAACAGAGTATATTTCTGAACCAATTTCATTTTCCGAAGTTACTGGTAGTATTTCTTCTACTAGTGAATTAGCTGAAGAACCTGAAATTTCTGAGCCTGAAACTGAACCTGTTGCTACTCCATCCTCAGGATTTGCTTCTCCAACTTCTAGTGGTCTTGGTTCACCCAGGGTAGGAAGGATCATTACCCAAAATCTTCCTTCAGGACTCATTTCTATTGAAGAACTTGTTAGTCCAGAAGAAGATATAAGTCTCCCTGAAAATCAACCAACTTTAGAACTTAGGGAGCGTGAATCAATTTTCTATAGTCCACCTAGGAGGGACGCTTGGTACCTCTCATTGACCAACTTTTTAGAAAATCCGGGTCTTAGTTTTTCACCACTTCGAATTCCTTTTCATCCAACACCTAGAGGTTATTATCCTCCTTTGAATATGTCGAGACAATCATCCATGTTTTCCCAATCACCGGAAACATTTCTATATGGCGGTCCTTCTGTTCCTTCTGGGTATTAGTCACTCACTGGTACTTTTTCAGGAGCATCTCCTCAACCCATTGAACATGGGATATCAACTAGTAATGGAACTAAACCGTTGAGTGTAGAAGAAATTCTTATGATGTCTGGTACTATTCCAAATCCGCAACCTTAAGGTAGTCAGTTACCACCTGGGGGGCAACCTCAAGGTACTCAATTGTTGCCTGGGGGGAAACCTCAAGGTAGTCAGTTACCGCCTGGGGGGCAATCTCAAGGACAATACATTCCTTCGGGACAGTGCATTCCTCAAGGTCAACCTCAGACTCAGTACATACCTCAAGGTCAACCCCAGTATCAATATATACCTCAAGGTCAGCCCCAGTTTCAGTACGTGCCTCAAGGTTATCAACCTCAACGTTAGTACCCAACCCAAGGTTTCCAACCACCTTCTGGTCAATCATTTATATAAGGAGCTGGAAATGTACCTTTGAATTATCAGCCCTACCCTCAACCTAGTTATGGTCCTCAATATGCTCAACCTTCTATGGGTCCATACCCCGGAATGAACATGGTGTGGGATCCATCTCAATCTCAACAGATTTTTCAACCTAATGTGCAGTTGTCATCTCAATCTGGACAACCTTTGGTTTTTGGTTCAACCCAACAACCCGTCTAGCCTACTATTCAAACTTCTGCACCTGGTGTAGCTCATCAGTCTGGGCCTAGTTCGCCTCGAACTCCGCCTCAAACGACTGCTGCAACTACTACAGCTTCTGTTCAATCTACCCCACCTACTTCTGGAGTATCGACAGCTCTGGTTTCTACTATTCCTGCATCAACTCCTCAAGCATCTTTACCTCAGTCAGGACCTACAATTCAAACTTCGGTTCAGATTCCTGTAGGACAACCTGGTCCAAGTACGGTTGTCACAAGTCAACCCCAATTTACTTATCAACTGTACCAGGGACAGTACTAATTCGGTCCTGCTATTCAGAGCCCAATTTACCAGTATCAACCGTACCCTGGATATACTTATCAACAACCTCAACAACCCCAGTTTGGTCCGGTTAATCCTGGTTTTCCGGGAGGATATAATATTCCAAATGCAATTCCAATTCCAAGTTATCCTGGATATCCTCCTCCTGGGGCTGGTCTTATGACCCAGGGTTTTCGTGACCCTAACCATTAGTTACCGTTTATTGCAACTTTGGAATTCCCTGATTTGTCGCGCCTTACAAACGATCCGATTAATTATCTTCCGTTTTGGCCGCCAATGCCGAATAAGTTGCCCAGTGATATCCCAAAATTTGAAGGTAAATTAGGAGAGGATCCGTCAAACCATGTGATGACTTATGACCTCTGGTGTGCATCTAATTCCATTAGAGATGATTCAATTCACTTACGTCTTTTTCAACACACTCTGATTGGTCTTGCGGCCAAGTGGTACATTGAGTTACCGCGAGCCTCTTTTTATAATTTTAGTCAGTTAGCCACTTCATTCTTAACTCATTTTCATTTGCCTGTCAGATATGACAATGGCATGGAATTATTAACTTCATTAAAATAGTCAATGTCCACGTCTATTTCAGATTATATTCATGAATGGCGACGTTGACGACATTTAGTGAAAGTTTTTATTTTGGATCAAATTTTAGCAGAATGGTTCGTTAAATAATTATTACCTAAAATCACTGAGGATGTAGCTAAGGCAGGAGTTGTTATTGAAGAGCAAGTAATTGCTCAAGCTCAGTACCTTGACCTCGTTTATACGCAGTCGGGTACTTTACACGAAAAAATCCCCGACCTTCCGAAACAAAATCAAATAACTGCAACTCCTTTAGTGTCTCATGCCGCTGATGGTATGATTGGTTCAGTTAACATCAAAATCAAGAAGAAATCTTCAAAGAATTCTTCTCCTATTATAACTTTACTAGATTCCCTGACTGGAGACTCTTTCACTGAAATTCCTGCTGATATTCATGTCATAGAATCATCTACGGCCAAATCAAAATCCGATGGTAAAAAGAAGGGGAAGAAGAAAAATAAACAAAACTCAAAAGAGAAATCAGATAAAACTAAATCTACTGACGAGAAACGTAAACCTCACTATCCTTGTCACATTTGTGACGAAGAGCATTTTACAAGAGACTGCCCACATCGCGCTGAGGTTGCGAAAATTGTCAAAGGTTCTCAAACCCCTGCTATCTTGAAGGACCCTTTTCCTAGTCAAGAGAGTAAGATGATTGGTTCTTCCTCAAATTCCTCAGAAGAACCCATAATGATGATGTCTCATGTTAGGATTGCGACGCGATCACAAGATTATGGAAGTAAAAGTCCTGTTGGTGGTAAGGAAGCAGAATCTTCTAGTTCAAACCCATCAACTTCAACTCCTGGTTCTGATCCGCTACAGATCGAGAAACCTAACCCAGACTTAGTAATCAAACTGCCTGCTAAAGGTATACTTCAGAAGTCAGCTTTCAATCCGCATGTGAGAGCTGCTCAGAATTATAACATTGTTGAAGACTTAGCTGTTTCCCCTTCAGCAATGTCAACTTTGGAGGTGCTGCAATCATGCCCAGCATAGCATAAATTGCTATTGTCGGCTATAGGAGCTGTTGATATTCAGGACTCGAACCTTATAATATTCGATTTAGAAAACAGTACACCTCGCCTATCTTATCAAATGGCTTTCCAAATTCTAGTGTTAGTCAAAAACAAACCTTGCTTTAGGACTGTAATTGATGAGGGAGCTTCTATGTATATTATGTCGATCCAGTGTTGGAGATCGCTTGGTTCTCCTACACTCAATCAATCCCCGATGATTCTAAAGGATTTCGATGGCCATGGGTTCCATCCTTTTGGCATTCTACAGGATTTACCTATTGTTGATGCCTCAAAAATCGCTGCAACAACATCGGGGAAAACCACCCAGTTCGGACCTTAGAGGCAGCTCCTTTTCCGTTTGGTGTGGTTGCTCCGACTGGAAATAATGGGACCAGTTTCCCAATGATTGGTAAATAGGATGGATAAGTGGTTGATTCTCTAATATCTAATGATAATGGATGAATGGTTTAATATAAAAGTAAAATTATAAACAACTATTCTATCTCGGGAAATTTATGCTTTAGTGTAACTTTTGATGATATTTATCCGCAAACAGGCATATAGATGACTCTATTGGTAAACAAAGACATTTATTCATATGATAATTACTTTGTTCAAGTAGTTGAACAAAGTAATCAAGAAAACATTATTACACTATTCTTCATATATATCACAGACATAAGTATGATTGAAAGAATAACACTCCTTAGACATTCAATAGTGAAAAGTACAAGGATTGTTGTTAAAACACATACATATATCCAATAATAGCAAGATAAAATAAACGCTGATTCACATGTAAGAATGAGGCAGCAGCATAGATAACAGTACCATATGTTATTTGAATCACTCCCGATATCAATCGCATTCAAATTACTTCTTCCAACTTAGAAACACTTCCACAATAAAGCAATAGTGCACATGTCATCAAAGCTTTCTTCGTTAAAATTCGAAATACTGGCCCAGTCTTCATAAAAAAATAGATCAGAAGCACAATAGTGTGACTTACTGATATGAGTTGATACAACAACTGAGGACCCTTTCTAAATGCATGAAAGGGCCTATAAATACTAATTAGGCTAACTAATTACAAAATAAAAATGCTATTAATTGGTACAACTACATTATGAGTATCTCCTCAAAATCGGCTTGTTCGCAGTCGGCAACATGATTCATTGTTTCTGATGATCTCCCTTTGGCTTGAGCTGGCAGATATCAAGCATCGGTTGCAATTCCGAAGGACGAATTAGACGAGAATGCAATTGGGCTGAGTATCTGGTATCATGGATTTCGGGAATCATACAACCGATCGCATCGGTTAAACATTTGAGTGCGGCCCTTTGACTGTATGGTTTAATTAAGAAAAACCAAAAGGCATCCCAAGTTAAACTTTGGATGCCGGCGATTAATTTTCCATTCTTCTCAAATTCTTGATTGCATGTTTGTTCCAATGCTTTGGCTGGCGACAATTTACCTGGAGTGCATTGTGAAATCATGTTAGACAGATAAGAGTGTCATTGATTAACTCAATTAAGTTACTGGTAGACAATCTGCATCTTGATGTTTCTCTCTCTGCTTTCATCAGTTGTGACTGCCATTCTAGAAAAAAGATTTCTTTGTGTGACTCTAGAATTTTAGGCAGATTCGCCGCTTTCCCTTCACTGGTGTCTTGCCAAGCCAAAAAATTGGTCAAAGTCTCATCGGCCTGTTCTAAATCCTGCCTGGCATCGACTGATTTGTCAACTATCGATGCAGTGATCTCACAAAGGGGCTCTACCAGAGAAATGTTATGACATAGCAGTTTTAGCTGTGTAATCAATGCTTTGTTTATTTGGAGAGCTTCGGACTTGAAATCTGTTGGTTGCGGAAGACTCTTGTACTTTTCTACTTCTTGTGACAGTTGAGCGATCTGCTCATCTTTCGTCTTACTCATTTGTTCATTCATCGTCTTCAATCTGGCCAATGCTTCGGACAATTCCTTTTGTTTCTGTACTGCGCTTAAGTCTATCCTCTGCTTCTCCTTGAGCAATTACTCATTTAATTGATTGTTTATTTTCTGCTGTGTTGATAGTTGCTGTTCTAACTATTCTATTTTTCGCTGTGCTTTGGACACCTGTGACTGCAATGAAACAATTGTTTGGTCTCTTTCCTTAAGTAGATTGCTTACTTCCGAGGCTTTATCCATGGTGGCTACTGAATAGGCTCCTGCATACTGAGAAAGTTTTGTAAGGTCATCGGAAGGGTTAAATTCCTCCTTCCACACCACATTAGCCATCTCTGTTTGTTCTGGAAAAAGGGAAGATTGATCAAGTCTCCTCCTTTTCCTCTGTCTTTTCACCACAACCCTGTGTTTGGGACTGTAAAAGACATCTAATGGTGGTATGTCTTCTATCTGCAAAACAATCTGATCAGATGGATCTTTAGGAATTATTTCTGCATCTTTGCTGACAGATAGGCCGTTGGTCCCTTCAATTGGAACCGTAGTTGTTGTTGTCTCTTGACTGACTGTTACTTGAGGTGTGCCGAATCCTTGTGAAGTCTCGGGATTGCTTATAATAGAGTCAAATTGTTGCCACTCTTTGAGGAGTTTGGGATCAATTTGAGTCTCTAGATCAATATATTCACTGTCCTGCTTCTTCTCTTTCTCCTGCTCTGTTTCTTGTTCTGGCTCTTTTCCCTTTTCGGGAATTTTCTCTGTAGCAGGAGATTTGTCAATAATTTTCTGTTCAGGCTCGCTTGACTTAGTTGTTGGTGTAGTAGCTAATAAGTCCAGAGGCAGAGTTTGCAACCTCTGTTCTCTGAGCCTATTGAATTCTACCAGTCCTTCATCTTTATATTTCATTTTGGCCAATGTTTTCACCTGAAATAATGATTCTGCTGAAGAAAACAGGTCGTCAAATTCATCTTTTTCATGGTCAAACTTTGTAAGTTTGGCTTGTTCAAGCACATTATAGGCAACTTTCCTTGGATCAAATTGCCTGTTAGGAATGGTTGGAAGATTGAGCATATTTATTTTTCCTGCCTCCTTTTCTGCATGCTTGTAATCATGTAGAGTATAAACACCGCATCTCAAAGGAAATATAGGCCATGACTGCTTTTTAGAAGTCCTAAGAGTTTTGGATGTTCCCGCTGTTGTTATTTGGTAGGCCAACTCTCGGGCTAATAGCTTATCAGGTATATACAAAGGAAGGACATGGGGTCTTGCAAGGCTACCAAAAACTCTTATATATGTGAACTTGTCCTCCCCGAACCAATTTCCTACAACAGTCAAGTCAATCTCTACCTCCTCGGAAATCTTTGGGGCAGGCTTATCAAAAATGGCATAATAGATAGGCAACATGAAACCATTACAGATTTGATACAAGTGGTCTTTATAGTGCGCCTTCCATAACATTTGATGATAAATGTGGATTGGCTTAGGGTCTTGTGGCGTCCATCTCCACCCAAGTACCGAGTATTCGGAATTAAAGCAAAGCATATCCATAACATAAGCACTGTAATAGAAAGGGGGAATGGTCCTGGTGGTTTTACGTGAATTTGATCTAAAATCAAGAATTGTAGAGGCTAATTTATCGGACAATATGTTAGCCCAATCCATCACATAACTGTTAACAGCCGCTTCCATTAAAGGAACCATTTCAATAGTAAACTTTGCTGAATCATGCATTCCCCATATCCTACACATCATTGCCCCAGCGTAACAGTAAGGAGATGATAATGAATCCACGGAGTACTTACCCGATGATTCATGTTTGTGCTTTGCGGGATTCTGTCTCCATTGCTTAATCGGGGCCGATTCCGTCTCGTTCTCCGCTGCGAATTTCTCCAGAAAGGCTTTGTTGTATTTATTTTCAGGTTCGGGCAAATGATACATCTTCCTTAAGTCGTTAGGATGAAATGAACCAAAAATTCTTCCGTCAACTGTACAAAACGTTCTATTTGAAACTGGAATTTCTTCAACCACCCATCTAACTACATCAGTGTATGGAAGAATTTTCTCCCGAGCTGCTATCCTGTGTAAATATGAGTAGGCTAAATCTTTCAGGGAGGCTTTTGATTTATTAGTTGAGTCTGCAGTAGCTTCTTCCGACACTTCCTCAGGCTCCTCTGCTTCAATTAAATTATAGATGCTTTTCCAGCTTGTATTTCCAAGGCCGAGACATGTAGTGTCTGAGATTAGGGATTTTTTACTTGGTCCTGGATCACTGGTCGGCTGCACTATTACTATAGGGGCCGCTGCTGCCGCAGATCTCTTGGATTTCTTTCCCATTTGCTTAAAATTTGTTATTTCGACAGAATACTGCACAAGGAATGAAACCAGTGTGATACAGGAAAATAGGTAGCATGAGCCAATATGGAAGAGTTATATCTATTAGCGAATAATCAAAGATTATAGTGAAAGTGCCGCAGATAGAATCTAAGTAGAAAATCTTGGCATAACTGTTTCATTAATTGGCCGCTTCACTTGTCAATCATGATAAGGGAGCTCTTAAATACCCATCATAACGTTTATATGGTGAATGATCGATTCAAGCGTGGCTTAGATTTTTGGCGGATAATCGCATTTGATGATTGGTGACGTGAAGGAGAAGGTTTTAATAATAGTCCAAAATATCCCTCGTTCACCAAAAGGTGATACAATACATGCAAGCCTTTCAAATATGTTTCAAAATACGCTCTTTGATTTAATATATCGCAATCGGGGATGGGCTCGGGTCATATTACTTATGCCATTTCAAAATCGCCGATCGCCGATGGCGATACGCCTTATCGCATCGGAAGATTTGAAGGTGTAACAATTCATATGCAAGGTTGTTGAGGCCGATTGCCGATGGCGATGCCCTTTATCACATTGGCAGAATGGGAGAGGTGTTTATATATACGATGTGTTTTGCCTTTCCCCGATATCCGATAGCGATCTCTTTTTTCGGATCAGAGTAGTTAATGGGTCTTTTTATATATGTTTTTCTTATTATTACGATATGCGATATTGCGATCACTTTATCGTAATAATAAAGAGCTTTGCAATTATTTAGAAGACCTATTGTATTATTCTTTAAAAGGTTTATAATATATCATTTCCATTGGACCTTTTGATGAGGATTTTTCAAAAGATGGGTTAATACCAATTTATTCACACATCTAAGTTTTTTAAAAGGGTCCCATTTCATATTATGATTTTTCAAGAAAATTTTATGAAATGGGGGGTTGTTGTACAGCACAACAATTGGCGATTCACTGGGAGAAACAGTTATCTCTGAGAAATGTTAAAATATTTAACTTTCTTAATCTGGAAACTTTAACTAGGAAAAATTCTAATATAACTAGGCAATCATAAATTCTAAATATAACGATAACTTTTTCTGTTGTTTTCTTCTCGTGTTAAAATTAAATAAATTCTATGTTTTAAATTAGCCTTAATTGGTTGATAATAATAAAAACAAAACTTTTCCAACTTAGCTTTATAATGACTCCTTTGTCATAGGTAGAGCCTCTTCTGCCAACAAACGTCTATAGTCTCGACAGAGATACCTTTTAACCATTTGATCATTCACTATCCCATCCATTTCAAAGTATAATTAAAAAGAATGAATCCATAAATATGTCTCCATATTTTGTATTACTTTTTCCTTTTTACTTATTTTGTAAGATAAAAAGCCATTGTCCTGGTTTGGTGGCCAGCTGTTTGACAATGCCATTCACTGGTTGTAATTTAACTGAACAAGTTGGCTCGTGATGAGACCCCTTGTCTTATAATTATAAGCCATTACCCTGTTTTGATATGCAATATTGGTAATGCCAGTTAAACTATTCCCCTGATGATCATGGTAAGAAGGCTTGTAATAAGACCTCTTATCTTTTATATCATACATATTTTAGAATTACACTCTGAGTAATTATAACTTTGATGAATGGGATGAACAATTTTCTCCTTAAGAAAAGATGGATGACAGGATAAGAGTTGAAAATGCTAAGATTGAATCAATTTCTATTTTGTATTGATAACCGTTTTTAGGCTGCTTAAAAAACATTAAAATGATTTACAGTAGTTCTAAATCTTGAGAAGATTTCACAAAAATAAAATGGGGTTTCAGAATCTAAATCTTATCTAATTTCCTAAAAAAATTTATTTTGTTTAAGGCTTCCATTTTTTAAAAGAAAATATCAGAACTATTTCTTTTGAGAAACTTTTTCAATATAGCAAAGACCAATGGAAAGCTTCTTACAACTTTATTTTCCAAAATTCTAACAAGTATAAGCTGTGTATAGAAATTTTGCTGAAAATTGAATATTTACAAAGAGAGAAGGGGTTACCTCCTCAATTGAAGAATTTTTTCAAGATAAGGCCATTAACAGGAAGAGAATCTCCCTTCCCTGATAGATCTTACAATATAAAAGTAGAAGGGCCTATCTTCTCATTGATTTGAAATGGTCCGAGCCACATTTTCTATAACTTAGTGTGTTTTCCTTTATCCTCATGGGCTTTATCCCATTTCAAAACTAGATCACCAACTTCTAATTGCTTTGAACTGGTTGGAGTTGTATCAAAAGATGACTTGGTAATTTGCTGATGTTTTGCATGTATAATCCTGGCTTTTTCCCTTTCTTCTTCTAGTTTTAAAATCTGATCATGTCTTAGTTGAATAGAAGATGAGAGACTTTCTTCAATAAACTACACTAATGCTAGAGATGGAAGTACTAAATTTGCTGGTATGACAGCTTCCTTTCCATACACTAGATTAAATGGAGAAGTGCCTATGGAGGCCTTCTGTGTTATTCTGTCAGCCCATAGCGCAAATATCAAAGATTTATGCCAGTTTTTATGATTCTGCTCAATAGTTCTCTTAATAATTCTAATAAGGTTTTTATTGGTGGATTCTGCCAAACCATTACCCTGGGGATAGTAATTTGCAGAATACTTCAATTTAAATCCCCTTTTGATTGCAAACTCAAATATAGAATTTCCAGAGAAATAAGATGCATTATAAAAAACAAGAGCATTTGGGACACCAAACCTAGTAATAATGAATTGATCTATGAATTCCATGATTGCCTCAGAGTTGGTTGTTTTCAAAGGAATTGCTTCAACCCACTTAGTAAAGTAATCAGTGGCAGTAAGGATATACTTATGATGTTTGGAAGAATGGGGAGTGATTTCTCCAATGATGTCCAATCCCCATTACTCAAAAGGTTGTTCAATGTTGACTGGTTGCAAAAGGAAAGCTGGCTTTCTTTGTCTTCCACTGGATGTTTGACAACTTTGGCATTTCCTTACATATTCATGAGTATCTCTGAACAGGGTGGGCCAATAATATCCAGCGTGAATGATTTTGTGAGTTGTTGTATCAGCTCCAAAATGTCCTCCTGCTGGTCCATCATGTAGTTCCTGCAAAAATTTTTGTGCTTTAGGTTTTTCTAAGCATCTTAGTAAAATTGAGTCATAATTTCACCTAAACAATACATCATCTATAATTATGAAGTTTTTTGCTTTTAATCTAATGGAACGTTTTTTTTTATAGGAAGGATTAGAAGGAGCGTATCCATTTTTTAAATAGAAAATCAGATCTCCATATTGTGATTTAGGATCACTGATACTTATCTGATTGATTTCTTCAGTATCTTCTATACCTTCAAGTTCTTGAATGTTGGATGCTCCTGCTAACAACCTGCAAAAACCTTGGCCTTTGACAATCTTTGCTGGTTTTATTTCTAAGTCATATTCTTGTAATGCTGTGACCCAATTTGCTCTCTTTTCTCCTAATTCCCTTTGAACTAGTAATTGTCTTACTGCTGAAAAAGGAACTATAACTTTTGTGTGAGCTTTCAAGAGGAAGGGCCTGTAGTGTTTAATGGCTTTGTACACAGCAAAGGCTTGTTTTTCAACTTCCGAATAATTTAGTTCAGCACCTTGAAGATTTGAACTGTAAAATGAGATTGGTGCTTCCAAGTTTTGATCATTAATTTGAGTCAATAATGCCGCATAAGACGAAGTAGATGCGAGGGTATATAGTATGAAATGATTTCAAAAATTGGGAGTGCTTAAAGCAGGGGCATTTATGATTGATTGTTTGATAGAATCAAATGCCTCTTTTTCTGCAGGTCCTCATTTAAACACCGAATTTTTCTTAATCATCATTTGCAATGGTAAAATAATCTGGGAAAAATCTGGAACAAATCTTTTGACAAAGTTAATTTGACCCAAAAATGACTGCATGGGTTTTTTATTATGAGGGAATGGAATTTCAGAAATCTCTTTAATTCTGTCTGGATCGATATAGATACCATCCTTTGAAACTATGAAGCCTAAAAGCTTTCCTTGATTAAGAGCAAAAAATGACTTCTTTGGGTTAAGAGAGATACCATACCTTCTGCAACGTTCAAAGATTTGCTTTAAATCATATAAATGACTAGACCTTTTCTTGGAAAATACAGTAATGTCACACGGAATGAGTCGATCTTGCGGACAAGATAGACCTTCCTAGAATCTAAAGAAGACCTAATGACAAGCAAACCAACTAGACACTATCTTTCTCTAAATATGCTTTTGTAAACAATGGTAAACAAGTGTTTTTAGGGCCTACCTTAGGTCCAACGCAAGTTTGTGGATGCCCTCGCTCCTTCGATCCAAATGAGCTCCTTTTCGCGAATCTGCAAACACAAACAAGGCAAACAAATTAAATAGCACCTGAAAAGCCAATTGCACAAAACATATTTAACATGAAAGTCAAGGAGTCCATGAAACAAATAACATAAGATACTTGTTGAGAAAAATGAGTTTGATTGTATTAATTCAAAAGAAGAAGAACTTTACAACCTTTGCCTTGACGCTGTACAAGCTCCTCCCAGGGTCCAACAAGAAGTCTCCTCTACTTTGACAAGTTTCACTCACTCCCCAATGAAGCCAAAAAGGTATGTGATCTCTCCTCTTAAGCTCAACTAGGAAGTCTTAATTTCACCAGCATTTACCCTCAAAATGTTTAGCTTCTAACCTCCCTAGTCCTCACCCCAATGCCTGTATTTATAGTGCAATGGAGGGAAGTTACTAGGTCCTCCTTCAAAGGGATAAAGCCCTCCTTCAAAGGGATAGCTCCTTTAGTCAAGGGATTAGCTCCTTCTCTTTTGGGATGCATGAACCACCTCAGAGCGAACAATCCACGTCAAAATTCCTTCTAGAATACTCTAGAATTAACCCAAAGTGAGTTTTTTAAGATAAACTTTGCGCCTTTTGACTTTCACAGGGGTACGCACCCACCCCTTTACAGACAGAGCGTGCAGATACGCAGTTGACACGAACAAAGGGTGCGGGCCCGCAGGTGACAGTAGGAGAAAGTGCGGAACCAGAGCTTTTATTGATTTTCAATGTCTTTCTCTTATTTTCAAAGCTTGACTTAAAGAGCTGAGGTCTGAGACTTGCTTAGGAGGATAGTACAAGTGATGATGGACCCATACTGACTGCAAATAATCATGGTGACGATATTTTTGTGTAACAGATTGCCCCCTAAAGTGCGAAGTCTGTAGTAGATGAGGATTTCATTTATCATATAGGAAGAGTGAAGTACTTTATCATTTCGAGGATCATCTTGTGGAGAGCCCGGTTGGAACCTGTAAAAACATTCAATGCAAGATATATATCTGAGATCATATCATTGCTGAGGTAGGCATTCCCATACTCAGATCAAAAACTAACTAGAAAACTATCTACTGCTATGATATAGGAATGATCTTGTAGTACATCACAAGTATAGACTCATGTGAACACAGTATGGACGCAGCCATCTGTTTATGAATAGTCCACAATATAATGAATACAAAATTCCTCGCAGCCTCGATTGTGGAAACTAGATCCAGGGTCTTTATTTCTACTTCCCGAAATAGTACGATTCTATCCATGTGAATAAATGTGTTGAAGTCGAACATGGTAGAAACCACTTGATTACCAGTCAACGATGTAAACTGTTAACGAGTGTGAGAGAAACCACCAGTGATGTCAATGGCTCTCAAAGTACCCAGTATAATCCATGAGATGTGAATAGATGTGTTGATGTCGAACATATCACAGAATCCTTTGATCGAAAGTCAATGATGTAAACTGTCGTCAAAGGCGAGAAACCTGCCATTGAGGCATGCAGATCTCAAGGTACTGACGATTCCTAGATCATCTTTCTAGATAATGAGCTGATGTCGATAGAAAGCGATCCGTCATAGGCAAGCCCACAACACGAAATCATAGATCAAGTTGAAGAAATTTTGTTGCAAGGACTGACTCAGGGATGGTCAAGATGGATGACAGATATTTTGCAGATGAATGGCTTATTGGCAGTGACCTCTTGAACACATAATGACACGACAGATGGTTTGGTGACAATTCACCCAAAGTTAATACCCAGAAACCGGCTGAAGACTTTCAATATGGTTTGATCAACTGTTAGGCAAAGGATTTCCCAACCCAGGTGAATGAAAGTGTCGTGTTCAAGAGTGGTTACAAAGTATGACAATCAGGCTCATTTTTCTCTCTTTTCCCCCACCATTTCTGGCAAGTACCTCTTTATTTTTGACAAGCTTCAGGAGGATAACATTTGCTTGATTATAAGCTCATCCTTCGGATGAGTCCAACTTAGTTTAAATTCGAACCCTAAGAAGGTGGTTCGTTCCTGTTTGTAATTGAATAGGTCCTTTACTGTGAAATTTTAACGAGTCCAGTATAGGAGAAACTCGGCGTTTTTCAATTTTAGAGAGTCTGAAAAAACTTAAGAAGACTCCAGGGTTGACCTTTTTCGTAAATTTGTGTCTCCCAAGCCCGAAAAAGTATAAAACAATAGTTGAGAGAACCGCTTGATCTTTTACGACCAAGGAGTACTTTTCATATTAGTGTCTCTGATCTGAAAAAGTAAAAAAGCGACCAAGGACACGTCGTTTTATAACCAATATCGAATTTGAAACGACAAAAATCCGGCAATCTTTTCATGTTTTTACGGTCAGAAAAGAGCTGTAAGTGGACCATCTTTTAATTCCATTTTAACGAGTGTAAAAGAAACGCTCGGCAATCTTTTCAGGTTTTAGGAGTCAGAAAAGGGCTTAAAGATGACTCTACTTGTTTTTCCGTTGAAAATGATAGATTTCGCCCGAATAATCCTGTTATCTTGCACAAAAACACAAACATTACTCATACCTGTTTGAAATGGATAAAAATGTCGCAAAATACCTTTTCAAAGTAAAACATAAACAAATTTGCAATTCATTTACTAAAAAAACTTATAAAAAGGGGTTTTGACAATTCATTTTTACCGTTTGAGTTTGGGTGAGAAAATAGTGCTTTTGCTCAGAAAACTTCCCGTGAAGATTGCGGAAAATCCAACCGTCGGAATCGAACGCCGTCTTCTCCAGGTATTCCACATCATCTTACTCTTCATTTTTAACCGTTTCATTTCTTGTTTTAGTCATTCATTTTATTTTTTGGAGGGTTTTTAGGCTAAAATTCCGCGCGCGGGGGCCCGCAGGTGTAACACTGGTAACCCGCGGGCCCCGACTTTTTCTCCATTGGGAAAAATCCAGGGGCCTGCACCTTCCATGTAGACAAAGCGCGTACCCACACACTGTGTCTAACCTGGAGGGTGAGTACCCTGCCACGAGGGTTTTTAACCCAAAAAATCTCAAAAATCGACCAAACTAAATAATTCCTAGCATTCTGATTTATCTTTTACTTGACGCAGAGAGTACATCATGCTATATTGGCATGAAAGAGAGCATGAGGACGTGGATGCTGCCGCATGGAATCATCAACCTTCACTTGATGCTTTGAGGGCGTGCGGCTTGTACAAATTATGGACCATTCCTGGCATGAGGGCTTAGGTGGATTTCTTACAGTGGCTGGTTGACAGGTGGAGCACACAGGACCAGTGCTTCTTCATTGGTGGCCACCAGCTCGAGATCGAGCCGGCATACATATATTTCTTGACTGGTTTGCCTAAGAGAGGCGAAGACTTGACTCTATCTGGGACTAGGCCAGGTGGCCAGTATGTCGATAGCCTCATGCTAGAGTTCTGCAACAGCCAGGCTAGAGACAAAGGGATAGACATAAAGACCATATCCCGTCTTGAACTCATGGTGATTGCGTTTACTGTCACCAGACTTTGCGGAGCTTCCGCATTACATATTGCCACCAGATCCCAGATGTGTATGGCAGTTGATTGCTCTCGAGGCACCATCTTCAACTGGTGTGATGCTGTGTTGGCCAATCTGAAAGGCCAACTGACCAGGGTCAAAGAAGGACGACTAAAGAACTTTGGTTATGGGGCTTTGGTCATGAGTTTTGGCCTGGAGAGGGTTCCCATGTTGATCCCGCAGCACCTTACTGTTGGAGTTGGACTTCCTCGAGAGCCCAAACTGATGCGATGGGTCGCAGTTATGGCCCGTCATCCGGACGAGGGGACAGAGGTTGTTCGATTCAAACCTGAGTATTTCCAATGGCTGGAAAACCAGGTCTTTTCTATCCAGGACTTCCCTTACGCTGGGGTAGATTTTCGTGGTGACCCAGACATGGCTCTTCCACCAGGAGAGCAGTGGGATGACTCAGGTAAAATCCTTTTCAACATTTTCCTATTTAATTTTTTTATTTTTCCATCGTCTCAAAACTGATAGTAAAAAAATTAAAATGCAGATGTGGGTCCACAGCGACCAGCCGCTCTCCGGCCTTTCGAGAGGAAACAACCAGTTGCACCCTTGCCAGCCCCACAGGACGAATCAGCAGAGGTTTTGGCCGAGTTGGAGGGTCATTTAGAGCGTTTGACAGGAGATATTCCCGAGACCACTATAGATGACATTCCTCGTCGACTTTAGCGCTATGTGATTGGGGTTCCAGGACCTTTTAGAAGGTTCCTTTGCAAGGTGGCCCGGGCAGTGGTTTCTTATAGAGATCATCACCAGTGATAGGATGATCGCCTATTGTGGGCACATGTGACATTTTTGTTTTTTTGTACTTATCATTTTTGCTGATCATAAGGTGTTTTTCAACCTATGATCGAGGACGATGTATTTTTTGACACACTCCTATATATATATATCACTATTACCGTCTTATCTT
The DNA here is from genome assembly GCA_031772625.1 of Pinus tabuliformis. NCBI lineage: Eukaryota > Viridiplantae > Streptophyta > Pinopsida > Pinales > Pinaceae > Pinus > Pinus tabuliformis. Next base: position 106,203,073 of record CM062812.1, read on the forward strand.
GTAAATCATGTTCTGGAATGGTTTTAAATTTACATGTATGATTATTACAAATGTCTACTTAACATTCGAGAAGCAATTGCATCTGCTAATGTATTTAAAGATCTTGGAATATGCTGATATTCAATGTAATCAAACTCACGTTCCAAGAGACGCACTCTCAAAAACAATCTCAGTAACACTGGATTTCTAATGGCATACACTCTATTAAGCTGTAATACAACGAGTTTAGAATCTAACCTCACTATCAAACTCCGAATCCCAAATGAAATAGATTCAGATAATAACTCAATCACTGCACTATACTCTGCAATGTTGTTTGTTGTTTGACTGAGGCTTACCCCATGCATAGAAACTAACTTGTCAGAGGGCGAATAGATAACCCAAGCTGCGGAAGAAATGTTCCGTGTATTACGACAAGCACCATCAGCAAATCCAATGTATGTTTGGAGAGGCATCGACATCTGCAATATCAAGAGTAAAACCAAGATAAGCAGGAATAATGACGAAAAACACTCTCTAAGCTAAGCACACTTTTAAACTAAAACACACCAGCTAGAAAGAAAAACTAACCTAACTAAAAAATCTCCATACCCATCTTTTAAGCATAATACCTCTTCAAGTAAAGACCATTTCTGGGTTTACCTAAAGAGTCCCTGTCAAAGTCTACCAATTCATAGGCCCCTTTTGCTAGCTTTTGCTTGACAATATAGGGACCATGCCACATAGGAACGAATTTTCCAGCGCCTAATTTATCATTAGCTTGATCATACAATAACACTAGGTCTCCTTCCAAAAAATTTCGAGGGGTCACATTTCGATCATACTGAGCTTTCATACGTTTTGCGTGAGTCTCGATCGCCAATGCAACATCACATTGATTCTCATCTAATTGAGCCAAGTATAATAAACGCTTTTCCTCTTCAGAAGTGGCTGGAAGTAACTCGATGGCCATTTGCAGTGACAGGATTTCGCATTCAATGGGTAACACAGCTTCCAGACCATAAACTAGTTGGAAAGGAGTGAACCCTGTTGATGTTTTCACTGAGGTTCGGTATGCCCAAAGTGCTGAAAATAGCATGTTGTGCCAATTCGACCGATGATTCCCAATGATTCGTCGGATCATGATGACTAAAACTTTGTTGATGGACTCAACCAGACCGTTAGCTTGTGGATAATAAGGAGTTGAGCTATCGTGATGCAAGCCAAGCTGGCCTGTAAGTTCTGTCATCATAACGTTTCGAAAATGACGCCCATGATCAGTGATTATCGCTTGTGGGACACCAAACCTAGCAATTATATGATTGAACACGAAAATTGGAGCTGTTTTGCCGTCTGCCTCAAACGTAGGCATCGCCTCGGCCCACTTAGTAAAATAATCTACCGCAAGGATGATATACGCATGCCCCCCGGCCGAGTGAGGGTTACATGTAATAAAATCGATACCCCATTTGCCAAAAGGACCAACGACAATTAGAGGGTGGAGAGGAGTAGGTGGAACGCGCATCTTTCGATCAAACACTTGACAGTTGTGGCATTTTCGGACTGCGTTAATACAATCTTTAAACAATGACGGCCAGAAGTAGCCAGCGCGCAATATCTTTTGGGCTGTGGCATACCCAGACATATGACCGCCACATGCTCCAGAGTGACAGTCATTTAGAACCCTTTCAGCTTCCTCGTGAGTTAAGCAACGTTGAAAAACAGAGTCCACCCCACGGCGATAAAGAGTATCTCCAATAATTCTGTATTGTTGGGACTGGAATCGAATTTTCCGACGTTCCGACCTTGAAATTTCTGGCCGAAAGGATTGGGTCTGGAGATAGACGATGATATCTCCATACCACGGATCTAAAGTGCTGATTAGAAACAAGGATTCGTCCGCAATGGGCTCCTCCGCCACAGTTTCCGTATCAGCACGCGGGAAGTCACACATTAACTCCGCAAAGACTAAAGATTTCTTAGACTTGGATTTCTCAAATTCCAAGTCGAACTCCTGCAGGATAACAATCCATTTGGAGTACTTTCCCCCTAGCAATTGCTTGGTCAAAATGTAGATCATAGGGTTGCAATCCGAAATTACTGTAGTTTTACGAAGTAAAATGTAGTGACGAAAACATTGGACAGCTTGAACGGCTGCCAATGCCAATTTCTCCACATGTGAGTATTTTAGCTTAGTTGGATTTAACGTTAGACTAAGGTAATATATCACATGTTCCGTTCCGAATTCATCTTCCTGAACTAAGACCATCCCAATGGTGGAATGAGAGGCAGCGAGATACAAGAAGTAATCCTGGTTGTAGTTGGGAGGATGCAACAACGGTGCATGGGTCAACGCGTGTTTGAGTGCATCAAAAGATTTCTGAGCTATCTCATCCCAATAGAATTGAGTGTTCTGTTTCAACAACTGGGTAAAACCCTTTGTAACCTCGGCGTAGTTAGGAATGAATCGTCGTAAAAAGTTTGCTTTCCCCTGCAAACTTTGGAGTTGGCGAAGACTCGAAGGAGGAGGCAATTTGATGATAGCTTCGACCTTCGAGGGATCAACGCGAATGCCGACTTTCAAAACTACAAATCCCAGCAATCGACCCGTTTCTATACAGAAGACACATTTGTGTGGGTTCAACCGAATCCGATAATGCCTACACCTCATAAATATTGCTCGTAAGTGGACAAGGTGATTAGCTCGATGTAATGAATGAGCAGGCAAGTCATCGAGATAAGGTTGCACAATGTGCTTGATGTCGTGAAACGCATAAGACATCGCCCTTTGAAAAGTTGCTCCAGCATTCTTGAGCCCAAAAGGTAATTTGCAATAAGAAAATGTCCCCCATGGACAAATGAAAGCCGTTTTTGATTGATCGGCAGGTAGAATATTGATTTGATTGTATCCGGAAAAACCGTCCATAAAGGAAAATATTTCACTGCCGGCACAATCATCAACGATTTGATCGATATAGGGAGTTGGGTAATTTTCCTTTGGACAGGCTCGACTAATGTCCCTATAGTCGATGCATATTCTTATTGTTCCCTGCTTTTTGTTAACCGAAACAATATTCGATACCCAATCTGTTAACGGGATCAGATAAATGAAACCTGCTTTCAACAGTTTTTCAACTTCTGCTTTAATTGCAGTAGCTTTTTGTGGGTGAATCTGACACAAACGTTGCCGGACGGGTTTAGCGTCCGGGTAAGTCTTGATCTCATGAACAACAATCACGGGATCAATTCCTGGCATTTCCTCATAGGACCAGGCAAACACGTCGTGGAATTCTTGAAATAGGGCCTTATATATATGAATTTCGTCATCTGTACACGAGGCACCTATATGAATGTTCTCAACAATTCCGGGCTTAACCGAAATGTCAATAGGAATGGTTCGAGAGATGTTTCCCAAATTTAACTCGGAATCAGGATGTTTCATTGGATTCTGAGGTTCCTTGACATATTCAGTTGTAAAAATTGATGAGAAATCATTTTCAAAACGATCATCCTCAGGTAAAAACGAAGATCTGTGATGGAGATCTTCCCATGGTAAATCATCTACACATAGGATTTCACGAATTTGCTCGTCAGAGTGAACAAGTTCAGGAAACGTGATTAAATCCGAGGTTGATGTGAAAAGTGATTCCTCACGGACCACATTCATTAAGTCATTTTCGGTTGAAGATGGGTCGGCAAATGACTGCACGGCTTCATAGGCAATTTCATATGGACTCAAAGGCATGGCATCACCAAATGAGTCTATCTCAGATTCAGAAGGAATGATCCAAGGATCATCATAAACAATGGTGTCTGATGTAATCATATGAATTGTTGCAAATGAGGACGATGCATTGATTGGAGGAAAAGGAAAAGTGCCCAGTAAACCGGCATCTTTAACTAGTCCTACTCCAACATCCTTATATGGGATAGTCATTTTACCAACATGCTGAATACTCTCCGAAGAGGTCGGGTCAGATGAAAAGTAAGCCAGCTGATCTATTGTTATGATCTTTCATTATGTGGAAACTTTATTACTCGAAAGACCGATGAAACGACCGCTTTCATAGCGTAAGACCAACTTCGACCCAAGAGAAGGTTGTAATCTAGAGGGGCATCAACCACCTCCACATCTAGACTAACGGTTTTTCCTTCAACCCCTATAGGCAAATCCTGTAGAATGCCAAAAAGATGAAACCCACGGCCATCAAAGGCCTTAAGAATTGTCAGGGATTGATTTAGTGAAGGAGAACCAAGCGATCTCCAACACTGTATCGACATAATACACGTTGAGGCTCCCTCATCAATTACAGTCCGATGAATAGGCCTGTTTTTGACTATCACTGGAATCTGGAAAGCCATATGATGAGGCAAACGTGGTGTACTATTTTCTAGATCGAAAATTATTAGGTTCAGGTCCTGAACATCAACAGCTCCTATAGCCGACAAAAGTAATTTACGTTGTGCTAGGCATGATTGCAGCACTTCCAAAGCCGACATTGCTGAGGGTGAAACAGCTAAATCCTCAACAATGTTATAGTTCTGAGCCGCTCTTGCATGTGGATTGAAAGCTGACTTTCGAAGTATACCCTTAGCGGGCGATTTGATTACTAAGTCTGGATTAGGTTTCTCGATCTGTAGTGGATCGGAACCGGGAGCTGAGGTTGATGGATTAGAATGAGAATATTCTGCTTCTTTACCATCAACAGGACTCTTACTACCATAATCTTGTGATCGAGTCACAATCCTTACATGGGACATCATCAATATGGGTTCTTCATTGGCACTCGAGGAAGAACCTATCATCTCACTGTCTTGACTTGGAAATGGATCCTTCAAAACAACAGGAGTTTGGGAACCTTTGACAATCTTCGCAACCTCTGCATGATGAGGGCAGTCTCTTGTAAAATGTTCTTCGTCACAAATGAGACAAGGATAACGAGGTTTGCGCTTTTCATCATTGGATTCCGCCTTTTCAGGTTTCTCCTTTGAATTTTTGTCCGTTTTATTCTTCTTCTTTCCTTTCTTCTTCCCACTGGATTTTTATTTAGCTGTAGATGACTCTACAACGTGAATATCGGCGGAAACCTCTGCAGAAGAATCTCCTGTTGGGGAATCAGGCAAGGTTATGATAGGAGAAGAATTCTTGGAAGACTTCTTCTTACTTTTAGTGTTAACCGTACCAATCATACCATCAGCGGCATGAGATCCCGAAGGAGCTGCAGCGATTTGATTTGACTTGGGAAGATCGGGGATCTTTTCGTGTAACGTACCTGACTGAGTATAAACCAAGTCAAGGTACTGTGCTTGAGCGATCACTTGCTCCTCAGTAACAACTCCGGCTTTAGCAACATCTTCAGTGATCCTTGGCAACAAAGATTTTAAAAACCACTCGGCCAAGATCTGATCCGGAATAAATACCTTCACTAAACGTCGTCGACATCTCCACTCATGAATATGATCTGAAATGTAAGTGGATGTCGATTGTTTTAGCGAAGTTAAAAATTCCGTGCCATTGTCATATCGGACTCGCAACTGAAAGTGTGTTAAAAACGAGGTAGCTAACTGACTAAAATTATAAAAAGTTCCTCGCGGTAACTCAATGTACCACTTGGTCGCAAGACCAATTAGAGTGTGCTGGAAAAGTCTAAGACGGATCGAACCATCTGTGATGGAGTTAGACGCACACCAGAGGTGGTAAGTCATCACATGGTTCGACGGGTCCTCTCCTGATTTACCTTCGAACTTGGGAATGTCACTGGGCAACTTATTCGGCATTGGCGGCCAAAACAGAAGATAATTAATGGGATCGTTCGTTAGGCACGACAAGTCAGGCAAGTCCAAAGTTGCGATAAACGGTAACTGCCGATTAGGATCCCTAAAACTCTGGGTCATGAGACCAACCCTAGGAGGAGGATATCCGGGATAACTAGGAATAGGAATTGCGTTCGGGATATTGTATCCTCCCGGAAAACCAGGATTAACCGGACCGTACTGGGGTTGTTGAGGTTGTTGATAAGTGTACCCAGGGTACGGTTGATACTGATAGACTGGCTGCTGCACAGCAGGACCGAATTGGTACTGTCCCTGGTACGGTTGATAAGTGAATTGTGGTTGACTTGTGACAACCGTACTTAAACCAGGTTGTCCTACAGGCATCTGAACCATAGTTTGAATCGTAGATCCAGACGGTGGTAAAGAAGTCTGAGGAGTAGATACAGGAACAGTAGAAATCAGAGCTGTCGATACTCCAGAAGTAGGTGGGGTAGATTGAATGGATGTTGTGGCAGTTGCAGCAGTCGTTTGAGATGGAGTACGAGGCGCAGTAGGCCCAGAATGAGAAACTACCGAAGGTACAGAAGTTTGAATGTTAGACTGGACTGGTTGCTGGGGTGTACCAGAAACTAAGGGTTGTCCAGTTTGAGATGACAACTGTACACTTGGCTGCAACACCTGTTGAGTTTGCGATGGATCCCACACTATATTCATTCCGGGGTACTGACCCATAACAGGTTGAGAATATTGAGGACCATAACCGGGTTGAGGGTAGGATTGATAATTGAAAGGTACATTTCCCATTCCTTGAACATATGATTGACCTTGGGGTGGTTGGAAACCTTGGTTCGAGTACTGACCTTGGGGTAGATACCCTTGAGGCACGTAGTGATACTGGGGTTGACCTTGAGGTATAAATTGATACTGGGGTTGACCTTGGGGTACATATTGAGTCTGGGGTTGACCTTGAGGAACGTACTGTACCGTAGGTATGTACTGTCCTTGAGGTTGCCCCCCAGGCGTTAATTGAGGTTGCCCCCCAGGCGGTAACTGGCCACCTTGAGGTTGAGAATTGGGAATAGAACCTGACATCATAAGAATGTCTTCTACGCTCAATGGCTTTGTACCATTGCTTCCAGTTAATAACCCTTGTTCAATGGGTTGAGGAGATGCTCCCGCAAAAGTACCAGAAAGTGACTGATACCCAGAGGGAACAGAAGGACCGCCGTACAAAAAGGATTCAGGCGATTGAGTAAACATGGACGACTGACCTGACATATTTACAGGAGTATAAAAACCTCTAGGATGATAAGGAGTACGAGGTGGTGAAAAACTTAACCCTGGGTTTTCCAAATAATTAGTCAAAGAAAGATACCAAGTAGTACTCCTAGGCGGACTGTAAAAAATTGATTCACGCTCCCTTAGATCAAGAACAGGTTGATTTTCAGGGATAGGGATGCCTACTTCTTCTTCCGGAGCAAGTTCTTCAATAGCAAGTTGGAGAGACAAACCCCGATGTTGGAGTAACAGGTTCAGATATCTCAGGTTCTTCACCTATATCACTAGTAGATGAAAAGCTACCAGCAAGTTCGGAAACCGAAATAGATTCAGGATTATAACCTGTTATTAGAGTTTGGTAATCAGGATGTACAACCAATGAAGACTCTCCTTCTTCAGGTGACCCAACTTTACTACCACTAGGAGTTACGAGGACTTTCAAGCCTTCAAGCTAGCTCGGGACTTCTTCAGGAGGTTGGCCCCGAAGTCTACGGGACTTTCTCAATAAATCAGCCACGGTTACAAACTCAGGAGACTGGCCCCAAAGTCTACGGGACTGTCTTGGTAATTCAGCCACAGTTAAAAACTTTTAACTACTTCACACGCAAACAAAGTAAAATCTCAATGAAAACCACCTAAAGTCTCTAAAGAACCAAACAAATTTGAATCACACGCCTAAAGAATCTAGAGATCAAACACACACAAACAGTAACTTTCCGGACCAAAAACACTAGTTGGTGATGAAGCCCAACGTCGCAGAATTCAGTACATAAATGCCGGTTGGAACAGTTACCCCGACAACCTGCTTAATGAATAGACTGAACCAAGTTCCTCCACTTAACCGTCATGAGTGAAGTGAACCCCCCAGAAAATCCAAGTGAGTCTAGCCAACGTCTGCTCCAGGTACAGTGGGATCTTCCCACCACTGTCACCTTAGGAAGAATCCTAAAGAATATGGTCACTAAGGCTACCAACTGAGACAAATACACCTGGGGAACAGTCTACGATCCGATATGCACGCAAGGGCAGAGTAGCAAGCTCAATCCCCTTGAAGGCTCCTTGACATAATCCAAGGTTTACCAACAAGTGACCCCAGGCTCCTCGACAATGGTTAATCCGAGGTTTACCGTTTTTAATACGTGAATATCTGGCGTCGTTCCCAATGAGGAAGGATTGATTCCCACACTGGTTCGGACATGATCTCGTGCTTCTCCTTTAAGAGGAGCTTTCCCAGAGCATAAATGCAACAATTGGATTTCTTCCTACCACAAGATACATCTACTTGTTTGTTTTTCCTGTCTTGGAGAGTTAATTACTCTCCTACTCCAAGACACTAGCCTAAGCTAAGTTGGTGTATCAGAGCCCTAGAAATAAAATGTTACTAGATGAATTTTACTTTAAGCGTTAATTTTAGTGGTTGTTGTTTAAGTCAAGAGGTGGCGGAGATGAAACTCGTGGTGTAAAGACTCGACTCAAAATCACTAAAAATGCACCTAAGATGATTTAAACAATCTTTTCTCTTCGATGAACTTCTAAACTAAGAAAGAGTTTGAGAATGCAAATACTTTGTAAACACAAATCTTTCTCAATTAAACAAATTTAAAGAAGAGCTTTTCCTTTCCAAAGCACTCGAAAATGAGACAACTAGTTATTTCACAAAAATTTCCCTTTTTCTTTTCAAAGCACTCAATCACTACAAAAAACAAACTTTTTCCAAAAGAGCTTTTTTTATTTATTTATAAAACACTCAAAACTAATGAAAATGACTAATGTTGAGTTCTACAAACTATAAAAAACCTATTTGAAGTTAAAGCTTACAAAGTGTCTTTTTGAGGATGTTTTACTTAGCTAAATGTGAGCTAAGGACTAATTTATGCAGAATCACAATTAGTCAAAAAACAACCAATCTTTCGTTTTCTTTTTTAAAAATGAAAATCCAAACTTTCAAATACAAGCTTTTCGAAATTTTGAAATGAGAAAACTCAAAGCGGATTCCTCAACAAGGGGAGATTTCATAAATGGTCAGACTCATAAGAAGACTGGTAGACACCAATGTGATCTGAGGTCCCTACAGCTTCTAAGCTCAGAGCCACTACACAACCAAATTGAAAAACAAACCCAGCAAGCAAAATTCCTAGGAATTTCACCTAAAACCCTAACACTAATGAAATTAAACCAAGGAAAGTTTTTGACAGGAAACAAGCAGGTCTGGGCAATGGCTGAAACCTATAAACAAATTCTAAACTGATAAAAAAGAGAAAAATTTAAAATTTCTCAAATTTTTGACAAGGTACGCAGGCAGCCTGTTTACACAGGTGCGTTCACGCTCTGTGCACAAAGAAAAAGTGCGTACAGGTACGCACTGTGCTTAACTCAGAGGGTGCGTGCCTCTCCCAAAACTATGAAAAATAAAAACTAACTCAAAATTAACTAAATTCACCCAATCCCATAGTCATCAAGTCAAAAACAGAAACATAAAATACAGTTTCTCAGGTCAAAGTATAAACAAGGAAAACAATCAAGTCCCCAGTGGAGTCGCCATTTTGTCACATGAAATGAGTCGATCTTGCGGACAAGATAGACCTTCCTAGAATCTAAAGAAGACCTAATGACAAGCAAACCAACCAGACACTATCTTTCTCTAAATATGCTTTTGTAAACAATGGTAAACAAGTGTTTTTAGGGCCTACCTTAGGTCCAACGCAAGTTTGTGGATGCCATCGCTCCTTCGATCCAAATGAGCTCCTTTTCGCGAATCTGCAAACACAAACAAGGCAAACAAATTAAATAGCACCTGAAAAGCCAATTGCATAAAACATATTTAACATGAAAGTCAAGGAGTCCATGAAACAAATAACATAAGATACTTGTTGAGAAAAATGAGTTTGATTGTATTAATTCAAAAGAAGAAGAACTTTACAACCTTTGCCTTGACGCTGTACAAGCTCCTCCCAGGGTCCAACAAGAAGTCTCCTCTACTTTGACAAGTTTCACTCACTCCCCAATGAAGCCAAAAAGGTATGTGATCTCTCCTCTTAAGCTCAACTAGGAAGTCTTAATTTCACCAGCATTTACCCTCAAAATGTTCAGCTTCTAACCTCCCTATTCCTCACCCCAATGCCTGTATTTATAGTGCAATGGAGGGAAGTTACTAGGTCCTCCTTCAAAGGGATAAAGCCCTCCTTCAAAGGGATAAAGCCCTCCTTCAAAGGGATAGCTCCTTTAGTCAAGGGATTAGCTCCTTCTCTTTTGGGATGCATGAACCACCTCAGAGAGAACAATCCACGTCAAAATTCCTTCTAGAATACTCTAGAATTAACCCAAAGTGAGTTTTTTAAGATAAACTTTGCGCCTTTTGACTTTCACAGGGGTATGCACCCACCCCTTTACAGACAGAGCATGCAGATACGCAGTTGACACGAACAAAGGGTGCAGGCCCGCAGGTGACAGTAGGAGAAAGTGCGGAACCAGAGCTTTTATTGATTTTCAATGTCTTTCTCTTATTTTCAAAGCTTGACTTAAAGAGCTGAGGTCTGAGACTTGCTTAGGAGGACAGTACAAGTGATGATGGACCCATACTGACTGCAAATAATCATGGTGACAATATTTTTTTGTAACAAGTAATATCATCTAAATAGAAAACTACTGATTTATTGAGCAATCCTTTGAATGTTGTGTCCATTGCTCTCTGGAATATAGCTCCTGCATTGATAAGTCCAAAAGGCATTTTTTGGTAAGCACAAGTTCCCCACTTAGTTTTGAAGGTAGTTTGAAGCCTGTCATCAGGATGGACCAAAATTTGGTTATATCCTGAAAAACCGTCTAAAAAAGACATTAACTCAGAACCAGCAACTGAATGGAGTGTCTACTCCATGGTAGGTAAAGGGAAGTTATCTTTTTGGCTTGCCTTATTAAGATTTATGAAATCGATGCAAATTCTGATATCGCCATTCTTCTTTCTAATAGGCACCATATTGGACACCCAGTTTGAATGTCTGACAGGAAAAATTATCTTAGCCTTCAAGAGTTTATTTAGCTCAGCCTTTATTTGACTCTCTAGGTTAGGATGAATTTTCCTTAACTTCTGTTGCACTGGTTTTTGTTCAGAAAACATTGGAATAGTATGCTGAATGATCGATGCATTGTATGTTTTGAAATCATCATATTTCCAAGTGAAGACATATTTGTTTTTTCGAAATAATCTAATGAATGCTGATCTTTCTTCTAAAGAAAGTCCTAATCCCAAATTGATGTTTTGAGGGTTTTCCTCAGTACCTAGGTTTATCAATTCAAATCTTAAAGTAGAACTCCGGAGTTTTGAATTGGTCACCTGTTTAAACCTGTCTTTAATATCATAAAGATCCTCAAGTTTGACCACTTGTTGTGGGGAAAAATGCCTATGCAGGACGATCCTATCCACCTTAGGTGTAACAGTGCCTTAGCAACAAAACAGAGACAGCTATTCTAGTATTCTTCCTTTATGAATTAAGAATGAAGAGAGATGGATGGACTCACCGGTGTCTTCCGTTTGTCCCTCGATCCGGTTTCTTTTCTCTTTGGGAGTTCCCAGCTACTTGCCTTCTCGCTCGCCCAGCTTCAAGAGGTTTCTGCAAGATCACAAGAAGAGAACACTACAAAGACAAGGATTCATATTCATAAATAGTTATGGATTAGCAATAAACTAAACACACTAATGCAATCATACATCAAGAATACATCAGCATATAGGAGGAACCAAGATAGCTTTATTGATGAATAACAAGGTTCAGGAAGAGATACAACCCAAAGGGCTCCAATCCAGCACCTCCTTCCCAGCAAATGAAATTCCTATCTTCACCCCCTTTCAAAGCATTAAGCACCCAATGATTCAAATCTCAAACTAGCAGCAATTCTTTGCAATAACAAAATTCCAGCCTCTAGATCTCATGGAGGAGAGATCCATATATAGATGTTTGGAGAGAGGATGAGTCAGCTTGAGATCTGACTAGTGTCCTCTCCCTTTGTCAGTTCTTCATTCCACTTGGAGGTTCTTGCTTCCACTTGGAGATTTGGAACCTCTTACTCATCACCAGTCGAATTCCCTGAGGCAAGTGTCATTTTGGAAGCTTCCTGGGTTCTGACACCTTGAGAAATGAACTTGCCACATGTACACTCTCGCTCAGTGCAGGTAGCCAATGTTGCCTTTGACATTCAATGCAGGTAGCCAGTGTTGGCTTTGACATTCAGCGCAAACAGCTAGTGGAGCCACTGAAATGATCTTGAATTGACTTGTTTTTGAGCAGTTTCTGGTGGAGAACTTCTGAGAATTGTTGTGGTTTGCTAGCCTTGTTCCTCTAGGGGTAGGAACAACATGTTTAGGGACTTTGGATCCCTTAGATTATGTACATTTCATGCTCAATGCTGTAAGGCACAAAAATGTCTATAACAGTTGCCCCCTAAAGTGTGAGGTTGTTTATCGGGTGAAATGCTTTATCAGGGGGATCCGAAGTTCATTCATTGCCGGGAGGAGACCTGTAATACAATACAATACAATACATTATTTTTCATACTGCTTTCATGATCTAGCTGAGGCAGGCATTCCCATGCTCAGCTTTATAAATTCATTTTTCTGTACATAGAACAGACAATCGTCTGATGGTAGACTGATGATTTTGATAAAATCATCATCCTTTTGGTAGGATGATTATCTGCTGCAATGCTGTACATGCCAATGTCTTTATTTCCTGAATATATATCGCAGCCCGGATGGATGAAACTAGATCCGGGGTCTTCAATCTCGTTCGATCTTCACTCGATGTACAAGTCGATCCATGTGAGAATTTTCTGAAGTCGAACATGGAAAGACATCGCTTGATTACTAGTCAATGATGTAAACTGTTAACAAGCACGAGAGGAATCACCGATAAGGATGATGACCCTCAAGGTACTGCAGTACAATTTACGTGGTGTGAATAAAGGACTTGGCGTCGAACACCACGCAAAATCTTTCGGTCGAAGGTCATTGATGTATACCTGTCGCCGGAAGTGAGAAACTTGCCATTGAGGCATGCAAGCTTCAAAGTACTGAAGGGGTTGTTCCTAGATCAACTTCTTGGATAATGAGCTGATGTCGACAAGAAGTGATCCGTCAAAGGAGGGCCTTGATGCATCCCACATCAGTGACACGGAACGGAGCTAATGATTTTGATAGAGGTGAAAACGATCTGTGACATATGATTCAGGGTGGCGGTCATGAAAGGATGAAGGATAATGTATGGCAGTGGATGGGACACGGTTGACTTTTTTGAACGACTTCTCTTGAACATATGGCGACACTGATGCGATGGATCGGTAGCATTACCCCAAATATGGATGGTATGGCGAGACCATGGTGATGTGACCGGTGAATGAAACAACCCAACCCAATTGTGGTACGGAGGAAAAGTTCCATGTTCAAGAGCGACTTGCTACCATCAAAGTTTTCTTGAGTTTCTCCCAATTTTTCCCCAGTCATTGCTGACCAGTACCTCTTTATTTTTGTCAAGCTTGAGGAGGATAACATATGCTTGTTCTATAACCTGCCCTTCGGGCAAGCCCATCGCTATGTTTTAACGAGCCTAGCGATAGGGAAACTCGTTCTCGTCTAAAGACAAGTTTGTCGCTATTTATGCTTTTAACGAGTCTAACGACAAAGATAACTCGGTCCTTTTCATTTTTAGAGAGTCTGAAAAGGTACATAAATTTAACTCCGAAAGTCCTTTTTCGTCATCTAATCTCTTAAGTCTGAAAAAGTATAAAACAATACAGAAGGGATGAATTTTCGATAGTTTTAACGAGCCGAACTAAACAAGCGCTCGATCTTTTTGTGCAATAATCCCTCAGGTCCAAAAAGATTAAAATCTAGAGGAGGGATAGCTCTACCAGTCGTTTAACGAGCTGGGAGGCCAAAACTCGGCAATCTTTTCATATTTTACGAGTCAGTTGAAAAGAGCTTAAAGAAGACTCGTCTTTTGAGGAACGAGTGATAAACAGGGTAGCAGCAGATTCCAGGTACGGCTTGGAATGTTCCAATCACGGCAGTGTCACAAGGATGGCTTAGTGAAATCACTCTTCACAGCTGTTCCTCAAAATGGGTAAACAATCAAATGGAGGTGAATGATCGGCCAATAGAAAAGTGGAGGTGATGGTGCAAACACGACCAAGGCTTTAATGGCTGATAATTTTACTTTCGCAGTGGTTATTTACCGGGTAGTTCATTTTTTAACGAGCTTAAACGCGGGTTGAAACATTTGCTCGATCTTATGTTTATTTTTTAACGAGCATGAACTATGTGCTAAAACTGCTCGGTTCTTATGTTTATTTTTTAACGAGCATGAACTATGTGCTAAAACTGCTCGAATCTTGCGTTTATTTTTTAAACGAGCATGAACTGTGTGCTAAAACTGCTCGATGATAAGTTTGCATGCCCCCAGCATAACAATGCAAATTGAGGTGCATGCCCCCCAAGCTTCATTGCATTCAACTTGGTGGTTGGAATGAAGGTTTACGTTTGAGATTTGGAAAGGGGATTTGTTTCATTTTTTAATGAACTATCCTCATGACTCCTTGTTTCATTTTTTAACGAGGTCGACACGAGATAAGAACTGTCCTCGGCTCCTTGTTTCATTTTTTAACGAGGTTGACACGAGATAAGAACCGTCCTCAGAGCCCACTGTATTTACAGTATTTCTATTAGGGCTATGTTTAGGAATCTTCCGAATCCATTAGATATAGAAGATTTCATATTGTAGGTTTCCACTGTGGCCACTTCCGCCAGATTACTTGCAGGCGATAGGGCAAAAGTACCCATTAAGGCAGGGTCTTTTAGGAGACCTACTCCAATATTTTGAAGCGAATGATTGCTTCCATGGATCATTGGAATGCTTCCCGTAACTTGTGAACTGTCGGGGAGGAAAGTTTGTTGGTCGACGACTGTAATTCCTCCTTGAAAGGGAAATGCAATCTTCCTGAAGTAGGTCGACACAACTGCGGCCATGGAATATATCCAGGGCCTTCCCAGTAGGATGTTGTAATCGAGGTTTCCATCAATTACTTCAACATCAATTCCTACTGTTTTTCCCCCTAGTTCAACTTGCAAGTTATTTAAAATCCCGTATGGAGTGTATGATCGTCCATCAAATTCTTTTAACGTCGTTGACGATCTCGACAAGGGTGGTGAGCCTAAATTTTTCCAGCAACTCATCGACATAATACACGTAGATGCCCCCTCATCAATAATTGTTCGATGAACAGTTTTGTTGAGGGCTTTCACTTGAATAAGGAAAGCTAGTTGAGATGGTAACTGAGGATCGTATCCTTTTGTGGTCGAAGGATACAAGATTGGAATCCTTAGGATCAACCCCACCAATGGCTGATAACAAAGTCTGCTCTTGGGAGGGGCAATTTTGCGGTACCTCAAGTGTCGACATAGCGGACGACGATTGGGCCAAATCTTCCACTATGTTATAATGCTGCGCTGCTCTGGCGCGAGGATTAAATGTTGACTTGTGTACTACTCCCTTTGGCGATTTTATTGTTAATTCAGGAATGATGGGTGGTACAACTTCTTTCGAAGTTGTTGTCGAACTACTTGGTTGATCTTTACCGTTGTCGTTCGACAGCTGCGGATTCCCGTAATCTTTGTTCCTTGTCGAAATCAAAGCATCATTTTGCTGCTTTGAGATAGACAACATAAGCACTTGGGATCGGGAAGCATTTTGATTAGCAACCAGATTTGTTCCTGGATTCGGAAACGGATCAGTTAACACAGCTGAGGTTTTCGAACTCTTAAAGAATTTCTTAAGCTCAGCTTTGTATCGACACTCTCTCGTCCAGTGATCCTCATCACATATCTGACATCCCGATGTGGGGGGTTTCCTATTTCCAGGAGGTTTTGAAGAAGGCTTTTCAGGAGATGACTCATCCTGTTTCTTCTTCTTCCCTTTGTTTTGATTCTTCTTGCTTCCTGGTTGTTTGGTTTCTTTGCCCTTATCTGCTGATACGGCATTTACTTCCGAAGCAAGAATTTCTTCTTTTGCATTTTGATCTGAATTCTTACGGGCCTTCTTGGAGTTGGCCTTTGTCAATTTCGTGTTTGTCGTGCCAATCATGCCATCACCGGCATGAGAGTCATTATTTGATTTAGGAGGAGGAGGAATTGAGAATTCCGGTCTAGGGGCATCTGGTATTTTGTCGTAGAGCGTGCCGGACTGAGTATAGACTAAGTCCAGATATTGTGCACGAGCAATAACTTGCTCTTCTATTACGACTCCCCCTTTGGCCACATCTTCCGTTATGGCCGGAAGTAACGACTTGATAAACCATTCAGCTAACAGCTGATCGGGAATGTATGTCTTTACCATCCTACGACGACGCCGCCACTCATGTATATGGTCAGATATATGAGTAGCGGTTGTCTGTTTGAAGTTGGTTAATATTTCCGTTCCCGTTTCATACCTTATTGGTAATTGAAAATGGGTTAAGAAAGTCGTGGCTAAGGAGCTGAAATTGTCGAACGAAGCTCTAGGTAATTCAATATACCATTTTGCCGCTGGACCCGTTAACGTCCTCTGAAAGAGGCGAAGTCTTATCGAATCGTCATTTAAGGTGTTTGATGAACACCATAGATGAAATGTCATCACATGATTCGACGGATCTTCACCCGGATTTCCATTAAATTTAGGAATGTCGGATGGAAGTTTATGCGGAATCGCCGGCCACCATGGGGCGTAAGCAATCAGATCGTTTGTTAACCGGTGTAGATCAGGTAACTCTAAAGTTGCCACGAATGGTAACTGTTGATTCAGGTTAGGTGAAGCGTACCCAGGATACGATGGAATCGCCTGAACAGTTGGTCTTTGCGCGCCAACATAATGTAGTTGATGCTGGTATGATTGATAAGGTTGGTGGACATGACCATTGTAAAATGGCTGGTTTTGACCGTTTTGAATGTACGACTGCCCACTGTTCGCAAAGATTTGTTGTTCAGAGCCTTGGTACACTTGCTGGAATTGTGGTTGTTGATACTGCACCAGCCACGGTTGTGAGGCCATGTGCTGTTGTGCTATACTAACCGTTGGACCAAGATGTGGGGTAATTATACCCAATTGGGCTTGTGTTGCCCCACCAGTGGGCGATTGTGGTTGAGTCGCAGGGTCAAGGGGCTGTTGCATTACAACCTGAGAAATCTGAGGTTGACATACAACAGGCATCGTTTGAACTTGCGACACGGTTACAATAGCCGGTGTAGTCGGGATGTTCGTCACAGGTACACATTGTTGCATAGAATATACAACTCTTGGTTGTTGGGGTAGCATAGGTACCCAACTACTTGTCGCAATTCCAGTATAACCTGAATATGGTTGAGAACTCCCGTATGGGTACCCTCCCAGAGGGGGTAATGAAAGGGCATACTGCCCCCCATACGGTGGTAACCCGGAACTCAAGGGAATTGATTGCCCTTGGGGACTGGATGGCCCAAATTGACCTCCAAATGGATCAATTTGTCGAGTCTCAACATAAGAGTTGCCGGATATTACTCCGGAGGAACAAACAGGAACAGACCACACTGTCGAAATAGTCCCTGGATGGACTCCTTCTAGCGGTTGAGAGCTAGTTGGGACAGATGGTATGCCGACAAACATTGTCGGATTGACGGCAGGGAGTTCTGCTGTCGCTGTGTCATTTGACACAGTCCTAGAAGTTGACGGTTGTTTAGACATTTTGAGTCTATCCAATAGATTGCCTAGCGATTCTAAAGGAACTTCCACTGGTGATAGGCTAACTTCAGATGTAGAAGGAAAAAGAGTGACCCCTACTCCAAAATGGGTTGGAGTACTTGCTTGCGGATCCTCTACAATTTCCTCTATCGCAATCAGACCAGGTGGAAGGGGAAGACCGTCAGGTCCGTAAAATATTTCTGTTGCCGAAGAAGGGGTTGAATCGACAACGACAGATGTTTGAGGAGCAAGACTCTCTGGACCGGTTGTAGATGGAACTGGTTCAGTGACACAAGTGTTTGCTCTCAGACTAGGATCAGTATCACTGTCCCTCTGTGGCTGTTGAACTTCTTCTATAGAGGCAGGGTTTCCAGAAATGTTTGGAGTAACCGGAATCTCAGATGTTGTTGGAACACTTGTTCTAACTTTGATAGGAGATTTCGAACCGGTTAAATGAGTTCGCTTTGTCCGTACTGTTTTTGATTCCGGAGACAAAAACGGTTGACTCGTAAGCCTCCGCGAACGACGGGGTTTCAATTGACTTTCTTCCACGATTGCGGATTACTCGATCAACCAAAATAAAAAGGGGGAAAATGTGTTTCCGAATTAAATGAATTTTTAGACGCTTTTAGACACAACTTGCTTTTTCAATTTTAAAGAGTCGAGAAAAAGCTAAAGATGACTCTAGTCTCCTTCGATGTTTTAACGAGCCCGAAGTGACAAATGCTCGGATGGACTTTTTCTGTTATAGAGTCTGAAAAAGGCCAAAAGGAACTGCTCTGGAGTTCTAGGTAGAGGGTGTGCCAAACTTTTCGCAAAACCGCAGAATACTTTTTAAGGTACGGGCGGTCAATCTTCCCGAATGCTGTGTTCAGTGCATTGCGATCAGTAGGGCGGCCGACACGGCTTCCTATGGATAAAGGCTTTATTCCTATAGGGGTCTCCCAATATATACGCGACGGTACGTGGGAGCACAATCCGTACTGATACTTATCGCTTCACCGTGGAGGAATCACCCAACCACTCAACGGTAAGATACCAGGTTTTACGACGCCGGAACACGTCTCTAGCCTAGACCTCTATGTTGTGCGTTATGTTACAAAGCGTTGTTAAGTTCATTCAATTTATTTTAGGTTGATCTTTTTAGAGGTTTGCCTTTTGGATCACCACGAGTTGTATGGTACAACTTCCTAAATGCAGTCTAAAGATGATAAGCAAGCTTTATATATCTTTTCAACAGATGAAAATCCTAGCTACAAAGGGAAAAGAAAGACACCATCTTTTCTCAAAGAGCAATCAACACACTCTAATGCACTTTTCCTAAATCAAACATGCAAACTATCAAGATGCAATATGCACAATGCAGGTGTTTGTTTTTCGCTTTCTTAGTATTGATGCCTACCAAGGAAGCTTTTTGCACAACTTTGAATTTGCTTTTAAATGACAAATAAAAACAAGTTTACTTTTCGAAATCAGAGAGGGTAGAAGAGATTACAACACTTAACGATTTCTGAAATGAATACTTGTTTTGACACTTAAAAGAGACAAACTCAAACCATAAGCAAAAGTAAATGTATAATCAATCTGCAAACAGCCAATGAACTCTCTTCTAAGATCACAATCAACAGATCTGAATCAAGGGCTACAGGATGATTATCTCACTCTTGCAAAGGAAAACTATGAACGAAGTCACAAACACATAAAAACACTCATAGTCTTTTTGCACAAAAGGAGGTGGAATTTAAGCAGAGAAAAGGAGTTATCAGACTGGTACCTATGCTGGTTACAGGCTGCAAAAAT
Source organism: Pinus tabuliformis (assembly GCA_031772625.1). Taxonomy (NCBI): domain Eukaryota; kingdom Viridiplantae; phylum Streptophyta; class Pinopsida; order Pinales; family Pinaceae; genus Pinus; species Pinus tabuliformis. The sequence continues at coordinate 106,222,641 of CM062812.1, forward strand.
CAGAGATCAAAACAAGGCAAAACAGAGCAGAGAACCCCAGCTGCACAAGGCCTAGCTAGATCAACGCACCCTCAACACAGGGGTTTTGACATTCAGTGCAGGTGTCCCTCTCAGGAACTGCATTGAAATGCAGAATCCCTTCACAGGGTCTGCGCTGAAGGAGAAACTCTCGTTTCTCACTGGGTTCTGGGTCACAGATTGCTATTTAATCTACTGTTTCAGGCCAAATAAAAGCAACAAGCAAGGTATAATCAAAGGGATGCTTTGAGGGAGTACTAAGATCTATCACAAAGGATCATCAAATCATTCGTGAGTCTATTGTTCAGATCATAGACAAATCCAAAGATTGGATCAAGGCAGCAACTGTCTACTTTGCAATCTGAGAGAAGCAGATGCAGTTCAATTGTTGCTGTTGAGTCTATGAAACAAACAATGATAGAGACACAAATAAAATGACTAAACAGATCTCCCCAGCGGAGTCGCCAGTTTGTTGTGGGGAAAAATGCCTATGCAGGACGATCCTATCCACCTAAGGTGTGATAGTGCCTTAGCAACAAAACAGAGACAGCTATTCTAGTATTCTTCCTTTATGAATTAAGAATGAATAGAGATGGATGGACTCACCGGTGTCTTCCGTTTGTCCCTCGATCTGGTTTCTCTTCTCTTTGGGAGTTCCCAGCTACTTGCCTTCTCGCTCGCCCAGCTTGAAGAGGTTTCTGCAAGATCACAAGAAGAGAACACTACAAAGACATGGATTCATATTCATAAATAGTTATGGATTAGCAATAAACTAAACACACTAATGCAATCATACATCAAGAATACATCAGCATATAGGAGGAACCAAGATAGCTTTATTGATGAATACGAAGGTTTAGGAAGAGATACAACCCAAAGGGCTCCAATCCAACACCTCCTTCCCAGCAAATGAAATTCCTATCTTCACCCTCTTTCAAAGCATTAAGCACCCAATGATTCAAATCTCAAACTAGCAACAATTCTTTGCAATAACAAAATTCCAGCCTCTAGATCTCATGGAGGAGAGATCCATATATAGATGTTTGGAGAGAGGATGAGTCAGCTTGAGATCTGACTAGTGTCCTCTCCCTTTGTCAGTTCTTCATTCCACTTGGAGGTTCTTGCTTCCACTTGGAGATTTGGAACCTCTTACTCATCACCAGTCGAATTCCCTGAGGCAAGTGTCATTTTGGAAGCTTCCTGGGTTCTGACACCTTGAGAAATGAACTTGCCACATGTCCACTCTCGCTCAGCACAGGTAGCCAGTGTTGCCTTTGACATTCAACGTAGGTAGCCAGTGTTGGCTTTGACATTCAGCGCAAACAGCTAGTGGAGCCACTGAAATGATCTTGAATTGACTTGTTTTTGAGCAGTTTCTGGTGGAGAACTTCTGAGAATTGCCGTGGTTTGCTAGCCTTGTTCCTCTAGGGGTAGGAACAACATGTTTAGGGACTTTGGATCCCTTAGATTATGGACATTTCATGCTCAATGCTGTAAGGCACAAAAATGTCTATACCACCACTGGTTTAGGTATTGAGTTTTCTACTTTTTTTTCATTCATTTGAAGGTCATGATCACTTTCATCAATGATTTGATCATCATAGGACTTATCTGAAGTCAAAAAATTTAAAATGTCTTCATCGTGATTGAACACTCGCCAATTGGTGACATTATCGGGAATTGATGGTCTAAAAATTAATTCTACTGAAAATCTGTCTGGGCTATAATCTTCGGATGGTAGGAGTTTGGAGGCCACGTTAGCTAGCAAGTCGGCTGCTGCGTTTTGGGACCTAGGGATGGGAGAAATGTTGAATGCTAAAAATTGAGATATGAGTTCCTATACCAAAGACTGATAGTGTTTGAGATGACCAGAAAGGCAATGAATTGTATTTCTAACTCGTTTGATAACAATTTCTGAGTCACCAAACACCTTCAGATATTGAACTTTGAGACCAATTGCTTTGTAGAGCCCTTGAACTAAGGCCTCATATTCAGCTATATTATTTGTGCATTCAAATTCTAATCTGCATGATAACATAGTTTTTTGTCCCTCGGGACTAACCAAAATACATCCTGCTCCTGCACCTTCACTAGATTTAGACCCATCAAAGTATAGTGACCAAAATAAAGAATTATCAACAATTTTATTTACAGTTTCCTCAACAATATTAACACATCTTGACCTATCTGTTTGTGAGAAGTTTTCGATTTGAGATGTGAAATTATTAACTGGGAAAGGAGATGGTCGAGTAGTGAAATTGCCAAAGAATGATTCAGATGAATAATTCCCCAAAATATTGTTATTGAATGCTACTGGTTGATTTTCCTGTTCGAATTCGGTAACAGTATGGGTCATGTGTTTCTCCCGATCGATTCTGATCTAATTTGGCTTTCCTTTATAAGGTAACCACATATGGGACCAATCGGTGGAAATATAACCATGGAGTTTTTCAGACCAATCTCTACTTAAAATCAACCCATAGAATTCAGGTATATCAGCAATTAAAATATCAATTCTTTGAACCACTCTTGGATCAGCTGATAACCTGATAGTTACTGAGTTGATTTCCCCTAAAACCTGGACCTTAGTTCTATCTAACTGTACAATATGAATTGCAGACTTTTGGGGTTCAATGTTTAGTTTGGAACAAACTGAAGCTGGCATTATATTAGAGGAAGCCCCTGAGTCAATCAAACAGTTGTGTATATTTCTATTATAGATCTCATAGGTCAAGAGGAAAGGAGGAGTATGCGAATTTGATCTATCCCCAATTAAAACTGCATCAGTATCTTCTACTCTACCAAGAGGTGGTTGACCTGAATCATTAGTAGCTTTGGACAACACAGCATTAGGAAGAGGTGAAGAAGGTATGATATTTAGCTCCTTAAGAAGTAATTTCTGTTGATGCTTGAGTTTGCTAAGTTCAAACATAGTAATATTTGCCTTAGTATTCTTCATATCTTCGATAATATTGTAGTCCATATAATCTGTAAATACTAACGTCTTAGATGTTGAAGGTGAATTTGAAGATGATGATTGATTTTGGGATGATATTGGTGCAGCTTTCTTTGTGGGAACCTTTTCTTTAGTAGTAGTGGTACCTGCATTCCTTTTCTTCGAAGTTGCCTGAACAGGTTCAGGAGTACCTTTACTTCTGGTAGTCACAGGAAAATATTCTTGTTCATTTTCTGTATTGGAGTTGGGTAAAATAAAATCCCACATCCCATGGGATTCAACAGTCTCTTCTTCTTCCGGTTCCTCAGATGACAAGACTGCTTCATCTTCTTCTTCCTCTTCAGGATCTGAGTCTGTGTTAGATATGGCATTTGGTGGTTTCGATTCAGGTTTCTTAAAATTTCTAAATGGCCTTTTTGTTGAAGTTTCAGCTACTTGTTTTTTGATTTCAACCATTTCATTTGACATAGTCTTGAGGAATTTTTATAAACCTTCCATATCATATGGATCTTTAGGGGTTTTCTTCTTTGAATCATCTTTAAAAGAAACTTTTTTGGATTTCCTATCTTCGAGAACAACTTTCTTTTCTAAAGCAATAATGCGTTTCTCTACAGCAAGCGCCTCTTTCATGTTCTCAGCTAGAGTTGGTTTAACAGCTCTGTCTACAAAAATAGCTATATTTGAAGGTAGGGTTGTTATATACCATTCGCTTCTGATTTTCTTACTTGGTTTAGAGGCGGTTGGAATCTTATTCAAGAGTTTATTGAATCGTGAATTGAATTCCTTAATAGGTTCTTTAGATTCTATCCTAAGATTTGAGAGATCATTAATTAACGTTGCTAAAGATCTATTATCACCATACTTAGTTAGAAACTATTCTTGGAAAATGTTCCAACTAGTAATGGATCCAGAGGGCAGGGAAAAATACCAAGACCGAGCTGATCCTTGTAAGGTATAAGGGAAAAGCCTAACGACAATATCTTCCTCTGTCACTCCTTTCAAATTAACAGATAACATGAAATTGTTAATATGCTCCTCGGCTGGTGTCCTTGTATCTGGATTAAATTTCGGCAACCATTTTTCAGGAGAATCTGGCAATTGGTGTAGTGGTGCAGGCATATTGACCGCACCAGGACTACTCCATGGATTCTGAGCCATTGAAAAACTAATAGCAGATGATATTGCAGGTGAAGTCCCAGATATTTGGGAAAGAGTTGATATTGAGGTTTGAGGTTGAGATGTTGAAGTTCCTGATCCCTGTTGAACAACAATATGTAATGGTGGGGTGGATGGCTGACTTTGCAGTGGAGAAGATGACATGGAGGATAATGATGAGAAAGTTTCACTGTCAGATCCTTCAGTATTCTTTTTTTCCCTTTTCCTTTTAGGTAAAGGCAACTCAGTAGGTTTAATACCGAGATTTCCGCTTTGAAGTCCGGTGAGAGGGTGAGGTAGATTGAATTGCGAAATCTCACTGCCTTGAGATACCTCAGATTTCTGTGGTGATATCGAAAAGCCTTGAAGTTTATGGATCAGAGACTGAACTTCAGGGGACTCAGGACTTAATCGTTCTGAAGTATGATGGGTTTGAGCAGTTGTGGTTGACTCCTCTTCTTCTCGTTTGAATACTGGTGTTCCAGTATGCAAATGGGAGGTCCGAGGTGAGGTGGAGGGAGATTTACTCTCAGAATGGGTTATAGGTTTGGGTTTGCTCGCCATTCACAGTTCATGCCCTCCTTCTAGCGCCAAAAATGTTGATGCCTCGAAAATCGCTGCAACAACATTGGGGAAAACCACCTGGTCTGGACCTTAAAGGCAGCTCCTTTTCCGTTTGGTGTGGTGGCTCTGACTGGAAATAATGGGACCAGTTTCCCAATGATTGGTAAATAGGATGGATAAGTGGTTGATTCTCTAATATCTAATGATAATGGATGAATGGTTTAATCTAAAAGTAAAATTATAAACAACTATTCTATCCCAGGAAGTTGCTGCTTTAATGTAACTTTTGATGATCTTTATTCACAAACAGGCATATAGATGACTCTATTGGTAAACAAATACATTTATTCATATGATAATTACTTTGTTCAAGTAATTGAACAAAGTAATCAAGAAAACATTATTACACTATTCTTCATATATATCACAAACATAAGTATGATTGAAAGAATAACACTCCTTAGACGTTCAATAGTGAAAAGTACAAGGATTGCTGTTAAAACACATACATATATCCAATGATAGCAAGATTAAATAAATGTTGATTCACATGTAAGAATGAGGCGAGAGCATAGATAATAGTACCATATGTTATTTGAATCACTCCCAATATCAATCTCATTCAAATTCTTTCTTCTAACTTAGAAACACTTCCACAATAAAGCAATAGTCCACATGTCATCAAAGATTTCTTCATTAAAATTCAGAATACTGGCCCAGTATTCATAAAAAAATAGATCAGAAGCACAATAGTGTGACTTACTGATATGAGTTTATACAAAAACTGAGGACCCTTTCTAAATGCATGAAAGGGCCTATAAATACTAATTAGGCTAACTAATTACAAAATAAAAATGCTATTAATTGGTACAACTACATTATGAGTATCTCCTCAAAATCGGCTTGTTTGCAGTCGGCAGCATGATTCATTGTTTCGGATGATCTCCCTTTGGCTTGAGCTGGTAGATATCAAGCATCGGTTGCAATTCCGGAGGATGACTTAGACGAGAATGCAGTTGGGCTGAGTATGTGGCATCATGGATTTCGGGAATCATACAACCGATCGCATCGGTTAAACATTTGAGTGCAGCCCTTTGACTGTATGGTTTAATTAAGAAAAACCAAAAGGTATCCCAAGTTAAACTTTGGATGCCGGCGATTAATTTTCCATTCTTCTCCAATTCTTGATTGCATGTTTGTTCCAATGCTTTGGCTGGCGGCAATTTACCTGGAGTGCACTGTGAAATCATGTTAGACAGATAAAGAGTGTCATTGATTAACTCAATTAAGTTACTGGTAGATAATCTGCATCTTGATGTTTCTCTCTCTGCTTTCATTAGTTGTGACTGCCCTTCTAGAAAAATGATTTCTTTGTGTGACTCTAGGATTTTAGGCAGATTCGCCGCTTGCCCTTCACTAGTGTCTTGCCAAGCCAAAAAATTGGTCAAAGTCTCATCGGCCTGTTCTAAATCCTGTCTGGCATCGACTGATTTGTCAACTATCGATGCAGTAATCTCACAAAGGGGCTCTACCAGAGAAATGTTATGACATAGCAGTTTTAGCTGTGTAATCAATGCTTTGTTTATTTGAAGAGCTTCGGACCTGAAATCTGTTGGTTGCGGAAGACTCTTTTATTTTACTACTTCATCTTTCCTCTTACTTATTTGTTCATTCATTGTCTTCAATCTGGCCAATGCTTCGGACAATTCCTTTTGTTTCTGTACTGCGTTTAAGTCTATCCTCTGCTTCTCCTTGAGCAATTTCTCATTTAATTGATTGTTTATTTGCTGCTGTGTTGATAGTTGCTGTTCTAACTATTCTATTTTTCGCTGTGCTTCGGAAACCTGTGACTGCAATGAAACAATTGTTTGGTCTCTTTCCTTAAGTAGATTGCTTACTTTCGAGGCTTTATCCATGGTGGTTGCTGAATAGGCTCCTGCATACTGAGAAAGTTTTGTAAGGTCATCGAAAGGGTTAAATTCCTCCTTCCACACCACATTAGCCATCTCTGTTTGTTCTGGCAAAAGGGAAGATTGATCAAGTCTCCTCCTTTTCCTCTGTCTTTTCACCACAACCCTGTGTTTGGAACTGTAAAAGACATCTAATGGTGGTATGTCTTCTATCTGCAAAACAATCTGATCGGATGGATATTTAGGAATTATTTCTGCATCTTTGCTGACAGATAGGCAGTTGGTCCCTTCAATTGGAACCGTAGTTGTTGTTGTCTCTTGACTGATTGTTACTTGAGGTGTGCCGAATCCTTGTGAAGTCTCGAGATTGCTTATAATAGAGTCAAATTGTTGCCACTCTTTGAGGAGTTTGGGATCAATTTGAGTCTCTAGATCAATATATTCACTGTCTCGCTTCTTCTCTTTCTCCTGCTCTGTTTCTTGTTCTGGCTCTTTTCCCTTTTCGGGAATTTTCTCTGTAGCAGGAGATTTGTCAATAATTTTCTGTTCAGGCTCACTTGACTTAGTTGTTGGTGTAGTAGCTAATAAGTCCAGAGGCAAAGTTTGCAACCTCTGTTCTCTGAGCCTATTGAATTCTACCAGTACTTCGTCTTTATATTTCATTTTGGCCAAGGTTTTCACCTAAAATAATGATTCTGCTGAAGAAAACAGGTCATCAAATTCATCTTTTTCATGGTCAAACTTTGTAAGTTTGGCTTGTTCAAGCACATTATAGGCAACCTTCCTTGGATAAAATTGCCTGTTAGGAATGGTTGGAAGATTGAGCATATTTATTGTTCCTGCCTCCTTTTCTGCATGCTTGTAATCATGTAGAGTATAAACACCACAACTCAAAGGAAATATAGGCCATGACTGCTTTTTAGAAGTCCTAAAAGTTTTGGATGTTCCCACTGTTGTTATTTGGTAGGCCAACTCTCGGGCTAATAGGTTATCAGGTATATATAAAGGAAGGACATGGGGTCTTGCAAGGCTACCAAAAACTCTTATATATGTGAACTTTTCCTCCCTGAACCAATTTCCTACAGCAGTCAAGTCAATCTCTGCCTCCTCGAAAATCTTTGGGGCAAGCTTATAAAAAATGGCATAATAGATAGGCAACATAAAACCATTACAAATTTGATACAAGTGGTCTTTATAATGCGCCTTCCATAACATTTGATGATAAATGTGGATTGGCTTTGGGACTTGTGGCGTCCATCTCCACCCAAGTACCGGGTATTCGGAATTAAAGCAAATCATATCCATAACATAAGCACTGTAATAGAAAGGGGGAATGGTCCTGGTGGTTTTACGTGAATTTAATCTAAAATCAAGAATTGTAGAGGCTAATTTATCAGATAATATGTTAGCCCAATCCATCACATAACTGTTAACAACCGCTTCCATTAAAGGAACCATTTCAATAGTAAACTTTGCTAAATCATGTATTCCCCATATCCTACACATCATTGCCCTAGCGTAACAGTAAGGAGATGATAATGAATCCACGGAGTACTTACCCAATGATTCATATTTGTACTTTGCAGGATTCTGTTTCCATTGCTTAATCGGGGCCGATTCCCTCTCGTTCTCCGCTGCAAATTTCTCTAGAAAGGCTTTGTTGTATTTCTTTTCAGGTTCGGGCAAATGATACATCTTCCTTAAGTCGGCAGGTTGAAATGAACCAAAAATTCTTCCGTCAACTGTACAAAACGTTCTATTTGAAACTGGAATTTCTTCAACCACCCATCTGACTACATCAGTGTATGGAAGAATTTTCTCCCGAGCTGCTATCCTGTGTAAATATGAGTCAGCTAAATCTTTCAGGGAGGCTTCTGATTTATTAGTTGAGTCTGCAGTAGCTTCTTTCGACACTTCCTCAGGCTCCTCTGCTTCAATTAAATTATAGATTCTTTGCCAGCTTGTATTTCCAAGGCCAAGACATGTAGTGTCTGAGATTAGGCCTTTTTTACTTGGTCCTGGATCACTGGTCGGCTGCACTGTTACTGTAGGGGCCACTGCTGCCGCGGATCTCTTGGATTTCTTTCCCATTTGCTTAAAACTTGTTATTTCGGCGGAATACTGCACAAGGGATGAAACCAGTGTGATACAGGAAAATAGGTAGCATGAGCCAATATGGAAGAGTTATATCTATTAGCGAATAATCAACGATTATAGTGAAAGTGCCGCAGATAGAATCTAAGTAGAAAATCTTGGCATAACTGTTTCATTAATTGGCCGCTTCACCTGTCAATCATGATAAGGGAGCTTTTAAATACCCATCATAACGTTTATATGGTGAATGATCGATTCAAGCGTGGCTTAGATTTTTGGCGGATAATCGCATTTGATGATTGGTGACGTGAACGGGAAGGTTTTAATAATAGTCCAAAATATCCCTTATTCACCAAAAGGTGATACAATACATGCAAGCCTTTCAAATATGTTTCGAAATACGCGCCTTGATTTAATATATCGCAATCGGGAATGGGCTCGGGTCATATTACTTATGCCATTTCGAAATCGCCGATCGCCGATGGCGATATGCCTTATCGCATCAGAAGATTTGAAGGTGAAACAATTCATATGCAGGGTTGTTGAGGCTGATTGCCGATGGCGATTCCCTTTATCGCATCGGCGGAATGGGAGAGGTGTTTATATATACGATGTGTTTTGCCTTTCCCCGATATCCGATAGTGATCTCCTTTTTCAGATCGGAGTAGTTAATGGGTCTTTTTATATATGTTTTTCTTATTATTACGATATGCGATCTTGCGATCGCTTTATCGTAATAATAAAGAGCTTTGCAATTATTTAGAAGACCTATTGTATTATTCTTTAAAAGGTTTATAATATATCATTTCCATTGGACCTTTTGATGAGGATTTTTCAAAAGATGGGTTAATACCAATTTATTCACACATCTAAGTTTTTTAAAAGGGTCCCATTTCATATTATGATTTTTCAAGAAAATTTTATGAAATGGGGGGTTGTTGTACAGCACAACACCTATATGGGTTGAAGGCAAAACTGTCAATCTAGATGTGGAAGTGGTTGATGCCCCTCTAGATTACAACCTTCTCTTGGGTCGCAGTTGATCTTATGCTATGACTACTGTTGTTTCATCGGTCTTTTGGCTTATAAAGTTTCCTCATAATGGAAAGATCGTAACCATAGACTAGCTGACTTACTTTTCATCCGACCCAGCCTCTTTTGAAAGTATCCAACATGTCGGTAAAACAACTATCCCGTACAAGGATGTTGGAGTAGCGTTAGTTAAAGATTCTGGTTTACTAGGAACTTTTTCCTTTCCTCCTCGTAACGTATCACCTTCTACTGCAACCATTCATATGATTTCATCAAACACTATTGCTTTTGATGATCCTTGGATCGTACCTTCCGAATCTGAGGTGGATTCATTCAGTAATGCGATGCCGTTGAGTCCCTATGAAATTGCATATCAAGCTGTACAGTCGTTTTCTGACCCTTGTTCAACCGAAATAGATCTAATGAATGTGGTCCATGGAGAATCACTTTCAATATCAAACTCAGATTCAACAACTTTTTCCGAGCTTGTTCATATTGATGAGCAGATTCGTGAAATTTTGTCTGTTGATGATTTACCATGGGAAGATCTTCATCATCGATCTTCGTTTTTACCTGAGCTTGATCATTTTGAAAATGATTTTTCATCTATTTTTACTACTGATTATGTCAAAGAACCACAGAATCCATTGCAACATCCTAATTCTGAGTTGAATTTTGGAAATATTTCTCAAACCGTTCCTATTGACACTTCAGTTAAACCTGGAATTGTTGAAAACATTCATATAGGTGCCTCCTGTATGGAAAATGAACTCCAAACTTATAAAGCCCTATTTCAAGAATTCCACAACGTGTTTGCCTGGTCATATGAAGAAATGCTAGGAATTGATCCAGCAATTGTTGTTCATGAAATCAAAACTTACCCGGATGCTAAACCTGTCCGGCAACGTTTGCATCAGATACATCTGCGAAAAGCTGTTGCTATTAAAGTAGAAGTTGAGAAATTACTTCGAGCAGGTTTCATTTATCCAATTCCCTTAACGGATTGGGTATCGAATATTGTTCCTGTTAACAAAAAGCAAGGAACGATAAGAATATGTATCGATTATAGGGATATTAATCGAGCTTGTCCCAAAGACAATTACCCAACCCCCTATATCGATCAAATCATTGATGATTGTGCCGACAGTGAAATATTCTCCTTTATGGATGGTTTTTCCGGTTATAATCAAATCAACATACTCCCTGCTGATCAACCAAAAACGGCTTTCATTTGTCCATGGGGGACGTTTGCTTACTGCAAATTACCTTTTGGATTGAAGAACGTCGGAGCAACTTTTCAAAGAGCTATGTCTTACACGTTTCATGACATCAAGCACATTGTGCAGCCATATCTCGATGATTTACCTGCCCATTCATTACGTAGAGCCGATCATCTCACTCATTTACAAGCAATCTTTATGAGATGTAGGAATTATCGAATTAGGTTGAATTCACACAAATGTATTTTATGTATAGAAACAGGTTGTTTACTGGGATTTGTTGTTTCGAAAGCCGACATTCGTGTCGATCTCTCGAAGGTTGAAGCTATTGTCAAATTGCCTCCTCCTTCGACTCTTCGCCAACTCTAAAGTTTGCAAGGGAAAGAAAACTTTTTACGTCGTTTCATTCTTAACTACGCCGAGATAACAAAGGGTTTTACTAGGTTTTTGAAACAGAATACTCCATTCTCTTGGGATGAGATAGCTGACAAATCTTTTGATGCACTTAAACACGCGTTGACCCATGCACCATTATTGCATCCTCCCAACTACAACCACGATTACTTCTTGTACCTCACCGCTTCTCATTCCACCATTGGGATGGTTTTAGTTAAGGAAGATGAATTGAATAGTGAACATGTGATTTACTATCTTAGTCGGACTCTGAACCCGACTAACCTTAAACATTCACATGTGGAGAAATTGGCCTTGGCAGCTGTTCAAGCTGTCCAAAGATTTCGTCATTACATCTTACTACGCAAAACTACCGTAATTTCTGACTGTAACCCTATGATCTATATTTTGACCAAACAATTACTAGGGGGCAAGTATTCCAAATGGATTGTTATCCTGCAGGAATTTGACTTGGAATTTGAAAAATCCAAGGCAAAGAAATCTTTAGTTTTTGCGGAACTGATGTGTGATTTCCTGCATGCTGATACTGAAACTGTGGCGAAAGAGCCCATTGCGGATAAATCCTTGTTTCTTATCAGTACTCTTGATCCATGGTATGGAGATATCATTGTTTATCTCCAAACCCAATCTTTTCAGCCTGAAATTTCACGATCTCAGCGACGGAAAATACGTTTCCAATCCCAACAATATAAAATTATTGGAGATACACTCTATCGTCGTGGGGCGGATTCTGTTTTCCGACGTTGTTTAACTCATGAAGAAGCTGAAAAGGTTCTAAATGACTGTCACTCTGGAGCATGTGGCGGTCATATGTCTGGGTATGCCACAACCCAAAAGATATTGCGCGCTGGCTATTTCTGGCCGTCTTTATTTAAAGATTGTATCTATGTGGTCCGAAAATGCCACAATTGTCAAATTTTTGATCGAAAGATGCGTGCTCCACCTGCTCCTCTCCACCCTATAATTGCCGTCGGCCCTTTTGCAAAGTGGGGTATCGACTTTATTACATGTAACCCTCACTTGGCCGAGGGGCATGCGTATATCATCCTTGCGGTAGATTATTTTACTAAGTGGGCTGAGGCGATGCCTACATTTTCGGCAGACGGCAAAACTGCTGCAATTTTCATTTTCAATCATATAATTACTAGATTTGGTGTTCCTCAAGTGATTATTACTGATCATGGGAGTCATTTTCGAAACATCATGATGACTGAACTAACAGATCAACTTGGCCTGCGTCACGATAGTTCTACTCCATATTACCCACAGGCTAATGGTCTGGTTGAAGCCATCAACAAAGTTCTAGTCATTATGATCCGACGAATCATTGGTATTCATAGGTCGAATTGGAATAACATGTTATTTTCAACACTTTGGGCGTATCGAACCTCAGTAAAAACATCAATTGGTTTCACTCCTTTTCAACTGGTTTACGGTTTGGAAGCTGTGTTACCCATTGAATGTGAAATTCCGTCATTGCAAATAGCCATAGAATTACTACCAGCCACTTCCGAAGAGGAGAAAAGTTTGTTGTACTTATCTCAACTATATGAGAATCGACGTGATGCTGCATTAGCAATCGAAACTCATGCCAAACGAATTAAAGCTCAGTACGATCAAAATGTTACACCTCGTAATTTTTCGGAAGGAGACCTAGTCTTACTATACGATCAAGCAAACGATAAGCTAGGGGCTGGAAAATTTGTACCTATGTGGCATGGTCCTTATGTTGTTAAGCGAAAGCTAGCGAAAGGGACCTATGAATTGGTAGATTTTGACGGTGTCTCTTTGGGTAAACCCATAAATGGTCTTTATCTGAAGAGATATTATGGTTAAATTTCGGTGTGGAGATTTTAGTTAGATTAGTTTCTTTCTAGCTAGTGTGTTTTAGATTAGAAAAGTGTGCTTAGTTTAGAGAGTGTTTTTGTCATTATTCCTGCTTATCTTGATTTTACTCTTGATATTGCAGATGTCGACGTCTCTTCAAACATACATTGGTTTCACTGATGGTGCTTGTCGTAATACACAGAACATTTCTTCCGCAGCTTGGGTTATCTATTCACCCTCTAATGAGTTGGTATCTATGCATGGGGTAAGCCTCGGTCAAACAACGAACAACATTGCATAGTATAGTGCAGTGATTGAGTTATTATCTGAATCCACCTCATTGGGGATTCGGAGTTTGATTGTTAGGTTAGACTCCGAACTCGTTGTATTGCAGCGTAATAGAGTTTATGCCATTAGAAATCTAGTGTTATTAAGATTATTTTTGAGAGTTCGTCTCTTGGAACGTGAATTTGACTATATTGAATATCATCATATTCCAAGATATTTAAATACATTAGTAGATGCAATTGCTTCTCGAATGTTAAATAGACATTTGCAATAATCAAACAGTAAATTTAAAAACATTCCATAACATGTTTTACAAGATAGCCAGTAATAGTGTATAGCATAGCATAGAAGTGTGTCAAATATACATCCTCTTCAATCATAGGTTGAAAAACACCTTGTGATCGGCAAAAATTATAGTACAAAAAGCAAAAATGTCGTACAAAATGCGATCATCCTATCGTTAGTGATGATCACAATAAGAAACCACTGCTCGGGCCACCCTACAAAGGAACCTCCTGAAAGGTCCTGGGACTCCAATCACATAGCGCTGCAACCTAAGAGGAATGTCATCTATGCTAGTCTCTGGAATATCTGCTGTCAAACGCTCTAGATTATTTTCTAATTCGGTCAGGGTCTCTATAGATTCGTCCCATGGGGCCGGTACTACTATAGCTAGGTGTCTCCTCTCATAGGGCCGGAGAGTGGCTAGTCGCCGTGGACCCACATCTGCATTTGAAACTTTTATTATCAATTTTGGATGATTTAAAAAAAAAAAAAAGTTAAAACTTAGAAAATTTTGAGTATGATTTTACCTGAATCATCCCACTGCTCTCCTGGTGGAAGAGTCATGTCTGGATCTCCACGATAATCCATCCCAGCGTAAGGAAAATCCTGAATCACAAAAATTTGGTTCTCCAACCAACGAAAATACTCTGGCAGAAATCGAACAACCTATGAACCCTCCTCAGGATGACGGGCCATAACTGTAACCCATCGCATGGGCTTAGGCTCTCGAGGAAGTCCAGCTCCAACGGAAAGATGTTGTGGGACCAACATCAGGACCCTCTCTAGACCAAAGCTCATAACTAGGAAACCATATCCAAAGTTTTTTAGTTGTCCGTTCTTTGCTCTAGTTAGTTGGCCTTTTACATTCGCCAACACAGCTTCGCACCAGTTGAAGGTGGTGCCTCAATAACAGTCTACTGCCATTTGCATTTGGGATTCGGTAGCTACATGCAGTGCTGCGCTTCCACAAAGTCTGGTGACAGTAAATGCAATCACTTTAAGTTCAGGACGGGAGATATTTTTGATATCGATCCCTTTGTTCTTTGTTTGTTCATTACAAAACTCTAGTCGGAGACTATCGACAGACTGGCCACCTGGCCTAGTCCCGAATAGAGATAATCGTTCACCTCTCTTGGGCAAACTAGTCAAGAAGTAAATGTCCTCTAGCTCCATTTTGAGCCAGTGGCCACCAATAATGAAACACTGGTCCTGTATATTCCATCTGTCCACCAGCCACTACAAAATGTCTACTTGGGCCCTCATGCCAGGTATGGCCCAGAATTTATATAGCCCGCATGCTTTTAATGCCTGTATGGAAGGTGGATGAACTAATGCGGCTAGGTCCACATCTTCGTGCTCCCGTTCCCACCAAATGAGCATTTTGTATATCCTACATTGCAAAAATGGCGGATTAGAATATT
This sequence comes from Pinus tabuliformis, assembly GCA_031772625.1. NCBI lineage: Eukaryota > Viridiplantae > Streptophyta > Pinopsida > Pinales > Pinaceae > Pinus > Pinus tabuliformis. The sequence continues at coordinate 106,237,825 of CM062812.1, forward strand.
TTAGTTCAAAAATTTTTGGGTGGAAATGGAAAAATTTGCATTTTTTAAAACCCATTTCGCGGGGTCCGTACCCTCCAGTTAGGAACAGTGCGTAGGTCCGCACTCTTCCCAAGTAGTAGGTGCGGGCCCCTGGCTCTTTCTTTTGTCAGAAAAAGTCGAGGTTCGCAGGTTTCACATGTTGCGCATGTAGACCCCCATGAGCGGTTTTTTAAACTAATTTTTCCTTAAAAAATCAAAATGGAAGCCTAAAAACAAATTTCAAACGGTTGAAATGAAAGATTAAAGTGATGTGGATTACCTGGAGCTGACAGTTTTCGATTCCAACGGACGGATTTTCCGCAATCTTCACAGGAAGTTTCTTACCCAAAAGCTCTCTTTTCTCACTCTAAAGTCAAACGGTAAAAATGAATTTACAAAAGCCCTTTTTATAAGTTTTTTTGAATAAATGAATTTTTAATTTGTTTATTTTTCACTTTAAAAAGGTAACTTTTTGATGCATTTTTATTTATTTTAAACAGGTATGAGTAATGTTTGAGTTTTTGTGCAAAATATTGGATTTTTCAGGAGAAATTGATCATTTTCAACAAAAAACATTGGAGTCCTCTTTAAGCTCTTTTCTGACTCGTAAAATATGAAAAGATTGCTGAGTTTTTCTTTTTAAGCTCGTTAAAATGGAATTAAAAGGACGGTCCACTTACAGCTCTTTTCTAACCGTATAAACATGAAAAGATTGCTGGGCTTTTGTCGTTTCAAGTTCGATATTGGTTATAAAATGACGTGTCGTTGATCGCTTTTTTACTTTTTCGGATCAGAGACACTAATTATGAAAAGTACTCCTTGATTGTAATGGTCAAGTGGTTCTCTCAAGTATTATTTTATACTTTTTCAGGCTTGGGAGACACAAATTTACGAAAAAGGACAACCACGGAGTTTTCTTAAGTTTTTCTTCTAACTCCCTAAAATTGAAAAACATCGAGTTTCTCCTATACTGGACTCGTTAAAATTTAACAGTAAAGGACCTGTTCAATTTCAAACAGGAACGAACCACTCCTTCTTAGGGTTCGAATTTTAAACTAAGTTGGACTCATCCGAAGGGTGAGATTATAACCAAGAAAATGTTATCCTCCTCAAGCTTGTCAAAAATAAAGAGGTACTTGCCAGAAATGGTGGTGGAAAAGAGAGAAAAATGAACCTGTTTGTTAAACTTTGTGTCTTAGAAAGGCATTCAACCACTCTTGAACACGACACTTTTTTTTCACCTGGGTTGGGAAATCCTTTGCCTAACAGTTAATCAAACCATATTGAAAGTCTTCAGCTGGTTTCTGGGTATTAGCTTTGGTTCAATTGTCACCAAACCATCTGCAATGTTGTTATGTGTTCAAGAGGTCAGTTCAAATAAACCATTCATCTACAAAATATCTGTCATCCATCTTGACCATCCCTGAGTTAGTCCTTGCAAATATATTTCTTCAAACTTGATCTATGATTTCGTGTTGTGGGCTTGCCTATAATGGATCGCTTTCTATCGACTTCAGCTCATTATCTAGAAAGATGATCTAGAAATCGCCAGTACCTTGGAATTTGCATGCCTCAATGGCAGGTTTCTCGCCTTCAACGACAGGTTGCATCATTGACCTTCGATCAAAGGATTCTATGACATGTTCAACATCAGCTCATCTATTCACATTTCATAGATTGTACTGAGTACTTTGAGAACCATTGACATTACTGGTGGTTTCTCTCACACTTGTTAACAATTCACATCATTGACTGGTAATCAAGTGGTTTCTACCATGTTCGACTTCGACACATTCATTCACATGGATAGAATCGTACTATTTCGGGAAGCAGAAATCAAGACCCTGGATCTAGTTTCCACCATCCAGGCTGCGAGGAATTTTGTTATTCATTATACAATAGACTATTCATAAACAGATGGTTGCGTCCATACTGTGTCTACATATGTCTATACTTGTGATGTATTACAAAATCATTCTTATATCATAGCAGTTTAGTTAGTTTTCTAGTCAATTTTGATCTGAGTATGGGAATGCCTACCTCAGCGATGATATGTTCAAATATATATATATATATATATATATATATATATATATATATATATATATATATATTTTGTATTGAATGTTTTTACAGGTTCTGACCAGGGCATCCACAAGATGATCTTTGAAATGATAAAGTACTTCACTCTTCTTAGATGACAAATGAAATCCTCATCTATTACAGACTTCACACTTTAGGGGGCAATCTGTTGCACAAAATATTGTCACCATGACATTCTGCAATCGGCGTGAGTCTATCACCACTCATACTTTCCTCCTTTGCAAGTCTTAAATCTCAGTTCTTCATGTCAAGCCTTGAAAAATAAGAGAAAGCCCTTAAAAATCTCTAAAACTCTGGTTCCACACTTTCTCTTAGCATTACCTGCGGTCCCACACCTACTGGTCATGTCCCCTGCGTATCCGACCGCTTTGCTTCTATGTAATGGGTGCGGACCCCTGTAAAGGTCAAAAAGGCGCAAGTTCATTCTTAAAAACTCTCTTTGGGTTATTTCTGGAAGCTTCTAGAGGGAATCTTGAGGCGGCAAGTTCACTCCTTTAAGGTTCATGCATCCCATACCTTAAGGAGCTAACCCCTTGATGTGAGGAGCTTATCCCTTTAAAGGAGGACTCTATCCCTTCATAGGTGGACCTGTAACTTCCTTCCTCTGCACTATAAAATGAGGCATTGGACTGGTTACTGAGGGGGTTGAAAGCTAAATATTTTTTAGGGTAAATGTTGTTGGAATTTATTCTTCCTAATTGAGTTTGAGAGGACAGATTACATACCTTTTTGATCTCATTGGGAAGAGTGTGAGGCTTGTCAAAGTAGAGAATATTCTTGTCTAGACCCTGGGAGGAGCTTGTACAACATCAAGGCACCAAAGGTTGTAAAGTTATTCTTATTTTCAAAGTTAATACAATCAAGTTTATTTTTCTCAATAAGCTGTGTTTTATGGTTTATTTCATGGATTCCTTGATCACCATGATGAATATGATTTATTATATTAGCTATGCAGGTGTTATTTGATGTGTGTTTGTTTGTGTTTGCAGGTTCTCAAAAGGAAACTCATTCGGACGGTCGAAGCGTGGCTGCCACAAACTAGCGTTGGAATTAAGGTAGGGTCTAAAACACCTCTTGGTTTTTATTAATGAATCGCAATATATTTAGAGAAAGATAGATTTGCTTGTTCTACTTGTCGCTAGATATCTGTTGATACTAGGGAGATCGGTCTTGTCCGCAAGAACGATTTATCCAGCCGACGGTAATGTTGAAGCTAAAAATAAATCACCACTGCAATACATCCACCAAATACATCTGCATCAACCAATCACTGAAACACAGTCATCAATCTCTGAATCAACCACAACTAAATCAATTAATCACCTAAACCTCTGATATATCTGAATCACCCAGTCATCGATTTCTAAATCTATCAATCACTGAAAGCTCAATCAACCGATACTAAATAAAAAATTCAACCAATCAACTAGAATAGATAGATCACTCTAACTAGTACAAAGATCCAGAACACTACATCAACAACCAGAACCAACTGCAACCTCAAAAATCTTATGTAAGAATGTATACACTACTTCAATGAAGCCAACCTGCATGTATACACTACTTCCTTTAAGCCAACCCGCGTATACCTATAAAAATACTGAATCATAAAACTTTTGAGCCAAGAACTGTACCAACTAGTAGCATTCTGAAGATCTACTATAAAATTATAGAATTCTAAACAAACAGAAGCAAAGATCACCCTTCTCACTTAATCAATCAATCAATTAGACTCAATCTCCTTATACAGTCAGTTCTACATTCAGATCTAATGAAGACATCATTGTCAGACAATAGTAAAACAACAACACTAATTAGATAGATCATTCATCTTTGAACATCAAGATTTTCTTTTGCATATGTGATTTGGATTTAAATAGGAACATAAAAAATTACAGATATAACCATAAATACAGAGATGCAACAGAAATAACACTTCCTTTCATTAATAGAAAAATATTGAAGTATGCTTACAAACATAATGGAAATAAGACTACCTTGGGCAATGGTAGCTTATCTTTGAGAAGAGATGTGGTGGCTACATGCCTCTGGACTAAGTTGCATTGAGGTTCAAAGGCATATTTATTATTGAGAAACAATGGAAAGCCCTAAACATCCAAAAACCTAACCCTAGGAGGTGAAGCACCAAAACTGTGGACCCCGTTTGGGTAAATTGGTACATCAACTTCCCGGGGTCATAACTTTGGCATATGATCTTTGTTTGACTATCATAATACATCATTTCCAAGATCTCATCAAAGAGAAGGCCAAAAGAGAATGGCTTGTTTGGTTCAAGACGTTTTTGGTCTCTTTGTTTCCCATAAAAACGTTGTTTAGTGCCTCAAAACGGCTCCGGAAGTTTAAGACCCAAAAAACTGCCAAAAATTGTAAACTGTTCTACAATTAAGGAAACTGAAAAACTAAAAGAGACAATGTTGGGGGTCCAAGTGGAATAGGCGGGTGGCCACCAATATCCACCCGGATCAATACACTACTTGGAAGAGCCGAACCAACGTGTATACGCACCTTCACCAAAGCGAACCAGTGTATATATCTGTAAATACTTAGTTATAACTTCGCAGCTATTCCAGACTTTAGGCATACCTAGATCATAACATATAAAGGATAAAATGTTCGTTAGAAATCAAATCTAGCCCATCCATTATCAGATTATACAATGATAAGTCATTTCAGGTCTCATGATTCTGATCCAACATTGTATCCAAAGGTGCATGTGATATTTCAGATCATTTCATTACCATAGCCCTTACAACATAAAATGTACTTCAAATAGAAGTAATAATGAAAACCCTTTCACTTGCACACCTAGCCCTTTGATCTTCTCCTCCTTATATAGTTTTATACTTTCTTAATACCTCGGACCAAAACAACACTTAGAACTTGTGGTATTCTTGGACGGGATCAAATATCCGTTATTCCCCTCAATATTGTGTGCTAATACCATGGTATGGACCCTTGGTATTCTTTAAATTTAATTTACCTTAATTTTCCATCCCATACGCGCTTTTCCTCTTGTGAAAGTGCGTGCATATGTATACGCTCTTTTTGTACAGTGAACCCGCATATACAACTTAACATACCTTAAAACATTCCTTTTCCTCAATTGCTTGATTCTGATATGTAGTCCTTTGTTCCATCATCTTGTTCTTCTGTACCATTACTCTGTTACCTCTGAATAGACCTGTTATAATGTGATTTTCCATTGTATATTACTTCTGAACTGATTCCTTTGAACTGCCCTGCATATTGTCACATCTGTAAAAAAAATTGCCATGCATTCTGTCACATCCTATTTATACTTTTATCAATTAGTTCAGTCATAAAAGAACAACTATTATCAAGGACAACACACACTAGCAATCTCCCTATATCAAAACTATGACCATTATTCTGTTCCATCATTTTGTTACCTCTAATCTGTGTTGTAGATTCATCTAGTTACCATATACTTGTTCTGCTACAAGTGGGTTGCCATCAATTACAACACATGCATCATAATGCCAACAATCTCCCCCTTTGGACTTGATGGCAACCACTTTGGTGTTTGGTCACCACAACCTGTAAATAAAATCAAGACATCAAGCTACTCTCCAAACACCAAGCTACTCTCCCCCTTTGACATCAAGGGCAAAGGGCTGACTGACCAATGTTAAATGAAGACTTCCATATCTAAACTGTTGAATATGAACATTGATCATGCTCCTCCTAGGCACATCTGAATTCTCTAATCAAACTCCCCCTTAGTATATGCTGAGATGCACTATATTGTCCATGCTCCTGCTTAGCACATGCAGAGTCTGCAGAAATATTTTTCAAAAGAATAACATGACTCTATAACTCAACTATGTGAGTATGACCTTCCTATCACCAATGACTCATACATACATCAATCTCCCAACCAAGTGGGGATACACCAAGAATTACTCATCCATCCAACCAAGTGGGTTTACATATTTGACATGATTTCAAAAGTCCATACATGGCCGAATATGACAATTATTACATCATAGGTATTTACATGACATTTACATCAAATGATATACATGACATTTATAACAAAGACCAAAGACCTAAGAAAGACCATGATAGTCATCAACAACTATCATGCACCATATATCATATGCACCATAAGCATCTGTCAACAGCATCTAGAACAACAACCTGTATATGTCCATCATCAGTGCGCAAGATAAGACAATGTACCTTTAATATCACCAACCTGTGACAAAGTATGTTGTATATAGATATTAATTCATTCTCTTGATCTCATCAAGATCAACTTTCTATGTTTCCTGAGTAGAAAAATCCTTAGCATAGCCTTCCATGGATCAACTAAGCATATGTCATATCTCCAAGTAGTAACACAAAACCATTCACATCATATCATATGTATGTGAAAACACCATAGTCATCATCAATGGCTATACCATCATCATTGTACCAAGAACTGCATGATTTTTCCATAAAAACCCTCAATATATCAACCATATATCTTCACTAGAGAGTTTTCTAATATACCACATCTGATAAGCAACATATGTGAGTATCAAACCTATCATCATAAAGTAAGAAGTCATCATCATTATGTGACTAAGTAAGACATGTCTCCATGTCTTCAAATAGCTATGTCTTCATGAAACTTGCAATAACACCATTCTCTTGGCCAACCAACAATATTTACCAATGTGTAATTTAAGTAATCATTCATGTATCAGCATAATATGTATCCTTCATGGAGATAATGTTGACACCTAATCATAGGGATTGGGTGAACAACTGTAAATAATGTAAATAAACAATAGAGAAAATGGAGAGTCATTGGGAGATGAAACTCAACAGTCACTCCCTCATGTATATAATAATGAACAACCTAAATGAATATAGAATCTCATTTTGAGGAGTTACCTCCTGGCCTGACATGATATCAGAGCCAACTCCATTTTTGGCATTCTAGTCTACCCTTGTAACTCCCTTCTACCTATGTTCTGCCTATTTTGTAGAACTAACACATCTGCCATGCTCCTAAGGCCTGAACCCACCTTCCAAGCTTGAATGCTGCCTAAACGTTGGCCTGAACATTGTTGGTCTATACCTCCATACCTAGGATACTCCAACGTATTTTGGCAGCTGCATATGCATTGGTACTACTAGGACAATGGCCAAACAGCTATTGGGACTTCTCGGGCTTCCATTACGCCTCTCCAAAACTGTGCAACAACTGCTACAAATGATCTTGAAGGTCCTGAATGGTCCTTCAAATTTCGAATCATCTTTTCACTAAAATGTAAAGTTGAGATTTCTAGTTTTGTTTCCTCTGTTTTGATGGGTTTCTGGATAAAAATGTTTGCATTTTAGAAGAGTTACTTGTGCTTACACTGATTCTGGAATTTTCCATGGGCAGTAGATCATCTCAGGTAAACCAGAGAATCTGAGCTTATTTAACTCTATATGCTGCGTCATTTGGCTATACCATGTTGTGTATTTAACTCTATATGCTGCGTCGTTTGGCTATATCGCGTTGTTTATTTAACTCTATATGCTGCGTCATTTGGCTATACCGTGTTGTTTAGTTCAAACCCCCTCCATACAACTCAATTCACATCTATTATTTTTCACCGATACGCTACTCCCATACGCAAACCTCCCCTCTCCCACATAATCCCTCTCCTATATAACAACTACCCCATATAATACCTCTGTCCTAAAATATAAAATTGCATTTTTTACACCAAAAGTGCAATTTTAGCCACCAGAATTGCATTTTTTTGCCACCAGAAGTTTTTTTTACAATACACAGGTTTTACAATGCATTCACTGATATCTATTGTGGGAGTGGTTCTCACTAGAAAGGAGAAATATCTAGAATGGTCACGGAAAATCAAACACACTCTCATTTTTAATGAGCTGTGGAAAGGAGTGTGTGTTGGAGACGGAGACAAAGAGCCAGAACAGCCTACCTCAAACAAGAAATTCGCCATTTGGGAAAATAAGAACAACAAGGCTTATGCATTGATTGTAGCATCAGTAAATGAAGATGTGATTCTCCATATTTAGCCATTTTCAAATGCTTTCAAAACTTTACAAAAACTAAAGGAAATCTATGACTCACACTCTGCACTTGAAGTTGTTCAACTCATGATTAAATTTTTCACCCTTGAATTACAAAATGATGATCCTCTTGCTCTTGCATCAGAAGTAAAATCTATTATGCATGATATCAAAGTCACTAATGTTGAACTGGACATTCCTCTAATAGCTTTTCTCAAGGCACTTTATCCCACTTAGTCAAATTATCTTGAGTCATTGCAAGCAAATGGAAACCTCAAAGATATAACCTTTGACTCCCATTGTGAAAAAATTTGCTGAAAGAGAGAAAGATTTTGGGAAGAAGACAGTTCCTTAGTCTTCTGAAGAGGCTGTGTGTCTTGTACATAGAGAGAAGAATCTTGCTCAAGATTCTTCCAGAGGAAGAGGTGGTCGAAGTGGAAGAGGAAGAAATTTCAGAGGCAGGGGGGCAAACACTCTCAAGGAGAAAAGTCATATTTTCATTGCATACGCTGCAAAAGAGATGGATCACATGATGCATCCACATGCAAGTTGCCTTGGGATAGAATTGAGCAAGAAATAAACCAACCCAAAGGTAAAACTAATGACAAAGAGAAAGGTAAAGCACTTGAATCCACTCATTATGTTGTGGCACACTGTAATATTGGAGTGAATGAAGACTTATTTAATGCTTCACTTTCTTCTTGGAAAAATGATTGGTTGATTGATTCAGGAGCAACTTGCCACATGACTTTTAGAAGATATCTTTTTGAAGAATTGACTGACAATGTTGATGGAGCAGTATACTTTGCAGACAAATCAAAACTCAAGCCATTAGGGCTTGGCACAACCAGGCTTAAATTTCCTGGTCTTCCAGACTTTCTTCTACATCATGTTTTATATCTCCCACAACTGAGGTGAAACTCGTTGTCCTTGGTCGACATCCGCTAGCAAGGACACTCCATTCATATGTTTGATGGCAAGCTTGAGGTGAGAAAAGCATCATACCACTCACTTGTCATGACGGGGATAGAAGAAGAAAGGCTTCTCAAGCTGTAGGGTACCTCTGCTCATGCACAAAATTTCTCATGCAATTCTCATTATGAAGAAGGTACATTTCCATCAAGTTTATTATGGCATGATAGATTTGGACACTTAAACTATGAAAACCTCCGCTTGTTGAAGAAAAATGGTGTTACTGGTTTGCTTACAATTCCTAGGAAACTTAAGCAATGTGATGCTTGCATTCTAGGAAAGCATAGCAAACAGTGTTTTCATGATTCACATTCCAGAGCACATGGAAAACTTGAACTCATTCATTCAGATTTATGTGGTCCAATGCCTATTCCTTCTGCAAATGGAAATAAATATATGATGACATTTATTGATGACTACACCAGAATGTGTTGGGTTTATTTATTGAAGAACAAATCTGATGCTTTTAAAACATTCAAGAACTCTCATACATGGATTGAAAATGATGCACAATCTCATATTGGCTTTATTCACATTGATAATGGAAAAGAATACACTTCAAATGAATTTGAAAACTATCTTCGCCAACATGGGATCAAACATCAAACAACTATGCCTTATAATCCCCAACACAATGGAGTAGCTGAAAGAATGAATAGGAATCTTAAATATGGTGCACTCCATGATGTTTATCAAGAATGTAAAATTGATGTTTTGGGCTGATGCAGTTCTATGTGTTGTATATGTAAAGAATAGATGTTTGTCTAATGCTATTAGAAATAAGACTCCTTACCAAATGTGGTATGGGCACATTCCTTCGGTAACACATTTCAGGGTCTTTGGTTCCACGTGTTATGCCTTGATACCAAAGGTACATAGAAACAAACTTGGTGCAAGGAGTCGTAAGTGTATCTTCCTGAGGTATTCAAAAACCCCCAAAGTATACCGTCTCTATGATGAAGTCAATAAAAAGTTTGTTGTATCTAGATATGTAATCTTTCTTGAATAATCCAAAACTGACAATGTTTTTTAGTGACAACTTGATCGCTTGGATAGATTCGCAAATGCAAAAACATTTCAATAATTTGATAATCAGATTCAACATCTTGAAGGTGGGATTCCTATACTATATCAACATGTGGAATATTCTTCTGAAGCACTCTCTCCCCCGCATGAAACTCCAACAACGGATGATACTTTGAGTGTTGTGATTGACAGAATTGGGAGACTCAATCTTGATTCAGTCCCAACTCAATCAACGAAACAGCCTAGACCATCTCAGATAGGTCCCTTAAAGTGGTTGACGAAGACACTTGAAATTTTCATCGTGATGAGGTTGGAAAGACAGGAACTAGAAATTCAACATGGAAAAATGGAGGTGGTGTAGATGACTCTGATTCACATGTTGATATGGATGTTTCTTATGATTGTGAATTGAATTTGTCTACAGATTTTGAACCAACTTCCTTCAAAGAAGTTTCTTCTCATGATGAATGGAAAGAAGCAATGCAAAAGGAGTATGATGCCTTGATAAAGAATGGGACTTGGAAGCTAGTTGATCCTCTATTTGGGAACCAAACCAATTGGCTACAAGTGGGTCTACAAGAACAAGTATAAAGCTGATGGCTCATTTGACAGGCACAAAGTTAGGCTTGTGGCAAAAGGTTTTGCACAGAAGGAAGGGGTCGATTATGAGGAGACATTTTCCCCCATAGTAAAATGGGCTACCATCTGGACACTCTTGGCCCTAGCAGCTCATAAGGTTGGAAAGTCCATCAAATGGATGTAAAAAATGCTTTCTTGAATGGAGATCTGAAAGAGAATGGTTTTATGTCCCAGCCTAAAGGATTTGCTGTGAAAGGAAATGAACATAAAGTATGCAAACTTGTGAAATCCTTGCATGGCCTCAAACAAGCATCGCGAGCCTGGTATGAAAAACTAATTGATAATCTTTTGAAACTCAATTTCAAACATTATGATCTCGATGATGCAACTTTGTTTGTCAAGAAAGTTGGCAAAACAATTGTATATCTTATGGTATATGTAGATGATCTTTTGATGATAGGGAACAATGAGAGCTACATTGCATCCATAAAGAAGGAATTGAAGGAGGGTTTTGAAATGAATGATTTGGGCTATGTTTATTACTATCTTGGTATTGAAGTAACTCAACATTCGAAGTCCATATTCCTTTCTCAGAAAAAGTACATTGGAGATCTGTTGAACAAGTTTGGCATGGCTGAATGCAATCCTCTGACTACTCCAATGGAACAAAACTTAAAGCTCACATCCATTGAAGGAAAAGAATTTGAGGATGCAACAAAGTATAGACAAATTGTTGGAAGTCTCAACTACCTGACTACTGCCAGACCAGACATTTCGTTTGCTGTTGGAATCCTCTCCAGGTTTATACAAAAGCCTTGTGAGGGACATTGGTCTGCTGCAAAAGGAGTTCTAAAGTAATTGAAGGGAAATCAAGACTTTGGACTCAAGTATAAATAGGTGGGTGACTTCAGCTTGATTGGATACTTTGATTCAGACATCGATGGAGACAAAGAAACTTTGGTATCTACTTTGGGTTATGCTATGAGTCTTGGATCTGGAGTTGTCTCTTGGAGATCTCATAAACAATCAGTTCCAGCAGATTCCACAACAGAGGCAAAATATGTGGTGGCAGCAACTGAGGCAACAAAAGAAATTGTGTGGCTCAGGAAAATTCTGGAAGATTTGCATGTAAAACAAGTACATTCGACTCCACTCATGATTGACAATACCTCGGCAATAAAGTTGGCTAAGAACCAAAAGTTTCATGATTGAACGAAGCACATCAATACAAAATATCATCTAATTCGACATCATGTTGAGGCCAAAACAATCCATCTTTGCCATTGTTCCACTAATGAGAAGATTGCAGACATATTCACCAAAGTGCTTGGAAGAGAAAAGCTTGAAAGATTCAGAACGATGATTGGACTCACCAACATCCCTTCAGATTAAGGGGGGGAATGTTGACACCTAATCATAGGGATTGGGTGAACAACTGTAAATAATGTAAATAAATAATAGAGAAAATGGAGAGTCATCGGGAGATGAAACTCAATAGTCACTCCCTCATGTATATAATAATGAACAGTCTAAATGAATATAGAATCTCATTTTGAGGAGTTACCTCCTGGCCTGACAGATAACAATATGTATCTAGCAAACCATGAGCTCATAGTCATTTGTCAAGCTTTCTTGATACCATCAACAACAACAATCCTCAACCATGTGAGAGCCAAGAACTATAAGAATCCTCATCCATAACTGCACCATATGAAGTTTATGCATCTTTGAAGGCATGATGACAATAGCATAAAGAAAATGACACTTATCAAATAATGAAGTTGTGTACTCAAGCTTTGTTCTTCTCCTTGTCCTTATGAAGTTCACCATGTAAGCAACATTACATGTGTACTATGTGCATCATCAAAAGAGACATCCACAATCATCCATAAATATGATCTGAATAATAACTATGTGGCTCAAGCAATATAAGTAACATTTGAGATTTCATCATAGGAAACTCATGACTGCAGCATAGCATGATGTATCATTTAAACGCTTCCTCACCATTGATAAGAATCATTATGTACCAAAGACTTCTAAACATAATGCCAACAATGCATTATTAGAAGCATAGCATATTCTCCCCCTGAACCTGTGCCAACTGTTCACTGTCAGATCTGATCATTGCATATATCAGTAATAATCATCAAGGAATCATCATCAACTAGTTATACATCAAGTCATTTACAACTTATGAGGGTTAAAATCACTTCTAAGTAACATCCACAGACTGTAGTCATCAATCATCTAGGCAGAAAATATAATTGATAATTGTTTGAACCATATCAGACCCTTTTTCTCTAAGTCTGTCCCACTGCATATTTTTCTCTGAGTCTGTCCCACTGCATCTTCATTAAACCAACATATACGCAAATGTGAAGCTTCTAACTCGCGTATATACGCGACTTGTATTCATGATAACTGTGTAAGAATTAGAACACTAAAATTTCATACTTTGAGTTCCTCCTAAGTCTGTTCTGCCTGTATAATGAGTTATGCCACATTTTTATGACTGTAATTCCTTCCTTTTCCATACCTTGGAGTGCGATGATGTTTGCTCCTTTTGGTATGTTGGCCGAAATTTTCTCCTGCATTCTTTTGTTATATGCCGAAACTTGTTACAAGCATAAAATCTTATATGTTTCATATTCCTTCTAAAGAAATAAATGGCTTTGTGACCAAACATATTGCAAGAAAAACAATATCCCTTAAAGTATCTGGATGCTGATGATCTTTCTGTGTGACGGTTATCATCTTGAACCATTCTACTTCCGCATCTTGCTGCAACATGTCTGAAATTATGACATATAAAACATTCAACATTATTCATGAGAGGAAAGAATCGATTAACACTTCCATAGTTAGGAGTAAATGATTTTCCTTGAAGACTTTCTTTCCTTAGTTGTTGATGGGGTTGACCTCTTATCTCCTTGTTGAGCATTTCATATTTTACACTAGAGTTCCTTGCTTCAGTTTGTGAGCTAGATTCACCTTTAACAGTTTCATGAAAACCAAGACCATATTTGATGGCAGGAGACCTTTGACTACTAAGAATATCATCCAAAATCTTAGTACTATGTTGAAATCGTAAAAGTTTATCCTTTTCTTCTAATTTACCTTTTAGGATATTTACCTCAACTTGATATTGCTCTTCCTTTTCAAGATACTTCTTCTTCATGATTTCTTCAACTTTTCTTCCTTCTTCCACTTGTTTCCTTAATTTGAGAACTTGATTTTCTTATTCTTCAAATGCTTGAACTAGTTCTTCATTCTGCGTATTTAAATTTTTAATATCTTCTTTTAGAGAAACGACCACAGCTTCAAGACCTTCACAGTAACTGGTTCTTTCTATAAGTTCCTTGGTTGTTGTGTCCTTTTCATTCACTTCATTTCTCAATGATGTCACTTCATCTTGCAGCCTTTGACTTTGGTCTTCCTTTTCTTTGTAGTGCTTCTTTATTTTTTTTCCTTCCTCCAACTGAACTTTTAACCTAGTAACTTCTTCTTTGTAGGAACATTCCCTTTTATCAATTAGATCTTTTTGATCTCTAATTGTGTCTGTGAGCTTTTTAAATTCTTCCTCTATTTGATTTCTTTCTCTTTCACCCATAAGATAAAATTTAGTTGTTTCGTTGTCACATTCATTATCTTCAAATGAACAGAGAAATGTATCACCAGAGGACAACAAATTCATACCTGATAATTCTTTTGCTTGTTCTTCTTCATTCTGAGGTGATTCTGAATCTGAAGAGTTGCTTCCACATAATGGCCAATCATCTCTCCCACTGTCACAGTTCCTTTGAGATGTCTTCTTCTTTTGAGGTGCTTTCTTCTTTTTCTTCTTTCCCATTGTTACTATGGATATCCTTCAAGCGATCAAGCTTCTGCCAAAGGACCTACCTCTGATTCCAATTGTTGGGAATAATACTAAAGGGTGGGGGGGTGAATCAATATTTACAAATCAATAAAATGTTCCATTTCATAATCATATTTATATACGCTACCTCAGTGAAGGGAACTCGTGTGTGCACGCAACTATTCTTAAGCCAACCAACGTATATCCAGTGAACTTATAATTCAATTAATTCATCATATGTTGATCTTTAATCAGTGGATCAGTACTTTATTAAACATTATACAGTAACCATGTACATGATCCAGGTGGATGTTGGTGGCCACCCACCTATCCCACTTGGACCCCCACAACTGTCTCTTTCAATTTTTCAGTTTCCTTAATTCTAGCACAATTTTCTATTTTTAGTAGTTTTTCGGGTCCTAAACTTCCGGAGCTGTTTTGAGGCCCTAAATGAAGTTTTTTGGGAAACCTGGGAGAAACATGGGTCCATGGATCAATGTTGCTCTTCGCAAGGTTGTAGTCCTCGGATAGATATTTCTAACGAGCTATTGTGCGCGTCAAACGGAGATCGTATGCCAAAGTTACGACCCCGGGAAGTTGATGTACCAATTTACCCAAACAGGGTCCACAGTTTGGCATTTCATCTCCTAGGGATAGGTTTTTGTACGTTTAGGGTTTTCCATTGTTTCTCAACAATAAATAGGCCTTCGAGCCTCATTGTAACATAGTTCAGAGGTATGTAGCCACCACATCTCTTCTCAGAGATAAGCTACCATCGCCCTAGCTGGTTTATTTCCATTTCTATTTGTAAGCATATTTTCAATATTTTACATTAATGAAATGAAGCATTATTTCTGTTGTATCTCTGTATTTGTGGTTATATCTATAATTTGTTGCATTCCTATTTAAATCTGGATCAGTGGTATCAGAGCGGTCTGCTTTTTCTCTGTTTTTCTTTGCATGTCCCCAACGAGGTCGGGATATAAGGAGTTAGGGCTTGAACTGGTCGAACCTTTGCAAGACCAACCTTGCAAATCCCGATGGCCTCCCATGGCAGATGAAAAGAAATACGAGGGGGTAGGAGATCCTATCAAAATCTTGCTCAAAGAAGCCCTCGAGCAATAAAGGAACGCGATGATGGAAAACTTTGCCCAAATCCTTCAGTGACTACCCAGAGGCGACACATCAGCTTCCAATAGCTACTCTGGAAACGCTACACCCTTTAAGGTACAAGTTAATTTTGAAATCCCCATATTCGAAGGTTAGATAGACGCAAATGCTGTAGATAAATGGTTAAATATGCAAGAAGGATACTTTTTTGTTCATGATTTTTCCAGTCAGGAAAAGATTATTTTCGCTCTTCTCAAAGCGACCCCCCATGTCAAGGATTGGTGGGAAACCTACTGCGAGCAGAAGGATGAAAGTACAGGCTCACTATTTTCAGCCGCACCCACTTGGAATTTATTTTGAGATGCCATCAAGGAGCAGTACTACCCTGTCAAAAGCTATGAGGACAAATACATAAAGTGGACCACGCTCCGACAGGGAAGAGACCAAGATGTGCTAGAGTTCACAAACATTTTTCATACCCTTCGCACATAATTGGGCATCAAGGATTTTGATTTGCATTTGGTACTCAAATACTGCAGCTGCCTACACAGGTACATCTAGGATGAGATGGAGTTCCTTAACATCTCCTCGCTCGGCACGGCATACCGATACGCCGTCAAGATCAAGCAGAAGTTTAAACAAAAGAAGCAAGACTTTGGATATGTGAATCCAAATAACAAAGGACAAAGCCAAGGCGGGGTGACCCAAGACAACTCGTCGAGGCTACAAGAAAAGAACAACACCATGAAGTCAAAGAAGGACACTGGAAAGTGGCGTGAGTTCCATAAGAGTCACACTCACAACACAAGTGAGTGTCAAACCAAGCAATCACTAGTGGCCGAGTTGAAGGCTTCCGAATCATATGCATGTTTCAGCCCTAAGTCAGAACCCGATAAGGGGAATGACAAAGGGAAGCAAATCATTGATGTGGAGCCCAGTGCCACTATTGCCACCACCAAGATCTAGAAGAATGAGCTCGAAGATCCAGAGGAGGGGGAGCATCTTTTCCACTCATAGATGTGGGTGAAGGGTTCACCGCTCTAATTCATTGTCGATAGTGCCAGCCAAATGAACCTCATTTCAGTAGAGGTCGCGAAGCGGTTGGGCCTACCGACTACACCACACCCACAACTATACAGTATCGGGTGGCTTCACCAAGGACGAGATCTCAAAGTCTTCCAGTAGTGCCACCTTCCCTATAGCTTCAAGCCCTTCAGAGACAAGGTATTGTGTGATGTTGCACCTCTGGATGTTTGTGATGTATTATTAGGCCAACCATACCTGTGGAGGTGACATGTTGTATATGAGTCAAGGCCTCGAGCTATTATTATTTCTTTGCGTAATTCATTATACAGGATACCGGAGGTAGCCCCACCTACTGCCACCTCTTTGATCACTGCTAAGAAATGCAGCAAGCTCATCTCTGAGACTGGGAAATTCATTTTCTGTCTAGTTCGCTCCAAAATTAAGGGGAAGATCCTCACCACATCCATGACCATTGTGAAGGGTTCCTCCATGCAGCAACAACAACAAAGGGATACGATCATCTTCTCCTCACCCATAGGGGTACCATTACACTATTAGGTCAAGCATTCATCTGATCTGACTTCCGGAGCACCTCTACCCAACGGGTCGATCTATCACCACTCCATTCTTGAAAATTCCAAGCACAAGAAGAGACATGATCAACATCAGGTACCACACAATTTTCAGGTGGGGGACAAAGTCTGGTTGCATTTGCAGAAAGAACACCTTACAAGAACCCATCAGAAGCTCAGACCACTCTGACATGGTCCTTACACCATTACCAAGGTTGTGGAAAACAATGCTTTGGAGCATAGCATTTCCCCATTCCTTTGCTTGCACCGAGTGTTCAATGTGGACCACCCTTGACCATGCTTCCCACCATTACTAGACACATCAGAGGTTGCAGAACAGCTCACCAGGGACCCAACTCAGCAGAAGTTTCCTCATCTCAAGGAGGAACTCAACGCAATGGGGACCATTGCTTCCTAAGGGGGGAGGAATGATCCAGGTGGATGTTGGTGGCCACCCACCTATCCCACTTGGACCCCCACAATTGTCTCTTTCAGTTTTTTAGTTTCCTTAATTGTAGCATAATTTTCTATTTTTATCAATTTTTCGAGTCCTGAACTTCCAGAGCTGTTTTGAGGCCCTAAACGACGTTTTTGGGAAAACTGGGAACAACATGGTTCCAAGGAACAATGTCTCTCTTCCAAAAGTTGTAGTCCTCGGATAGATATTTCTAAAGAGTTATTGTGTGCGTCAAATGGAGATCATATGCCAAAGTTACGACCCCAGGAAGTTGATTACCAATTTAACCAAACGGGGCCCACAATTTGGCATTTCATCTCCTAGGGTTAGGTTTTTGGATGTGTAGGGTTTTCCATTGTTTCTAAACAATAAACAGGCCTTCGAGCCTCATTGTAACATAGTTCAGAGGCATGTAGCCGCCACATCTCTTCTCAAAGATAAGCTACCATCCCCCTAGCTGTATATTTCCATTTCTGTTTGTAAGCATATTTTCAGTATTTTACATTAATGAAATGAAGCATTATTTCTACTGCATCTCTGTATTTGTGGCTATATCTATAATTTTTTGTGTTCCTGTTTAAATCCATATCAGTGTAGTAATAACAGAATAAACCATCACACATAAGCAACACACATGAACACTAAGATTTAAGGTGGAAACCCAATGCGAGAGAAAAACCACTTGCTGTTGTTGTCTCTGTCTTCTTTTTAATATAAAGAATAAGTTGTTTACAATCTTGTACTGGTGCAGACTCATACCAGTACGCAGGCACCCACCTGCAGAAGGCTACAACCTTCTCTTATTCTCTAGTTTCTACTGGAAGGGAGCTACAACCCCCTAGCTCTTTTACTGGCTTATATGTTTACCAGTATGTAGGCATCACCTACCATCTTCACTCGTTCTCCAGCTGCTATTGGAAGGGAGCTCCAACCCCCTGATCTAATCACCAGCCACTACTGGCAGGAAGCTTCGACTTCCTCACTGAAGGCTCCAACCCTCAGTATCCTCCACAATTTTCACACTAGATACTCCTAGTAAACATCAATACGATATGAAGGCCATGTTTCGTCAAATTTTCATACTAGACCCATTAGTAACATTGAAGCTCAAAATCAATCACCACTGCAATACATCCAACAAATACATCTGCATCAACCAATCACTGAAACCCAATCATCAATCTCTGATATAACTGAAACCCAATCATCAATCTATGAATCAACCACAACTGAATCAATCAATCACCTAAACCTCTGACATATCTGAATCACCCAATCATCAATTTCCGAATCTATCACAATTGAATCAATCAAACTCAATCAACCGACACTTAATAAAAAATTCAACCAATCAACTTGAACAGACAGATCACTGTAACCAGTACACAGATCCAGAACACTGTATCAACAACCAGAACCAACTGCAACCTCAAAAATCTTATGTAAGAATGCACACACTACTTCAATGAAGCCAACCTGCATGTATACGCTACTTCCTTTAAGCCAGCCTACGTATACCTATAAAAGTATTGAATCATAAAACTTTTGAGCCAAGCACTGTACCAACCAGTAGCATTCTGAAGATCTACTGTCAAATTACAGAATTCTAAACAGATAGTAGCAAAGATCACCCTTCTCACTTAATAAATCAATCAATTAGACTCAATCTCCTTATACAATCAGTTCTACATTCAGATCTAATGAAGACATCATTGACAAACAACAGTAAAACAATATCACTCTTCAGATAGACCAGTCATCTCTAAACATCAAGCTTTTCTTTTGCATATGTGATCTGGATTTAAACAGGAACACAACAAATTACAGATATAACCATAAATACAGAGATGCAATAGAAATAACACTTCCTTTCATTAATAGAAAAATATTGAAGTATGCTTACATACAAAATGGATATAAGACTAGCTCAGGCGATGGTAGCTTATCTCTGAGAAGAGATGTGGTGGCTACATGCCTCTAGACTGAGTTACATTGAGGATCAAAGGCCTATTTATTATTGAGAAACAATGGAAAACCCTAAACATCCAAAAACCTAACCCTAGGAGATGAAGCGCCAAAAATGTGTGCCCTGTTTGGGTAAATTGGTACATCAAATTCTCGGGGTTGTACCTTTGGCATACGATCTCCCTTTGGCTATCATAATACCTTACTTTGAAGATCTCAAAGAGAAGGCCAAAAGCAATTTGGCTAGCTAGTTTGGGACGGTTTTGGTCTCTCTGTTTCCCCTAAAAACGTTGTTTACGACCTTAAAATGGATCCAGAAGTTCAGGACCCGAAAAACTGCCAAAAATAGTAAATTGTGCTACAATTAAGGAAACCAAAAAACCGAAAGAGATAGTGTTGGGGGTCCAAGTGGAATAGGCGAGTGGCCACCAATACCCACTTGGATCAATGCACTACTTGGAAGAGCCAAACCAGCCTATATACGCACCTTCACCAAAGAGAACCAACGTATAGATCTGCAAATACTTACTTATATATTCGCAGCTATTCCAAACTTCATACATACCATATCATAACATATAAAGGACAAAACATGCATTAGCAATCAGCTCTAGCCCATCCATTATCATATTATACAATGATAAGTCATTTCAGGTCTCATGATCCTGGTCTAACATTGTATCCAAAGGTGCACGTGATATTTCAGATCATATCATTACCATAGCCCTTACAACATACAATGTACTTGAGATAGAAGTATTCATGAAAAACCCTTTCACTTTCACACCTAGCCCTTCGATCTTCTCCTCCTTATATAGTTTTTGCCTTTCTCAATACCTCAGACCAAAACAACACTTAGAACCTGTGATATTCTTGGACGAGATCAAATATTCGTTATTCCACTCAATATTGTCAGCTAATACCATGGTATGGACCCCTGGTATTCTTTAACTTTAATTTACCTTAATTTTCCATCCCATGCACACTTTTCCTCTTGTGAAAGTGCGTGCATATGTATACGCTCTTTTTGTACAGTGAACCCACGTATATAACTTAACATACCTGAAAACATTACTTTTCCTCAATTTATTGATTCTGATCTGTAGTCCTTTCTTACATCATCTTGTTCTTCTGTACCATTACTCTGTTACCTCTTAATATACTTGTTATTATGGATTTTCCATTGTATGTTACTTCTAAACTGATTCCTTTGAAATGCCCTACATATTGTCACATCTGTAAACAAAACTACCATGCATTTTGTCACATCCTGTTTATAATTTTATCAATTAGTTCAGTCATCAAAGAACAACTGTTATCAAGGACAACACACACTAATAATCTCCCTGTATCAAACCTTTGACCATTATTCTGTTCCATCATTTTGTTACCTCTGATCTGTGTTGTAGATTCATCTAGTTACCATATACTTGTTCTGCTACAAGTGGGTTGCCATCAAGTACAACACATGCATCATAATGCCAACAATCTCCCCCTTTGGACTTGATGGCAACCACTTTGGTGTTTGGCCACCACAACCTGTAAATAACATCACGACATCAAGTTACTCTCCAAACACCAAGCTACTCTCCCCCTTTGACATTAAGGGCAAAGGGCTGACTGACTAATGATAAATGAAGACTTCCATATCTAAACTGCTGAATATGAACATTGATCATGCTCCTCCTAGGCACATTTGAATTCTCTAATCAAACTCCCCCTTAGTATATGCTGAGATGCACTATACTGTCCATGCTCCCCCTTAGCACATGCAGAGTCTGCAGAAATATTTTTCAAAAGAATAACATGACTCTATAACTCAACTATGTGAGTATGACCTTCCTATCACCAATGACTCATACATACATCAATCTCCCAACCAAGTGGGGATACACCAAATTTGACTCATCCACCCAACCAAGTGGGTTTACATATTTGACATGATCTCAAAAGTCCATACATGACTGAATATGACAATTATTACATCATAGGTATTTACATGACCTTTACATCAAATGATATACATGGCATTTGTAACAAAGACCAAAGATCTAAGCAAGGCCATGATAGTCATCAACAACTATCATACACCATATATGATCTGCACCATAAGCATCTGTCAACAACATCCAAAGCAACAACCTGTATATGTCCATCATCAGTTCGCAAGATAAGACAATGTACCTTTAATATCATAAAACTATGACAAAGTATGTCGTATATAGATATCAATTCATCCTCTTGATCTCATCAAGATCAACTTTCTTTGTTTCCTTAGTAGAAAAAGCCTTAGCATAGCCTTCCATGAATCAACTAAGCATATGTCATATCTCCAAGCAGTAACACAAAACCATTCACATCATATCTTATGTATGTGAAAATACCATAGTCATCATCCATGACTATAACATCATCATTGCACCAAGAATAACAACCCTCAATATATCAATCATGTATCTTCACTAGAGAGTTTTCTAATATACCACATATGATAAGAAACATATGTGAGTATCAGACCTATCATCATAAAGCAAGAATTCATCATCATTATGTGACTAAGTAAGCCATGTTTCCATGTCTTCAAATAGTTATGTCTTCTTGAAATCTGCAATAACACCATTCTCTTGGCCAACCGACAATATTTACCAATGTGTAATTTAAGTAATCATTCATGTATCAGCATAATATGTATCCTTCATAGAGATAGAAATATGTATCTAGAAAACCATGAGCTCATAGTCATTTGTCAAGCTTTCTTGATACCATCAACAACAACAATCCTCAACCATGTGAGAGCCAAGAACTATAGGAATCCTCATCCATAACTGCACCATATGACGTTTATGCATCTTTGAAGGCATGATGAAAACAACATAAAGGAAATGACACTTATCAAATAATCAAGTTGTGTACTCAAGCTTTGTTCTTCTCCTTGTCCTTATGAAGAACACCATATAAGCAACATTCCATGTGTACTATATGCATCATCAAAAGAGACATCCACAATCATCCATAAATCTGATCTGAATAACAACTATGTGCCTCAAGCAATATAAGTATCATCTGAAATTTCATCATAGGAAACTCGTGACTACAACATAGCATGATGTATCATTTAAACACTTCAACAACATAAGCATCCTAATTTCCAACTCAATTTAAACTCATACTGGGCCCCTAAAACTTAGGGAGAACATATAAATGACTACAAAAAGATTTCCAACTTGAAATTCCTAAGTTAATTAAGTTAATTAAACTTAATTAACTATTTACTAGTTGTTATCCCCCAATCGGGGTGGGACGGGACGCGAGACCCTTGTGTGGATTGCCGTAATGTGTAAAAAAGTGTGGAGTAGGGCAATTTTGCGGGCCACCCAACACAACCACATGCTCTAGGTAATTAAGGGCTTGACGACCTAAACCAAGTCGCAAGGTGGACCTTGAGTGCGGTAAATCAGGTTTTACAAGTGCTAAGCCTATCATTTTGCATGCAAATGTTGTGGTTTCACCTCAGGAGACATGGTAAGGTTGTGAAGGTAGCTCAAGGGACTGGAGACCTGCGCCACGAGCAAAGCACCTAGGGAGACAACAAAGGCACGATGACACAACTGGGTAACTAGTATGTTTCTCAGGCCTTCCTAGTTCATGAAATGGAGATATTGCAGTAAGGATCGAAGCTGGAATGGTAGGGTCTAGTGATGATAATGCATGGGTTAATTGGGGTTGGGTTAAGTCTATCTCTGTTAGTGTCTATAATATTGATTTCAATCTTTTATGGAAAATTTTTGGCCCAGATGGGCATGTATGGGGAGTCGGGGCTTGCATTTAGGAATTTGTCCATAAAGTTTGTCTAGGAGTCCTGTATTTCTAGGCGTCTAAGGCCCGGATGGGTTTGGGGCCGGTTAGGGAGTCATACATCCTCTGGACGTCTCCCAGCCTAAAGGGGCATGTATGGGGAATTCGCATCATCATCGAGCATCCGGTCTGTAAATTTTGTAAAGGCATCATTTAATTCATGGAGTTAGAGGGTTGGTCGGGTGTGGAGTTGGTTAAAGAGTCTGAGAGGACTAAGACATTCATGTCATTTGAAAGATATGGAGATATACAGGTCTTCTGTCAGCCCAAAGGCAAAGGCCAAGGGCGTCAAGGTTCTTTGTGTTCTCATTCCACAACAAAGGAAATGGGAAACCAAAATGGTCTCCCACAGGAAAGGGACGGACGTCTTGCGGACACCAAAACATGCATTTGGAATTTGGACGATAAATATTTTACTGAACCCTCTATGTGCACTACCATTTCAGGTCTGCCTAAACTGCAAACTCCTCCTGCTTCGGCACTACTGGTTCTTGCTTCGATGAGGGCTTGGGAGGTACCACACTCATTGGCCAACCCAATCTACGATAGAATTGTGAAGGCAAAGGCTAGCGTGGGGAAGTGAGGATGTTGTTGCGGCATCAACCAGAACAACAATAAAGGGAAAACGTCATTGGATTCATCCAGCAAGCCCCAACGTAAAAAAGGAAGGAAAACAGGGGAAGAGAACATACAAAATCTCATGCATGATTACAGTGTTGGATCCCCGACACAAGTGAAGTCTGTCATCTCGGCATGGGAGGTGGAATTGAATGCCAAGGGGCTGCAGAACTGATTCTAGCAGATGACTGAGAACCTTTGGTAATGGACCCTGGACACACCCATGGATGGATTACTCTGTTCAAACAGCCAGTCCAAATTTATTGGGTAATGAAGAGCTTACTAGAAAGCGCTATGTTGGAAACCTAGAACATGGATGGCCCCCAACAAACACAACAATCTGAACCCAGCATCAAGGATATTCAATGGGAAATACAGGCAGTATAGGTGCAATAGTACCATTAGAATGTCTGCCTTCGCTGCATGGAAAAATAACTACTAAGTCTACAACAAAATGAAATGCCAGGGTCAAGTGCAAAGGACCCAGCCCTAGTAGAATCGTTTGATGATTGACTACCGAGAAATCATGAAATTTATAAAAGTTTTTGATGTTTTATTTTTATTTTTTATGATCTGGTCGGTTAACATTTACATTGCTAATAGTACATATAGATGGGTGATAGATATGGCAGCCTAAAAAGCTTGGATATACATTCTCAAATTGTTTATGTTTTGGACGGCTTATGATGATGATCAGTGGCCAACAAACCTGGTTTCCTTCGGGAAGGTTGAGGCCACCAAACATATTTTTTGTAACTTGCCTTACATATGATTAATAGAAAGATACTGCCAAGCTTACACAAAAAAAAAACTATTTACAAGTTGCTATGAGAATTGAATTCAATTTTAATTCTCAGTTTAATTCAAGGACAAATTAAACTGGAATTTCTTGTTTCCATTTCTCAACATAAATTCCTTGCTTAACTTGTTCTTATCTGCATATATTTTCTATCTAGGGAAACCTTCAAATTCTATTTTGTTTTTATTATTTTCTCTTCCATTTCCTTGAGTAGGTCTGGACCAAAAATGGCCTTGTCAACTAGATTGTCCCAACTCACAGGTGTGCTTCATTTTCTGCATTTCAAAACCAAGTGTCACTTAGTGTCTTTGATACCCAAATTTGAGCACAAGTTATGGAAAATATTGGTGTACTCTAGCATTTTCCAATCTCTCTCTTGGTGCAGAGTTGTCCGTCTCATGCACTGGTCATTATAGTTCCCTACAAGTTAAAATTCCTCCTTGATGGAATCAACAAAAGTAGCCCAAGTGGTGTCTCCATTGAATATCCTAGACTCATCTTTGATGTGTCTTTACTAGTAACCTTCCCATGATATTTGACATGGGGAAGAACTTTCTAGAGCACAAAGGTGATATTCTCATTATTGGAAAAGTTTCAGATATAGTAATAGCCCTCCAAAAGATTTAACCATTTCTACAAATCATCTACATCTCTTTAGCCTTTGAATAAGGGAATATTAATTTTATATTATACCTTGAAGGGTGCCACACTTCCAAAATTACTACTTATTGAAGGTATCTCAACCATTAGTAGCAGTCACCGAAGGACCTCAACGAAATTTTCCATCATCTCATTCCTCTATTGTGTGAGTTCTTCCTTGACCAATGACTTGATAGGATCTCCTACTATGTCATTCCTTTTTTCTTCTACCATGGGAGGTCACTTGGACTTGTGAGAGTGGTTGTCCTCAAGTGAAAATAGCTTGAGATTCAACTCTTCTCTTTACATTGACCTCGTCAGGGACATGTGCTGAGAAATGATAAGGAGAATATTTCTCTGATACCAATGATCTTGGATATCCGCGAAATAAGACTAAATATTGATAGTAGAAAATGAAATAATGTAGAGGAAAAATAATATGAAAAGAGCTTAATTTTTTTATTCAATGGTAAAAGTGTCATAAGATTACATCATGAGAAACTTCATGGATTTTACAAAGGTGAAGGCCCATATTTATATTATTTACAAGTTCCTTTTCACTTAGAGTGATGCAATTTTGTTATATTTCAAATGCCATGGATTACAAAAAGCTAATTTTCAGAGTTAGATGAAAGTATCCTAGAGAGGATTGTGAATGCTTGATATTGAAGTTTCTATTGATCCTCATCCAAAACTATTACACTATGACAATATGAACTCTTAAAAAATCGATTCCACAGTGATTCCATGCATTATCAAAGTTTGCTTAAAATTTAAGTATATCTTCATTATGATATGCCATTTGTGACAGCAAAGTAATTTCGCTATGATACAATGTGCTTTATAAGGTTGCTTGAAAATTGATTTCGCTATGATATAATGGGACCATTTTTGAACATTCTAGATAGATCAAATTTCTTCATATTAACATTATTTTATACAACATTAGAGTTCTATTCACATGAATGATATATTCAGATTTTATAGAATAATACAACATGAATGATATCTTTAGATGACATTTTTAGAGTAGTGGTGCACAACCCAACTTCAATTAACATTTATATCTCAAATCACATGTCACATTATTGATTCTCAACTTTAATAGATTTATGAAGATTATTTGAGCCTATCACCCTTTTATTTATTACTCATTTTTTCCCTTTTACCAATTATTTTTCATGTATTTCCTATTTCCACTCTAGAAAGAGCTTAATGAGCATGTGACTATTAATTCGATCATTTCCCATGTTTTAATAGCGGCTTTGTCTAATGAGCCCATAATTTCTCCTAGACGACGAATTTCTCACCAAAATCTAGTAAAAAATTCTTCACGAAATCCAACTGTGAGAGTGTTCAAATCATTTTTTTGATTGCATAAATGGATTCAAAACCATCAAGAACCCCAGGGGTAACAAAATTACTGAATCTTGATAACTATAACGCGAATTTTCAAAAAAATCTTCTAGTTTTTCTCAAATCATGTTGAAATTTCTATTTTTTGGGCCAAATTGTGGCCGATTTATACTATGTATTTTAATGGCTACTTGAAGTGGATTTGAAATTTCCTAGTTACTTTTAAATATTAACAATATTTCATGATAGCCTGCAAGGAAATTTGGTTATCTTTACACAAAGTTTTGTTAGTGCCCTTCACACAAAATTCTGGTGCTTCCTTTACCTAGAATTTTGTTAGTGCTTTCACACAGAAATCCAATAGTGAAAGGGGGACGCAAAATTTCGTAGTGCCTTATTGTTCAAGATACCTTTTCCATATGTTAATGAAATCAAGCATTTGGGTATTATAAAGAATGACAATGATATCCTTTCAACTCATCCAAACAAATCATGTCTTCTTTGATCTAGGTGGAGAGCCCTAGTTAAGTTTTGGTTTGCCTACTCCAAGGAAATAAGCACCAATTTAACTCCTTAGGTAATCTGCCCCAATTTGGATACTCCAAATCATCTTCTCTCATCATGAACAAAACTAATTTCCCTCTTTTTCATTCATTCAATGAGATGTAACAATTTTTTTTTCTAAGTTAAACATCAATATCAATGTATACAATGGAAAGCATGCATGGGCATCAATGACTTCTATTTTTTGTTTTTCAAATGTAAGCTTAAATATGTATTTCCTAGCCTTGTAGATAGTCCATGGGAGGTTTATGTTAGTAAAACTTTGTGTAGTTAAATTACTCAAATAATAGGGATAGAGTTGTGTAGGAGCTATTGTATTTTTATCTTTTGGATGTTGAAATAAAATTGTCCTTTTGTTGTGCAACCTTAACAAAACATTGTAATTCTTTGCACACTTAACAACACATTGTAATTCAGGTTTGTGTTAGTAAAACTTTGTATAATTAAATTGCTCAAATAATAGGGATAGAGTTGTGTAGGAGCCATTGTATTTTTATCTTTTAGATATTGAAATAAAATCGTCATTTTATTGTGCAACCTTAACAACACATTGTAATTCACTTCTTTTTGGTTACTTTATTTATTTGTGAATAACAAATTTTTTACTTCAATTTTTATTATAATATTGTTCTTTTACTTTCATGCCATTCTTTCTTTAAATAGTGTGATAACAAAATTTTAGTAACATGTTTGTTTATCACAAAGAATATGAACATGGTTAACCCATAGAAAAACTTTGAAATTTAAACTTTTATTCCAAGTGTGTAAGCCTCCCACTGCTCTTCCTTCCCTTGCACCTTGGAATGTTTGTCGCTCATGTTACCAAAAGGTAGTGTTTTATGAAGAGGTAGTATAAGCTAGATAGAAAACACCTTTCCCTTACACGTTGTATATTAGATAAACGTCATATCATATAAACACATAAAGATATCATATCATTTGCCAAAAGATTGCTCCTTGCCCATTTCTTTGAAGGGGAGAAAGGTCTTTTTTTTTTTATCAATTAATGTAAAATAAAACCAGTACATCTTTCAAAATATTTGGGGCATATGATCATCCAAAAAATCAGTGCATTGTCATAGGCAACGAAAATGTCAAAATGATCCACCCTGATGCGAGATAGCATCCCAGTAATCAAACATATGTATCCACATATAGTAACAATTTAAGCATCATAACGAGAGGGAAAAACACGAAATCAGAGACCCAAATACATATGATTCAGGTTCAGAAAACATGTAGTAGGAGAATCAAAATAGTGCAACATAGAGAACTTTGACTTCAAGAACAATATTCTTTTTAACTCTTCGCACTATGAAGCTTGTAATTATTGAGTTTAGCCTCCCACCAACCATTAATGGAGCTGAATTCCAAATAAATTTTCGCTCATGGCCATGATGCAACTTCGTACTGTCTTTGGAAGCTAGCGAAATGTCATGTGTGTGCCAATGATGCAGGTTTTCACCAAGTTGTCAATCACTAGCAAGGATGTTAGTTTACTTGAACAAATGATAGATAGTTTTCAATGTATGTAAGGTTTATGCTTCAAGAACAATATTCATTTTAACACCACTAGAACTCTAAAACCTATATTTATTGAGCTCAACGCCCCACCAACCGTTTCGAGAGTTGAATCTAAGCAATTTTTCACTCATGGCCATGATGCAACTTCGTAGTGGCTTTGGAAGCTAGCGAAATCTCATGTGTGTGCCAATGATGCAGGATTTCACCATGTCGTCAATCACTGGTAAGGCGGTTAGTTTATTTGCATATATTATAGATAGTTTTCAATGTATTTAGTTTCCTCATTGACTGCAATGGTGTATATGACAATGTGGTACAAAAGAAAATTTTTGACATTTACATTGTGGTACAACTTTTTTGTGCATCAGTGCATATTTTTTTATCTGGAGTTGAATAATAGACTTCTAAGATGGCCTTTCTATCATTTTCATTTATGCAAAGTCTTATGCTAGACCTTAATTCTCTGTACAAATTGACAAGTTATGGATACACGCTTGCATGGAGTCCTATATTATTGCAATTCACAGGTAGTTGTGTTGTATGCACCCCATCATCAAGCTATTGCAACCACAATTGTGTTACAGTATGGAAATTAATGCATTGGCTCACCAGAGCTTGATATGGAGGAGTTATTGAATCTTGCTTTACACCAGACAAATACTCCATGGAGTTCAGTGCATCTTCATATGACAAAAAATGGTGCTTTGACATGGAGGCGTCATAGTACATTCAATATACATAAATCAAATTAAGTAGTAGTAATCCAAATTTACAATCAATAAACATAAATTACAAACAAACAAGGATTAAAAAATTTCTTTACCACACAGTTAATCAAAACAACATGTAAACTTACTACTACAAAATCTGAATGAATCATGTGCATTGATATTGTGGTGAGTTGGAGCTACTGCCACACCATAATACAAACATAACTGCAAGTTAATTTGTTTTTATCATAAAACACATGGTAACAGTCCAATTTGTTTGGACTCTAGAGTATTGACAAATCATACTGCACTATAAATGCAAGTCATTACTTTTTTTATAAAAATATATTTATTATGATCAAGTGATTAAATAACTCATGATCATACTAATAACCCTAACTTTACACTCAATAAACATAAAAGTTATATTATAAATTAACAGAGTTTAAAGAATTTCATATACCACATTATTTGTATTACAAAAGGTTGATCCAAAAAACATACAAAACATGCATGAATATCGTGTTGAGTTGGAGCTGTTGCCATAACATAATAGCAACAGAATTGCAAGTCAGTTTGTTTTTATCATAAAATACATAGTATTGGTCCAATTAGTTTGGAGTATTACAGAACAATCAAATTCTTCTATCCCCTCTATCTACTTGGCACCACTAACAACACAAGTCAGCCACCGAAATGTTATGCAACCACCTCACAAAATAGAAGAAAAGATAGAGCAACGACATCAAAATCAGCCTCTTCGAGGGGGCAACCTCCTTTACATTACACAAATGAACAATTCTTGTATGATACAAATGAGAAAACCGCCTTTCTATATATAGGAGTCTAAGGGGTCACAATATAATCAAAGCTGACATAACAATATTAGTATAAGGGCACAACAATAATAATAATGGGCTTCTATGGGGCACAATAATAACAATATGGGGACAATAGGGGCACAACAACAATAATAAGGGCTACAATGCCAATAGTAACGGGGGAATCACTACTATTCTAAGGACCTAACATGCCCCTCTCCTTCAAAAAACTGTTGTCCTCAACACTTGAGTAGTTCTGGATGCATCTATATAAAATTCTCATCCTCCCATGTGGAATCTTCAGCAGGTAAGTTCTTCCACTTGATGGGATACTCCGAAATTGATCGATTTCGTAGGTGTTGAGTTCTTGTTTCTGTGACTGCTTCAAGTTCCATATGATTTTTCCTTCCTCGTCAAGTTCTGGCAATATTGTTTGAACTGGGAGTTTTTCACCTATAACCTTCTTTAAGCATGAAACATGGAAAACTCGGTGCACTTAGGAAGCTGCAGGAAGTTCCAATTTGTATGCCACAGTACCAATCTTTTGCAACACCTTGTACGGACCATAATACTTTGGTGAAATTTATTATCCTTCTTAGCTTGCTTGAGGGACATTTGTTTATATGGTTGTAGCCGTAGAAATACCCAGTCACCTACATCAAAACCTTTTTTTTTGCGATGTTGATCTGCCTATTGTTTCATTCTATTCTGTGCCAAAGTGAGGTTATCCTTTAAGAGTTGGAGAACTTGTTGTTGATGCTCGATGTTATCTTCTACTGCTTGAACCTCAGAATTTTCTCTTAAATATGATGTGATGGTAGTGGATGATATCCATAAAGTGTCATAAATGGGGTCATTTTTGCTGCAGTATGGAAGGAAGTGTTATACCACCATTTAGCCAGAGGCAACCATTTGACCCATTGTGTCTGTTTATCAGATACAAAGCAATGGAGATATCCTTCCAAACATTTTTTTACTATCTCATTTTTCCCATTAGATTGAGGATAATAAGATGAGCTATGAGCTAAATGAGTACCAGACAAGAAAATAATTCTGTCCAAAAATTTCTAGTGAAAATGGGATCTCTATCGCTTACAATAATATTTGGGTTTCCATGTAGATTTTGAATTGTTTCCATAAATGCAGTAGAAATTGTACTCGCTTTAAATGGATGAGATAATCCACAAAAGTGTGCATACTTGGTAAGTCTATCAACTACCACCATGATGACACTCTTTCCTTTGGAATTGGGAAAACCTGTGATAAAATCCATTGAAACCTCCTCCCAACGTTGACTTGGAATGGATAAAGGTTGTAATAGAACCGGGGTCTTAATTGTTTCAACTTTATTTGGTTGGAAAACCAAACATTCTGCCACAACCTTTTGAATATCAAATTTAAGGCCATCCCAAAAAAATTCCTTCTTAACCTGTGGTAAGTTTTTTAAAATCCTGACTGCCCTCCTAAGGGAGAGGCGTGCAATTCCATAAGAATCTTTTGTTTGAGTTGGGAATTATTACATAGGTATAAGCAATCTTTGTACCATAACGAATCATTTTTCCAGCTAAATGTATCAGATGTACTGGGATCTTGTTGTAACTTTTGAATGAGTGCCCACACTTCTTTGACATTCTTCCATTCATCCCTTGCTTCATTTATCCAATCTGGTTGGAGAATAGAAATGGCACAAAGCAATGCTTCCACATCCTCATCCTTTCTTGAGAGTGCATCTGCCACAACATTTTGATTCCTTTTTTTGTAGATGATTTCAAAGCCATAACCCAACATATTTGTGACCCATTTTTTCTTCTCTTCTGAAGATAATATTTTTTCTAAAAAGTATTTAAGAATATCATGATCCATTTTTACCTTGAAGTGTCTTCCCATTAGGTAGGGTCGCCATTTCTGAAGTGCATGTAGTATTGCCAAAATTTTCTTCTCATAAATAGCTTTGTGTAAATACTTTCCTTTGATTGGACAACTTTCGAAAGCAATGGGTCTTTTGTCTTGCATTAAAAGAACACCAATTCCATTTCCTGAGGCATCACATTCCACAATAAAGGTTTTTGTGAAGTCCAATGTAGCTAAGATTGGTGCTTGGAACATTGCCTCTTTAAGATGTTCAAAGGACTTTGTTGCTTCTCGAGTTGATGAAAATGTATCTTTCTTCAATAATGTTGTTAGAGGTGCTGCTATTCTCCCATAATTCTTAACAAACTTGCAATAATACCCTGTCAACTCGAGAAATTCTCGCAAATGATTTATGGATGTGGGGATTCTCCATTTTTTAATGGCTTTAATTTTTCTAGGGTCTACCTTAACACCTTCATGAGATACAATATTACCCAAATATTCCACCTCTTGTACTCCAAAGAAACATTTGGAGTTTTTTGCATATAGTTGTTTCTCCTCTAATAGTTTGAGCACCCTATCAACATGTTGAACATGATCCTTCCAAGACTTGTTGTAGATTAGTATAGCATCAAAAAATACTAACAAAAATTTTCTAAGAAAGGATTTGAAAATGGAATTCATAAAACCTTGAAATGTAGAAGGTGCATTCGTAAGGCCAAAAGGCATGACCAAAAATTCATAATGACCCTCATGAGTTTTAAATGTTATTTTCAAAATGTCTTCAGTCTTTATTCTGATTTGATGATATCCTGAATGAAGATCCAACTTGCTGAAGTAAATTGATCCATGTAATTCATCCAATAATTTATCAATGTCAGGAATGAGAAACTTATCTTTAATAGTGAGCTTGTTGAGCTCCTTATAATCTGGACACATGCACCATGATCCATCCTTCTTGTGCACCAATACTACTGGAGCAGAGAAAGAGCTTTGACTAGGTTGAATTATACCAGCCTCTAGCATTTCTGTAACCATACGTTCACTTTCAGTCTTTTGGGCATAGGGATATCTGTAAGGCCTAATGTTTGGAGGAACACTTCCTGGAATCAAATGAATAGCATGCTCATGATCATGATCATGAATAGGTGGGAGGACTTTGGGAGTCTGAAATACCTTGGAATGATTGTCTAAGACTTTTTCGAGATCTAGAGAAATAGATGATTTCAATGTGGGAACCTGTACGGAACATAATTGTGAAATTACGCCTTGTTGTTATTTATTTAGAATATTTGTCAATCTGCTAGATATGATTATCTTTCGTGGTTTCCCTGCGATACGCCTTAATTCAACTTCCTTTCCTTCCGAAAAAAATTTCATGAGAAGTTATTGAAAATTAAAAGTTACTGTACCCAAAGATTGTAGCCATTGGCCTCCTAGTACAACATCAGCACCATCCATTGGAATCGAAAGTATTGGGCTATTCAATACATATTCTCCCATGGATATATTGATATTATGGCACTTTCAAGAGCAATTTATGGTTCCTCCACTTGCAACCATCACTTGACACTCTGGCGCTAGATACAAGAAGCAATTCAATTTCTTGGCTATCTTACAATGAATAAATTATGGGTACTTCCCGAATCAATCAACACTATTACCTTTTTCTTTTTGATATGTCCTTCTATCTTGATAGTTTGAGGAGTGGTAATTTCGGCCAATGCATTACAGGATATGGTCGGATTCATTTCTTCTTTCTCTAGGGTTTGTTCTTGGTTTATATCCTCTTCTTTTGACGTTTATTGTTCCTTTTCTTCCTCTTCTTCACAATATATGTAAAATAATTTCTTCTCAACACACTTATGACCTTTAGTGTATTTTCTATCACAACTGTAACAAAGCCCTTTCGCTATTTATTCTTCCAATTTTTGTGGCATCAACCTTGTAGGTAGTGGAAGGTTAGGGGAAACAACACTTCCATCTTTATAGTTGCCATAATTTTTCTTTTGATTTTTATTGCCAACCCGAATGCCTTCTCCAATGAATAGGGTTCCCAAAGGCGAACCCCATATTAGATGTTATCCTTTAAAGTGCCTATGAATACATCAATCATATGCTCCTCTGGAATATCTTCTACCCTTATATTCAATTTTTGGAAGTCCTCAATGTGCTCCATCATTGAACCCTTTTGTTTGAGATTTATCAATTAGCTAAAAAAGGTGTTTCTTTTTATATCCTCATAATGTGTTATCATTTCTTCCGTAAAAATTGCCCAAGTGAAAAATTATCAACGAGAGCAAAGCCATCGATACCATACAAATTGATTTGGTTCCAAATATAAAGTTGCAATGCGTACATTTTGTGTGTTCCCCGTTGCACTCACTTTTATTAGTAATTCATTACTTTATATGAAGAAAAATATGCCTTTTACCCATCCCTCGGGTCGGATGTTTCCCCCGCCATTCGTTTGGAACAAGAAATTGCATAATATAGGATGTAGGAACCTCAGAATTCTATATATATAGAAGGGTGGGCTTTCTAGGAGGGAGTTTGATATATTATGTATATATACGCTATTATGCTGCCAGGGACGGGCATTTTCACGTTATTAATATGAAAAGGGAAGGAAGGCAGTCCAGCAGCACCGGGGGAGGGGGTACTATCCAGGTGCGAATAACCCTCGGGGTGGCTGTAATGCGTAGAGATGACACTCACCGGCCTAAACAACAAGAAAACACTCGAACGTGAGAGCGAGGGATCACCCAACGAATGGACTCTACAATGACACATTATGAAGATCGAAATATTGCTGCATCTGTAATATACATGTTACGAGATCCTTGCCATAAAGCTTCCTCATATTGATCTTTGGAACATGGTGGGTCTTCAATCCAATGTTAGAGTCTATGAAGTCATGATTAACATTTCTTTTGTTCTCATCATGAGTTTCCTTTACTACCCTTTCACCATTAGTAAGCATTTCTAGTAGAAACTTTGTCAAATCTGTTTGCAAATCTTCCATTTTGCCTTTAAGTTTTTCTTCTATACCATCCATCTTAGCTTCCACGCCTTTCTTTAAACCATCCATCTTAGCTTCTGTTACTTTTTGTGAGAGCGGATTTTGTTGCACTTGGTCTCATAATTTTGATATATCATGTTGCATTTCTTCCTCTTCTTCATGAGTCATGCTATAGCTTTAAGGATGATTATCAGGTGTTTCCATTTTCTTTCTTCGGGGCATCAATTAATGATAATTATGCTTCATTATTCCCTTTGAATTCCTTCAAACTAACTTTTCAAACCATACTTATGAAAAATTAAAAAAAAAACTACACACCTTTTTTCACTTTGTAGGAGCTCGATATTGAATTTGTTGTATCTCTGTAATTTCAGATGTCCAAGGCCTGAAATTTTGTCCTGCAGTAGCCCTCCGAGTCCTCTTTCCAACCCGGCAAGTGTGATCAAGATTGGATTATCCAAGGAAGATTTATGTCAAATATCCAACAATGACTGGATTATAGACTAGTTCAGTAGAGCGAACTTGTATGACGTGCCACATGTCACTGTTTCAACCTTCAGACATGAAATTGATACACAAAAAACTACAAGACGTCCTCTTTCTATAAATTTTTACGAAATTTAAATCTGATTCATAGAGAGAAAGTTATGATGATTTTCCCCAGGTCATCTATTTGAGATATAATTCAGGAGCCTGTAAAAACCCTAACTTCCTCGGATCATATCTCTGAAAATATAGAGAGACAAGATTTGAAAGTTAGCGAAATATCATGTGTGTGCCAATGATGTAGGTTCTCACCAAGTTGTCAATCACTGGTAAGGATGTTAGTTTACTTGAACAAATGATAAATAGTTTTCAATGTATATAAGGTTTATGCTTCAAGAACAATATTCATTTTAATACCACTAGAACTTTGAAGCCTATATTTATTGAGCTCAACACCCCACCAACCATTTCGAGAGTTGAATCCAAGAAAATTTTCACTCATGGCCATGATGAAACTTCGTAGTGGCTTTGGAAGCTAGCGAAATATCATGTGTGTGCCAATGATGCAGGTTTTCACCATGTCGTCAATCACTGGTAAGGCGGTTAGTTTATTTGCACAAATTATAGATATTTTTCAATGTATTTAGTTTCCTCATTGACTTCAATGGTGTATATGAAAATGTGGTACAAAATAAAAATTTTGACATTTACATTGTGGTATTTTTTTATCTGGAGTTGATTAATAGACTTCTAAGATGGCCTTTCTATCATTTTCATTATGCAAAGGCTTATGCTAGACCTTAATTCTCTATACAAATTGACAAGTTATGGATACATGCTTGCATGGAGTCCTATACTATTGCAATTAATAGGCAGTTGTGTTGTACGCACCCCATTGTCAAGCTATTGCAACCACAATTGTGTTACAGTATGGAAATTAATGCATTGGCCACCAAAGCTTGGTATGGAGGAGTTATTGAATCTTTCTTTACACCGGACAAATACTCCATGGAGTTAAGTGCATCTGCATATGACAAAAAATGGTGTTTTGACATGGAGGCCTCATAGTACATTCAATAGACATAAATCAAATTCAGTACTAGGAATCCAAATTTACAATCAATAGACATAAATTACAAATAGACAGAGATTAAAAAATTTATTTACCATAGAGTTAATCAAAATAACGTGTAAACTTACTGCTACAAAATCTGAATGAATCATGTGCATTGATATTGTGGTGAGTTGAAGCTACTACCATACCATAATACAAAACAAACTGCAAGTTAATTTTTTTTATCTTAAAACACATGGTAACAATACAATTTGTTTGGACTCTATAGTATTGACAAATCATACTGCATTGTAAATGCACTTCATTACTTTTTTTATAAAAATATATTTATTATAATCTAGTGATTAAATAATTCATGATCATAATAATGTCCCTAATTTTACACTCAAAAAACATAAAAGTTATATTATAAATTAACAGAGTTTAAAGAATTTCATATACCACATTACTTGTATTACATAAGGTTGATCCAAAAAACCTTCAAAACATGCATGAATATTGTGGTGAGTTGGAGCTCTTGCCACAACATAATACAAACAGAATTGCAAGTCAGTTTGTTTTTATCATAAAATACATAGTAGTGGTCCAATTAGTTTGGAGTATTACAGAACACTCAAATTATTTTATCCTCTATCTACTTGGCACCACTAATAAAACAAGTCAACCACCAAAATGTTATGCAACTAGCTCACAAAATAGAATAAAAGATAGAGAAATGACTTCAAAACTAGTCTCTTCGAGGGGGAAACCTCCTTTACATTATACAAATGAACAATTCTTAGATCATACAAATGACAAAATCTCCTTTCTATATCTAGGAGTCTAAGGGGTCACAATATAATCAGAGCTGACATAACAATATTAATATAAGGGCACAACAATAACAATAGTGGGCTTCTACGGGGCACAATAATAACAGTATGGGGACAACATGGGCACAACAATAACAATAAGGGCTACAATGACAATAGTAATGGGGGAATCACTACTATTGTAAGGATCTAACATGCCCCTCTCCTTCAAAAAAGTGTTTTCCTCAAGGCTTGAGTAGTTCTGGATGCTTCTGCATAAATTTTTCATCCTCCCATGTGGAATCTTTAGTGGGTAAGTTCTTCCACTTGATGAGATACTCGGAAATTGATCGATTTCGTATCTGTTGAGTTCTTGTTTCTATGACTTCTTCAGGTTCCAATATGATTTTTCCTTCCGCGTCAAGTTTTGGCAATATTTTTTGAACTGGGAGCTTGTCACCTATAACCTTGTTTAAGCATGAAACATGGAAAACTGGGTGCACATAGGAAGCTGCAGGAAGCTCCAATTTGTATGCCATAGTACCAATATTTTGCAACACCTTGTATGGACCATAATACTTTGGTGATAATTTATTATCCTTCTTAGCTTGCTTGAGGGACATTTGTTTATATGGTTGTAGACGAAGAAATACCCAGTCACCTACATCAAAACTTCTTTCGCTGCAATGTTGATCTGCCTATTTTTTCATTCTATTCTGCGCCAAAGTGAGGTTATCCTTTAAGAGTTGGAGAACTTGTTGTTGATGCTCAATGTGATATTCTACTACTTCAAACTTAGATTTTTCTCTTAAATATGATGTGATGGCAGTGGATGATATCCATAAAGTGCCATAAATGGGGTCATTTTTGCTGCAGTATGGAAGGAAGTGTTATACCACCATTCGGCCAGAGGCAACCATTTGACCCATTGTCTATTTATCATATACAAAGCAACGAAGATCTCCTTCCAAACATTTGTTTACTATCTCAGTTTTCCAATCAGATTGAGGATGATAAGATGAGATATGAACTAAATGAGTACCAAGACAAGAAAATAATTCTATCCAAAAATTTCTAGTGAAAATGGGATCTCCGTCGCTTACAATAATCTTTGGGTTTCCATGTAGATTTTGAATTGTTTCCATAAATGCAGTAGAAATTGTAATGGATTTAAATGGATGAGATAATGCACAAAAATGTGCATACTTGGTAAGTCTGTCAACTACCACCATGATGACACCCTTTCCTTTGGACTTGGGTAAACATGTGATAAAATCCATTGAAACCTCCTCCCAACGTTGACTTGGAATGGATAAAGGTTGTAATAGACCTAGGTCTTAATTGTTTCAAGTTTATTTTGTTGGAAAACTAAACATTCCAACACAAACTTTAGAATATAATATTTAAGGCCATCCCAAAAAAAATCCTTCTTAACCCCATGGTAAGTTTTTAAAAATCCTGACTGCCCTCCTAAGGGAGAGGTGTGCAATTCCATAAGAATCTTTTGTTTTAGTTGGGAATTCTTACATAGGTATAAGCGATCTTTGTTTTTCCAGCTAAATGTATCAGAAGTATTGGGATCTTGTTATAACTTTTGAATGAGTGCCCACATGTCTTCATCATTCTTCCATTCATCCCTTGCTTCGTTTATCTAGTCTATCTAGAGAATAGAAATGGCGCAAAGCAATTCTTCCACATCCTCATCCTTTCTTGAGAGTGCATTCGCCACAACATTTTGATTACCTTTTTTGTAGATGATTTCAAAGCCATAACCCAACATATTTGTGACCCATTTTTTCTGCTCTTCTGAAGATAATATTTGTTCTAAAAAGTATTTAAGATTATCATGATTCATTTTTACCTTGAAGTGTCTTCCCATTAGGTAGGGTCGCCATTTCTTAAGTGCATGTAGTATTGTGAACATTTCCTTCTCATAAATAGCTTTGTGTAAATACTTTCCTTTGATTGGATGACTTTTGAAAGCAATGGGCCTTTTTTCTTGCATTAAAAAAACACCAATTCCATTTCCCGAGGCATCACATTCCGAAATAAAGGTTTTTGTGAAGTCCGGCGTAGCTAAGAGTGATGCTTGGCACATTGCCTCTTTAAGATGTTCAAAGGCCTTTGTTGCTTCTGGAGTCCATGAAAATGCATCTTTTTTCAATAATGTTGTTAGAGGTGCTATTATTCTCCCATAATTCTTAACAAACTTGCAATAATACCCTGTCAACTTGAGAAATTCTCGTAGATTCTTTATGGATGTGGGGATTTTCCATTCCTTAATGGCTTTAATTTTTCTAGGGTCTACCTTAACACCTTCATGAGACACAATATGACCCATATATTCCACCTCTTGTACTCCAAAGAAACATTTGGAGTTTTTTGCATATAGTTGTTTCTCCTTCAATAGTTTGAGCACCCTATCAACATGTTGAACATAATCCTTCCAAGACTTGTTGCAGATTAGTATACCATCAAAAAATACTGACACAAATTTTGTAAGGAAGGGTTTGAAAATAGAATTCATCAAACCTTGAAATGTAGAAGGTGCATTGGTAAGGCTAAAAGGTATGACCAAAAATTCATAATGACCCTCATGAGTTATAAATGTTGTTTTCAGAATGTCTTCAATCTTCATTCTAATTTGATGATATCATGAATGAAGATCCAACTTGGTGAAGTAAATTGACCCATGCAATTCATCCAATAAATCATCAATGACATGAATGAGAAATTTATCTTTAACAGTGAGCTTGTTGAGTTCCCTATAATTAGGACACATGTGCCATGATCCATCCTTCTTATGCACCAATACTACCGAAGAAGAGAAAGAACTTTGACTAGGTTGAATTATACCAGCCTCTAGCATTGTTGCAACCATACGTTCACTTTCACTCTTTTGGGCATAGGGATATCTGTAAGGCCTGATGTTTGGAGGAACACTTCTTGGAATCAAATGAATAGCATGATCATGATCACAAACATGTGGGAGGCCTTTGGGAGTCTCAAATACCTTGGAATGATTGTCCAAGACTTTTTCGAGATCTGGAGAAATAAATGATTTCGAAGTGGGAACCTCTAACAAACATAATTGTGAAATTATGCATCATTGTTCTTTCTTTAGAAGATTTGTCATTTCGCTAGAGCTGCTTATCTTTCCCGGTTTCCCTGCAATACCCCTTACTTCAACTTCCTTTCCTTCCTAAGAAAATTTCATGAAATTTTCTTGAAAATTAAAAGTTATCGTACCTAAAGATTGTAGCCATTGGACTCCTAATACAACATCAACACCACCCATTGGAACGGAAAACATTGGGCTATTCAATACATATTCTCCTATGGATAGCTTGATATTATGGCTCTTTCCAGAGAAATTTATGGTTCCTCCACTTGCAACCATCACTTGACACTCTAGCGCAGGATACAGGAAGCAATTCAATTTCTTGGCTATCTTACAATGAATAAAATTATGGGTACTACCTAAATCAATCAACACTATTACCTTTTTCTTTTTGTTATGTCCTTCTATCTTGATAGTTTGAGGAGTTGTAATTCTGGTCAATGCATTACAAGATATGGTTGGATTCATTTCTTCTTTCTCTAGGGTTTGTTCCTGGTGTATATCCTCTTCTTTTGACGTTTCTTGTTCCTTTTCTTCCTCCTCTTCAAATTCTATGTAAAATAATTTCTCCTCAGCACACTTACGAACATTAGTGTATTTGCTATCACAACTATAACAAAGCCTTTTTTCTCTTTTTTCTTCCAATTTTTGTGGTGTCAACCTTATGGGTTGTGGAAGGCTAGGGGAAACAACACTTCCAACTTTATAGTTGTGAGTGGTAGGCTTCCTTGTTGCCATAATTTTTCTTTCCATTTTTATTGCGAAGCTGAATGCGTTCTCCAATGAATCAGGTTCCGAAAGGAAAAACTTATATTAGATGTTATCCTTTAAATTTCCTATGAATACATCAATCCTATGCTCCTCTGGAATATCTTTTACCCTTATATTCAATTTTTGGAAGTCCTCAATGTGCTCCATAATTGGACCCTTTTGTTTGAGATTTATCATTTGGCTAAAAAAGGTGTTGCTTTTTGTATCCTCATAATGTGCTATCATTTCTTTCGTAAAATTTGCCCAAGTGAATTTTTTTTTATGAGAGCAAAGCCATTGATACCATACAAACTCATTTGGTTCCAAATATAAAGTTGCAATACGTACCTTTTGTGTGTTTTGCACATTATGAAGATCGAAATATTGCTCCATCTGTAATATACATGTTACAGGATCCTTGCCATCAAACTTCCTCATATCGATCTTTGGAACATGGTGGGTCTTCAATCCAACATTAGCATCTATGAAATCATGATTAACATTTCTTTTGTTCTCATCATGAGTTTTCTTTACTACCCTTTCGCCTTTAGTAAGCATTTCTAGTAGCAACTTTTTCAAATCTGTCTAGAAATCTTCCATGTTTCCTTTAAGTTTTTCTTCTATACCATCCATCTTAGCTTTGATATGGATTTAAACAGGAACGCAATAAAATACAGAGATAACCATAAAGACAAATATGCAGCGGAAATAATACTTCATTTCATTACTGTAAAAATACTGAAATATGCTTACAAACAGAAATGGAAATAAACCAGCTAGGGCGATGGTAGCTTATCTCTGAGAAGAGATGCGGCGGCTACATGCCTCTGAACTGTGTTACAATGAGGCTCAAAGGCCTATTTATTGTTGAGAAACAATGGAAAACCCTTCACATTCCAAAACCTAACCCTAGAAGATGAAACGCCAAATTGTGGGCCCCATTTTTGGGTAAGTTGGACAGCCAACTTCCTGGGGTCGCGAATTGGTCATATTATCTCCATTTGATGTGCATGATAGCCTGTTAGAAAGATCTCTCCGAGGACTACAATGGAAAAGATGATTTTTTGATAGAAAAATCACTTGGCGGTAGATTTCCCAAAAAACGTCGTTTAGGGCCTCAAAACGGCTCCGGAAGTTTAGGACCCGAAAAACTGCTAAAAATAGTAAATTGTGCTATAATTAAGGAAACTGAAAAACTGAAAGAAACAGTTGTGGGGGTCCAAATGGGATAGGTGGGTGGCCACCAACATCCACCTGGATCATTCCTCCCCCCTTAGGAAGCAATGGTCCCTATTGCGTTGAGTTCCTTCCTACGACGAGGAAGCTTTTGCTGAGCTGGGTCTCTAGTGAGCTGTTCTGCAATCTCTGATGTGTCCAGAAATGGTGGGAAGCATGGTCGACGATGGTCCACATTGAACACTCGGTGCAAGTGAAGGAATGGAGGAACGCTGTGCTTCCAAGAATTGTTGCCCGTAGCCTTGGTACCGGTGTAAGGACCATGTCAGAGTGGTTTGAGTTTCTGATGGGTTCTGGTAAGGCGTTCTCTCTACAGATGCAACCAAACTTTGTCGCCCACCTGAAACTTGTGTGGTACCCCTGTGGGTGAGGAGAAGTTGTTCCTGTGTTCTTTCATGACCGTATCCCTTTGCTGCTGCTGCTGCGTGAAGGAACCCTTTGCGGGGGTTATGGATGTAGCAACGATCTTCCCCTTACTTTGTGAGCGAACCAAACAGAAAATGAATTTCCTAGTATGGGAGATGAGCTTGCTACCTTTCTTGGCAGTGATCAAAGAGGTGGCGGTAGGTGGGGCTACCTCCGGTATCCTGTATAATGAATTATCCAAAGAAATAATGACAGCGCGAGGCCTTGCCTCATACACAGCATGTCGCTTCCACAAGTATGGTTGGCCTAATAGTACATCGCAAACATCCAAAGGTGTAACATCACACAATACCTCATTTGTGAAGGGCTTGATGCTGTAGGGAAGGCGGCACTGCTGGCGAACTTTGAGATCTCGTCCTTTGTGAAGCCACCCGATACTGTATGGCTGCAGGTGTGGTGTAGTCGGTAGGCCCAACCGCTTCACGACCTCTATTGAAATGAGGTTCTTTTGGCTGCCACTGTCGACAATGAATTGCAGTGGCGAACCCTTCACCCACATTTGTGAGTGGAAAAGGCGCTCCCCCTCCTTTGGGTCTTCAGGCTCATTCTTCCGGATCTTGGCGGTGGCAACAGTGGCACTGGGCTCTGCATCAATGATCTGCTTCCCTTTGCCATTCCCCTTGTCAGGTTCTAGTTTAGGGTTGGAACATGCATCTGATTCAGTAGCCTTCAATTCGGCCACCAACGACTGCTTGGTCCGACACTCACTTGTGTTATGAGTGGGGCTCTTGTGGAACTCACACCACTTTCCTGTGTCCTTCTTTGGCTTCGTGGTGTTGTTCTTTCCTTGTGGATTCGAAGGGTTGTCTTGGGTCACCTCGCCTTGGCTTTGTCCTTTGGGCTTCGGATTTGCAGATCCAAAGTCTCGCTTCTTTTGTTTGAACTTTTTCTTGATTTGACAGCGTATTGGTATGTTGTGCCGAGTGAGGACATGTTCAAGAACTCCATCTCTTCCTGGATGTATCTGTGTAGGCAGCCACGGTATTTGAGTACTAGATGCAGCTCAAAATATTTGATACCCAACTGTGTGCGAAGGGTATGGAAAATGTTTGTGAACTCTGGCACATCTTGGTCTCGTCCCTGCCGCAGTGTGGTCCATTTGATGTATTTGTTCTCATAGCTTTTGATAGGGTAGTACTGCTCCTTAATGGCATCCCGAAAGTCATTCCAAGTGGGTGCGGCTGAAAATAGTGAGCTTGTACTTTCATCTTTCTGCTCGCAGTAGGTTTCCCACCAGTCCTTGACGTGGGGGGCTGCTTTGAGAAGAGCGAAAACAATCTTTTCCCAACTTGAAAATTCATGAACAGAAAAATAACCCTCTAGCAGATTTAACCATTTATCTACGGCATCTGCGTCTATCTGACCCTCAAATATGGGGATTTCAAAATTAACTTGTACCTTAAAGGGCGTGGCATTTCTAGAGTAGCTGCTGGAAGCTGATGTGTCGCTTCTGGGTAGCCGCTAAAGGATCTGGGCAAAGCTGTCCATC
This sequence comes from Pinus tabuliformis, assembly GCA_031772625.1. Lineage (NCBI taxonomy): Eukaryota > Viridiplantae > Streptophyta > Pinopsida > Pinales > Pinaceae > Pinus > Pinus tabuliformis. The sequence goes on from CM062812.1 coordinate 106,282,714, forward strand.
ATCGCGTTCCTTTGTCGCTCAAGGGCTTCTTCGAGCAAGATTTTGATAGGATCTCCTACCCCCTCGTCTTTCTTTTCATCTGCCATGGGAGGCTGTCGGGATTTGCGAGGCTAGTGTTGCAAAGGTTCGACCAGTTCAAGCCCTAACTCCTTATATCCCAACCTCGTTGGGGACATGCAAAGAAAAACAGAGAAGAAAAGCAGACCGTTCTGATACCACTGATCTAGATTTAAACAGGAACGCAATAAAATACAGAGATAACCATAAAGATAGATATGTAGCGGAAATAATACTTCATTTCATTACTATAAAAATACTAAAATATGCTTACAAACAGAAATGGAAATAAACTAGCTAGGGCGATGGTAGCTTATCTCTGAGAAGAGATGTGGTGGCTACATGCCTCTGAAATGTGTTACAATGAGGCTCGAAGGCCTATTTATTGTTGAGAAACAATGGAAAACCCTTCACATTCCAAAACCTAACCCTAGAAGATGAAACACCAAATTGTGGGCCCCTTTTTTGGGTAAGTTGGACAGCCAACTTCCCGGGGTCGCGAATTGGTCATATTATCTTCGTTTGACGTGCATGATAGCCCATTGGAAAGATCTCTCTGAGGACTACGATAGAAAAGACAATTTTTTGATGGAAAAGATGATTTTTTGATAGAAAAATCACTGGCAGTAGATTTCCCAAAAAACGTCGTTTAGGGCCTCAAAACGGCTCAGGAAGTTTAGGACCTGAAAAACTACTAAAAATAGTAAACTGTGCTATAATTAAGGAAACTGAAAAACTGAAAGAAACAGTTGTGGGGTTCCAAATGGGATAGGTGGGTGGCCACCAACATCCACTTGGATCAAGCTTCCACGCCTTTCTTTAAACCATCCATCTTAGCTTTTGTTACTGTTGGGCCTCAAAAATATCTTCAAAATATCATACACATTCACCTCCATTCTTATTTTATTGCCTCATTTCATCACCTTGTCATCACATAACCTTACATTTGCATAATTTACCATATGGGTTCATATTTGTATTTTCCAGAGTTTTTAATTTCAAGTATTTATAGTGAATTTATGATTAAAAGTTAGAACAATAACATATATTTGCTTATACCTAAAAGTTGCTAGAGTTTGATGACATGTGTAAATCATTTGGAAGCTTCCAAGGCACCCTTATGTGGCCTCCCAAGATCAAATTCAAATTTCAACTCAATTGGTGGACCATATTCCAAGGAGAAATATCATGGAGATCTTTATGAGTCATGGGATTTGTATCTAGTATTTAGGGATAATTGAGACAAGTATGGATCTAGTAGATATTTAAGGGATCTACATTTATTGAGTAGATATCCCTAATTCATGTATAAATAGGAGGAGCATCCTTCAAAGGAAGCTAACAATTGTTAGTTATTCATTAGAATTAGATTTATCGTTCAACATGAATAATATAATTTTCTTTCAATTATGAGCTATGAGTGTTGTGTGATTCTCAAGAGGTGGTAGTTGTTCATGTGTGCTCATTGAGGAATGGAAGGATTCCCATCAACCACAATTTGCATACAACTGTAACATAGTTTTATTTTTGTTATTTCATTTCCTGCAAGTGTGATTTCATTTTCTAGATTATCATAGTTTTATTTTTGTTATTTCATTTCCTGCAAGTGTGATTTCATTTTCTAGATTATCATAGTTTACTTGCTTTCTAGTTATTTTATATTTGCTTCTTATAATTGTTCATAGATTAGTTTAATTCAGTTTTCTTTGATTCTAGTTGTAATATGCATTTCCATTCTAAACAAACCTCCTACAATAATCTCATTTGAGGTCCCATATATTTTGGTTTGATTCTAAGTTTACGAAACCCTCGGGTTGACAAATTAAATAATAGGGATTTAACAGACAATTAAAACACCCTACATTTTGGTGTCGTTGTTGGGGAAGCATACTTAGATGTAACTAGTTATGAAGATTGTTTAGAAATCATTTTCATTAAGGTTATTTTCATTTAGAGAGAAATTAGAAAAGATAAAACATTCATAAAACAAAACCCCCATTCACTAAAATAAAATAAAAAACATAAAAAAACCATCCATATCATGAATTCCTAGTTTTGCAGGTAGAAGAAATGGATGGAGACGGTGAAGATGAGGAAGATACTTTTGGATTTCCCATTCAAGAAACTGATATCAATGTTCATATGAAGAACATCTCTCCATCTGTACTTCCTATATTCAATGGTACGAGATCAGAAGACCCAAAAACTTTTCTATTTGAATTTGAAATAATTTATAGATCTTATGGCTACTTATTACACATTCAAAAGTTGAATTTCTTTTCAGAAACATTGAAGGATGGAGCTCTTAAATGGTTCATGACTTTAGGAACAAATTATATAAGAACATGGGATGATATGAAAAGAGTATTTTTGGAAAAATAAAAATATTATTGTATAAACCATGGCCTTAGAAATCAAATCTTTAAGATGAACTAGAAAGAAGATGAAAGCTTAGAAGATTTAGTGGAGAGATTTATGTATCATGTAAAAAGAGTTAAATTGCATAATTTAGGATTAGACAAATTAAAAACTCTCCTACTAAATTCTATAAGGGATGAATGGATTGATCTTCTTAACCTGGTGGTAAAAGGAGATGTTTCACAATTGTCATTTCAAGAGATTTGTGAATTGTGTAAGAACATATCAAGAGGAAAAGAAAAGTATGCAAGATCCCCTCAGGATCCTGGTATGGAAAAAGTAAGTAAGTTAACATCAGCATTGGTAAGTCAAATTGAACTTAATAATTTGCTAGAAATTTTTGGTAATTTAAAAGAACAAATTGATATGCTAAGAATGCAAAACAAGCAAATAGTTGAGAATGTTGCTTCATTTAAGTTTTTCCCTAAATGCAAAAAGAAACATGCTTTGCATGAACGTCCACTTGATAACATTAAAAAGTATGAAATTTGTGCAGGATCACATACTACTAAAGATTGTCCATCATTACCAGGGTTAAAAGAAGTTTACCAAGGAGCAAATCAAACATTGGAACAATTTTGTTATGAAGCTCCAAAAAGATCATGGCAACCTCATCAACCTAGTATGATGCAAGATCTTACTTCTCAATTTCAAATTTATGCACAACAATCTAATTGGAAAACACCCTTGCCTTGGAAACCTTGGCCATATCAATCCCAACCTCAAATCCAATCTTGGAAACAAGGTTGGCAAGGGCCTCACGGAAGAAATCCATTGTATCCTCAATATTTTACTCACTATCCTCAATGCCAAGCTCAATGTCAAGTTCAATGCTATTCATACTATTCACCTCCACCACAACATCCATTTCATGCTCAATTGACCTCAATTCAACCATTACCATACTCACAAGTAGCCCAAAGATCCATTTCCACTCCACTACCTGCACAAACATTTGGAATCCACAACAATAAAATACCTCAATCCACTCATAATGTTGAGGTACTGTAAAATAAAGCACTAATTATCATTGAAGAACAACAATCAGAAGAGGAAAAATATTCAGGTAACTTCCAAGAATCATGGATGCATGTTAAAAAAGAGAAGTTGTTGAAACTTGAGTTTCATGTAGGTCTATCACCCGATTCTATGCATGAAGATCACATCTCTGAAAATTTGCATGGTATGATATCAGAAAACCAAGGAAGACAAGATTACATTAAGTCTTGGTTTAAGACAGTTATCGGATCTCAGGATTCCATTCTTCAGTATCTTTTGACATTATTCAAATCAAGGCAGTTGGTCTCTCATATACTGGTACATATCAAAGAGTATATTTTAAACATGAATATGAGTTTACTGATGATTGTGTTATGCAAATGGATGCATTGGAAATTCTCTTATACTTAAGAGAATGCTTTATTTATTTTTCAATAGAATAGCACGAACAAATAAAAACAAGTTTTTGCGATTTTTAGGATAAATTTTCAATTTTATGGTGCAGTAAGAGCCACCCATTTACTAACCCTTGGCAAGGAAATTGCAATAAAACAAACGGTTGTGAACAAAGGGCACAAGCGAAGATTGAAGAGCGATAATTTCAGGTGTGAGATCAATTCTTTTCATTTTATTTTCTGCATCCAAATTTAAAAAAAGGAATCAATTAAGGAAATCTTGAGTATGCTCTCCTCTTGCACTTTGTGTGACCTGGAAGATCAGAAAATGAATTTTCATGTTTGTACATCTTTAAAATTGTTTTTTTTTTTTCTCTATTTTAGATTATTTTTTTGTTTTAATATATATATATATATATATATATATATATATATATATATATATATATATATATATATATATATATATATATATATATATATATATATATATATATATATATATATATATATTAAAATAAAACACATGTATAAAAAACTCCTCAGCGTTTAGCAGCACTTTCACTTCTTCGAATAGATGCTCACTCAGCAGGCTATCGGTCGATCAAAGGTCAGCCCTCAGGCCTTTGCTTGCAACCTTCCTGACTCAGCCCAACAACATGCCAATCAGGCAGATTCGATGAGGGTTGCTAAAAAGACCTATCCATTACAGGTCTCTCCTTCAGCGTGCAACTCGTTCCCTCATTCGATCTCCTGATTGCCAGCAGTGTTGTCTCTCAACCCTTCGAGCGAGCCTTCCATTAATACCTGCTTTGAAGTTTATGGCTCACCTGAATCCTCCATATCACCATCGACCCATCGTCAACCTGCCCCCGACACTGATTCCATCCGTGGATACATTTTAGAATAGAACCATCACACTGGTTTACGGTCGCCATCCCCCCATAGGTGCCCCCATCCCCTCTGGTACGTCGGTTCTCCTCTCTAGCTCCAGATCAGAGCTTAAGGAGCTCTCCTTAGCTCCAACAGGTGGCCTGATCCCTCTAAAGCCATCCAACTCCACCATAATGCAGCCACCGCTCAACCCTTCGGATTGTCATTCTGGCCAGCCTTCGTTTGGGGTTTTTATCTCACCTTGCGTAGCGCAGTCTCATTCACCGGCCCTTATCTCTAAGTCAAACCGCAGAGTGTTCCCGGAGACATTAAATCCATCCCTTGGATCTGTCATGAACTCAAGCATTGTTTTGTCGCCACTGACTCCGAATCATGACCCCCTCCGTTTGGTCATACCATCCTCCTCACTGATTTCATCAATCTTACCTTTCCTAAATCGGATCCCAAGTACGATTTCGAATTAGGCTTATTGAACGGTTTCGAGAAGGACCGTAAGTTTGATATGGACATTATTAACTGTAATTATAAACAAGGTTTATGTAATAATAATAATAATGTCAGACCAGGCAGTAACTCCTCAAAAACAATTCGTTAATATTCATTTAGGTTGGTCTTTATTATATACAATAGGAAGAGACTATTCATTTCATCTCCCGGTGACTATTCATATTCTCTATTATTTATTTACATCAATTTCAATTATTCACCCAATCCTGATGATTAGGTGTCAACATTCCCCCCCTTAATTTGAAGGGGTGTTGGTGAGTCCAAACATCATTCTCAATGTTTCAAGCTTTTCTCTTCCAAGCGCTTTGGTGAAGATGTCTGCAATTTGCTCATTAGTGGAACAATGGCGGACATGGATTGTTTTGGCCTCAACATGATGTCGAATCAAATGATATTTAGTATTGATGTACTTCGTTCGATCATGGAACTTTGGGTTCTTGGCCAACATTATTGCCAAGGTATTGTCAATCATGAGTGGAGTTGATTGTACTTGTTTTACCTGCAAATCTTCAAGAATTTTCTTGAGCCACACAATTTCTTTTGTTGCCTCAGCTGCTGCCACATATTCTGCTTCTGTTGTGGAATCTGCTAGAACTGATTGTTTGTGTGATCTCTAGGAGACAACTCCTGATCCAAGACTCATAGCATAACCTAAAGTAGTAACCCCAGTTTCTTTGTCTCCATCGAAGTTTGAATCAGAGTATCCAATCAAGCTGAAGTCGTCCACCTGTGTATACTTGATTCCAAAGTCTTGAGTTCCCTTCAAGTACCTTAGAACTCTTTTTGCAGGAGACCAATGTCCCTCACAAGGATTTTGCATAAACCTGGAGAGGATTCCAACAACAAATGAAATGTCTGGTCTGGTAATAGTTAGGTAGTTGAGACTTCCTACAAGCTGTCTATACTTTGTTGCATCCTCAAATTCTTTTCCTTCAATGGATGTGAGCTTTAAGTTTTGTTCCATTGGAGTAGTAAGAGGATTGCATTCTGTCATGCCAAATCTATTTAACAGATCTCCAATGTACTTCTTTTGAGAAAGAAATATGGACTTCGGATGTTGAGTTACTTCAATACCAAGAAAGTAATGAACATAGCCCAAATCAGTCATTTCAAAACTTTTCCCCAATTCCTTCTTTATGGATGTAATGTAGCTTTCATTGTTCCTTGTCATCGAAAGATCATATACATATACCACAATATATACAACTGTTTTGCCAAATTTCTTGAAAAATAAAGTTGCATCATCAAGATCATAATGTTTGAAATTGAGTTTCAGAAGTTGCTCAGTTAGTTTTTCATACCAGGCTCGCGGTGCTTGTTTGAGGCCATACAAGGATTTCACAAGTTCTCACACTTTATGTTCATGTCCTTTCATAGCAAATCCTTCAGGCTGGGACATAAAAACATTCTGTTTTAAATCTCCATTCAAGAAAGTATTTTTTACATCCATTTGATGGACTTTCCAACCGTTCTGAGTTGCTAGGGCAAAGAGTGTCTGGGGAAAAAGTCTCCTCATAATCAAACCCTTCCTTCTGTGAAAAACCTTTTTCCACAAGCCTGGCTTTGTGCTTGTCAAGTGAGCCATCTACTTTATACTTGTTCTTGTAGACCCACTTGCAGCCAATTGGTTTGGTTCCTAATGGAAGATCAACTAGCTTCCAAGTGCCATTCTTTATCAGGGCATCATACTCCTTTTGCATCTCCTCTTTCCATTCATCATAAGAAGCAACTTCTTTGAAGGAAGTTGGTTCGAAATCTGTAGACAAATTCAATTCACAATCATAAGAAACATCCATATCAACAGGTGAATTAGAGTCATCTACATCACCTCCATTTTTCCAGTTTGAATTTCTAGTTCCTGTCTTTCCAACCTCATCAGGATGAACACTTCCAAGTGTCTTTGTCAGCCACTTTGGGGGACCTTTCTCAGATGGTCCAGGCTGCTCCATTGATTGAATTGGGACTGAATCAAGATTGAGTCTCCCAATTCTATCAATCACATCACTTAAAGTATCATCCGTTGTTGGAGTTTCATGTAGGGGAGAGAGTTCTTCAGAAGAAGATTCCACATGTTGATCTAGTATAGGAATCCCCACTTCAAGATGTGGAATCTGATTATCAAATTCTTGAAATGATTTTGCATTTGCGAATCTATCCAAGTGATCAAGTTGCCGCTCAACAACATTGTCATTTTTGGATGATTCAAGAAAGATTACATCTCTAGATACAACAAACTTTTTATTGACTTCATCATATAGATAGTATGCTTTGGAGGTGTTTGAATACCCCAGGAAGATACACTTACGACTTCTTGCACCAAGTTTATTTCTATGTACCTTTGGTATCAAGGCATAACAGGTGGAACCAAAGACCCTGAGATGCTTTACCGAAGGAATGTGCCCATACCACATTTCATAGGGAGTCTTGTTTCTAATAGCATTAGATGGACATTTATTCTTTATATATGTAGCACATAGAACAACATCAACCCAAAACATTATTTGTACATTTTTTGAAGAAGAGCATGGAGCGTACCATATTTAAGATTGTCCTATTCATTCTTTCAGCTACACCATTCTGTTGGGGATTATAAGGCACAGTTGTTTGATGTTTGATCCCATGTTGGCGAAGATTGTTTTCAAATTCATTTGAAGTGTATTATTTTCCATTATCAGTGCGAATAGAGCCAATATGAGATTGTCCATCATTTTCAATCCATTTATGAAAGTTCTTGAATGTTTGAAAAGCATCAGATTTGTGCTTCAATAAATAAACACAACACATTCTAGTGTAGTCATCAATAAATGTCATCATATATTTATTTCCATTTGCAGAAGGAACAGTCATTGGACCACATAAATCTGAATGAATGAGTTCAATTTTTCTATGTGCTCTTGAATGTGAATCATGAAAAGACTGTTTGCTATGCTTTCCTAGAATGCAAGCATCACATTGCTTAAGTTTCCTAGGAATTGCGGGCAAACCAGCAAGACCATTTTTCTTCAACAAGCGGAGGCTGTCATAGTTCAAATGTCCAAATCTAGCATGCCATAATAAACTTGATGGAAGTGTACCTTCTTTATAATGAGAATTGTATGAGAAATGTTGTGCATGAGTAGAGGTACCTTGCAGCTTGAGAAGCCTTTCTTCTTCTATTCCCCTCATGACAAGTGAGTGGTCAGATGCTTTTCTCACCTCAAGGTTGCCATCAAACATATAAATGGAGTGACCTTGCTGGTGGATGTGGACCAAGGACAACAAGTTTCTCTTTAGCTGTTGGAGATATAGAACATGATGTATGTTATCACTAAAAATTCCAATGCCAAAAGTTCAAAATCGCTCACATTAGTTTGATGCACATAAAGCCTTTTTAACAGTTTCGCAGCGCGGCATGTTTTAGGTGATTTCGTAGCGCATAATTCATATTTTGCACTGGCTGCGCTACGAAATGGGGGAAATGGCTGCATGAGTTGGAGAGAGAATTTTTGTAGTGATTTTGCTGAAGTAAGTATCATCAGCCCCGCTCAAAGCATAGATATTGACAGGGAATGGGCAAACACAATAAGAAAACCTCTTGTGTGAGGATTCCCCTATGCATTCTCTGATGGAAAACACAACCTTGAAGGATTATTCTAATGGAAGCATAGGTTATCCCAGTGTTGCAAATATCTCTGATTCATGTTCTGTTTCACAAACTAATTCTTTGCAACAAGAAGCATATGCATAAACTGAACATCGGCAAAAAACTGTTCATACAGGGAGCTCTTCCAAGCAGCTGTTAGTTCAAGGTGCTTTTAGTTATCCTCTTAAAACTCATCTTATTTCTAGTGAAGGTTTTGAAGAAATCACATGGAATAAAGGTGACATTGATGCTGAAGAGAGTAATGTCACACATTCTACAAGGAAAAAACCCTGTTGCTGTTCAGGTGCAGCTGCATCTCTTTCGAGCAGTGGGAAGGATCTTGTGAAATTTGCAAACAAGTCTTCCAGCAGTCATGGCAATGCTTTTCCAGAAAGGCCAACAAATGTTAGCACAGAATGTACTTCAAGTAGCTACAGTAATGAAGCCATTAATCATTTTTATCCGAAGAACATGTTTTTGATGAAGATTGTGTTTTTGAAACTGCTGTAGGAGATGTTTGTTACAGGCATAGTTATTTGTTTTAAGAAGTCAACTTCCAGGAGGTATTTAGAGCAGCTGAAAGAATATTTTAGAAAACTGAAAGAGGTTTTTATTCCTAACATACTGAACTAGAAAAACCTCTTTAAGTTTCTTCAAATTGATTATGAGCTGGGAGAAACGAGTGACTAAAGGTTGCGCTACGAAACTGTTGTAGGTGCAATTTTTAATTTCCTGTTTTACACATCTTCTTCAAGGATCGATTCTGGGCAGCTGGAGTAAGTTTCCTTAAAACTAAAAGAGGTTTTTGTTCAACACGGAATGGTTCACAAAAGCCTCCTTCAGTTTTTCCAAATACGTTTTCTGTGTGAAGTTATGAGCTCTGTCCCAAGAGCTATTTTTCAGGCAGAACAACAGTTTCGTAGCAGCTGAAGCTAAATAATTCAATCTCAAACTAGAATTGAAAACAAAGGATTCAGTCCTCATTTGGATGATATGGGTGAAATTAAAGGTGACCAGCTGTCTTGCAATGAAAAATCTTTAACACAGTTTGAGGATGGGAACATCCTTGAAGATGTCAATGTTGACAAATGTGGCAGTGATTCCATCCATGAGTGCGTTGGTAAAGCCAGAGTTTTTAAGGCACCAAGACAAAGATGTCAGGCTCATTGTTGTTACTTGCATTAGTAAGAATCACACTGAAAACGTATATGCTTCAATGCAAACAATTATGAGTTTGGTTTGAATGAAAGGAAGACTGTGTTTTTTTTAATTTACACAGCAGTTTCGTAGCTTGCTACGAAACTGCTGTAGATGACTGTTTATGTGAAAAATTTGAGATTAAGTGCTGAGGTCAGCAAATCTTAAAGGGATGACTCGAGGCTAGCATGGAGATTATAGAAAGTCATTCAGATGTTTAAAAAGGTGCCAGGTGTAAGTATTCAAGGAAAAGATGAAATTTTGTCTTTTGTTAAAGTTTTCACTTTATGTCCGAATTTTTAGGGTTCTGGTAGGGTTGCCGAGGTGTTGAGTGGTACACTTGTTCAGTTTATGAGATGGCCAGATCATAAGATTTCTTCCATCATACGTGACTATTAGAGGATTAAATGGCTTGAAGCATGATCTTAAATGCATGAACACTAATGGGAGACAGAGACCGTGAACATAGGGTACAGGTTCTTATTTGTTGATGAATCATCCACATATCAGGCATCCGAAGCTGCTCATTCAGTGAATGTTCTTCCAGCTTGGCTTGGCTATTATTGAAGTGCTACAGGTGTCAAGTTTCAAGAACGCATCAATGCACACGAGGAGATAGACTTGAAGTTTCAATGGAATGGAATCCTCTGTTTTCGTAGCACAATACCTTTGTAATTAATTAGTTGGTTTAAGATATAGATAAGATAATTAATGATAGAATTCCGAGCTCCCTTCATGCTTGTTGAGGAGTCTCAGGTAGTAGTATTTTGGTTTTCTATATATAGAAAGGACTCTGATGTAAAAAAGGTTGGACATTTTATACAAAAACAGAGTTATTTGGGCCATTGTAAGACTTGTGACAGTAATAGTAAAACAGTGTTGATTTCTTCTCAAGATTCTCGATGGATTATTGTGTTCAAATATAATGATGGTGTTTTATATTTTATGTTCTTTTACAGCCTTGTTGTAACACAATCACTCAGAATTCATAATCTTATGCTCTGACTTCCTGTGTGTTTGGCAAGCTGTGGTTTTGATGGAGTATGTTTGACATGTAATGCAAAGAGCCTTGACTTCCATGAAATGACTATGTTTTTCTTGTTTACTTAGTATATGAGACTCCATAGCCCAATGAGAACCAGTTTGATATGTTTCCAACCAGCTTTTGCTTTTATGACTGAGTAAAGAGTTAGCCATCTATTGTAGTGAATGATTTTTATCAAGAGTTTGTGAGAGAGCCCTCTCTGATCAAAGAGGCTAAGCTTTGATCTAAAGTTAGGTTGAAAGAGTTACATGAAATCTTGCTTGGTTGCAGCCCTCAGTAGTGATTTTGTGATAACATTTTGGTGCGTCTGCCGGGAGCCTGAAGTCTATTCATTCCCGAAATCAATGGTTGAACTTCTGAAGGTAGGAGGAGCTCAGACATCTTTTTGAGGCTGCAAAACTACCTTGGCGACTCCACACATCAAATGAGAAATTAGAAGGTGACTCCACTGCTAGAAGATCAGTAGCTTGATGAAGTTTCAAGATGGATTCTACTGCAAGAATGAATGCCAGGTATGCTCCTATGGATCGGTCTCATATCCCTGGTTTTCCAAATTCTATGCCGGAGGTTGATTGGTTAGAGGATCTTCCAATATTCAAAGATGAAAAGAAATATGATGCTGCTCTTCATTTGGTTAGGTTTCATATGCATGTACGCAGTCTTAAGGTTCACTTTCCTGAGGATTGTCTCATGAGGATGTTTATGGCCACTTTAGAAGGAAAAGCATGGTCTTGGTATAAAAGTTTGGAAAATGGTTCATTATCTTCTCTTGCTGATTTCCATAATGTGTTCTATGACATGTATAAAGAGTGTCATCCTTCCTTATTGTTGCTCAAAGATTGTTGTAGACATTCTTTAAATCTCATTCAGTACTTGGAGGATTGTTATGGTGATGATGAATTTATGGATGAAGAAATTTTAGAGGCTCTTCATAACAATGCTTTCCAGCACCAAGGAGAAGATATAACATCCCATGAAACACAGCATGAAGATCAACAGGGTTTAGTTGTGAAACCCATGTTTCATCCTTTGATATTGATGTAGAGATGCAGCAGATTGGTCAGGCTTCAGATCATGATGAAGATGAAATTGATTGCACCCAGAAAGAAGAAATATTGGAGGAAATTTCCTATGACCCTCAGGCAGAGGAAAAACTTGCTCAATTTTGTAATTCCTTGCAGCAGCTTACTTCAAATAACGATCATAATAGTGAGGAAAATTATATTTTTTATGACAATCATTCAAAAAAGCAGTTGGATAGCATATCAAAAGAACCTTGTGTGGTTGCGAATCAGTTGTCTAAAGATGTGGAATATTATGATGATCATCAACATAACCATGTCTTCTTGGACCCTGTAAGTGAATATATGGACAAGCTTTGCACTCCGGTCTTTCATTTTCATTTGCATTATGAAGATCAAGTATATTATGAGTTGAGTTGGTCATCCCACTACCATGGTTATGTTGAGGTTGAATGCAGTCAAGAGCCTCCCATATCAGAAAAGACAATTGATTGGCTTTATTGGAAATATCATGTTGCTTGAGCTACAAGTGGAGCTTGCAGCTGATAGGGTAGGTAGGTAAGATAAATGCAAATAAGCTCAAGGTTGACTGAGCAATTTTTTTTTTTAGTAGTGGTAGATATAGACTTTTATCTCCTGCAGTGATCATCAGGTTTAAGCCCGAGGTGAAGGCCCAAGAAACTTGAAGAAAATGTTTGTCAAATAATTTTTGTTCATCAAAAATGGATAAGGCACTGGAACTGCAGGTTCTTAGTGTACCACAAGGGCACACTATCCCAAGTGGAGCCACTGTTATCACTGAAAATTCCAATGCCAAAAGTTCAAAATCGCTCACATTAGTTTGATGCACATAAAGCCTTTTTAACAGTTTCGCAACGCGGCATGTTTTAGGTGATTTCGTAGCGCATAATTCATATTTTGCACTGGCTGCGCTACGAAATGGGGGAAATGGCTGCATGAGTTGGAGAGAGAATTTTTGTAGTGATTTTGCTGAAGTAAGTATCATCAGCCCCGCTCAAAGCACAGATATTGACAGGGAATGGGCAAACACAATAAGAAAACCTCTTGTGTGAGGATTCCCCTATGCATTCTCCGATGGAAAGCACAACCTTGAAGGATTATTCTAATGGAAGCATAGGTTATCCCAGTGTTGCAAATATCTCTGATTCATGTTCTGTTTCACAAACTAATTCTTTGCAACAAGAAGCATATGCATAAACTGAACATCGGCAAAAAACTGTTCATACAGGGAGCTCTTCCAAGCAGCTGTTAGTTCAAGGTGCTTTTAGTTATCCTCTTAAAACTCATCTTATTTCTAGTGAAGGTTTTGAAGAAATCACATGGAATAAAGGTGACATGGATGCTGAAGAGAGTAATGTCACACGTTCTACAAGGAAAAAACCCTGTTGCTGTTCAGGTGCAGCTGCATCTCTTTCGAGCAGTGGGAAGGATCTTGTGAAATTTGCAAACAAGTCTTCCAGCAGTCATGGCAATGCTTTTCCAGAAAGGCCAACAAATGTTAGCACAGAATGTACTTCAAGTAGCTACAGTAATGAAGCCATTAATCATTTTTATCCGAAGAACATGTTTTTGATGAAGATTGTGTTTTTGAAACTGCTGTAGGAGATGTTTGTTACAGGCATAATTATCTGTTTTAAGCAGTCAACTTCCAGGAGGTATTTAGAGCAGCTGAAAGAATATTTTAGAAAATTGAAAGAGGTTTTTATTCCTAACATACTGAAATAGAAAAACCTCTTTAAGTTTCTTCAAATTGATTATGAGCTGGGAGAAACGAGTGACTAAAGGTTGCGCTACGAAACTGCTGTAGGTGCAGTTTTTAATTTCCTGTTTTACACATCTTCTTCAAGGATCGATTCTGGGCAGCTGGAGTAAGGTTCCTTAAAACTAAAAGAGGTTTTTGTTCAACACGGAATGGTTCACAAAAGCCTCCTTCAGTTTTTCCAAATACGTTTTCTGTGTGAAGTTATGAGCTCTGTCCCAAGAGCTATTTTTCAGGCAGAACAACAGTTTCGTAGCAGCTGAAGCTAAATAATTCAATCTCAAACTAGAATTGAAAACAAAGGATTCAGTCCTCATTTGGATGATATGGGTGAAATTAAAGGTGACCAGCTGTCTTGCAATGAAAAATCTTTAACACAGTTTGAGGATGGGAACATCCTTGAAGATGTCAATGTTGACAAATGTGGCAGTGATTCCATCCATGAGTGCGTTGGTAAAGCCAGAGTTTTTAAGGCACCAAGACAAAGATGTCAGGCTCATTGTTGTTACTTGCATTAGTAATAATCACACTGAAAACGTATATGCTTCAATGCAAACAATTATGAGTTTGGTTTGAATGAAAGGAAGACTGTGTTTTTTTTAATTTACACAGCAGTTTCGTAGCGCGCTACGAAACTGCTGTAGATGACTGTTTATGTGAAAAATTTGAGATTAAGTGCTGAGGTCAGCAAATCTTAAAGGGATGACTCGAGGCTAGCATGGAGATTATAGAAAGTCATTCAGATGTTTAAAAAGGTGCCAGGTGTAAGTATTCAAGGAAAAGATGAAATTTTGTCTTTTGTTAAAGTTTTCACTTTATGTCCGAATTTTTAGGGTTCTGGTAGGGTTGCCGAGGTGTTGAGTGGTACACTTGTTCAGTTTATGAGATGGCCAGATCATAAGATTTCTTCCATCATACGTGACTATTAGAGGATTAAATGGCTTGAAGCATGATCTTAAATGCATGAACACTAATGGGAGACAGAGACCGTGAACATAGGGTACAGGAGGTTCTTATTTGTTGATGAATCATCCACATATCAGGCATCCGAAGCTGCTCATTCAGTGAATGTTCTTCCAGCTTGGCTTGGCTATTATTGAATTGCTACAGGTGTCAAGTTTCAAGAACGCATCAATGCACACGAGGAGATAGACTTGAAGTTTCAATGGAATGGAATCCTCTGTTTTCGTAGCACAATACCTTTGTAATTAATTAGTTGGTTTAAGATATAGATAAGATAATTAATGATAGAATTCCGAGCTCCCTTCATGCTTGTTGAGGAGTCTCAGGTAGTAGTATTTTGGTTTGCTATATATAGAAAGGACTCTGATGTAAAAAAGGTTGGACATTTTATACAAAAACAGAGTTATTTGGGCCATTGTAAGACTTGTGACAGTAATAGTAAAACAGTGTTGATTTCTTCTCAAGATTCTCGATGGATTATTGTGTTCAAATATAATGATGGTGTTTTATATTTTATGTTCTTTTACAGCCTTGTTGTAACACAATCACTCAGAATTCATAATCTTATGCTCTGACTTCCTGTGTGTTTGGCAAGCTGTGGTTTTGATGGAGTATGTTTGACATGTAATGCAAAGAGCCTTGACTTCCATGAAATGACTATGTTTTTCTTGTTTACTTAGTATATGAGACTCCATAGCCCAATGAGAACCAGTTTGATATGTTTCCAACCAGCTTTTGCTTTTATGACTGAGTAAAGAGTTAGCCATCTGTTGTAGTGAATGATTTTTATCAAGAGTTTGTGAGAGAGCCCTCTCTGATCAAAGAGGCTAAGCTTTGATCTAAAGTTAGGTTGAAAGAGTTACATGAAATCTTGCTTGGTTGCAGCCCTCAGTAGTGATTTTGTGATAACAATGTAGAAGAAAGTCTGGAAGACCAGGCAATTTGAGCCTGATTGTGCTAAGCCGTGATGGCTTGATTTTTGATTGGTCTGCAAAGTATACTGCTCCATCAACATTGTTAGTAAATTCTTCAAAAAAATCTTTTCTATGAGTCATGTGGCAAGTTTCTCCTAAATCAAGCAACCAATCACTTTTCCAAGAAGCAAGCGAAGCATTAAATAAATATTCATTTACTCTGATATTACATTGTGCCACAACATAATGAGCGGATTCAGGTGCTTTATCTTTGTCTGTGTCATTAGTTTTACCTTTCTATTGGTTTCTTTGCTGCTCAATTTTGTCCCAAGGTAGCTTGAATGTAGAGGCATCATGTGATCCATTTCTTTTGTAGCATATGCAGTGCAAATCTGACTTTTCTCCTTGAGAGCGTCTGCCCCCCCTGCCTCTAAAATATCTTCCTCTTCCTCTTCGACCACCTCTTCCTCTGGAAGAATCTTGAGCAGGATTCTTTTCTTTATGAGCAAGGCACACAACCTCTTCAGAAGATTCAGGGGCTGTCTTCTTTCCAAAAGCTTTCTCTCTTTCAACAATTTTTTTCACAAGAGAGTCAAAGGTAATATCTTTGAGATTTCCATTTGCTTGCAAGGACTCAAGATAATTAGAATAAGTAGGATAAAGTGTCTTGAGAAAAGCGATAAGAGGAATATCTAATTCAACCTTAGTGGCTTTGATATCATGCATTATAGATTTTACTTCGGATGCAAGAGAAAGAGGATCATTATTTTGTAATTCAAGAGTGAAGAGTTTAATCATGAGTTGAATAACTTCAAGTGCAGAATGTGAGTCATAAAGTTGTTTCAAATTTTGTAAGGCTTCGAAAGCAGTTGAAAATGGTATAATATGGTGACTCATCTCTTCACTTACAGATGCTGCAATTAATGCATAGGCTTTGCTGTTCTTATTTTCCCAAATGGCGAGCTCTTTGTCTGAGGTAGGTTGTTCTGGCTCTTTGTCTCCGTCTCCAATACACACTCCTTTCGACAAATCATTGAAAATGAGGGCGTGTTTTATCATCCGGGACCAATTAGGATAGTTCTCCTTTCTAGTAAGAACTATTCCCACCATAGATATGATTGAATGCATACTGTAAAAAAACTTCTGCTGGCAAAAATGTGCTTCAAAGCTATCCAGAAATTTTAGAAAGCTGTCCAGAAATTTCATTATTTCAATGAATAGTGGAGTGCCAGTAACGTTCTGGGGTTACACGCATAGAAAAATACAAACGAAATCTATATGGAGTCTGCCGAAAGATATGGTGGCATCACGTGGAGACAGTAACAATATTTTTGGACAGAATTCGATATATTGATGGCGGGTGACTAGACAGTAAGCTGAACAACAATATTTTACAAAACATGGCTAATTTCTAGGAATGTTACACATAGCTGTTCGTGCAAATTGTCATAATAAAAAACATTCAGTGCAGTTTTTCCTATTTATATAGAGCTACTCAGAAGCAATCAGTGGAATCCGTGAGCATAAGGAAGGGATTTATAGGATACAACCTTGGTACAAAGAGTTTCATGACATCGTATATATAACAACGCACTGAACAAATGCCTCAAACAATGCACCGAACAACACAATGAACAACACATACATATCATGTGTTTTTCAGAAGGGATTTATAGCATACGACCTTCAAAGAGTGGTTTTTCAAAACATTCAATGCACAAAATTGATGGCATACATATGCCAATCAATGTATTAACGCCTTAATGTAGAATGAAACACCATACCGGTTAACATAAAGCATACACACCACTCAACGAACCATCATACTCACGATTAGTGCTATAGTCATAGTTCGATCATCTTCCACAACGCCACTCTCAGTAGACACATTTAGACTAGAACATTCCTGGACCAACGATATTCACCCAACAAAACGGTTTGGAGGGCAGACTATTCACTGAAAGAATAAAACGTATAGGCAACTAACACCATCAGCAGCGTAATATATGCAAAATTGAGCAACGTATTATATGGAAAATCACAGATGGAGCAGGTCTAGCAATGAATAATGGTAAATTGAACATGGAGTAGGTCTGGTAATGAATAATGGTAAATCGAAGATGGAGCAGGTTTGGCAATGGAGTGCTGTTATACCAGCGTGGAAAGAGCAGCAAAAGCTCAAGTGTTACTGAGAATATCACGTAGAGGGCAGACCTAGATTACTTAAAAATGCAGAAGGGAGTTACAATGGTAGTTAGAAGCCAAAAATAGCGATGGCTCTGATACCATGTTAGACCAGGAAGTAACTCCTCATAAACAACGTTAATATTCATTTAGGTTGGTCTTTATTATATACAATAGGGAGAGACTGTTCATTTCATCTCTCGGTGACTATTCATATTCTCTATTGTTTATTTACATCAATTTTGTAGGTTTTAACCCTGTACAGTAATTACCTGCATACAAATTCTAAAACACATAAAATAAACAATGCGAGAGCATAACACATAAAACACATATACACAGAGATTTCCCCCTAGATCCCAAAACCGGGACTACCAACTTGATTTTTCATTATGTTCCTTTCAATGTTACAATACATATTTATACATGCCGAAGAATCCAATACCATGGACTGAAAACCATCGCGTCCAAAACCATGGACCGAAACCATCACATCCAGAAAACATGTGAGAAAATCATGCACAAAAACATAGGTGGGTCCACCCAACCTAACATAGGGTCCAAAGCCAAAATTTTCTGGGGCGCTGCCCCAGACCCCATAAAGTGGGGTTATGGGTATGCCTGAAACCCCCTGTGAGCCCCCCCGCTACATAATCAGTGCAATGAAAGGGGGGCTCCGCCCCCCCTCTAACCCCTCGGTTAACTACGTGGGCTAGTGGTGGAAAGAATATAACATAACCCAACATTCTCGCACTTGTTGTTTTCTTTCCACAAGGGCCAAAAGAGAGCATAGTCATTTTTCCAGCCCTGAAATTCCCATTGTCTCTCTACACCAAGAGAACTTCTCAGAGCTCACAGATTTTGTCAATGCATCTGCGGTATTCTTCAAAGTGTTCAGCTTTACCAGCAACACCTTTTTGTCTTCTATCATATCCCTCATAAAGTGATACTGAAAATCAATGTGCTTTGTCTTTGAATGATATGCGGGGTTCTTTGCCAAGAAAATTGCACTTTGGCTATCACAGTCTATCCTTATAGCTCACTGTACTAACCCCATACTTGAACACAATCTCTGCAACCAAACGGCTTCCTTACTTGCATGAGTGGCTGCCATGTATTCTGCCTCTGTAGTTGATAGTGCCACTACAGATTGTTTCTTACTCATCCAACTGACTGCACCTCCAAATAGGTTAAACACATACCCACTTGTAGATCTTCTCTGATCCAGATCTCCAACCCAGTCTGCATCAACAAAGCCACGAATATCCAACATTCTGTCCAATCCTGGTCTTCAATGGTAGAAAAAACCATAATCACTAGTGCCACGGAAATACCTGAAAACCTGCTTCACTGTTGTCTAGTGCTCCTTCCCTGGTTTTGACACAAACCTGCTCAATACTCCCACTGCATGTGTAATGTTTATTCTAGTATAGACCATTGCATACATCAGGCTACCAAATGCACTTGCATATGGAACACGGGACATGTCCTCTTCCTCTTCTTATGTCTTGGGACACTGTTCAGCAGATAACCTCACACCTACATGAATAGGAACCTTCACCGTTTACTATCCTACATATTAAACCTCTGTAGTATTGTCTCAACATACTTCCTCTGGTTTAACCAGAGCTTCCTATTTCCCCTATCGCTTTTAATTTCCATGCCCAAAATATAGTTTGCAGCACCAAGATCTTTCATGTCGAATTTGGAGGACAATTGGGTCTTCAAATCTTGGATAATTTCTTTTTCATTTCCAACCAGCAACATATCATCCACATACAAGACCAGATAAATAACATGGTCACCAATTAATTTAAAATACACACAGTGATCTGCTTTGATTCTGGTGAAGCCAAGTCCCCATATAAATGTATCAAATTTCTGATACCACATCCTTGGTGACTGTTTTAACCCATACAGAGACTTCTTTAACTTGCATACCAATTCTTTCTTGCCTTTCACCGCAAATCCTTCAGGTTGCTTCATGTATATTTCCTCTTCCAGATCCCCGTGAAGAAATGTTGTCTTCACATCCATCTGTTCTACCTCAAAATCAAAAGCAGCAGCAACAAATAAAAGTAATCTAATAGAAGTTACCATGGCAACAAGAGAAAAAATATCACCAAAATCAATTCCTGGCACCTGGGAATAACCTTTTCCTACCAATCGAGCTTTTTATTTCTCCACCTTTCCTTCTGCATTTGTCTTCTTCTTGAACACCCATTTGCTGCCAATGGGTTTCCTTCCAGCCAACAACTCTGCCAGATCCCAAGCCTCATTTTTGTGCAAAGATGCCATTTCATCAACCATGGCCTCTTTCTAGAGTTTTCCATCCTTTGAATCTACTGCTTCCTTCACAGTTCTGGGATCATCATCAGTAATAGATAAAGCAAAATTTGAACAGAAAGTAGATGGACTATACCTTTATGGATGCCTTCTTTCTCGAACTGATCTTCTCACACCCAGAGTTTGTGGCTCTTCATCTTCTGATTCCTCCTCTGTTGTAGAGTCTGATTCTTCCTCCTTTAGCTCAAACTCTATCTTCTCAGGTTCCTTTGGTTGGACTTCATGTTTAATAACATCTTTCACCTCTCTGAACACCACATCTTTGTTGTACACAACCTTCCTTGTTACTGGGTTCCAAAGCTTATAACCCTTTAAACCATCCTTATACCCAATAAAGATGCACTTTTTAGATTTACTATCCAACTTGGTTCGTTTCTCCTTTGGAACATGTACATATGCATCACATCCAAATACCCTCAGATGTGAAAGAGAGGGTTTCTTACTGGTCCATACCTCTTGTGGAGTCTTATCCTCCAACACTGATGAAGGTGACCTGTTGACCAGGTAACATGCAGTATCCACCGCCTCTGCCTAGAATTCATGTCCTAACCTGACACCACTGAGCATGATTCTTGCCCTTTACATCAACGTCTTATTTATTCTTTCTACAACTCCATTTTTCTGAGGTGTATATGGAGTAATCTTCTGTCATGCTATACCACACCTCTTACAGAATTCTTCAAATTCCTTGCTACAAAACTCTCCACCATTATCTATCCTCAGCACCTTTATCTTCTTCTTTGTCGGATTTTCCACGAGAGCATTAAATTCTTTAAACTTGTCATAAGCTTCAGATTTCTTCTTAAGGAAATATATCCATGTATTCCTTGAGAAGTCATCTATAAATGATACATAGTACACAGACTTACCCAGTGATGGAACCTTCACAGGTCCAAACACATCATTGTGCACAAGTTCTAATATCTGTTTTGCCCTCTTACTACCAGAGGGGAAACTCACCCGATTCTGCTTCCCATATACACAATTTTCACAGAAATCAAAATCCAGAGAGCTATTACTCATACCTTCTATCGTACCTTTACCATGAAGTATTTGAAGGCCCTTCTCTCCAATATGTCCAAGCCTTTGATGCCACAACATGGTCTTCACTCCAGAGACCACTAGATTTTCCGCTCCACTTTTAGGAACCACAAAACTGTTGCACCCATCAATAACAATGCTACCTTGTAGCTTGTACAGAGTTCCAATCCAAACTCCTTGCATCAATACCAGTGCTCCCCGAAACTTTTTGCAGGTATCCTTCTCGAACACTGTTTTTACACCTGCATCATCCAACTTTCTTACAGAAATCAGAATTCTGGCTAATGCAGGAATATGTAGAACACCTGGAAGTGTTCTAACCCTTCCACCTTGCAGCTTCAAATTTACTTTTCCATGACCAATGATTCTAGCCTTCCTGTCATCCCCCAAGAAGACATCACCACCATCATATTTGTCATACTCACAGAACCACTCTCTATGGAAAGTGAAGTGAAATGATGCACCTGAGTCAATCAACCATGCCTCATGATCTACATGTGTACTTGAAGAAGCCAAGTACACATCCCCACCTTCATCTGAGGTGGTTTTCACCTCTGCAGAAGGAGCCTCATCAGATCCCTTTCCTTTGTCAGGAGCTTTAGATTTACAGTCCCTTTTAAAGTGGTCTTCCTTTCCGCATTTCCATCACACCACCTTTACAGGTTTTCCTAGAGATTTAGATCTCCCTCTAGATTTAGATCTCCCACTCGATGACTTATTTTTTTTTTTCTGTTATGGGACTGTCCTCGTACAGACAAGGCATCACCATTCTGGCTCTCCATATTTTTCCGTCTCATTTCCTCCTTTAGCAAGGCTGAGACTATTTCATCAAACTGCAAGGCAGTTGCATTGCTACTTATTGCAATAACTAGACTATCCCACGAATCTGGTAGAGAACACAACAAACTGATGCACTTATCTTCATCTGAAATTTTAATATCAATAGATGTTAACTGACTTACCACAGTATTAAATGCATTCAGATGCTCTGTCACCGAGTCTCCATCTTTCATCCTCAGGTTATACAACTTTTTCTGTAGGAATAGTTTATTCACCAGAGACTTAGATTGGTAGAAAGTCCCTAACTTGTACCACAAAGCCTTCGTCGTAGCTTCCCCTGATACATTAAGCAATAATGAATCTGAAACACACAATCGTATTGTGCTCTTCGCCTTCCGATCCAACTTCTTCCATTCTTCATCGGACACTCTCGTTGGTTTAGTACCTGGATCTACTGCGATCCACTGATATTTATCCACCAACAGGTCCTCCATCTTGAGTTTCCACAACTCAAAACTCTGACCATTAAATTTATCGATCTCTATCTTTCCATTGCTCGCCATCTTCTTTTGCCACCAGAATCGATCTCGTAGATCTCCCACCAAACAGGGTCTATCACAGGCCCGAGCGAACCCCTTAGCAACAAAGGTGTCCCCTTGAAGCCAAAAATACTCTGATACCAAATGTAGGTTTTAAACCCGTACAGTAATTACCTACATGCGAATTCTAAAACACATAAAATAAACAATGTGAGAGCATAACACATAAAACACATATACACAAAGATTTTCCCTTGGATCCCAAAACCGGGACTACCAGCTTGATTTTTCATTATGTTCCTTTCAATGTTACAATACATATTTATACATGCCAAAGCATCCAATACCATGGACTGAAAACCATTGCGTCCAAAGCCATGGACCGAAAACCATCGCGTCGAAACAACATGTGCGAAAATCATGCACAAAACCATAGGTGGGTCCGCCCAACCTAACATAAGGTCCAAAACCAAAATTTTCCGGGGTGTTGCCCCAGACCCCATAAAGTGGGGTTATGGGTACACCTCAAACCCCCTGTGACCCCCCCCCGCTACACAATCGGTGCAATGAAGGGGGGGCTCCACCCCTCCTCTAACCCCTCGGTTAACTACGTGGGCTAGTCGTCGAAAGAATATAACACAAACCAACAAATTTCAGTTATTCACCCAATCTTGATGATTAGGTGTCAACAAATAATAATCATAATAATAATAATAAAGAATGGATGAATTATTATAAGGGTAAATCAACCAATAAAATTCGAAATAATCACAAGAAATTTAATGTTAATAACAATAATTACAAATTTCCCCCTTCCTCTCATGATAATAAGGTTATTAATCTCTCGAGTCTCTCCTCTCCCCCCCTGTTTTCAATCTTTTGGGTAGAGGTTTAAATTTTTCCCTAGCCCCTAGAAAGATCCCGATAGAAGACATTATTTGTGAAGTTGAATTTGGGATAAGGGGCTTACCAGATAATATCAAGGACACTATAAGGTAGGATTGTGTCAGTGTCCTCAGGAAGGCAAAAACCCCCCAACAACAACATCAACAAGGATGAATTTAATGCCCTTCGATCCTTAAACCAGAACAAAGATATCGTGGTTCTAAAAGCCGACAAAGGAGGGGCTACTATCATCCTTAACAAAGAATATTATCACCTGAAGATGTTAGATCATTTATGTAATAGTGGAAGCTACAAAATGCTCTCCAAGAATCCTCTGAAAAAGATATCTAGGGTTGTGGCTCTTGCTATCAAGTCCAGTAGTTCGGTGAGTTCCTTGTCCCATAAACTCATTAAAATTAACCCCATCACTCCCAGGATCTATGGGCTTCCAAAGATTCACAAGGAGGGGACTTCGCTTAGGTCCATTTTCAATACTATCAGAGGTCCTACCTACCTTCTTGCTAAATTCCCGGCCTCGAAACTTAAACCCTTGGTTGGCCTTACGAATTCCTTCGTCAAAGACTCTACATCCTTTGTTGAAGAGCTTAAAGGTATTAGACTTGACCCTGAGGACATTCTTGTAAGTTTTGATGTAATCTCCCTATACACCTGTATTCCTATAAAGGAGGCTATGGAGGTTATCAACTTGCTCACAGACCCTGATACCGCTAAGTTAGTTGAGATCTATCTCACTTCCACTTTTTTTTGTTTTGAAGGTGAGTTCTTTGAACAAACCTGTGGTGTTACCATGGGCTCCCCCCTGTCCCCCATTGTTGCTAATATTTTAAGGAAGATTTTTAATCCAAGGCTTTGGCCTCAGCTGGGCTATTGCCTAAGCTATGGAAGAGATTTGTGGATGACATGAATGTCATCTAGTTTCATGGCCAAGATGAGTTGGATCTCTTCTTCAAGCATCTTAACAACCAATCCTCCACCATTAAGTTCACTATGGAACAAGAAGTCGATGGATGCCTTCCTTTCCTCGATGTTTTTATTTTGAAGAATAATGATGGGTCCCTATCCCACCAAGTGTTTCAGAAGAAAACTCATATCGAACAATATCTTCATACCAACTCCAATCATTTCCCTGCTCAAAAGTTGGGCGTTCTCAACACACTTGCTACTCGTGCATTGAGAATCTCTGATGAAAAAAGCCTCGATAAAGAAAAAGCCCATCTCCTTAATGTCTTTGTTAACAATGGTTATAGTAGGCACCTTGGTCAAAGGGCTTTCCTTAAAGCCAACAAGAATTCGTTGGTCAAAAAATACCCTAAAGATTGAGCCTCAGGGGTCCATCTACCTTTTATCCAAGGGACCACTGATAAAATTGCAAGGATTCTTAAGAAAGATAATGTTCCCTCGACCTTTAGACCTCTTAACACACTTCGTAACTCCCTCCGATCGGTGAAGGATCCCATCAACCCTAAGGACATGAAAGATGTCTATATGATTCCTTGTTCTTGTGGGACCCCCTATGTTGGAGAGATAGGTCACTCAATTAATCAGAGAATTAATGATCACGCAGAAAACCCAAAACATGGGATAACCCGATCTTTTGCCCTTGCAGAGCATGACGAGAAGACCAAGCATCATGTGTGTATTGAGGAGGCACGGGTTATTGCTAATGTTCCGCAGTTTCACCACCAAAAATTTAGAGAAGCCATCGAGATTGAAGAAAGGCCAAGCAATCTCAATAGAGATGACAACTGGAAGATAAGCAGGTGTTGGATCCCTACCCTCTCCTCCTAATCAGTGTCTTCCACCTTGTCTCCCATCTTCTAATAAAAAAAAATAAAAAATTGGAATGACTAGGTATGCATTAAATTTATAGTTATTTATTAAGCCCTATTAATAAGCTATACGTTCCGTTAAAATTAATATCAATAATTCTACTATAAGAATACTATAATAATAAAATTTATAATATCAATATTAAGAGTAATAAATCCTTAATTTTTGGTTTTTTGTCTTTTTAGTTCTTTTTTAGGAATTTTCCATCATATTCCTTCCCCTAAAATTTTACTAGATTTATCTAATCTAGAATTTATTAAATAACTTAAATATACATATTTAGTCACTAGGATCCACTTATAAAAATATACAAGCCATCAATAACTTAGGATCATTAAGTTTTAAGTAATAATGACATAATAATATAATTTTAGATTAATAATTAAATCTATTAATACTATAGTCAGAAGGATATTAGAGATAAGAAATACATGATATTATTAATACAATTCACTATGGAACATTTTAACATAAATATAGTTACTTTTTCTTAATTATTAATTCTACAAGTTTAGTTGAACATTATAATAAAATTATTAATTTAACATTCAAGAATAGAGAGTATATTATAATAATAGATATTAATTAATCGAATGAATTTATCTAATAAAATGACTATAATTAAAATAGTATTAAATAAAAAAAAAGTTGATCCATATCCTTAATCCAGTCGAGTCCGATTGGTTGGTCAAAGTTAACCGTTACATGGTCAAATATAGCCGTTAGTCCCATTTGCTAGTCAAACTTAGCTATTGGAAGATATGCTCTCCCTATTTAACATGCAACCATGGTCTGATTCTTCAACTTGTCCTGACGACGAACCACACTTGTTGGTTCAAAATGCGTCGACGAATATATCATAATGTCATTTGCGTCAAAGAATTTTCTCATAACTTGATATGGATCACATAAGCATCAATTCTACTATATGAATATATTTTAAAGAAAAGAAACATGTAATTTCTTTAACAAAACACAAAAAAAAACAAACAAAAACAAAATCATTTAAAAAATAAAACAAATAAAAAAAACTAAATAAATAAAGTTACAAAACAAAACATTAAAAAATAACCCAATAAAACAAAATAATAAAAAAAAAAATCAATAAAAAAAATCAAAATAAAACAATATAAGAAAACGAAAACATAAAAAAATTTAACAAATAAAAAAAATATTAATCATAAAACGCACCGAGCACCATATATGGAAAAAAAAACTAATAAATTAAAAAAATAAATAACACACATTTTTTAAAACAATAGAACAAAACATTAAAAAATAAAATAAATAAAACCATCAAAACAAATAAAAATATCGAATATAAAAAATAAAAAATAAAACAAAATACAATAAAAAAACAAAACCAATAAGAAATAAAAGGGACGACATGTAAAAGCCCATGCATAATAAAACATTCAACTAGGGCAGAGAGCATTAAAAAAAAACATATATAATTTTTTTTCGATACAATGAAATCTGTCGAGAGGCACAAACGATGCCATACAGGGTCTCGCTCTAGACCACCATAGCCAACGGCCAAAGAGGACCACCATTTCACGCACAACAATTTAGGTGTATGAAGTTGCCCAGACACTCTAGACAAATAAATAATATCCTAGAAAACGTAACAATTTTTACTAGTCATTTTTAAAACGCATTCTGTCACCAAATGAAAATGAATATAAAAAATATAAAACATGGGTTTTTCTCAGAACGGGGTGAATTATATTTATTGTCAGAAATTTCCTCAAAATTCATAACTGTTTGAGAGATTTTCTGGGTTCTTTGGAGCCTTATTTAGGAGATTGCGTGAGAAAAACAGATTTAGAATTTAATGCACAAACAGTTGCGACCATGATGGAAGGATAGGATCTAATTTCCCTGATCTTCACGAGGAATAAATCACGCCAAGATATTCTCCAACATGATCAAAGAATTACAATTTTGCTGTATCCATCACATGAGAGGTTGTACTTGAAGAGGATGACTATCACAGATTATGATCTCACATTGCTTGCAAATTCCTTCCTATATTTTGAGGAGCTTGTTATGGTTTGTTGTGATGGATTCAACACAGGTGGCCTCGCTTCGATCACAAGAAAATGCAGGAAATTGACCACACTTGATGAAGATGAGATACATGATTGGCTAGTTTGCTTTCCTGAGACTTTGACGTCTCTAAGATCTCTTTGTTTTGATTGTTTGGAGGGCTCAATAAATTTTGATGCACTTGAAAGATTAGCTGCAAGATGCCCGTCTCTGAAGAAGCTCAGGCTAAATAGAAATGTTTCTATAGTGAAGTTACAAAGGTTGATAATAAATGATCTGGAATTTATCCAGGACAAAGAATTAAAGGTATTACAGACTCATGTTCATGGACGTGCCTATGTTACTTTATGCAATGGATTGATAAAATTGATAGAATACATAGACACTGAGGTAGTTAGAGAAAACATAACAGGAAAACATGTAAACACAACAAGTTTAATAAGGAGTTCATCCAATGCTGCTGGGCTACGTCTCCTAGTCCAGCCTTAAGTGGTGGCCTCTCTATTATGTTTTCAAAGTAGAGTTTTTACAACAGTGAGCTCAATTCGAGTCTCACTAAACAGATAAAAATCAGTAGGATTGGACTTGGATCCCCAAGTCTCTGGAGTACACAGACTCTCCTTACTGGAACTCGACCTCTATTGGTCACAGTAGCTTAAGCCCAATCTGGGACTCATACATGACATGCCTATGCCGAGGAGTTCGCTTGAACCTCTTAAGCCTTCTCTGGAGTGCACAAACTCTCTGACTCTCTCTAGCTTTGTCTGGCTTGATGCTACCTTCAGGTTAGCTTGGCTTCTTCTCTCTGTTTTTTGCTCTTAGCTTTCTTACTGCTCTCCCTCTGCCCCTTGCTTTCTCTGTTAGTTCATGGCTGTAAAGCCAGTTTGTTCTTTGTCTTTTCATTTCCGCTTCTCGGCTTTCTGGTTACCCTGCCTCTATCTATTTGAATTCCTCTGTTCTGCGTCATCATCACGGTGTAACGCCTCGCAGGGAGGTGGCCACATGTTTTGTAATGAACTGAGTGTGTCAGGTTCCTTGAATCATATTCGAATGGCTGTTATTTTCGTTTGCTCCAAGATCGCCCACGAAACATGATTCTTTGCTAACTCATTGTCCACGTTGGACTTCAAATCCCTTGTAATCTTGCCTTATAACCTTGTCAAATATGGTCATTTATCGGGGCGCGCATCCGCTGTTGATCTGGGTCCCCCAAATCCTACACTCGTCATTCATATCGAGTTGGTAAGTAGCATGACGTTTACCCATCTGATGTGAGCGGTTTTATCTCTCTTCCGTCGGATGCATGTCACCCAATGTGTGGCATCAGGCGGGACTCGATTGAAACTTCTTACCACCTCGAGGCCTTCCGATATCATGCCAATTTTGTGGAATCCCGCGCAACGGAGCCGAAGGAATTACTATTCCGCATTTCATAGTCATTTCGGGTCTGGGCGCTCTGGGGCTTTCCTTCACTGAGGGGGAAACCCTGCGATACGCGATTAGTGCTAATCATGTATCAGAAACTACCCCCATTTCTTGAATTAGCCTCTGGTTTTGGCAATTTGCGCCAGCATGCGTTACCATGGGCCAACGGTCTGCGCACTCAACTTAGGGTCCTCGTTACTCCGCGCTGATCACAATTTGGAACTATCACGAGGATTCCTTCTGATAGCTTGATCTTTCTAAGACTTGAATTTTTGGCATAATTTGAAAGAGTTTATGGAAACTTAGAGAGTGTTTAGGATCCAACTCGGATCACAGCCCTCCCACTGAAAAAGCTTTTGGACCACCAAAAGTTGGTTTTTAAGCATCAATAAAGTGAGGGTATAGATTCCTCGCTTGCCAAATTTCTATCCATTTTGCACTACTTGGATTTGAACCTTTGAGTCCAATCCTGAGGTACTCAACATCCCCTCTACGCGTGGTTCTCACCTTCCGGTCCAGAACTGTGTCTTCTTGTAATTCGTTAAGATATTCAGGCAACAGATCATCAATAGAAGGCAACTGACTCTACTATTTGGGATCTTCAATTAATGAAGGTTCAAATAGTCTCAAGCTGTCTGCATTAACAATTGAGTAGATGTGCATGTAAGCTGGTAAATTAAGGCGAAAAGCATTCTCACCAATTTTCTCAAGTATTTTGAAAGGTCCATACCTTATTGGCTTTAGCTTTTTACCTTCACCTTGCACTCTGTCGTTGTTGATATACAACCAGACTTGATCACCAACTTGGAAACTATGCTCCATCCGATGCTTGTCATGCCTTGCCTTGTACTTGGCTTGGCTCTTTTCCAGCTAATCCTATACTGCTTGGTGAATCTCTTGGATTTGTTTAATGAACTTGGTTGCTTTGTCCACATCACTGTGTCCATCAACTACTATGTCTTTACTAAAGACAAAATCCAAGGGAGACCTTAGTGTGAAACCAAAATAGGTCTCAAAAGGAGATCTCTATGTAGAAGAATGTTTAGCTTGGTTGTAAGCATGCTGCACATAACATAAATTTTCATCCCAAAGCTTGGGATGCTTGTTGCAATAGCCTCTAAGCAACTGGATCACTGTTATGTTGACCACTTCTGTTTGTCCATCTGTTTGCGGATGAAAATCTATGCTCTTTTTCAATCTGGTGTCCATCAATTCCCACAAACTCGACCAAAAATTCCCAACAAATTGGGTATCTCGATCAGATATAATGGAAGTGGGTAATCCAAAATGAACCCATACATGCTGAAAGAACAACTTTGCAGTTTGTTCAGTTGTAATATGTTTGTTACAAGGTATTAAAATACACATTTTGCTGAACCTATCCACAACAACATATAAATAGTCATGCCCTTTCCTAGATTTAGGCAGTCCTCCAACACAGTCCATGGAAACACTTTCCCAAGGATGAGAAGGAACTGGTAGTGGAGTGTACAAGCCTAGTTTTCTATTACTGGGATTTCTTTTAGCACACATGGTACACCCTCTTACATATCTAGAAACTGTCTCATTCATTTTTGGCCAATAACAAAATCTTTGCAGCTATGCAACTGTTTTACTTACACCAAAGTGACCTGATATTAGAGAAGTGTGTTCTTCTCGAATTATCTTTACTCTTTCAGTTTGTGGAATGCATAACTTCCCAAAATGATACAAGAGCTGTTCCTTAACATGATAATCCAATTCTCCTACTTGTTTGCCTTGACTTAAAGTTGCATATACATCTTTAAAATCTATATCTTGAGCATATTGTTCAATGTAGCTTTCATGCAATACTGAATTATGCTTAAGTATAGTAGATGCATTTATGATTGGTCTGGACAACATGTCTGCAACTTTATTGTATATGCCCTTTTTATATCTGATGACAAGGTGAAATTGTTGTAGAAAACCCATCCACCTATAGTGTCTTGATTGCTGCAACTTAGTTTGGGAGTGTAAATATTGAAGTGGTTGATGATCAGTATGTATAATTGTCTCTTTGCCCATTAAATAATGTTTCCACTTTTTCACACTCTATACTAATGCATACAATTCTTTATCATATGTGGGATAGTTAACTATTGTAGAATTAAACGTCTCAGAATGATAACATATGGGTTTACCGTGCTGCATCAACATTTCTCCCATGGCATAGTCACTGGCATCTGTTTCAATCTCAAATGGTCTTTGAAGATCTGGCAGTGCTAGTACTGGTGCTGTACTAATCTTTTCTTTCAAGGTGTCGAAGGCTTTCTGCTGTTTGCCTCCCCACTAAAATACCTTGTTCAAACCTGTTAAAGCATGTAAGGGAGCTACAATTAAAGAAAATAAACTTTCTGCAATATTGTGCTGCTCTTAGGAAGCTTCTAACTTTTGTAGCAGATTTGGGTTTAGGCCAGTTTCCAATGACTACAACCTTAGAGGGATCTATCTTCAATTCACCACCCCCTATAGTATGACCCAAATAATTCAAATATGCTTTGCCAAATTCACATTTTGAGAGTTTAACATAAAGATTTTCTCTTTTCAAAACATCTAGAGTCTGCTTAACATGCTTTAAATGTTCTTCCCACGTTTTGCCGAATATAAGAATGTCATCCAAATATACAATGAAAAAATCATCAATAAAAGGTCTGAGTACATCATTCATTACTCTCATGAAAGTAGCAGGAGCATCAGTTAAGCCAAAAGGCATAACCAACCACTCATACAATCCCTGATTTGTTTTGAAAGCAGTCTTCCATGCATCTTGCTCTGCAACTCTGACCTGATGGTATCCACTATGTGATCTGGAATTTATCCATGACAAAGAATTAAAGGTATTACAAATTCATGTGTATGGATGTGCCTATGTTACTTATGCAACAGATCGATAAGATTGCTAGAATACATAGACACTGAGGCAATCAGAGAAAACATAACATTCAAACATGTAAACAAAACAAGTTTAATAAGGATTTCACCCAATGCTCTTGGGCTACGTCTCCTGGTCCAGCCTTTCAGTGGTGGCCTCTCTATTATGTTTTCAAGTAGAGTTTTTACAATAGTGAGCTCGATTTGAGACTCACTTAAACATAATGAAGTCAGTAGGAATGGAGTGCATAGACTCTCCTTACTAGAACTCGACCTCTGAGGGTCACAGTAGTATGACAGGCCTATGCCGAGGAGTTTGCTTGAACCTCTCAAGCCTTCAATGGAGTACACAGACTCTCTGACTCTCTCTGGCTCTGTCTGGCTCGATGTTGCCTTTAGGTCAGCTCGGCTTCTACTCTCTGTTCTCTGCTATTAGCTTCTTGTGTCTAGCTAACTCTTGTCTGCCTCTTTGTGTTTTTTTTTCTGCTTCTGTCAGGTCACAACTTTAAAGCCAGTCTGCTCTTTTGACTGTTTGTTTCTGCTTCTTGGCCTTCTGGTTTCCTTACCTCTGTCCGTTCGAATTCCTCTGCTCTGCGTCATCATCACTGGGTAACGCCTCGCAGGGAGGTGGCCACCTGTTTCCCAACGAACTAGGTGTCAGATTCCTTGAATCATTTTTGAATGGCCGTTAATTCTGTTTGCTTCAAGATCACCCGTGAATCATGAATTGTTTTCCAACTCATCATCCACGTCGGACTTCAAATCCCCTGTCATATTTTTTTTTGACCTATCAAATCCGGTCAGTCATTGGGACACATCTCCGCTGTTGATCTGGGACCCCAGATCCTACGGTCATCATTCATATCGGGTGGACAAGTCGCACGATGTTTACCCATCCGATGTGTGCGGTTTTCTCTCTCATCCGTTGGATGCGTGTTGCTCGATGTGTGGCATTGGGCAGGACTCATTCAAAACTGCTTACCGCCTCGAAGCCTTTCGATATCCTGCTAGTTTGGGGAATCCCGTGCTACGGAACCGAAACAGTTACTTTTCTATTTTTCATAGCGATTTTGGATTCAGGCGCTTTAGGGCTTTCCTTCATTGAGGGGGATGCCTTGCGATACGCGATTAGCGCTAATCGCATATCAGAAACTACCCCTGTTTCTTTATTTGGCCACTAGTTTTTCCAGTTTGCGCCAGTGCGCGTTACCATGGGCCAGCGGTCTACACGCTCGACCGAGGGTCCTCGTTGCTCTGCTTTGGCCACAATTGCAACTATTTACAAGGATTCCTTCTGATAGCTTTGATTTTTCTAAGACTTGAATCTTTTAGCATAATTTGAAACAACCATGAAAACTTAGAGAGTGTTTTAGGATCCAATTCGAATCACGACCTTCCCACTAAAAAAAAGATTTTGGACCACCAAAAGTTGGTTTTATTTTAAGCATCAATCAAGTGAGGGTATTTCTTCCTCGTTTGCTCAATTTCTATCCATTTCACACTGCTTGGTTTTGAACCTTTGCGTCCAATCCTGAGGTATTCAACATCCCCTCTGTGCGTAGTTCTTACCTTCTTGTCCAAAACTATATCTTCCTGCAATTTATTAAGATATTCAGGCAATAGATCATCAATAGAATGCAATTGAATCTGCTCTTCGGGATATTCAATTAATGAAGGTTCAAATAGTCTTAAGCTGTCTGCATTAACGATTGAGTAGATGTGCATGTAAGCTAGTAAATCAAGGTGAAAATCATTCTCACCAATTTTCTCAAGTATCTTGAAAGTCCATACCTTATTGGCTTCAGCTTCTTACCTTCACCTTGCATTCTATCTTTGCTGATATACAGCGAGACTTGATCACCAACTTGAAAACTATGCTCCATCTGATGCTTGTCATGCCTTGCCTTGTACTTGGCTTGGCTCTTTTCCAGCTATTCCTGTACTGCCTGGTGAATCTCTTGGATTTGTTCAATTAACTTGGTTGCCTCGTCGACATCACTGTGTCCATCAACTGCTATGTATTTACCAAAGAAAACATCCAAGGGAGGCCTTGGTGTGAAACCAAAATAGGTCTCGAAAGGAGATCTCTCTGTAGAAGAATGTTTAGCTCGGTTGTAAGCATGTTGCACATAACATAAATGTTCATCCCAAAGTTTGGGATGCTTACTGTAATAGCCTCTAAGAAGCTGGATCACTGTCTTGTTGAACACTTGTGTTTGGCCATCTATTTGTGGGTGAAAATCTATGCTCTTCTTCACCCTGGTGTCCATCAATTCCCACAAACTTGACCAAAATTTCCCAATAAATCGGGTATCTCGATCAGAAATTATGGAAGTGGGTAATCCGAAATGAACCCATATGTTAGAGTCGGTCTGTTCAGCCCTTCGTCAAAGATCATTTCTCTTATTGCATTTCATTTTTAGGTGTCTCGCTCGATTCACTCAGTTACATTCCGCTAGGGGCATGCCATAATCTGACGGAAGGGTCTTGTCATTCATTACCCCTCATGCCTTGCCCTGCTGGCTCAAGTCTGTTCATCAAAATCAAGTTTTAAAGTCACTTATAGTTCTGTTTTAGTCTCCTGATCAGCAATAGTCATTTCAGTCACTAGGTTTAGGGTTAGTTGATTTGGTCTTCAACAATGTCCAACAATGCCAACAGACGCATGAGGGAGGTTCTTAATAAGTTTTCATTTCAAATATTTTCATCGTCATATCACTGGACTATGACTTTTCTTCAAAAACTCTGTTTTGAAGAAAATTCGTCATTTCGTTTTGTAATAAATTGCCATGTAACTTTCAAAAGTTTTTCAGTTGTTGAATTCTCCAGGCGCAGCCCTAGTTTTCCTTTGTCAAGACATGCCACTATCCCTGCAAAAATAGCCAAAAGATTCATCATTCAAGTCAGATAATCAAAGAGGAAACAAAAGAACAGGGTTTGTATTAGAGTGAAAAAGTGCCAAAAGCTAAAACATTACAAAAATGGGTCTTTACAAATCAAATGACTTTATAAAGATATTTCTATGTGTATCAATGTCATTTTCATCCCAGAGATCAATGAAAGTCCAAGTTTAGTGGTGAGAGGGCGAAAGTGTAATTTTCAAAGCCAAGACTGTGTTTAGAGTGCGCGCGGCGCACTGGGCAGAAGGTGCGGCGCACTGGTGAGGCGCGGCGCACTGGGAGCAAACGCGCAGTGCATTTTTACATGGGCACGACGCACTGGGAAGGCGCGACGCATTGGGAATTTTGCACGGCGCATACACTTAAAGGCCCGAAACTGCTCACAATTCCTCCAAATCGCCAAGAACTCGCACAGATTTGCCAGGTAGAGCCTCCATCTTGGTGTTTCATCCAATTTTGTGATAGGCTATGGTGATTTATGGATGATAATGGTTAAAACAAAAATATCAAACGCTACCTCTTAAATTGACTCAAGGAAACTTACTGTTAGGGTTTAAAAATCATTGTTTTGTCACCAAATTCACTCCCTCATCCCATTGGTCCCTTGTTTTCATCATTTCCTAAGTTTTCCTATCCCCCTAAGCTCATTAATTACTTCTCCCAAATTCCCAAACCCAAAACTTCAAACCCTAACCCTATACAAAAATTCCTAACCCTATACAAAAATTCCTAACCCTATACATAAATTCCCAAACTCTCCCATATTTCCCTAACTGATTTTATCCCAATAGTCCCTAATCCCTCATTGTTTTCCCCTCCCTTTGCAGTCCCTTGTTTCACTGTTTTTCCCTTGGTGCCAGAGCTCAAGTACATCACCAAAAGGTAGTCCAAAGCAGTTTCATACATCAGCACTTGTTCCTTCAAACCAATTTGTCTATCAGCAGTTATGGCATCCGAGCATTCATCTGATTATGAAGTGGAGACCCAAAGTGACTCACCCATGGAGGAACATGCACCTCGGAGACCTCATAAGGGTGGCAGACATATCAGAGAAGAACCAACCACCCTTACTGAATTACAGGCCTGCCCTCTGGTCATCTCCTGTTTTTAGCATCAGTGATGTTATGAGTTTTGTGAGAAGGTTGCTAATGTTCAATTTCATCATGAGTTGGCTCATCTGTTTGTACTGCATTGACATGGAGATTAGGTTACTTTGGCTGGTGTCACCTTCACACTTACACTAGAATCTATCTCACTAGCAACTGGCATACCAAACATAGGAGAACCATGGAACAAGAGGCAGAAGATTGACCGGCAACATTATGAGCCATATATTACTGGTTTCTTGAGGCAGCTCAAAAGAGTGTTTCCTTTCTGATATCTTAAAGATGAATATGCTCCACTAATGAAATTAATCATGAAGTATTTTAGCTTTGAGGGATGATTCTCTCGTTTATATGCTTATCACATCAGGTTGCTCATGCATTTCACCCGGGTATAGATGATGAACATTCCTTATTTCATATGCTGGAACATAGAGAGGATGACCACCCTTGTGCAGCACAAAACCCCTCATTAGCAACTTAACAATGTTAATCATTTTTCTCTCATCAAGATTGTGGTGGTTCATCAGCTTGGATTACAGGGCATCACTTGGGATGATTTCATCTCCCGTGATTTCTTCAGAGCTTCACAGGGGCCTTCAGAGGCTGGGCATGAGACAGGTGGACCTTCTCATCAGCATGAAGGCCATGATCCACACACTGCTACTATACCGGTTTTCATTACTTATCAGAAGGGTACCAGGCAGTTGTTTGCAGCAGCTAAGCGAGTGTTATCTCCACCCGGTGTGGAAGGGGCCTCGCTTCCAACATCAGCACCATAGGTACAGGACAAAGGCAAGAGGCCAATGCAGGATGAGGGGCCTTTAGGTGAATGAGAGACCGACTTCATTCTCATTCAGGATGACGATACAGATATGGGCCCGCAAAGTGCCAACCTTAGAGATATCATCCAGGAGCAGCAGACAGAGATCAAAGCCTTGTCCCTCAACTTGGAGAGGGCTAAGTGGAATATAAAATACTTGGAGCAAAGGAATAAGCAGCTTGAAGATCAGCAGGTGATTATGGAATTACAAAACATCAGGGAGAATCGTCAAGCTGCCCAAAGGAGGAGGATTGAATTCACTTCATTGGAGCAAGAGATTAATGATGATCGGGAGTCTTGGCTCGAAAGAGTCAACATCCACTTAGAGGGACTGTTGGACAAGGCCGATAGGGACAAAGCATTGCTAAGACACATGGCTTTCCACTACATGGCACAGAACAAGGTTTGCAAGGCACAAATAAGGAATCTAAAGGCAAAATTAGAAAAGGCAATAAGGAAGAAAAAGAGGCAAAAGGAGCATGATCATCTTCAGATATTGGCCGAAGCCTCTTTAGCCCAACATTACACTTGATAGAGAAGATCCAGCCCAAATTTCAAGAAATTTGGAGCAATTTTTTGCATTTTGAAATTTTTTGCACTAAAAAACAAGTTTTGTCTCCCTATGCGCCGCGCCACGTGGCGCTCGCTTTTGCTAGAGGGATCCAAATCCAAAAACTTTGCATTTATGTATTTTTCATGATAAATTATCGTTTCTTGTGCATGGCCAAGAAATTTGGGCAGGTTTTGAGTCCTCAAGAGGCCAAAAACACTCAAAAAATGACCTCACTGCCCCTATTTTGACACACAGGAAGCAGTCTTGGGAGATTGAAGTTTTGGAGGGGAAAATGACATCCAAATTCAGAAATTCCACTTGGGTTGGAAATTAGACAGGTAGGGATTTCCAACAAGCTATCTTGGGCTCAATTTGGACTTTGGTAAGGGCCTCAAATTCAGCTCCAAAGTGGCGCGATGCATAGAGGATTTTTGCCTATTTTTCACTGTTTAGCTCAGAAATTCGCCCAGTTTTGACCAGTTTTGCTTTTTGATGTTACTCTTGATCTTTCATGATGTAATTTGATAACCATGATGTAATATTGGCACATTTTTACTTTTTCTAGAGGATTCATTCACTAAAAAGTGAAAATTAAATGAATGAATCAGTTTCCTAGCATATAGGGGTAGGTTGTTTGATTGCCTAGATTTCAGTTCCTTGTTTAGAATTGGTTCAAACAGCTCCTCGAATGATGAGCTCGACCCCTAGAGGCATGGGAAGGATTTAGGCTTGTCTATATCATGTAATTTCTCAGTCATTTTCAAGGTTGGATACTTGGGATTGCTTGGCACTCTATTTTACATTTCATTTCTGCAATTTTGGCAAAAGGAAAGACCAGGGTTTTGCAGCACTTGTTGGGATCCTTGTGGCTCTGTGTTTTGATGGTGTTTTTCTTCATGTAATTGTAAGTTCATTGATGTTTTATGTATGCCATTTCCCTTCTCTTTGCTTTTGAATTAAACAAGTTAAGTGACAAAGGTAGAATCCATGAGTTTGTTGTGCTATGCCTATAGTTTTGTTTAATTCTCAATGTTTTCTTCAGTTTGAGGAGGACTCTTGATACCTTCACACCCTCTTCAGCTCCTCAGCGGTATTTTCTATCCATTCATTTAATTTCAAGCATCAAAACTACTGCCTACCTTGCCCCAACCGGAACTCTGCGAAAATCTGGCCTCATCCCCGGACCCAAAATTTGCCTGTTCCTTTTTCCAACAAAAACCCTCAAAAACTCAAAACAAATCCTTGCACTTCATACCTAGCCTAAGATCAGTTGTTAAATCAGTCATCTCAAGCCCCATCGATTATCCTTCGCTGAGATTGACCCGGAGAGAGCCCTCTCCTGTCCTCGTAGGGCTAGCTACGAGGCTGAGCGTGGTTTGATGTGGACCTAGAACCTTGCCTTTTCAGCCTGAGGAAAATATAGACTCTAACATAGTGGTGACCATACTGGGGAAGAAAATGGTTTGCTTGTTGATGTCATTTGTTTTATAAGCTACAGATGGAGCCTGAAGTTATGCCAGGTAGCCTTCGAAACACTTTTGCTTTGCATTAGCGCAAGTAGATAAACATTGCTTCAGTCAATCTCCGGTCTAGCTTGTAATCGTGACACTTGACTTGCAAATCACCCCAGTACATCTGAGAATTCTAAGCTTTTGGATGATAAGTTTAGAATTTGATAGGCTGAACAAGTTGTTTATGTCCCTTTGATTTCTTGAAATAATATCACACTGGCTTCCAGAAGACATACCAAAGCAAATCCGGATCTTGATCCTCCTCTTGTCTACGAGAATCCTAACCTTATTCCAAGAATCATTCGCCAAGGAAGTTCTATCATTCCTGTGTTCAAAGCTCAGTCGTGTCCTGTTGATTTTGAGTATCTTGAGGATCAAGAATTTGATGAGTAGTTTGAGTTGTCTCTGTTTGAAACCAAATCTGAAAGTGTTGTTGCTTCCACTGTCTTAAATCTTGAGTTTGTTCGAAATCTTGAAACTGAAAGGGCTAATAAATCCATTGATGATTACATTTTGAACCAGCTCCAGACTTCAATTACGGCTTCTAATATTGCTGATTTCTTAGAGACTGCTTCTGCAACCCTTGGGTCATCCACAATTGCATCTAGTTCAAGAATTCCCATTGAACCTCCTTTCATTCCTACCCTTCCCCTGCAGCCTACTATTTCTGATCAAAAATCTGCAGTCGTATCACCTCCGTCTACTCCTTCTACTCCTAAAATACCCAATATTGTTTCACCTCCACATACACCTCCTCATACACCTCACACATCAGCTGCACCCACTCCCCCAACTTCACCAAGACCGATTGCAAATCCACCAAGAGCAATGGCTGCTCATTTTGCACCTCTCGCGCTGCCTCAAGTTTTGGATGACATGCCCGCAGATTATCAGAGTAAAATTCCTTTGTTTGATGGCACTCCTCATGGTACCACAGCTCAACAACATGTGGACAGAATGACAGATTTCTTCGATCTTCATGAGGTTGATGCAGAAAACGTGACCATGAGATTATTCGTGCAGACTTTTGGCGGTGAGGTAAGAAAATGGTTCAGAGCTTTGGAAGCTAGAAGTATTCCCACATTAGAAGAGCTTCAAAGAAATTTCTTGCATCGCTGGGAAGTAAAGAAATATCCTCTTCAAATCACTTCTGAATATACCAAGATCAAGCAGAATGCTGGTGAGTCCGTGCAAGACTACTGCATTAGATTAAATGGGGTTTATAATGCAATTCCTGATGATTTAAGGCCATCTAGAAAGTTAGCTTTGCTTAAGTTCCCGGATGGTTTTGATCTGAACATAGCTTATCAACTAAGAGAGAGAGATCTAGCTACCTTAGAAGAAATGCAAAAAATTGCTGTTAGTGTCGAGGCAAATTTGAATGACAAGATCTAGATTGAAAGCCGAGAAGAGAGTCTGAATAAAGGAAGAAGCTTCTACCTCAGATCAAGTGCTCTGCGAGGTAGAGAAGATGATTGAAAGGTTAACACTTGATAAGCCTGAACCGCAGATTTGGAATCCTAATTTTCGTGGCTAGCAGCAACCTCAATTCAGGATCAAACAACGTGAGCAGCGAGCACAAGAACCAGCATCACAACAACAGCAAGTAAAGACCCCTCTTCAACAGAATTTTGTTGGTCCCGAATCTGATGATGAAGACAATGTGGTAGGAGAAGAAAATCACTTCTTTACTCCTGATGATATGCCCACCTTTATCACTGAAGATGATGAGTATGCAGAAAGTTCAGTTGTATAGAAGGATGCAGATTTTATCTTGGAAAATGACACAGCTCTTGAAGAGGAGTCGGATGAGTATCAGAGAGGTTATATGCATGCTTTGTCCGCCCAGCAACGTCAGTATTCACTTAGAAATAGAAATGTCCCCATCAATCCAATCCAGAAGAGAAAGGAAGTTCCAGCATCTAAGAATGAGCCACCTATTGTACCAAATAAAGGAAAAGAAATTGTTGATCCTACTCCTAGCAAATCTCCACCAACAAATGAAAGAGTAAATCAGCCAATTGTATCAAAAGATAAAGCTGAAAAGAAAGATGTTCCAACCAAAGAGGTAGAAAAGACTTCTGCTTTTAGTTTAGAAAATGAAATTTCTAAATTGAAGGTATCCATTCCCTTGACTAAATTAATGAGGAACAACAGTTATAGAGGTCAAGTCTCCAAAATTTTGAATTTTGACCCAATGTCTGATATGGTGAGTGTGGAAGATGATCAACCTGAACTGATTTTTGGACCAGCATTAAATGGTGAATCTCCAAACAGTGATGTGCCTCCTTTTTATATCAGTCTGAGATTGCATGAGTTTGTGTTGCATAATGCTATGTTTGACTCCGGCGCTTCCCACAATCTTATGCTGAAAGCTATCATGGAGAAGTTGGGTTTGGACATCACTAGGAAATACCATGATCTTTATTCATTTGATTCTAGCAGGGTGAGATGTATTGGGCTCATTAAAGACTTGGTTGTAAGTTTGGATCAGATTCCAACGAAGAATGTCTTGATGGATGTTGTGGTGGCAGACATTCCTCCCAGGTTTGGTATGCTTCTTTCCAGGTCTTGGGGAGAAAAATTGCAAGGGACATTACAACTAGATTTCTCCTATGCAACGATTCCTGTGTTTGGCCAAATGAGAAAACTTTATCAGGAACAAAAAATGAAATACATGATTACAAGCAAGGAGAAACCAATTAATCATCCGATTAATTATGTACATACAGATTTAGAGTCTTTTGTTTTGTATTCAGATAGTTTCAATGATATTGATAGTCAGTTAGTTGTAGCAGATGATATTTCAGAAATAGCAGAAAATTTCAGAGAAGTTTTGAAGAAAGAAAGACAAGAACCGGACAATATCATTTAGCGATCAGAAAAAGATAATGGACAACAAGTAGAAAAAATACAGCAAACAGAGTTTCAGCACTTAGAAGAAGAGGAAGATGGTCTGTGGACCATGGATTTCGATGGAGCAGTGGGAAATGATGGTGCTGGAATTGGTATTTGGGTACGCAGTCCTTTTTCTGCTCTGAACAAAGTGCCTAGTAATGTGTGGGTATGTTCTTACAAGCTTGCTTTTGATTGCTCAAACAATGAGGCTAAGTACGAAGCTTTGATTGCTGGCCTAAAAATTCTAAGAAAGCTGAATGCTAAGAGGATTGCTATATATGGCGACTCTGAATTGGTGATTAAGCAAGTCAAAGGTGAATATCAAGCAAAGCATCCTCGGATGCGGGCATACCGGAATGCTATTCTAGACATCTTGAAGTTGTTTTTAGATTATACCTTGACGTGTGTGCCTCGTATTCAAAATAGTATTGTAGATGCACTTGCTAAGGCAGCGAGTAATTTGAAGATTCCTATGAACTCAAGTAATAAATTCGAAATCCATGTGAAATATCATCCGACTGTCCTGGACAATCAGAGATATTTGCAAGTTTTCCAAGATGACGAGGAGATTGATGATTTTCTGCAAAACAAAGGTAAGTTCAAAGATACCTTAATTGATGTAGAACATGATGATGGTAAAGATGATGTGCAGATCAATCAAATGGAGGTGTTTCAGCTCAAGGATAATGTTATTCCTAAAGGCTTGATACATTTAGAAGAACTCTTTGATCACGATGATGTAGCCCGCAAACCAACATTGCAGCCAACAGAGAAGGGAGTTGAAGAGGTGAATATTGGAATAGCTGAACATCCGAAGATGGTAAAGCTGTCCAAAGCATTGCCACAAAAGATAAAGGCCAAATATATCAGTTTTTTGTCATCCTTTGCTGATGTGTTTGCTTGGGACTATTTCGACTTGAAGACATATGATACCAATATAATTCAGCACACTATTCCTATTAAGCCTAATCAGAAACCTTTCAGACAGAAGTTAAGAAGGCTTAATCCAAAATTGTTGCCTTCAATTGAGAAGGAGGTAAATAGGTTGTACAAATCAGGAATCATCGTTCCCATCAGATTTTCCGATTGGATATCTAATATGGTGTCCGTATGAAAGAAGACAGGTGAGATTCGTTTGTGCATTGATTTTAGGAATCTCAATAAAGTTTCATTGAAGGATAATTATCCACTGCCAAAAATGGATCACATACTTCAGCGAGTAGTTGGAGCATCTCGTATGTCACTACTTGATGGTTATTCTGGATATAACCAAATTTTAGTCCATGAAGACGACCGAGACAAAACAACGTTCACCACTCCGTGGGGGACTTTTCATTACGCTAAAATGCCTTTTGGTCTGAAGAACGTAGGTGCCACATTTCAGCGGGCAATGGATATGGCTTTCGCAAATGAGAAGGATGTCTTTTTGGTGGTGTACCTTGATGATTTGACGATGTTTTCCAATTCAAATGAAGAACACATGTATCATTTGAAAATTGTCTTTGAAAAGTGCAGAAAATATGGTGTGTCGTTGAATCTGAAGAAGAGCTTGTTTTCCATGGATGAGGACAAACTACTTGGACATATTATGTCAAAAGATGGCATTCGTATTGATCCAGCACGTGTAGAAGCGATTCAGCAAATTGACCTTCCCCGGAACAAGAAGGAGATTCAATCTTTTAATGGTAAGATGATTTTTGTACGCCGCTTTGTGCCTAATCTTGCTGAATACCTAAGAGAGATTACAAACATGCTTAAGAAGGAAAGCCAAGTGAAGTGGACAGAAGAGGCTGTAAAATCTTTCAATCTAGTAAAATTGTGTCTTTCTTCAGCTCCGGTTCTAATCAACCCGGATTACACTCAGGAATTTATATTGTTTTCGTTTGCTTCAGAGAATACTATGGCAGCTGTATTAATGCAGAAAAAAGATGAGCACGAAAGACCAATTGCTTTTTTTAGCTGAACTATAAGAGATGCTACTTTAAAGTACAACATCATTGAAAAGCAAGCCCTCGCACTTGTGAAAGCATTGAAATATTTTCGCGTATATATTCTGCATTCCCATATTTTGGCTTATGTTCCTAACGCTGCTGTCAAAGATATTTTGGTACAAACAGATCCAGAAGGAAGACGAGGCAAGTGGATTGCAGCTTTGCTGGAGTATGATGTGGAGATAAAGCCCACAAAGCTTGTTAAAGGACAGGGATTGGCAAAGTTAATGGCTGAATCAAATCTGCACGTCTTAGACATAAATCTGATTGCTGCTATGTCCAATGAAAATGAGGAAGGTCCGTCAATTTAGGTATCTGAAATCTTTGTTCTTTCTCCGTGGTATTCAGATATCATATATGTGCTTCAAAATTTGTCCCCACCACCTGGTATGGCTAGAAACAAAGCTAGAACTCTTAAGTTAAAGGTTGCTAAGTTTTGTATTTTGAATTCTGCACTTTATTGGAAAGATCCCGGTGGTGTTTTGTTGAATTGTTTGGTGGAAGAAGAAGCAAAGCAGGTCATGGAAGATTTCCATAAAGGAGATTGTGGTGGTCACCTTTTTTGGAAAACAACGGCAAATAAAATTCTGAGAGCTGGATACTATTGGCCGACATTGTTTGCTGATGTGTTCAAGACTATCAAGAGTTGTCATAACTGTGAGATTTTTTAAGGAAGGCAGAAATTACAGCCTTTGCCACTTAAGCCCATTGAGGTGAGTGCCCCTTTTTAGTAGTGGGGGTTGGATTTCATTGGTGAAATTCATCCTGCTTCTTCAGGTCAGCATAGATGGATCCTCACGGCAACAGATTATTTCACGAAATGGATCGAAGCAATTCCCACTAGACAAGCTATGGATGTGGTAATAATTTCATTCCTTGAGAATAATATTTTGTCTCATTTTGGTTGCCCGAATAAGTTAATCACTGATAACGCAACAACTTTCAAATCAAAAAGGATTTTTGAGTTTTGTCATAAATATCACATTACTTTGGGGCACTCAACTGCTTATCATCCACAAGGAAATGGATTGGCAAAGTCTTCTAACAAATCTTTGGTTAACATCATTAAAAAAGTGCTGGAAATAAACAAGAAGAGTTGGCATAAGAAGTTGGTCCATGCACTTTGGGCAGATCGAGTGAGTCAGAAGAAATCCATTGGTATGTCCCCCTTTGAGCTAGTTTATGGAGTTGATAGAGTGTTTCCTACCTCACTCG
Source organism: Pinus tabuliformis (assembly GCA_031772625.1). NCBI lineage: Eukaryota > Viridiplantae > Streptophyta > Pinopsida > Pinales > Pinaceae > Pinus > Pinus tabuliformis. Next base: position 106,327,513 of record CM062812.1, read on the forward strand.
CAACTCCGGTAGTCAAACTTCTTCAGGAGGCTAGTATTGAAGATGATCCAATGCAGAGAAGACTAAATCAAATGATCCATTTGCAGCAGACACGGGAAGAAGTTTTTCAAAACACGTTCAAATTGCAGGAGAGAATTAAGAAAATTTATGACAGAAAAGCAAAGGCAGACAAATTTCAGTTGGATGATGTGGTGCTGAAGTGGGATGCAAGGAATGAGGAAAAGGGCAAGCACGGTAAGTTTGAAAATATCTGGAAAGGTCCCTTTAAGATTGCAGCATATCGAGGTCAGAATTCCTTTCTTCTGAAGGAGATGAACGGGGAAGATTGTCCAGGAGGGCCGGTCAATGGTCGGCTGCTCAAGCGGTATCATTTTTGAGTTGTTTCTGTTGTTTACATTGTCACTGTAAATACCATTTTATTTCAGTTTCATTGCAAGTGTGTGCTGTGATCTTTTCTTCAGTTTGGGGCCCGAAGTGAAGGCTATAATTTTGAAGGATGATTTCAGCTTTGGTTTGAGTTTGTCAAGTCAGTCTTTGAGTCATTTTAAGTTCAAAATTGAGTCAGTTTGAGTCAAGTTTCAGTAAATAAATTGAGTCAAAAGTCTTGTGTGGATTTCTCGAAATAATGGACTCCATGGCCCAATGGACGAAGGCACTGTCTATCTTTCCCAGAGATCTGTAGTTCTTGGCACCTCCAAGGAGCTACCATCCCCATTGGAGCCAATGTTAGAGTCGGTCTGTTCAGCCCTCCGTCAGAGATCATTTCTCTTATTGCATTTCATTTTTAGGTGTCTCGCTCGATTCACTCAGTTGCATTCCGCTAGGGGCATGCCATAATCTGACGGAAGGGTCTTGTCATTCATTACCCCTCATGCCTTGCCCTGCTGGCTCAGGTCTGTTCATCAAAATCAAGTTTTAAAGTCACTTACAGTCCTGTTTTAGTCTCCTGATCAGCAAGAGTCATTTCAGTCACTAGGTCTAGGGTTAGTTGATTTGGTCTTCAACAATGTCCAACAATGCCAGCAGACCCATGAGGGAGGTTCTTAATAAGTTTTCATTTCAAATATTTTCATCATCATATTGCTGGACTATGACTTTTCTTCAAAACTCTGTTTTGAAGAAAATTCGTCATTTCGTTTTGTAATAAATTGCCATGTAATTTTCAAAAGTTTTTCAGTTGTTGAATTCTCCAGGCGTAGCCCTGGTCTTCCTTTGTCAAGACATGCCACTATCCCTGCAAAAATAGCCAAAAGATTCATCATTCAAGTCAGATAATCAAAGAGGAAACAAAAGAACAGGGTTTGTATTAGAGTGAAAAAGTGCCAAAAGCTAAAACATTACAAAAATGGGTCTTTACAAATCAAATGACTTTATAAAGATATTTCTATGTGTATCAATGTCATTTGCATCCAAGAGATCAATGAAAGTCCAAGTTTAGTGGTGAGAGGGCGAAACTGTAATTTTCAAAGCCAAGACTGTGTTTAGAGTGCGCGCGGCGCACTGGGAGCAAACGCGTAGTGCATTTTTACACGGGCGCGACGCACTGGGAAGGCACGATGCATTGGGCGTTTTGCGTGGTGCATACACTTAAAGGCCCGAAACTGCTCACAATTCCTCCAAATCACCAAGAACTCGCACGGATTTTCCAAGTAGAGCCTCCATCTTGGTGTTTCATCCAATTTTGTGATAGGCTATGGTGGTTTATGGATGATAATGGTTAAAACAAAAATATCAAACCCTACCTCTTAAATTGCCTCAAGGAAACTTGCTGTTAGGGTTTCAAAATCATTGTTTTGTCACCAAATTCACTCCCTCATCCCATTGGTCCCTTGTTTTCATCATTTCCTAAGTTTCCCTATCCCCCTAAGCTCATTAATTACTTCTCCCAAATTCCCTTTCCCAAATTACCAAACCCAAAACTTCAAACCCTAACCCTATACAAAAATTCCTAACCCTATACATAAATTCCTGAAATCTCCCATATTTCCCTAACTGATTTTATCCCAACAGTCCCTAATCCCTCACTGTTTTCCCCTCCCTTTGCAGTCCCTTGTTTCACTATTTTTCCCTTGGTGCCAGAGCTCAAGTACATCACCAAAAGGCAGTCCAAAGCAGTTTCATACATCAACACCTGTTCCTTCAAACCAATTTGTCTATCAGCAGTTATGGCATCCGAGCATTCATCTGATTATGAAGTGGAGACCCAAAGTGACTCACCCATGGAGGAACATGCACCCCGGAGACCTCATAAGGGTGGCAGACATATCAGAGAAGAACCAACCACCCTTACTGAATTACAGGCCTGCCCTCTGGCCATCTCCTATTTTCAGCATCAGTCATGTTATGAGTTTTGTGAGAAGGTTGCTAATGTTCAATTTCATCATGAGTTGGCTCGTCTGTTTGTACTGCATTTACATGGAGATCAGGTTACTTTGGCTGGTGTCACCTTCACACTTACACCAGAATCTATCTCACTAGCAACCGGCATACCAAACATTGGAGAACCATGGAACAAGAGGCAGAAGATTGACCGGCAGCATTATGAGCCATATATTAAACCCAGTTTCTTGAGGCAGCTCAAAAGAGTGTTTCCATTCCGATATCTTAAAGATGAATATGCTCCACTAATGAAATTAATCATGAAGTATTTCAGCTGTGAGGGACGGTTCTCTCGTTTATATGCTTATCACATCAGGTTGCTCATGCATTTCACCCGGGTACGGATGATGAACATTCCTTATTTCATATGCCGAAACATAGAGAGGATGACCACCCTTGTGCAGCACAAAACCCCTCAGCAACAACTTAACAGTGTTTATCATTTTGCTCTCATCAAGATTGTGGTGGTTCATCAGCTTGGATTACAGGGCATCACTTGGGATGATTTCATCTCCCGTGATTTCTTCAGAGCTTCACAGGGGCCTTCAGAGGCTGGGCATGAGACAGGTGGACCTTCTCATCAGCATGAAGGCCATGATCCACACATTGCTACTATACCGGTTTTCATTACTTATCAGAAGGGTACCAGGCAGTTGTTTACGGTAGCTAAGCGAGTGTTATCTCCACCCAGTGTGGAAGGGGCCTCACTTCCGACATTAGCACCACAGGTACAGGACAAAGGCAAGAGGCCAATGTAGGATGAGGGGCCTTCAGGTGAACGAGAGACCGACTTCATTCTCATTCAGGATGACGATACAGATATGGGCCCACAAAGTGCCAACCTTAGAGATATCATCCAGGAGCAGCAGACAGAGATCAAAGCCTTGTCCCTCGACTTGGAGAGGGCTAAGTGGAATATAAAATACTTGGAGCAAAGGAATAAGTAGCTTGAATATCAGCAGGTGATTATGGAATTACAAAACATCAGGGAGAATCGTCAAGCTACCCAAAGGAGGAGGATTGAATTCACTTCATTGGAGCAAGAGATTAGTGATGATTGGGAGTCTTGGCTCGAAAGAGTCAACATCCACTTAGAGGGACTGCTGGACAAGGTCGATAGGGACAAAGCATTGCTGAGACACATGGCTTTCCATTAGTTGGCACAGAACAAGGTTTGCAAGGCACGAATATGGAATCTAAATGCAAAATTAAAGAAGGAAATAAGGAAGAAAAAGAGGCAAAAGGATCATGATAGTCTTCAGATATTGGTTGAAGCCTCTTTAGCCAAACATGACACTTGATAGAGAAGGTCCAACCCAAATTTCAAGAAATTTGGAGCAATTTTTTGCACTAAAAAACAGGTTTTGTGTCCCTATGCGCCGCGCCACGTGGCGTTCGCTTTTGCTAGAGGGCTCCAAATCCAAAAAACTTTGCATTTCTAGATTTTTCATGATAAATTATGGTTTCTTGTGCATGGCCAAGAAATTTTGGCAGGTTTTGAGTCCTCAAGAGGCCAAAAACACTGAAAAAATGACCTCACTGCCCCTATTTTGACACATAGGAAGCAGTCTTGGGAGATTGAAGTTTTGGAGGGGCAAATGACATCCAAATTCAGAAATTCCACTTGGGTTGGAAAGTAGATAGGCAGGGATTTCCAACAAGCTATCTTGGGCTCAATTTGGACTTTGGGAAGGGCCTAAAATTCAGCTCCAAAGTGGCGCAATGCATAGAAAATCAGGCGTGGCGCATAGAGGATTTTTGCCTATTTTTCACTGTTTAGCTCAGAAATTCGCCCAGTTTTGACCAGTTTTGCTTTTTGATGTTACTCTTGATCTTTCATGATGTAATTTGATAACCATGATGTAATATTGGCACATTTTTACTTGTTCTAGAGGATTCATTCACTAAAAAGTGAAAATTAAATGAATGAATCAGTTTCCTAGCATATAGGGGTAAGTTGTTTGATTGCCTAGATTTCAGTTCCTTGTTTAGAATTGGTTCAAACAGCTCCTAGAATGATGAGCTCGACCCCTAGAGGCATGGGAAGGAGTTAGGCTTGTCTATATCATGTAATTTCTCAGTCATTTTCAGGGTTGGATACTTGGGATTGCTTGGCACTCTATTGTACATTTCATTTCTGCAATTTTGGCAAAGGAAAGACCAGGGTTTTGCAACACTTGTTGGGATCCTTGTGGCTCTGTGTTTTGATGGTGTTTTTCTTCATGTAATTGTAAGTTCATTGATGTTTTATGTATGCCATTTCCCTTCTCTTTGCTTCTGAATTAAACAAGTTAAGTGACAAAGGTAGAATCCATGAGTTTGTTGTGCTCTGCCTGTAGTTTTGTTTAATTCTCAATGTTTTCTTCAGTTTGAGGAGGACTCTTGATACCTTCACACCCTCTTCAGCTCTTTAGCGGTCTTTTCTATCCATTCATTTAATTTCAAGCATCAAAATTACTGCCTACCTTGCCCCAACTGGAACTCTGCGATAATATGGCCTCATCCCCGGACCCAAAATTTGCATGTTCCTTTTTCCAACAAAAACCCTCAAAAACTCAAAACAAATCCTTGCACTTCATACCTAGCCTAATATCAGTTGTTAAATCAGTCATCTCAAGCCCCATCGATTATCCTTCGCTGAGATTGACCTGGAGAGAGCCCTCTCCTGTCCTCGTAGGGCTAGCTACGAGGTTGAGCGTGGTTTGATGTGGACCTAGATCCTTGCCTTTTCAGCTTGATTCAAATCTAGACTCTAACACCATACATGCTGAAAGAACAACTTTGCAGTTTGTTCAGCTATATTCTATTTGTTACAAGGTATTAAAATACACATTTTGCTGAACCTATCCACAACAACATATAAATAGTCATGACCTTTCCTAGATTTAGGCAGTCCCCCAACAACGTCCATGGAAACACTTTCCGAAGGATGAGAAGGAACTGGTAGTGGAGTGTACAAGCCTTGTTTTCTATTGCTGGGCTTACTTTTAGCACGCATGGTACACCCTCTTACATATCTAGAAACTGTCTCATTCATTTTTGGCTAATAACAAAATCTTTGCAGCTGTGCAACTATTTTACGTACACAAAAGTGACCTGATATTAGAGAAGTGTGTGCTTCTCGAATTATCTTTACTCTTTTAGTTTGTGGAATGCATAGATTCCCAAAATGATACAAGAGTTGGTCCTTAACATGATAATCCAATTCTTCTACTCGTTTTCTTTGACTTAAAGTTACATATACATCTTTAAAATCTATATCTTTAGCATATTGTTCAATGTAGCTCTCATGCAGTACTGAATTATGCTTAAGTATAGTAGATGCGTTTATAATTGGTCTGGACAACATATCTACAACTTTATTGTGTATGGCCTTTTTATATCTGATGACTAAATGAAACTATTGTAGAAAATTGCTGCAACTTAGTTTGGGAGTGTAGATATTGAAGTGGTTGATGATCAGTATGTATAACTGTCTCTTTGCCCATTAAGTAATGTTTCCACTTTTTCGCACTATGTACTAATGCATACAATTCTTTATCATATGTGGGATAGTTAACCACTGAAGAATTAACTGTCTCAGAAATGATAACATATGGGTTTACAGTGCTGCATCAACACTGCTCCCATGGCATAGTCACTGGCATCTGTTTCAATCTCAAATGGTCTTTGAAGATCGGGTAGTGCTAGTACTAGTGCTATACTAATATTTTCTTTCAAGGTGTCGAAGGCTTTCTACTATTTGCCTCCCCACTGAAACACCTTGTTCAATCCCGTTAAAGCATGTAAGGGAGTTGCAATTAAGGAAAAGTTAGAAATAAACTTTCTCCAATATTGTGCTGCTCCTAAGAAGCTTCTAACTTCTATAGCAGATTTGGGTTTAGGCTAGTTTACAATGAGTGCAACCTTAGAGGGATCTATCTTCAATTCACCACCCCTACTATATGTCCCAAATAATTCAAAGATGTTTTGCCAAATTCACATTTTGAGAGTTTAACATAAGGATTTTCTCTTTTCAAAACATCTAGTGTCTTCCTGACATGCTTTAAATGTTCTTCCCATGTTTTTCTAAATATAAGAATGTCATCCAGATATACAATAACAAAATCATCAAGAAAAGGTTTGAGTACATCATTCATTACTCTCATGAAAGTAGCAGGAGCATTAGTTAAGCCGAAAGGCATAACCAGCCACTCATACAATCCCTGCTTTGTTTTGAAAGCAGTCTTCCATGCATCTTGCTCTGCAACTCTGACCTGATGATAGCCACTATGCAAGTCTAACTTGGAAAAATAAATAACTTCTTTCAACTGATCTAATAGATCATCTATGCAAGGAAGGGGATAACGATTTTTGATCATTATCTTATTCAGTGCTCGGTAATCAATGCACATTCTCCACGAGCCATCTTTATTTTTCACCAAAACAATTGGAGACCCACATGGTGATGTGCTAGGTCTAATGAACCCCTTCTTGAGCAGCTCCTATACCTGCGTCTTGATTTCTGCATTCTCTAAAGCGGACAACCTGTACATTCCGATTTTAGGCAATGGAGCATCTTGCTGCAAATTAATATCATGCACTATTTCCTTTTTGGGTGGCAGACCTTTAGGTTCTTGCAACAATATATCATATTCTGAAATAACTTTTTCTAAATCAGCTTGCTGTTTAGCATCACAACCCTCAAATACATTGGTTTTATCAAGTTTCTTTTCCTTTACAACCATCAATAAAAATTGTTTGCATGAATTTACAACTCATTTCATCTGTCCTGAGTTTATGAGAGTATAATTATTCTTGAGCTTATGAGCTTTTATAATATATTCGATTCCATCTTTAACGAGTAGACACTTGTTCTCATCTCTATAGAAAATAGCTTTTCTATTATACAAATAAGGACTTCCTAAAACAATTCCACATATATCCAAAGGAACTATATCTAACTCAACCTCATCTACAAATGCTGACCCAAAAGAAAACTTAAGTTTGCATTGTCTAGTCACTTGTAGCTTTGCTTTATCACATAACCAACCTAATTGATATGGTTTCTTGTGAGGTTTGGTTAGTAATCCCAACTTCTTTACAATTTCTTCAGAAATTAAATTTACTTGTGAGCCACTATCAAACAAAGTATCAATCTTTTGATGATTGGAAAACTCGAATATGAAGAAGTTCATGTCTTTTTCTCTCATTTTCTTCATTATCAGTAGATTGTGCATAATTACTAGTACATGCTTCAGATTTTTTATCTTTTATACCTATGGCTGCGATTGTTGCTTCATCTCCTGAGTCTGAACCCAAATCCTTTTGAATAGTTGCAACAGTCTTCTTCTTCTTTCCCTCGAACTTCTTAGGTTTCAGCTCTGGATGCAGAATCCAGCAGTGCTCATCATCATGCCCATCCTTCTTACAGTGAGTGCATGAAGACTTGCTTTTCTGTACAGTGTTTTTCTTCCTCTCTTTCCATTTCTGTTTTCTTTTCTCCTTATTTTTGCTTGCAGTGGGTTTGGATGATCCCCCAACTTCTGGGTTCCCATTCTTACCTCTAGCTTCTAGATGCGTAGCCTGAACGGATACCTCATCTATGCTAGTGGGATTAAACATGAGGATAGTGTGCCTCATGTAGCAGTGTAGACCACCTATATACTTCAACAAAGTCTCAGGTGAGTCTAAAGAAATTCATAGAATCAAAGCTCTTTTCCTAAATTCTTGGGTGTAACCTTGTACACTTTGCCCTTTTAGTTGTCGAAGAGTTTGCCAGCTCATCATGGCTTGCTGCATGTAGGCTAGTGGGTAGAATTTCTTTTTAATTGCAAAAACAAATTCACTCTAGACAAAAAGAATCTTACCATGTTTCTTCATGTCAGCTTGTGTCCTGCCTTCCCAACATACCAAGGCAGTGCCTCTAAGGCATAGGCTAGCCAGTTGAATCTTACTCTTGTCTGAGTCAATGCTCTGCACTCTGAAATAAACATCAATCTGTCTGATCCAATTATCCAGCTTCTTTGCGTTCAACTTGTTGGTCACTTTAATTGCTTATTAATTCAAACAACCAAGTGCTACATAAATTGTCAACCTAGGGAAGTCTATTTATTTAAAAGGCAACTACACACTGTATGTACTCAATCTTAAAAGCAATAAAAGTTGTAGTAAAAACTAGTTACACCTTGCTTTAAGCAAACTGAAAGCTCCACTCTGAGTTACAACAAAAACAATCTATTGTAGAAAGCTACCAAAGAATGCTTAATTTCATTGAAGGAGTAATCTAATGAAAAAAAATCAATCTGCAAAGGAAAGCACTAGCTATGCTGTAACAGAGAATAGGACCCTATTCCTAGAGCGGGAATCTTCAGCACCTGTTTCTGATTACCAAGCTTGCCAACTCACTTTGTAAACTCAATTGCCAATGAAACACTCATGAATTAACTGTGGATAAACTAAATAATGCAACAATCAATTGGAAAGAAAACAGAGTTTCAACAATAATGTAAAAACAATATTCAGTAAATAGTACTGTTAACAAGGCATGGATAAAAGACACACTTAACACACTGCAGAAATATAATGGGTGAATCTTGTGATGAAGGTGGGCCTTGTCCTTCTCACAAGATTCCCCAGGAGACAAGAACTAGAAAGAAATGTTCAGAACAAGATTTTATTCATCCATCAATATGTCATGTTACAAAAGGATTCCAGTTTTGTTCCTTCAACTAGACCTTTCCCGCAGTCTGTTCATCCCCCTCTAATGTAGATGTCTCCTCTTTTTAAAGAGGAGACATCTATTACAACAGATTACATTGTAAGTCCTATTTTAACCCAATATACAAAAATAGGGAAATCAGTTTTCCCATCAACAAAATGCTGTTACAATAATGTTGTCTTTGGATCATGGTCGTTAAATCCAGTGTAGAAGCTCCTTCAGTGATTTTCTTCTATTGCTATCAAATCTAGAATGCAAATCACAATTGTTTCAGCCACGAGATTTGCACGTCGTTCCTACTATTTCAGCAACTGTAGAAGTAATCTTGCAATCTCCAGGCAGTTTCAGCAATGTGGACTGCACATCGTTCTTTAACTGTTCAACAACTATCAATTCAATGATTAACTATGAAGATAGTGTAATTATATGTAAAATAATTAAACGTATAGTGATGAGAAGAAATATTGTGTACCTTTGGAATAATTGGGTTAAAACAATAACAAGGACTTTAAATATAGGTTGAAAAGGATGACATCATAGCAAAATGTATGGTCAAAAAGAGACAATATGAGGTCCTAACATCCCCCCCAACTGAAAGGGTTGCATGTCCTCATGCAACTTTTACTCTGAGTCTGAGTCTGAGTACTGGGATGTACAGTGCAAATTACTTAGACAGTAAGTATAGAAGGTGCTATCAACCAAATCTCTGAAACCATGGACATTCTGTAATCTCTGCCATGCTGCGAGCTCCTCCTTTTTGGACAACCTGAAGTAAGCCTTATATTGTTGTGCTGGTAGCCATAGAAGAGGAAAGTGAAAATGATATCATAACAATTTTTTGGCACATTGTTGAATGCATTTGACATAGTTAGGTAGCCGTGAAATTGCTGTTGGAAGATTAAGAGGATTAAAGGGATGATATTCCTTTCTCTCCTTAGGGTAGTGTTCCCAAAATAGGTTGTTTTCCTGTAAGGCAGGAGCTCTCTTGGATTTAACATAATGTTGGCAATCTTTTAAGACTGCTGCCTGTAACTCTCTGATGTGCTCAGTCATTCCTGGTTCCCTTAAAAACCGACTATATTCATCGACGAAAACAACAGCATTCTGTGGCTCGGATCGAATCCACAGAAGGCGATTATCTTCATTGTGTTTTGCTGAAAGGAAGGAATTTTGTCACATGAGCTGATTGGCCAGGAAAGAGACAAAGGCTATAATCTAAATGTCCTCAACCAGAGGGATCAGGTTAAGCTTTCTATCCTCAGGCATGGCTTCATTATGGAGGTATAGTTCACAGAGTAAATTTTGTTCACTGATTGATGCCTCTGTGAATGTTTTGACAAACTGTTGAGGTGTAGATACCTCATGAGGTTGTCCATCTTTGATTGCCTTTACTTGGAAGAACGCTAAGCGTTCTGCGAGAAACACAGAATAATTAAAGGATGGTTTCCTGGTGGCCAGTAGTCTTTGAACCAGATCAAACATGAGAGACAATCTAGTTTTTAACTGTTTATTTTCCTTGTTCTGCGCACGAGACTGTTCCAAAACTTCCCAATTTGCATATATATGATTTTTCCATGATAATTTGTGTTCCTGCAAGATCCTTTCTTGTGACATAACATATTCCTTCTTCCATATATCCATTTGTGCTTGAGTGCTTGTGGTCTGAGTGAAGACAGTCTTTGAACGCCGAGGTTCAGTCTGAGTAAACGCAGTCTTTGTGGGCCTTGGTACAGGACTTTCAGTTTTAACAACCAGAGTAGGCCAAGATATTTGTGGTTTAACCTCTTTTTCAAAAATATTTGAAGGCCCTGCTGGTTCTTATGTAACAGTAGGGCGTTCCTTTTTAATTGTAACAGAAGTAGGTGCAGGAGTGGCTCCAGGCAATGGAACTTCAACTATCTTATAACCAGCTTGATGATAAATATTACCACATTGGCTGCACATGTATTCATTATATCGATCTTTCTCTACACTTTTCTTAGCTGCGGATGCTGCATGAGCTAAAGTATACAAATTAAGCTCTCTCTCATAGGCTTCCCTCGCCATTATTAATTCCTACTTATAAATATCGAGCTCTGATTTTAGAAACTCGTTTTCCTGTAGAAGGGAAGCCAAGGTGACTGGGCTTTGTGTAACAGTCACAGTTTCAGTAGCTGATTCCATTGGATGGAAGGGCTATTGTTCCATAGTAGCTTCATTATCTGCAGCCTCAGCAGGTGGGTTTTGTGTGACATCTGCTAAATCATCAGCTGGTTTTGTAACAGTTATATCATCCTGAGCATCCAAATTTTTCATATCAGTAGATGGTTCTTGTGTGGCAGCTGCTGACTGAGTAGTTGGTTCTTGTGTAACAACTACAGTCTGTGCAATATCGTGGTTATCTATATTTTGTTCATCAGTAGGTAGTTCTTGTGTACCAATTGCTGAATCAGTAGTTGGTTCTTGTGGGACAGCTATGTCTTGATCATCTATCTTATGGTCATCAGCAGGTGGTTCTTGTGTAGAAACTGCTGAGTCAGTAGCTGGTTCTTGTGGAGCAGCTACGTCCTGGTCATCTATTTTATGGTCATCAGTAGGTGGTTCTTGTGTAGCAACTGCTGAGTCAGTAGCTGGTTCTTGTGGAGCAGCTACGTCTTGGTCATCTGTTTTATGGTCATCAGCAGGTGGTTCTTGTGTAGCAACTGCTAAGTCAGTAGCTGGTTCTTGTGGGGCAGCTACATGCTGTACATCATCTTGGGTATCTAAATTTGATGGATCATGTTACACTAAAAAATGTCACCATGGTCATGAACAGTTAGTATGGCTCTATCAACAGTCATGCTATCCTCCTGGGCAAGTCTTATGCCTTTGCTTGTCATGTCAAACTCCAAAATGAGAGAAAGTCTTTGTAAAAGTGTTTATCTCTGGGTACGCAGGTTCTCTCAGCTTTGCCTGCGGGGACGCACCCAATGTTCACAAAAGTCACGTACTTGTACGCTCTATATGTAAAGGGACAGGTGCGTCCCCCTGTAAAAGTCAAAATGCGCAAGTTTCATCTTTAAAAAGTTACTTGTGGTCTTTTCTAGAGCTTTCTAGAAGGTTGTTCGACGTGTATTGAGCGCCTCCAGATGGTTCATGTATCCCTATGAAGGAGGAACTTATCCCATCAAGAGGGGAACTATCCCACCCAAAGAGGGACTTATCCCATTGATGGTGGACCTGAATAACTTCCTCCTGAGCACTATAAATAAAGGCCTTGGGCCAGAAGGAGGGGAGGTTGAAAGCTATACATTTCTAAGGGTAAATGCTGTCGAAATAGAGACTCCCATTTAGAAGCTTGTGAGGAGAGATTGTCATCTTTACTTGTTCTACTTGGAAGTGGGGTGAGCTTTGTCAAAGTAGAGGAAAATCTTGAAGGACCCTTGGGAGGAACTTGCACAACACCAAGGCTCAGGTTGTAATTGTTCCTTTTGTTACCTCTTAATGCAAATAAACTTATTTTTCTCAACAGATTGTTATTAATGGTTTGTTTCATATATTCCTTGGTCAATATGATAGATGTGTATTGTTTTATATAAGTTTATCAGGTGCTATTTAATCTTTTGGCTTGTTAGTGAATGCAGGTTTCAAAGATAAGGAGGAGCTCATCCGGATCGGCGAGACTAGACTACTACGAAGCACGGGACTAAAGGTATGTTAAAGATCCCCTGATTGCTTGTATTTGCAAGGCATGTTTAGAGAAAAGTAGGGTTTATTTGGTTTGTTTGTCACTAGAGAGTCTTAGGCTCCTAGGGAGGTTGATTGTGTCCGCACTATCAACTCTTTCCGCCTGACAAAATGGCGACTCCGCTGGGGACTCCATGAATGAAAATGATTTTTCCTTTGAATGAACTTTGCTCTGAGAAATTTGATTTATTTTTCTGGTTTTTGACTGTGTGAATTTGTATTTGGGTGGATTAGCTTAGCATTAAGTTAGATTTAGTTTTTCTTGATTTTTACAGTAGGACGCAACCTCTGAGTATTGCACAGTGCGTCTCTGGACGCACTGTTGCTGTGTGCACAGAGCGGGTACGCACCTGTTCTAACGGGTTGCCTGCGTCCCCTGCTAAAATTTGAGAAAATTCCATTTTTTAGATTTTTTCCTCTTAAATTTTTCTTTTTTATAGATTTTGCTGCCCAGATCCATTAGTATCATGTCAAAGATCCTTCACCTGAATTGGTTTTAATAGCATTAAGTGTTTTAGTGGATTTCATTGAAAGTTAAGCCTAGGGTTTGATTTTTGAGTAGATCCTGTAGTGCCTTAGATCTCTCTGGTTTGGTCAACCTTCTTAAGAGTCGGATCTGTCATAAGTCTACCCGTGTGAGCAACCAACCTGTTGAGTTGTCTCTTTGGTCAAATTTCAAAGTGCTTGTTGATTAAGTCTTGATTTCCATTTTACAAAAAGAACAAAAAGATTTGAGTTTTGTTTTGATCAGCTATTGATTCTGCAATAGCTGGTCCTTGATTTGATTTTGGTCAAGTAAAACAACCTAGAAACATCCTTGTAGGTTTTGGCCTCGTTAAGTTTGCTTAGAGTAAATTTACCTTTTTAGTTTGCTTGTGAGTGAATTTTCGTAGATTTTGATAGTTGTTAAGATTGATTTTTGTTAAATTAGATTTATTTGCTTTATTAAAAGAAAAATACAAAAACATCTTCTTTGAAAGTCTTGTTTCAAGTAGCTTTTTGGTTTTTGAAAGAGAAAGGAGTTTTTCGTGCAAGTATTAAATGGTCATGTTTGTATGCTTGGAAAGATTAAGAGCTTTATTTCTTTGATTTTCATTGCAAAAGAGAGTTGTTTTTCATAAATTTGCATTCTCTAAACTTTCTTAGCTAAGAATTTCATTGAAAAAGAGAAAGTAGAGTAAATCATCTTAGGTGCATTTTTGTAGTGGTTTGAGTCGAGTCTACACACCACCGGTTTCATCTCCGCCACCTTTTGAGTTAAAGAAAAACCATAAAATTCACGCTTAAAGTAAAATTTACATAGTAACTTTTCTTTTACTAGGGCTCTGAAGCACCAACTTAGCTTAGGCTAGTGTCTTGGAGTAGGTGAGTACTTAACTCTCCAAGACAGTAAAACCAAACAAGTAGCTGATCTTGAGATAGAATCAAATCCAATTGTTACATTTACACTCTGGGAAAGCTCCTCTTAAAGGAGAAGCACGAGCTCGTGTCCGAACCAGTGAGGGGATCAATCCTCCCTCGTTGGGAACGACGCTAGACAGTACGTATTACAAACGGTAAACCTCGGATTAACCATTGTCGAGGAGCCAGGGGTCACTTATTGGTAAACCTTGGATTATTGTCAAGGAGCCGGTAAGGGGATTGAGCTTGCTACTCTGCCCTTGCGTGCTGTCGGAGATTAGACTGTTCCCCCAGGTGTACTTGTGGCCGTTGGTAACCTTAGTGACTGTAATCTCTAGGATTCTACCCAAGGTGACGGTGGAGGGAAGATCCCACTATACCTGGAGCAAATGTCGGTTATACTCACTTGGATTTTCCGGGGGGTTCGCTTCACTTCGAGACGGTTAAAGTGGAGGAACTTGTGCCGGTCTATTCATTAAGCAGGTTGTCGGGGTAACTGTTCCACCCTCCACTTCTGTACTGAATTCGGCGATGTTGGGTTTCATCTCCAACTAGTGTTTTCGGTCCGGAAGGCTACTGTTTGTGTGTGGTTTGACGCCCTAGATTCTTTAGGCGTGTGCATCAAAATTTGTTTGGTTCTTTAGCGGCTTTAGGTGATTTGATTTGAAATTTTTACTTTGTTTTCGTGTGTGGTAGTTAAAAGTTTTTAACTGTGGAGGAATTACCGAGACAGTCCCGTAGAATTCGGGGCCAGTCACCTGAGATTGTTACCGGAACTGATTTGTTGAGGCAAATCCGTAGAAGGCGGGGTGAACCTCCTGAAGACGTTCCAGGTCAATACGAAGGATTGAAAGTCCTTGTAACTCCTCCTAGTGGCAGTAGAATAGGTTCACCTGAAGAAGGAGAATCTACCTTGGTAGTCCATCCAGATTACCAAAGTCTAGAGACAGGTTATAACCCTGACGCTGTTACAGTTTCCGAGCTTGCTGGTAGTTTTTCATCTACTAGTGACTTAGGTGAGGAACCTGAAATATCTGAACCTGTTACTCCAACTTCTAGTGTTCCAGATTCACCAAGGATAGAACGAACTATCACTGAAAATCTCCCTACTGGTTTGATTGCTATCGAAGAACTTGCCCCAGAGGAAGATATAGGTGTTTCTAATCTTGAAGGCCAACTTACTATTGATCTCGAGGAGCGTGAGTCCATATTTTACAGTCCTCCTAGAAGTACTACTTGGTACCTTTCGTTAACAAATTATTTAGACAACTCAGGCTTAGGTTTTACTCCACCTCGTACTCCTTTTCCACCTGGAGGTTTCACTACTCCTGTAAATATGTCTGGTTAGTCGTCAATGTTTAGTCAATCGCCTGAAACATTCTTGCATGGCGGTCCTTCTGTTCCTTTTGGGTATCAGTCTTTGTCTGGTACTTTTGCAGGGGCTTCTCCTCAACCCATTGAACATGGATTATTTACTGGAAACAATGGTAATCAACCATTGAGTATAGGAGACATTTATATGATGTCAGGTTCAAATCCCGGTTCTCAACCTCAAGGTGGTCAATTACCGCCTGGGGGGAAGCCTCAAATAATGCCTGGGGGGCAACCTCAAGGTACTCCAGTTGTGGCTGGGGGGCAGCCTCAAGGACAGTATGTGCCTATGGAACAATACTTTCCTCAAGGTCAACCCCAACCTCAATATGTACCTCAAGGTCAACCTCAGTATCAATATGTTCCTCACGGCCAACCCCAGTATCAGTATTCACCTCAAGGCTATCTCCCTCAAGGTCAATACTCGAGTCAAGGTTATCAACCACCCCAAGGTCAATCTTACGTTCCAGGTACGGGAAATGTCCCTTACAATTATCAATCCTATCTTCAATACGGTTATGGATCTCAATATCCTCAACCTGTAATGGGTCAAATGGGTCAATACCCTGGAATGCCTGTAGTGTGGGATCCTTCGCAAGGTCAACAAGTGTTGCAACCGAATGTACAGTTGTCACCTCAAACTGGACAACGTTTAGTTACTGGTCCACCCCAGCAACCAGTCCAGTCAAATGTTCAAACTTCTGTACCTCCGGTAGTTACTCAGTCGGGGCCTGCTGGGCTTAATACTCCATCTCAAACGACTGCTGCAACCACTGCAACATCTGTTTCATCCACCACACTCACTTCCGGAGTATCGACAGCTCCTGTTTCTACTGTCTCTGCTACCACTCCTCAGACATCTTTACCTCCGTCTGGATCTACGATTCAAACTACGGTTCAAACGCCTGTAGGTCAGCCTGGTATAAGTACGGTTGTTACTACTCAACCTCAATATGCTTATCAACCGTACCAGGGTCAGTACCAATATGGGCAAGCTATCCAGCAACCGGCTTATCAGTATCAACCGTATCCTGGGTACACTTATCAACAACCTCAACAACCCCAGTACGGTCCAGTTAATCCTGGTTTTCCAGGAGGATACAATATCCTGAATGCAACGCCTATTCCAAGTTACCCTGGATATCCTCCTCCTGGGGTTGGTGTAATGACTCAAAGTTTTAGGGATCCGAACCGGCAATTTCCGTTTATCACAACTTTGGATTTACCAGACTTGTCGCGCCTAACGAACGATCCAATCAACTATCAACCGTTTTGGCCAACAATGCCGAATAAGTTGCCCAGTGATATACCCAAGTTTGAAGGTAAGCCTGGAGAGGATCCGTCAAATCATGTGATGACTTACCACCTCTGGTGTGCTTCAAATTCTATCTCGGATGATTCGATCCGCTTACGTCTCTTCCAGCGTACACTCATTGGTCTCGCAGCCAAGTGGTACATTGAGTTGCCACGGGCCAATTTTTACAGTTTTAGCCAGTTAGCTACCTCATTCTTAACTCACTTTCAGTTGCCGGTCAGATACGATAACGGCACGGAACTATTAACTTCGCTAAAACAATCGACGTCCACGTATATTTCTGATCACATTCATGAGTGGATACGTCGAAGAAGATTAGTCAAAGCTTTTATTCCGGACCAAATCTTAGCTGAATGGTTTGTCAAATCATTGTTATCGAAGATTACTGAAAATGTAGCTAAGGCTGGTGTAGTTACTGAGGAGCAAGTCATTGCTCAAGCGCAGTACCTTGACTTAGTTTACACTCAGTCGGGTACGTTACACGAGAAGATCCCAGATCTTCCAAAATCGAATCAAATCGCTGCTGCTCCTTCGGGATCTCATGCCGCTGATGGTATGATTGGTACAGTGAATACTAAGAGCAAGAAGAAATCTTCCAAGAATTCTACTACTCCTATAATCACTTTACCTGATTCTCCGAGAGGAGATTCATCTTCTCCTGAACTTACTGCCGATATTCACGCTGTAGAGTCATCTACGACCAAATCAAAAAACGGTGGAAAGAATAAAGGTAAGAAGAAGGATAAAGCAGACAAGGCTCCGAAGGAGAAAAAAGAAAAGTCGGAAACCAATGACGAAAAGCGCAAACCTCGATATCCTTGTCTTATTTGTGAAGAGGATCATTTTACTAGGGATTGCCCTCATCGGGCCGAGGTTGTGAAAATAGTCAAAGGTTCTCCCACTCCTGCAGTGTTGAAGGATCCATTTCCAAAGCAGGAGAGTAAAATGATAGGTTCTTCCTCAAATGCTAGTGAAGAACCCATTTTGATGATGTCTCATGTGAGGATTGCGACTCGATCGCAAGATTATGGTAGTAAGAATCCTGTTGATGGTAAGGAAGCAGAATCTTCTCATTCTATTCCATCAACCTCAGCTCCTGGTTCCGATCCACTACAGATCGAGAAACCTAACCCGGATCTAGTAATCAAACCGCCCGCCAAGGGTGTACTTCGAAGGTCTGCTTTCAATCCACATGCGAGAGCGGCCCAGAATTACAACATTGTTGAGGACTTAGCTGTTTCACCCTCAGCAATGTCGGCTTTAGAAGTGCTGCAATCATGCCCAGCACAACGAAAATTACTTTTGTCAGCTATCGGAGCTGTTGATGTTCAGGACCCGAATCTCATAATCTTCGATCTAGAAATAGTACACCATGCTTACCCCATCAAATGGCTTTCCAGATCCCAGTGATAGTCAAAGGCAGACCTATTCATCGGACTATAATTGATGAGGGAGCTTCTACGTGTATTATGTCGATTCAGTGTTGGAGATCACTTGGTTCTCCTTCGCTGAACCAATCCCCCACCATCCTTAAGGCTTTTGACGGCCGTGGATTCCGTCCGTTTGGCATTTTATAGGAATTACTTATAGGGGTGGAGGTGTCTGATGCCCCTCTGGACTACAACCTTCTGTTGGGTCGAAGTTGGTCATATGCTATGACAGCGGTCGTTTCATCGATCTTCAGAGTAATCAAGTTTCCATATAATGGCAAGATCGTGACAATTGATCAGCTGACATACTTTTCATCCGACCCAGCCTCTTCAGAGAGTATCCAGCATGTCGCTAAAACGACAATCCCTTATAGGGACGTTGGTGTTGGTTTAGTTAAAGATTCCAGTTTACTGGGAACTTTTCCTTTTCCTCCAGTTAACGCAGACCCTTCATTCGCATCCATTCATATGATTACTTCAGACACCATTATTTACGATGATCCTTGGATTGTCCCATCTGAATCTGAGATAGACTCTTTCGGTGACTCTATGCCATTGAGTCCATATGAAGTTGCTTATGAAGCCGTCGTGTCTTTTACCGACCCAAGTTCAACCCAAATCGACCAAATGAATGTGGTCAGTGAGGAATCTCTTTTCACATCAACCTCAGAACGGATAGTGTTTCCCGAAGTCGTGTCATCTGATGAACAACTTCGTGAAATCCTTAGTGTAGATGATCTACCATGGGAAGATCTTCCTCATAGATCTTCGTTTTTACCTGAGGACGATGCTTTTGAAAATGATTTTTCATCTATCTTTACCGCTGAATATGTCAAAGACGCTCAGAGTCCAACGAAACATCCTGACTCAGAGTTGAATTTAGGGAACATTTCTCGAACTGTTCCTATTGACATTTCAGTGAAGCCCGGAATTGTTGAGAACATTCATATAGGTGCCTCGTGTACAAAAGAAGAAATTCAAACTTACAAGGCCCTATTCCAAGAATTCCGCGATGTGTTTGCCTGGTCTTACGAAGAAATGCCAGGAATCGATCCCGCCATTGTTGTTCATGAAATCAAAACCTACCCGGACGCTAAACCCGTCCGGCAACGTTTGCGTCAGATTCACCCTAGGAAAGCGGCTGCGATTAAAGCAAAAGTCGAAAAGCTGTTGAAAGCAGGTTTCATTTATCCGATCCCCTTAACGGATTGGGTATCGAATATTGTTCCGGTGAACAAGAAACAAGGAACAATAAGAATCTGTATCGATTATAGGGATATCAATCGAGCATGTCCAAAAGACAACTATCCTACGCCCTATATCGATCAAATAATTGATGATTGTGCCGGAAGTGAAATGTTCTCCTTTATGGATGGTTTTTCGGGCTATAATCAAATCAATATTCTACCTGTCGATCAACCAAAAACGGCATTCATTTGCCCGTGGGGGACATTTGCTTATTGCAAATTACCTTTTGGACTTAAGAATGCCGGAGCCACTTTTCAACGGGCCATGTCTTACGCCTTTCATGACATCAAGCACATTGTGCAACCGTACCTTGATGATTTGCCTGCTCATTCTTTACGTCGAGCCGATCACCTTGTCCATTTACGAGCAATCTTTATGAGGTGTAGGCATTATCGTATTTGGTTGAATCCCCACAAGTGTGTATTCTGTATAGAAGCGGATCGATTGCTGGGATTTGTTGTTTCAAAAGCCGGTATTCGTGTCGATCCCTCGAAGGTTGAAGCTATCATCAAATTGCCTCCTCCTTCGAGTTTGCGCCAACTCCAAAGTTTGCAAGGGAAAGCGAACTTTTTACGCCGATTCATTCCAAACTACGCCGAGGTCACTAAGGGTTTTACACGGTTGTTGAAACAGAACGCTCAATTCTCTTGGGATGAGATTGCCCAACAATATTTCGATGCACTTAAACACGCGTTGACCCATGCACCATTATTGCATCCTCCCAACTACAACCAGGACTACTTCTTATACCTTGCCGCCTCGCATTCCACCATTGGAATGGTGTTAGTTCAGGAAGACGAATTCGGAACGGAACATGTGATATATTATCTTAGTAGGACGTTAAATCCCACCGAGCTAAAATATTCGCATGTGGAGAAATTGGCCCTGGCAGCCGTTCAATATGTCCAGCGTTTTCGTCACTACATTCTTCTCCGTAAGACCACAGTTATTTCAGATTGCAACCCTATGATTTATATTTTGACGAGACAACTGCTAGGGGGCAAGTACTCTAAATGGATCATGATCCTGCAAGAGTTCGATTTGGAGTTCGAAAAATCCAAGTCTAAGAAATCCTTAGTCTTTGCGGAATTGATGTGTGATTTCCCGCGTGCTGACATAGAGACTGTGGCAGAGGAGTCCATTGCGGACGAATCTTTGTTTCTTATCAGTACATTAGATCCATGGTATGGAGATATAATCATCTATCTCTAGACCCAAACCTTTCGGCCTGAAGCTTCAAAGTCGGAGCGTCAGAAAATTCGATTTCAATCCCAGCAATACAGAATTATTGGAGATACACTTTATCGCCGGGGGGCAGACTTAGTTTTTCGACGTTGTTTAACTCACGAAGAGGCTGAGAGGGTTTTGAATGACTGTCACTCTGGAGCGTGTGGTGGTCATATGTCTGGGTATGCCATAGCTCAGAAGGTGTTGCGTGCTGGCTATTTCTGGCCGTCCATGTTTAAAGATTGCATCATTGCGGTCCGAAAATGCCACAACTGTCAAGTGTTTGATCGCAAGATGCGCGCATCGCCTGCTCCTCTCCACCCTATAATTGCCGTTGGACCATTCGCCAAATGGGGTATCGACTTTATTACTTGTAACCCTCACTCAGCCGGGGGGCATGCGTATATCATCCTCGCGGTTGATTATTTTACTAAATGGGCCGAGGCGATGCCTACATTCGACGCAAGCGGCAAAACAGCTGCAGTTTTCATATTCAATCACATTATAACTAGGTTTGGTGTCCCGCAAGCGATCATCACAGACCATGGGAGCCATTTTCGAAACATCATGATGACTGAGCTTACAAGCCAGCTTGGTTTGCGCCACGATAGCTCTACTCCTTATTATCCGCAAGCCAACGGTTTGGTTGAGTCTATCAACAAAGTTCTTGTTATTATGATTCGACGAATCATCGGTATTCATCGGACGAATTGGCATAACATGTTATTTTCAGCGCTGTGGGCATACCGAACTTCAGTGAAAACTTCAACAGGGTTCACTCCTTTCCAGCTAGTTTATGGCTTGGAAGCTGTGTTACCCATTGAATGCGAAATCCCATCACTTCAAATGGCTGTCGAATTACTTCCAGCTACTTCCGAAGAGGAGAAATGTTTATTGTACTTAGCTAAATTAGATGAGACTCGACGTGACGCTGCTTTGGCAATCGAGACTCATGCGAAGCGAATGAAAGCTCAGTATGATAAAAATGTGACCCCTCGGAGTTTTTCGGAGGGAGACCTAGTGCTCTTATATGATCAAGCTAATGATAAGCTAGGTGCTGGAAAATTCGTTCCCATGTGGCATGGACCCTACATTGTCAAGCGAAAGCTAGCAAAAGGGGCCTATGAGTTAGTTGATTTTGATGGGGACTCTTTGGGTAAACCCAGAAATGGACTTTACCTAAAGAGGTATTACGCTTAAATGATGGGTATGGAGAATTTTAGTTAGGTTAGGTTTTACTTTCTAGCTAGTGTGTTTGTTAGTTTAGACAGTGTGTTTAGCTTAGAAAGTGTGTTTCTCGTCGTTATTCTGGCTTATCTTGGTTTTACTCTTGATATTGCAGATGTCGATGCCTCTCCAAACATACATTGGATTCGCTGATGGTGATTGTCGTAGTACACGGAATATCTCTTCCACAGCTTGGGTTATTTATTCGCCCTCTGACGAGTTAGTTTCTATGCATGGGGTGAGCCTCGGTCAAACAACAAACAACATTGCAGAATACAGTGCAGTGGTTGAATTATTATCTGAATCCATTTCATTTGGAATTCGACGTTTGATAGTGAGGTTAGATTCTGAACTCGTTGTATTACAGCTTAATAGAGTATATGCCATTAGAAATCCTATGTTATTAAGATTATTTTTGAGAGTGCGTCTCTTGGAACGTGAGTTTGATTACATTGAATATCAACATATTCCAAGGTCTCTAAATACATTAGCAGATGCAATTGCTTCTCGAATGTTGGAAAGACATTTACGATAATCATACAAGTAAATTTAAAAACATTTCATCATACATGTTTAACAAGATAAGCCGGTAATAGTGATATATATATAGATAGGAGTGTGTCAAAAAATATACATCGTCTTCGACCATAGGTTGAAAAACACCTTATGGTCGGCAAAAATGATAAGTACAAAAAGGTAAAAAATGTCACATGTGTCTACAAAGTGACCATCCAATCACTGGTGATGCTCTCTATATGACACCACTGCACGGGCTACCTTACACAAAAAACTCCTAAACGGTCCAGGGACTGCAACTACGTAGCGCTGAAGTCTGATAGGAATATCATCTATCGCAGTCTCAGGCATATCCACCGTGAGACGCTCTAGATCATGCTCCAACTCGGCCAGTGACTCTGCAGCCGCATCCTGTGGGGCCGGTGCCGGTGCAACTGGATGTCTCCTCTCAAAAGCCCGGAGGTTGGCTGGGCGCTGTGGACCAACATCTGCATTTTGAAAAATTTTACTGTCAGTTTTGAGACGATATATATAAAAAACAAAAAAATAGATAATTTAAAAACTTGTGAAAAATAAAGTACCTCTGTCATCCCATTGTTCTCCCTGTGGAAGAACCATGTCCGGATCATTCCGAAAATCTACTCCGGCATATGGAAAGTCCTGGATCGCGAAAACCTGGTCCTCTAACCAGTGAAAATAACTAGCAGGAAATCGAACAACCGCCGCGCCCTCATCGGGATGCCGGGCCATAACCGTAACCCATCGTACTAGCTTTGGCTCCCGAGGATCCAAGATATCAACAGTGAGATGCTGAGGGATCAGCATCGGAACTCTCTCCAAGGCAAAGCTCACAACTAAAGGCCCATATCCAAAGGTCTTCAGTTGTCCGGCCTTTGCCCTGGTCAATTGGGCCTTCACATTGGCCGTCACAGCATCGCACCAGTTGAAGATGGTGCCTCGGAAACAGTCAATAGCCATCCGCATCTAGGACCCGGTAGCGATATGTAGAGTGGCTGCACCGCAAATTCTGGTAACAGTGAAAGCTATGACCATGAGTTCGCGCCGAGAGATGTATTTGATCTCTATGCCTTTCGCATGGTGAACATTGGGTATGCACCAATCTTCTCGGAGACTAGCAAGGGATTGGCCACCCGGCCTAGTCCCGGCAAGATTGAGTTGCTCACCCCTGCTCGGCAAGCCAGTGAGAAAGTATATGTCGGAGGGCTCTATCTCGAGCTGATGCTCTCCGATATAAAAGCATTGCTCCTGAATGTTCCATCTCTCAACCAGCCACTCCAAGAATCTCACCTGAGCCCTCATGCCATGTATGGCCCAGTATTTGCACAACCCGCATGCTTTTAGGGCGTCAACAGAAGGTTGGTGACCAATCGCGTCTAAATCAACGTCTTCGTGCTCTCTTTCTCTCCAATCCAACATGGTGAGTGCCCTACACACCAGCAAACAAAGATTAGAATCAGTTTGGGGAATTTTTAATGGTTGATTTTGGAGATTGGGGTTTCAAATTCCGCCTTTTGCGGGGTATGCACCCCGCGTTTACAACACAGGGCGTCGGGACGCGTCTGGCCCGAAGGTGAACTGCGTACCCCGACCTTTTCTCTGTGTAGAAAAAGGTCGGGGGACGCAGGTCACCCTCAGGCTGCCTGCGTACCCCGCAGGGCGCATTTTAAACCCTAAAACCCCCCAAAAATCAAAACTAAAACCTAAAACAAGATTTTAATCGGATGAAATTGAAGAGCAGGATGTTGTGAAATACCTGGAAGAAACGGCGTTCGATTCTGACAGTCGGATTTTCCGCAGCGACCACGGGAAGTTTCTTGTCAAAAGCCCTTTGTTCAACCTCAACAGTAAAATGGTAAAAATGACATGGTAAAAAGTCTTTTTATAGGTTTTTTGGATGAATGAATGCTAGGTTTGTTTATTTTTCACCATGAAAAGATGTTTTTCGATTAATTTTTGCCTATCTTAAACAGGTATGAGTAATGTGTCGTTTTTGTGCAGGACAAAGGGATTTAGAGGGAAAATTGTTATTTTTCACGAACCAAAATATCAGAGTCATCTTTTAAGCCCTTTTCTGACTCCTAAAACATGAAAAGATTTCCGAGCATTTCTTTTACACTCGTTAAAACGGAACTAAAATACGGTCCCCTTATAGCCCTTTTCTGACCGGAAAAACAGGAAAAGATTGCCGGGTTTTTGTCGTTTCAAACTCGAAACTGGAAATAAAACGACGTGTCCTTGATCGCTTTTTACTTTTCAGGTCAGTGGCACTAACTATGAAAGTACTCCTTGGTCGCAAGATCAAGCGGTTCCCCCAGGTATTATTTTATACTTTTTCGGGCTTGTGGGACACAAATTTACGAAAAAGTTCAACTTGGAGTCTTCTTAAGTTTTTCAGACTCTCTAAAATTGAAAAACGCCGAGTTTCTCCTATACTGGACTCGTTAAAATTTCACAGTAAAGGACCTGTTCAATTACAAACAGGAATGAACCACTCCTTCTTAGGGTTCGCATCAAAACTAAGTTGGACTCATCCGAAGGATGGGCTTATAATCAAGCATATGTTATCCTCCTCAAGCTTGTTAAAAATAAAGAGGTACTTGCCAGAAATGGTGGGGGAAAAAGAGAGAAAAATGAGTCTATTTGCTATCCTTTATCACAAAAGAAACTTTATAACCACTCTTGAACACGACACTTTTCATTCACCTGGGTTGGGAAATCTTTTTCCTCACAGTCAATCAAGCCACATTGAAAGTCTTTAACCGGGTTTCGGGGATTAACTTTGAGTCATTCGTCACCAAGCCATCTGTTGTGTCGTTATGTGTTCAAGAGGTCTGCAAACAAAAACTTTCATCTGCAAAATACTTGTCATCCATTTTGACCATCCCTGAGTCAGTCCTTACAGCAACATTTTCTTCAACTCACACTATGATTTCGTGTTGTGGGCTTGCCTGCAACGGGTCGCTTTCTATCGACATCAGCACATTATCTAGAAAGATGACTTAGAAATCGTCAGTACCTTGAAGTCTGCATGCATCAATGGCAGGTTTCTCGCCTTTGACGTCAGTTTACATCATTGACTTTCGATCAAGGGATTCCGTGAAATGTTCGACATCAACTCATTCATTCACATCTCATGGATTGTACTGGGTACTTTGAGAACCATTGACATTACTTGTGGTTTCTCTCACACTTGTTAACAGTTTACATCATCGACTGGTAATCAAGTGGTTTCTACCATGCTCGACATCAACTCATTTATTCACATGACTAGAATCGTACCAATTTGGGAAGCGGAAATGAAGACCCTGGATCTAGTTTCCACCATCCAGGCTGCGAGGAGTTTTGTATTCATTATATAGTAGACCAACTATAAACAGATGGCTGCGTCCATACTGTGTCTACACAAGTCTATGATTATGATGTACTGCAAGATCATTCCTGTATCAGAGTAGTTAGTCTGTTAGTTAAAGTTTTGATCTGAGTATGGGAATGCCTACCTCAGTGATGATATAATCTTATACATGTATTTTGTGTTGAAAATTGCAGGTTCTGACCAGGCTCTCCTCGAGATGATCCTTGAAATGATAAAGCGCTTCACCCTTCCTAGATAAAACAAAACCCTAATCTACTACAGGCTTCGCACTTTAGGGGGCAATCTGTTACACTAAAAAATGTCACCATGGTCATGAACAGTTAGTATGGCTCTATCAACAGTCATGCTATCCTCCTGGGCAAGTCTTATGCCTTTGCTTGTCATGTCAAACTCCAAAATGAGAGAAAGTCTTTGTAAAAGTGTTTATCTCTGGGTACGCAGGTTCTCTCAGCTTTGCCTGTGGGGACGCACCCAATGTTCACAAAAGTCGCATACTTGTACGCTCTGTATGTAAAGGGACAGGTGCGTCCCCCTTAAA
Source organism: Pinus tabuliformis (assembly GCA_031772625.1). NCBI lineage: Eukaryota > Viridiplantae > Streptophyta > Pinopsida > Pinales > Pinaceae > Pinus > Pinus tabuliformis. Next base: position 106,353,964 of record CM062812.1, read on the forward strand.
AGTCAAAATGCGCAAGTTTCATCTTTAAAAAGTTACTTGTGGTCATTTCTAGAGCATTCTAGAAGGTTGTTCGACGTGTATTGAGCGCCTCCAGATGGTTCATGTATCCCTATGAAGGAGGAACTTATCCCATCAAGAGGGGAACTATCCCACCCAAAGAGGGACTTATCCCATTGATGGTGGACCTGAATAACTTCCTCCTGAGCACTATAAATAAAGGCCTTGGGCCAGAAGGAGGGGAGGTTGAAAGCTATACATTTCTAAGGGTAAATGCTGTCGAAATAGAGACTCCCATTTAGAAGCTTGTGAGGAGATATTGTCATATTTACTTGTTCTACTTGGAAGTGGGGTGAGCTTTGTCAAAGTAGAGGAAAATCTTGAAGGACACTTGGGAGGAACTTGCACAACACCAAGGCTCAGGTTGTAATTGTTCCTTTTGTTACCTCTTAATGCAAATAAACTTATTTTTCTCAACAGATCGTTATTAATGGTTTGTTTCATATATTCCTTGGTCAATATGATAGATGTGTATTGTTTTATATAAGTTTATCAGGTGCTATTTAATCTTTTGGCTTGTTAGTGAATGCAGGTTTCACAGATAAGGAGGAGCTCATCCGGATCGGCGAGACTACACTACTACAAAGCACGAGACTAAAGGTATGTTAAAGATCCCCTGATTGCTTGTATTTGCAAGGCATGTTTAGAGAAAAGTAGGGTTTATTTGGTTTGTTTGTCACTAGAGAGTCTTAGGCTCCTAGGGAGGTTGATTGTGTCCGCACTATCAACTCTTTCCACCTGACAGATCAACAGCTGGTTCTTGTGTGGCAGCTGCTGAATTGGTAGCTAGTTCTTGTGTGGTAGCTACGTTTTCTGAAAGGAATGATGTCACAAAATCCTGGGCATTTTGCATTTCAGTACCCGAGGGTGAGGTAGGTAAAGGTTCAGGGCCTTGGGACTGTGGTGGGGTATGGGGTTTTAGGATAATAGGTGGGGAATTTAGGGAGGTGGTCTCAGTTGCTACTTCAGAAGACGTCCTCATTCGTCTTCGAGGTAAAAAGGCAGGAAGAACAATGGTTTTTCTTTTATGATTAGTTTTCTTTAGGGTAGGAGGGTCATCGGGAGTGATAACTTCTTGTATAAATTTTGAATAATATGACACTTATTCACAGATATTATCCCGATTATACACTATTGCAAAATACATGCATAATACATAACCTCCTCTACGTTGATCAACAATTTAGCAACATCAAAAACAATGAAACATCAATCGCATGCACACATTAACATAGTACGTATCCCGAGGAAAGCTTACAGCTGAAAACCCCACACTATCTGTATATTAATGATTGAGAACATGTAACAATACATAGTACAATACTCCTCTCAAGTATCCAGCACTATCTCCACCTGTTACACACAAAACTAGCTCAGATCCGAACAAGGCATAGGTTCAAATCTCCTCCGCTTCTTTGCCTGCCTCTATTGCACAATACCTGCTGAGAATCACTCACACTAGAAATCACGTGAGCACAAGCTATTCTACTGGGCATATACTGGGCAATTCTCATGGGCATACTCAATACATTTCTTGTGCAAGACCTCATGCACAAGTATAGTCACAACTGATAGCAATCTCAACCTATAACACCTGTCTCCACTAAACTGTACATGCACTGAGTTAACTGATGTATTCTTCAGTCACATTATGATTTAATAATTAGTTCACACAACTCATCATTAGTCTATTTGTAGTTAGACTAATTACAACTAGTTTAACGAAGTCAAACTGAACACAACTCCATCAACTCCACATCTAACTCCACATAACTCACATGCATGAGTTCTAACTGATGTCATGCATGCAATAGCTCAAATGACTCACAAGAAAAGCGTATTTCCTTTTGGCAGTTGCATGTGCCACATCTGTAGCTCAAACTGAAGTGCTCCAAGAGGATAAGATAAAGTTTATAGTCTAAATATTGTTATGGGACAATAATATTTGACTTTTCTATTTTTGACTAACAGTCTAAAAATAGACTCTGATCACTCCTGCTGTGATCCAAAAATAGAAGTCCATCTATTTTTCCCAACATGACCAATCATCCATAAAAAACATCCTGCAACTCATAGACTATGATCCATATGTATAAAAATAGACATAGTTTAAAAATAGACTTTGCGCCATAATTTGCCTGCGGGCCCACTTAGTGAAGGCGACTCCTTTCCACTAAGCTCCATCATCTTGTTGCATTCTCAACACTCCCTCTCAACAAGATATGGGTTATCAGCAACCCCTATCCTGCCACGGTGGTATTCGAATTTGCTCCTAGTGAGCGCCTTCGTCAAGATATCAGCATCCTGATCCTCCGTTGGAATGTATGAAAGTAACATGATTCTCCGCTACACACAATATCTGATATGATGGTACCTGATGTCAATGTGCTTAGATCTATCATGAAATACAGGATTAGCCGAGAGTTTAATGCAACTCTGGTTATCACAGTAAATCACAGTAGGCTCCAAGTGAGAACTGAACAAACCGACCAGGATCTTCCTCATCCATATAGCCTCGCATGTAGCCAAACTTGCTGCCATATACTTGGCCTCTACTGAACTGAGTGCCACGGATCTCTGCTTCCTGTTGTACCAAGAAATTGCTATTGACCCGATACTGAAGACCCCTCCTGATGTGCTCTTTCTGTCCATTGGGCTCCCTGCCCAATCTACATCCGTGAAGCCACATAGCTTCACCTCATCCTCTTGTCTGTACCACAATCCATATCCCGATGTGCCTCTAAAATAACGCAATACATGCTTGCCCGCCTTCCAGAAGAGCTTGGTAGGATTAACCATAGCTTGTGAAAGTTGGTCAACAGCATAGCATATATCGGGTCATGTATTGACCAGATACATAAACGACCCCACCAACTATCGATAAACAGTGGCATCCACTTCTTCTGCCAAAGTGGCATCCTCCTTCCTCCAACCTCTAGGAAGAGGAGTATCAACAGGTTTGTAGCCATGCATGTTGAACTTCTCCAGTATCTCCCGAGCATACTTACACTGAGAAAAAAATAGTCCATCACTGCATTGCCAAATTTCCAATCCCAGGAAATAATGAAGGAGACCCAAATCCTTCATCTCAAACTCCTTAGCAAGATCATCCTTGCATGAAAGTATCAACAACTCATCACCCATTAGAATCAAATCATCTACATAAAGTACAATGATAAGCACCTTACCCTCCACCACAATCTGGTATAGGTTAGGATCCGCCTCACTCTTGGAGAATCCAAGTCCAATGAAATAACTATCTATCCGTGTGTACCAAGCACGTGGTGCTTGTTTCAACCCATACAGTGCTCTCTTGAGCCTGCACACATGCGACTCACTGCTAAAGATCTCAAAACCTTCGGGCTGCTCAATGTACACCTCCTCTTCAATGACTAAGTTGAGGAACGCAGTCTTCAAATCCATCTGATGAATGTGCCATCCCATCTGCACTGAGAGAGCAAGAATCGTCCGTATGGAAGAATACCTTCCGACAGGTGCAAAGGTCTCCTCATAATCAATCCCCTCTATCTGTGAAAACCCTCGGGCAACAAATCTTGCCTTGTACTTCTCCACACTCCCATCAGCTGCTTGCTTAACTTTGTAGATCCATATCGAACCCACCACTGATTTCCCTTCTGGTCTAGGAACAATCTCCCATGCACTATTTCTGACAATCGAATCATACTCTTCCACCATGGCGTCTACCCATGCGGGATCCTCCACAGCTTCCTCGAAAGAGGATTCCTCAGTCACAACACATTTGCTCACAAGAGCCATGTATCCAGTGTACCGATCAGGTGACTTTATTTGCCTGCGTTGGGCTGTAGGTGGTCCTACAACTTTCTCTGCATCTTGAGCCAGTCGCTCAGCGTTTGTCAAGCGCTTTCGCCCTCTGATGGTTGGCGCTGCATGAGTGGTCTCTTCCACTCCATGAACCTCGTCCTGTGGCTGATCCACGTCCTGAAGCTCATCTTTAGGAACTAATAGCTCCTCATCTACATGCAAGTGTAGCTCCCTCTCAAGCGAACACTTCATGGCTTTCTCCTCCTGAAATTTTATATCCCGTCGCACAATAGTCTTACCACTGTCTGGAAAATACACACGATAGTTATGGAGCGTATCAGTGTACCCCACAAATATCCCAACCTCTATGGTCGGCTCCAACTTCTTCCTGGCATCCTTCGTCACATGCATGTAAACGTTAGCACCAAAAATCCTCAAATGAGAAAGATCAGGCTTCTTACCAGAATAAGCCTCCTCGGGTGTACTCATGCCAAGTATCCTGTGAGGACTACGGTTCTGCACATAAACTGGTGTATTGCATGCTTCTGCCCACAATTTAAGGGGTAGGCCCTGATCATGCAACATCGCCCGTGCAGCACCCACGATCGTTCTATTCTTCCGCTCAGCAACCCCATTCTGCTGTGGGTTATGGGGAGCTATGTGCTCTCTTCGAATCCCTTCTGCTTTGCAAAAGTCCTTGAACTCGCCAGAGATGTATTCACCACCATTATCACTCCTAAGAGCCTTCACCTTCTTCCCCAACTCCTTCTCGACCAGTGCTTTGAACTCACAGAACTTTGAGTATGTCTCACTCTTCTTTTGCATGAAGAAGATTCAGCACTTACGAGAGAAATCATCAACAAAAATCCCATAATACCTGTGTTTTGTTGTCGAAGCTACTGAGAAAGATCCACACATGTCTGTGTGAATTCTCACAAGGATCGTCGTGGCGCGACTATCCTTCTCATGAAAGGTGGCTTTCACAAACTTTCCCAAAGTACACCCCTTGCACTGATTTGACTGTGCAAGAGTGCCTTTAGGAAGCCCTATAGTGATCTGCTGTAGTATCTTCAAGGCTCCATGGTGAAGGTGACCCAATCTCCTGTGCCACAGCTCGCCATCATCCCGGCTCACCAATCCTTCTACCTTGCATGCCATTGCTGCGCATCCATCTACATGCAACTGATAAAGGTTCCTCACTCGAACCCCTATCTTCCGGGTTTCTCTAGTTGTCTTACTGCACAGGAAAGCCTTTCCCTCGCTGAAAACAACATCATATCCCTTGTCTTCTAACATCGCCACAGAGATAAGATTCTTCTTCAATCCTGGAACATGCATCACTTCCTTCAATACGAAGGGTTTACCAGACTCCCTCTCAAAGGAAATGGTACCGATACCGGTCGCACTGTATCTACCATCATCGCCCATCTCGATGTGCAGTCCAAGATCTTTGTCCTCCAGATCAGAAAAAAAAAATCTCGATCTCCTGTCTTGTGAAAAGATGCACCACTATCTAAGAACCATATCGATCCCATCACACTTGAAACCAAGCATGCGATCAATGAAAAATCAAGCTCAAACTGCGAGGCTAGAGCCTCTCCTACTGCAGATCCAGCAACTTGCTTGTTCTTCTTCTTCTGCGGACAATTAGTGGCATAGTGTCTGTGCTGGTGACAGTGAAAACACTTCACCTTGGACATGTCCTGCTTCTTGCCTTTCGCACCAGACTGAGAAGCTTTCTTGCTCTTCCCCTTCTTTTCTTTGGCAGCCAAAGCATAATTTTCTTCATCAGTTCCCTTTGATGAAGATCCGTCCCTGGTATTCTACCTGATCTCCTCCTGCACAAGATCTGACCAAAGTCTCTCCCATCCTGGCAGTTTCTCCTGACCATTGACAGAGTCCTGATAGGAATGCCAACTCTTCGGAAGACCAAGGAGAGCCAAGCTCACCAAGTCCTCATCATCGACAGTCACCCCCACACTTCCCAGCTCATCTCTGCACTGAGTGAACTTCGTGAGATACTTGGGCATACTATCTACCTTCTCACATTTGATGTTTCTGAGTTTATATTTGAGTGCCAGCTTCCTCTGATGTCTCTTGCTTTGGAATAGATCTGTTAACGCTTTCCACATCAAGTATGGAGAAGCCTTTCCATGCAGGTTGTACACAGATTGACTGTATGGGCTTTTACCAGATATCTCACCTTCCAAGGGAAGGATGAATCCAGAGGCTACCTGGCTCGATTACAGACTCTGCCTGAAGAAATAAGATGTAAACACTTCCTGAATAGTAGATCTGATGATCAACAACTCTGATACCATGTAGAAATTTTGAATAATATGACACTTGTTCACAGATATTATCCCGATTATACACTATTGCGGAATACATGCATAATACATAACCTCCTCTACGTTGATCAACAATTTAGCAACATCAAAAACAACGAAACATCAATCGCATGCACACATTAACACAGTACGTATCCCGGGGAAAGATTACAGCTGAAAACCCCACACTATTTGTATATTAATGATTAAGAACATGTAACAACATATAGTACAATACTCCTCTCAAGTATCTAGCACTATCTCCACCTGTTACACACAAAACTAGCTCAGATCCGAACAAGTCATAGGTTCAAATCTCCTCCGCTGCTTTGCCTGCATCTATTGCACAATACCTACTGAGAATCACTCACACTGGAAATCACGTGAGCACAGGCTATTCTACTGGGCATATACTGGGCAATTCTCATGGGCATACTCAATACATTTCTTGTGCAAGACCTCATGCACAAGTATAGTCACAACTGATAGCAATCTCAACCTCTAACACCTGTCTCCACTGAACTGTATATGCACTGAGTTAACTAATGTATTCTTCAGTCGCATTATGAGTTAATAATTAGTTCACACAACTCATCATTAGTCTATTTGTAGTTAGACTAATTACAACTAGTTTAACCAAGTCAAACTGAACACAACTCCATCAACTCCACATCTAACTCCACATAACTCACATGCATGATTTCTGACTGATGTCATGCATGCAATAGCTCAAATGACTCACAAGAAAAGCGTATTTCCTTCTGATAGTTGCATGTGCCACATCTGTAGCTCAAACTGAAGTGCTCCAAGAGGATAAGATAAAGTTTATAGTCTAAATATTGTTATGGGACAATAATATTTGACTTTTCTATTTTTGACTAACAGTCTAAAAATAGACTCTGATCACTCCTGCTGTGATCCAAAAATAGAAGTCCATCTATTTTTCCCAACATGACCAATCATCCATAAAAAACATCCTGCAACTCATAGACTATGGTCCATATGTATAAAAATAGACATAGTTTAAAAATAGACTTTGCGCCATAATTTGCCTGCGGGCCCACTTAGTGAAGGCGACTCCTTTCCACTAAGCTCCATCATCTTGTTGCATTCTCAACACTCCCTCTCAACAAGATATGGGTTATCAGCAACCCCTATCCTGCCTCGGTGGTATTCGAATTTGCTCCTAGTGAGCGCCTTCGTCAAGACATCAGCATCCTGATCCTCCGTTGGAATGTATGAAAGTAACATGATTCTCTGCTACAGACAATCTCTGATATGATGGTACCCGATGTCAATGTGCTTAGATATATCATGAAATACAGGATTAGCCGAGAGTTTAATGCAACTCTGGTTATCACAGTAAATCACAGTAGGCTCCAAGTGAGAACTGAACAAACCGACTAGGATCTTCCTCATCCATATAGCCTCGCATGCAGCCAAACTTGCTGCCATATACTTGGCCTCTACTGAACTGAGTGCCACGGATCTCTGCTTCCTGCTGTACCAAGAAACTGCTGTTGACCCGATACTGAAGACCCCTCTTGATGTTCTCTTTCTGTCCGTTGGGCCCCCTGCCCAATCTACATCCGTGAAGCCACATAGCTTCACCTCATCCTCCTGTCTGTACCACAATCCATATCCCGATGTGCCTCTAAAATAACGCAATACATGCTTGCCCGCCTTCCAGAAGAGCTTGGTAGGCTTAACCATAGCTTGTGAAAGTTGGTCAACAGCATAGCATATATCGGTTCATGTATTGACCAGATACATAAGCGACCCCACCAACTATCGATAAACAGTGGCATCCACTTCTTCTGCCGAAGTGGCATCCTCCTTCCTCCAACCTCCAGGAAGAGGAGTATCAACAGGTTTGTAGCCATGCATGTTGAACTTCTCCAGTATCTCTCGAGCATACTTACCCTGAGAAAAAAATAGTCCATCACTGCATTCGCAAATTTCCAATCCCAGGAAATAATGAAGGAGACCCAAATCCTTCATCTCAAACTCCTTAGCAAGATCATCCTTGCATGAAAGTATCAACAGCTCATCACCCATTAGAATCAAATCATCTACATAAAGTACAATGATAATCAACTTACCCTCCACCACAATCTGGTATAGGTTAGGATCCGCCTCACTCTTGGAGAATCCAAGTCCAATGAAATAACTATCTATCCGTATGTACCAAGCACGTGGTGCTTGTTTCAACCCATACAGTGCTCTCTTGAGCCTGCACACATGCGAATCACTGCTGAAGATCTCAAAACCTTCGGGCTGCTCAATGTACAACTCCTCTTCAATGAATCCGTTGAGGAACACAGTCTTCACATCCATCTGATGAATGTGCCATCCCATTTGCACTGAGAGAGCAAGAATCGTCCGTATGGAAGAATACCTTGCGACAGGTGCAAAGGTCTCCTCATAATCAATCCCCTCTATCTGTGAAAAGCCTCGGGCAACAAATCTTGCCTTGTACTTCTCCACACTCCCGTCAGCTGCTTGCTTAACTTTGTAGATCCATCTCGAACCCACCACTGATTTCCCTTCTGGTCTAGGAACAATCTCCCATGCACTGTTTCTGAAAATCGAATCATACTCTTCCACCATGGCGTCTACCCATGCGGGATCCTCCACAACTTCCTCGAAAGAGGATGGCTCAGTCACAACACATTTTCTCACAAGAGCCATGTATCCAGTGTACCGATCAGGTGACTTTATCTGCCTGCGTTGGGCTGTAGGTGGTCCTACAACTTTCTTTGCATCTTGAGCCAGTCGCTCAGCGTTTGTCAAGCGCTTTCGCCCTCTGATGGTTGGCGCTGCATGAGTGGTCTCTTCCACTCCATGAACCTCGTCCTGTGGCTGATCCACGTCTTGAAGCTCATCTTTAGGAACTAATAGCTCCTCATCTACATGCAAGTGTAGCTCCCTCTCAAGCAAACACTTCATGGCTTTCTCCTCCTGAAATTTTATATCCCGTCGCACAATAGTCTTACCACTGTCTGGCAAATACACACGATAGTTATGGAGCGTATCAGTGTACCCCACAAATATCCCAACCTCTGTGGTCGGCTCCAACTTCTTCCTGGCATCCTTCGTCACATGCATGTAAATGTTAGCACCAAAAATCCTCAAATGAGAAAGATCAGGCTTCTTACCAGAATAAGCCTCCTCGGGTGTACTCATGCCAAGTATCCTGTGAGGACTACGGTTCTGCACATAAACTGGTGTATTGCATGCTTCTGCCCAGAAGTGAAGGGGTAGGCCCTGATCATGCAACATCGCCCGTGAAGCACCCACGATCGTTCTATTCTTCTGCTCAGCAACCCCATTCTGCTGTGGGTTATGGGGAGCTATGCGCTCTCTTCGAATCCCTTCTGCTTTGCAAAAGTCCTTGAACTCGCCAGAGATGTATTCACCACCATTATCACTCCTAAGAGCCTTCACCTTCTTCCCCGACTCCTTCTCGACCAGTGCTTTGAACTCACAGAACTTTGAGTATGTCTCACTCTTCTTTTGCATGAAGAAGATCCAACACTTACGAGAGAAATCATCAACAAAAATCACATAATACCTGTGTTTTGTTGTCGAAGCTACTGAGAAAGGTCCACACACGTCTGTGTGAATTCTCTCAAGGATCGTCGTGGTGCGACTATCCTTCTCATGAAAGGTGGCTTTCACAAACTTTCCCAAAGTACACCCCTTGCACTGATCTGACTGTGCAAGAGTGCCTTTAGGAAGCCCTATAGTGATCTGCTGTAGTATCTTCAAGGCTCCATGGTGAAGGTGACCCAATCTCCTGTGCCACAGCTCGCCATCATCCCGGCTCACCAATCCTTCTGCCTTGCATGCCATTGCTGCGCATCCATCTACATGCAACTGATAAAGGTTCCTCACTCAAACCCCTATCTTCCGGGTTTCTCTAGTTGTCTTACTGCACAGGAAAGCCTTTCCCTCGCTGAAAACAACATCATATCCCTTGTCTTCTAACATCGCCACAGAGATAAGATTCTTCTTCAATCCTGGAACATGCATCGCTTCCTTCAATAAGAAATGTTTACCAGACTCCCTCTCAAAGGAAATGGTACCGATACCGGTCGCACTGTATCTACCATCATCGCCCATCTCGATGTGCACTCCAAGATCTTTGTCCTCCAGATCAGAAAAAAAAAAATCTCGATCTCCTGTCTTGTGAAAAGATACACCACTATCCAAGAACCATATCAATCCCATCACACTTGAAACCAAGCATGCGATCAATGAAAAATCAAGCTCAAACTGCGAGGCTAGAGCCTCTCCTACTGCAGATCCAGCAACTTGCTTGTTCTTCTTCTTCTGCAGACAATTAGTGGCATAGTGTCTGTGCCGGTGACAGTGAAAACACTTCACCTTGGACATGTCCTGCTTCTTACCTTTCGCACCAGACTGAGAAGCTTTCTTGCTCTTCCCCTTCTTTTCTTTGGCAGCCAAAGCATAATTTTCTTCATCAGTTCCGTTTGATGAAGATCCGTCCCTGGTATTCTACCTGATCTCCTCCTGCAGAAGATCTGACCAAAGTCTCTCCCATCCTGGCAGTTTCTCCTGACCATTGACAGAGTCCTGATAGGAATGCCAACTCTTCGGAAGACCAAGGAGAGCCAAGCTCACCAAGTCCTCATCATCGACAGTCACCCCCACACTTCCCAGCTCATCTCTGCACTGAGTGAACTTCGTGAGATACTTGGGCATACTGTCTACCTTCTCACATTTGATGTTTCTGAGTTTATCTTTGAGCGCCAGCTTCCTCTGATCTCTCTTGCTTTGGAATAGATCTGTTAATGCTTTCCACATCAAGTATGGAGAAGCCTTTCCATGCAGGTTGTACACAATGTGATCCTTCACGCCCTCCAACAGAATCCTTCGACACTTTGCTCTTATTTTGCCAAGCATCAACCTGCGCAGCATCAGTAGGCTTTGGGACCTCAGCCTCTATGAACTCCTTCAGCCCATTATCATCCAACACTGCCTCCATCCTGTCCTTCCATGCAATATAGTTCAAGCTTCCCTCAAGAGCATACTCCAATTGCAATCCATTGAAAGACATTGCAACGTTGACACCAAGAAAACACTGCTGCAAATTCAAATTCCACCAGCTCCAAACTCAACCACCTCCGATCTCAGATTCGTGAGAACAAAGTATTTCTTGTACAGAGATTGACTATATGGGCTTTTACCAGATATCTCACCTTCCAAGGGAAGGATGAATTCAGAGGCTACCTGGCTCGATTACAGACTCTGCCTGAAGAAATAAGATGTAAACACTTCCTGAATAGTAGATCTGATGATAAACAACTCTGATACCATGTAGAAATTTTGAATAATATGACACTTATTCACAGAGATTATCTCGATTATACACTATTGCGGAATACATGCATAATACATAACCTCCTCTACGTTGATCAACAATTTAGCAACATCAAAAACAACGAAACATCAATCGCATGCACACATTAACACAGTATGTATCCCGGGGAAAGCTTACAACTGAAAACCCCACACTATCTGTATATTAATGATTGAGAACATGTAACAATACATAGTACAATACTCCTCTCAAGTATCCAACACTATCTCCACCTGTTACACACAAAACTAGCTCAGATCCGAACAAGTCATAGGTTCAAATCTCCTCTACTGCTTTGCCTGCCTCTATTGCACAATACCTGCTGAGAATCACTCACACTAGAAATCACGTGAGCACAGGCTATTCTACTGGGAATATACTAGGCAATTCTCATGGGCATACTCAATACATTTCTTATGCAAGACCTCATGCACAACTATAGTCACAACTGATAGCAATCTCAACCTCTAACACCTGTCTCCACTGAACTGTACATGCACTGAGTTAGCTGATGTATTCTTCAGTTGCATTATGAGTTGATTATTAGTTCACACAACTCATCATTAGTCTATTTGCATTTAGACTAATTACAACTAGTTTAACCAAGTCAAACTGAACACAACTCCATCAACTCCACATCCAACTCCACAAAACTCACATGCATGAGTTCTAACTGATGTCATGCATGCAATAGCTCAACTGACTCACAAGAAAAGCGTATTTCCTTCTGACAGCTGCATGTGCCACATCTATAGCTCAAACTGAAGTGCTCCAAGAGGATAAGATAAAGTTTATAGTCTAAATATTATTATGAGACAATAACATTTGAATTTTCTATTTTTGACTAACAGTCTAAAAATAGACTCTGATCACTCCTGCTATGATCCAAAAATAGATGTCCATCTATTTTTCCCAACATGACCAATCATCCATAAACAACATCCTGCAACTCATAGACCATGATCCATATGTCTAAAAATAGACATAGTCTAAAAATAGACTTTGTGCCATAATTTGCCTACGGGCCCACTTAGTGAAGGCGACTCCTTTCCTCCAAGCTCCTTTATCTTATTGCATTCTCAACACTTCTTTGGTTGAGGCCCTTGTTTGTCTTTTTGGTAGGGGAACAACCTTTTCATGCCTTTTTCTTTTTAGCTTAGCAATGGGAAGGTTGTCATCAGAATCATCACTAGGGATATGGACAGTGGGAATGGATGATTCAGCTAAATTATGGGGTGGGGTCAATGTAGTGGAGGGGTCAATTGGATTGACTGCTGCGGGTGGTGGAATTTTTGGGGAATCAAAGATGCTCCCTGGTTGTTGTGCAGAAGGATTTTCAATTTGCTGAGGGATTCCAGGGGTTTGTTGAGGATTTTCAACATCTAATTAGGGAGTTTGGGTTGTTGTTTGAGGAATTTCAGTAGTTCCTTGGAGATTTTTGGTTGCTGCTTGAGGAATTTAAACAGTTTCTTGGGGATTTTCAGCTGCTGCTTGAGGAATTTAAGTAGCTTCTTGGGTTCTGGGGGTGGGTTGTTAAGGGGAGGGGGATTAAAAGCTGGACAAGACGATGATGGGTGAGGGAAAGGAGTGGGTACTTCGCATTCATGCAATAATGTGACATATTCTTCAGACACCCAAGTAGATAGTATGGCATATTTAACAGTCGACCATGTCTCAAATGATTTAACAACACAAAATCATGCTGATAAACTACCTGGTAACATCCTTCGCAGGTGAGGTAGTGCTTGACAAATTGTGCAACCATCGGCCATGGAGGTGGTAATGAATGAAGCGCAACACCCCTGCCCTTAGGCTTGACCTGCTCTCCAGGTAGAAGAAAGTCATGTTGTGCGTTCAAAATGATATGTTTACGACTAAACCATCGAATGCCATCGGCCGGTAAACCTGAAACCTGTGCTATATCATCCTCTGATACTGGAATTCAGACTCCTTGAACAGTAGAGTAGCCTTCCTGTAGATTATGTGCGAATTCAAGGACTTGCTGAGGATCGAATCCCTGGAGCCTCTGAAAATAATCTACCCAGCCTGCCTGCTAAAAAATCTGATATACTTCTGGGTGTAATTCCAATAGAGCTGTTGAGCCGGGTTCATTTCGAATAGCAGAACCTCCCATAGTTACTAGCTTCAGTAAAATGCACAGTGCAAAGCCGAGTTACCGCACCCGAAACAGAGTAAATTTTGCAAATGAGGTTGTGACATAATAGGACAGAGATGGGGTGAAAAGACATGATCATGGTAAGAAAACGACGGTGATTGGCGTATCGTGAAATGATTGCATAATTTTGGTATTCCCCCCCCCCAACTGCGGCTAAAATGATGAGTTTGAATGTACAGAGATTGTGGTAATCATGTCACAATCTTCTCATTAACTATAGTTTAATAATATTTACACATAACAAACGCATACCTCATGTTTACCTTTGATTGATATTCTGAAAATATAATGTCGTTGCTAATAGATCACCAATGGTTATGGAAAAGGGTTTTGAAATATGAGGGTATTTATATGAAAGGCTTTTATAAACATAGGAGGAGGTAGTGAAAGAACAAAGTTATAAGGATCAATAGATGGTTCTCACAATGGAAAGTAATATGTATTCATCCTTTTGAGAAGAATTGATGTTTCAATTACGGGAAAAATGGGAAAAAAATTGGTGTTTTAGGAAAAATGGAAAAAGTTGGTGTTTCAGCAATGGAAAAATTGGTGTTTCAGCAACGGGGAAAATGGGAAAAGTTGGTGTTTCAGCAATGGGGAGAATGGGAAAAATTGGTGTTTCAACAACGGAAAAATAAAGAGATGTTGCTGTAAAGAAAAATAGGAAAATGTTGCTGAGAGGTAATGTGGGTGAATGAAAATTGATCCTGCTTGCAATACAATTGTTCTTTTCAAACAGCCTCCCAATCCGAGACCTGCAAAATAATAAGTTGTAACATGGAAACCCTTGACAGAGATTATTAGTTAAGAAATCTAATCTAACAAAAAAAAAAAATAATGCAGAGATTAAATGCAATGAGGAGCAGCAGGCTCCCCCAAAAAGATATAATGTGAATCTGCCATGCAAGTGGCCTTAAAATCCTCCTTAGAAATAGGTTGCTGGTACAGAAAGAGCCGATACCCATTCACTAAAATGGTGTTCTATAATCATCAATTGTTAGGAGCCTTACTGTTCCATTGGGAAAAACAATATCTATCTCATAAGGTCCCAACCACCTTGTTCGTAATTTCCCTTGAAAATTTTCAAAGCGAGAATCATACAATAGAGCCCAATTACCTTTTTGGAACTATTTATGCTTAATAATTTTATCATGCCACCTGGTTCTTTGCTATTGAATCATAGTTGTTTGATGGATGGCATCCAACCTCTTTTCATCCAATTCCTGAAGCTGCTGCAACCTAGCTGTCTGTGCATCAGTCAAATCAAGGTTAACAGCTAAAGCAGTTCTTAAGGTTTTAATTTCAAATTCCACAAGAAAAACAACACTTTTACCATAAACCAATTCATAGGGTGAAAAACCTATAGTGTTCCTCCAGGCAGTTTTGTAAGCCCATAATGCTTCAGGCAGCCTTTAAGACCAATCCTTCGTATTTTCCTTCACTGTTTTTGTTAAAATGGCCTCTATCACTTTATTTGTACTTTCCACCTGACCATTAGCTTGGGGGTGGTAAGGTGTAGTCATTTTATGATTAATATGATATTTTTGAAGCGTAGGTTTAAAACCATGATAATTGAAAGTAGGTCCTCCATCTGTGACTAGTTCTCTAGGCACTCCAAACCTAACAAATATTTCTTCAAATAAAAAGGTTAAAACAGATTCTTCATTAGCTCTAGTAAGTGCCTTAGCTTCCACCCATTTAGTCATATAAGCTATACAAACCAAGATGTAAACTGTTTGACTGGATGGAGGATTGATGGGTCCTATAAAGTCTAGAGCCCATCTTTCAAAGGGTTCAAGTATTACCTGGGGGATCAATGGCATTTTATCTCTATGATTAGGTTGACCCATTCTCTGACAGCTATCATAGGCCCTGACATGTTTCTTTGCATCCTTGAGAAAAGTGAGGGCCAATAATAACCCATTCTAAGAATTTTATGTGCTGTACTCTTATCAGCAAAATTCCCTCCACAAGGGCCATCATGACAAGCCTTCAGTATATCATAAACCTCATCTTCTCTAATGCATATTCCAATTTCCTGAACAAGCCCTGTATGAATAAGACACCCACTTATCCAGCTATACCGAGCACTTTGTTGAATGATATTTCTTTTCTCTCGATGTGATAGGTGTGATGGTAACTTCCCTACAACTAGATAATTGGCAATGTATGCATACCAAGGTGAGTGAGCAGATACTGCAAATAAATACTCATTAGGAAAGGAATCATCTACTGGAGTATTATCATCAGTTTTTATCCGAGAAAGGAAATCAGCAACTACATTACCTGGTCGATCTACAATTGTAATATCAAATTCTTGTAATAATAATAACCACCTGGTAACTTGGGCATTTGTAACAGATTTTTTCATTAAATACTTAATGGCCGAGTGATCAGTATGAACAAAAGTAGGGTAACCAGTAATATAATGTCGAAATTTATTAATAGCATAAATGACTGCTAAAAATTCTTTCTCAGTAACTGTGTAATTAAGCTCAGTAGGGGTCATATTCTTACTAATGAAATAAATAGCATAAGGAAGATGATTTTCTTCTTGTCCCAAGACAGCTCCAATTGCAGTATTTGAAGCATCAGAGGATATATGAAAGGGAAGTGCCCAATCAGGTCCCCTTAGAATAGGAGCTGTAGACAACTGATGCTTAAGTTCATCAAATTATTTCTGGCAAAGATCAGTCCACTTAAATTCAGCATTTTCGTAAGTAACACAAACAAAGGAGAAGCTATTTTAGAAAAATATTTGATAAATCTCCTGTAATATCCAGCATGTCCTAAAAAACTTCTTACATCAGTTTGTGTTTTAGGGATAGGAAGGGTCTGAATTACCTATACTTTGGATGGATCTACCTAAATCCCTAGGAATGAAATGAAGTGCCCTAGTAAAATTCCTTCGTTCATCATCATATGACATTTTTCAATACTCAAGGAAAGATGAGCTTGTATACATCGTTTAAGTACTTTCTCAAGGTTTTGTAATGCATCTTCAAAAGTCACACCATAAGGAGTAAAGTCATCCATAAATATCTCCATAGAGTCATTAAGCATATAAGAAAAGATTCCTATCACTGCTCTTTGAAACGTTGCTAGAGCATTACATAGTCCAAATGGGAGAACTCTATAAGAAAAAGTTCCCCAAGGACTAGTAAAAGTGGTCTTGTCTTTGTCTTGGGGTGCAATTTTGGTTTCGTTATATCCGCTAAAACCATCTAAAAAGGAAAAGAATCTCTTTCCTGACAAGCTGTCTAGCACCTGATCAATAACTGGCAAGGGGAAATGATATTTTTGAGTGGCTTTGTTTAAGGCTCTATAATCTACACATACTCTCCATTTCCCATTTTCCTTAGGTACTATCACCAATGGAGAAACCCATTCATTGTCAGATATGGGGTATATAAACCCTACATTAAGCAATTTTTGAAGTTCTTCTTTAACAATTTCCCCTAGATTGGGATTCATTCGCCGCTCGGGTTGACAGATTGGTCAGCATCATTCCTTAATATAGATACGATGAGTACATAATTCAGGGGAGATCCCCTTCATATCTGTGTAGTCCCATGCGAATGCTTCCTTATTTTCATGAAGTAACTTCATTAGCTGTTGTGTTTCAGCATCTGACAAATTAGGGTTTATATTCAATGTTTTGCCAGGTTCGATTTCTACTGTTATGCTTTTAGAGGAGATAGCAGTTGATGTTTGAGGTAAATTTTCAGATTTAAGCTTTTCCTGGGTTTCAGGTTCGAAAATTGCAGTTAACTGATTATACGTTTCAGAAGTGACCGAGGAGGGTTCAGAAATGTAATTACTAATTACTTCATCTTCCATGCTATCTTTAAGAGTTAAGGCTTGTCCAATGGTAAAAATGGGTTGAGTGTCATTATCCTCATAGTCTAACCATACAGAATCATCATTGTTAATCATAGGTGTAGCATGAGGGTAAAGAGTAAGCTGCTTAGTTTCACATCCATTAGAAATTGTCATTGAACCTAATCTACAGCTGATAAAGGCATCTGCTGTAGCCAGCCAGGGTCTCCCCAAAATCAGAGGATGTCCCCCCAACTTTGTTTTAGTCTGTAATACAACAAAGTCAGCTGGGTAGTTCCAGGATTCAACTGAAATGATCAGGTCTTCAATAACCCCTTCTGGTTTGATTGTGGAATGGTCAGCTAACTCTAGGATAGTTGGTGTCTCTCTAATTACATTTTTCAGCTGTAACAGTTGTGCAGTTTCAAGGGTCATAATATTTATAGCAGCACCTAAGTCTACCAAAACTCACGAAACAATAATTTTTCCAACCTGTACTATGACCGTAGGATGACCGGGATCACCATATTTTACAGGATGAGTTTTTCCCGACATTAAAGCAACTAGATCACCCATCACATGAACTGTAAGGGGATCTTTAACTTTCCTACTAGGTTTCTTGATGCAAATTTCTTTGACAGTTCTAGCATAAATTGGTACATCTCTAAGTGCTTGTAAAAGTGGAATTTTAACATAAAGATTCTACAATTCCCCTAGAAGATTAAAAGCAGGCGGCTCAGGTGTCTTAGTGAGAGCTAGACGCTCAGGAATGGTGGCTCTGCTGTTTCAGCATCTTTATTCGAGGATGGCTCGACTGTTTCAGTACCTTTATTAGGTAAATTATTCTTTTCTGTCTCTTCTTTGTCAGAGTCAGAAGAGGTAATATCATCAATAATCGGCTCAACTACTCTCCCAGATCGTAAATGAATATCATTACATTGCACAGGGTAAACAGGAGATGTAGGCAGGTTTTGAATATCGATGACTTGCATAGCTTTATTATTATTAGGGTTAGGGTTTGGTTGTACAGGCAGCTGGGGTCTCATTGTCTGATTGTTTGGTGGAGCACCTGACAGTAGAGAGAGTGGTTGCTGAAACTAAGGAAATTGGTTTGGGAACGGGGTTTGTTGAGCTCTCCAGTTTGGGTTCCATTGATTAAAATAAGACTGCTGTGGGGACCAAGGAGTCCACATTGTAGGGTCTACAAAGGGAGGGTTTGTTTGTTGCATGGGTGGGAAATTCATATGATTAAAGGGTGGGTATTGCATTTGGTTGAAGGGTGGGTAGTTTGCTTGATTAAAAGAAGGATAATTATTCCAACAATTAAATGGCATACTAGAGTTCGTACCTTGTCCTAGTGGTTTCCATTGCCTCCTTTGTGTCAACAGATAAACTGCTTCAGCTTCCTCCTTAGTTGGTTGCAACGCTGCTTTTATCCCTAGTAAAGAAGGGCATTGTTGAGTTTCATGGTCCTTCTCACAAATGGTGCAAATTGGTACCTTGTCCAATGGGCATTCCCTTAGTGGATGTTTTTCTCTGCATTTAGGACAGAAGCTGGCCAAAGCAGCCTTTGCCTATGCTTGTTTCTTCTTAACCTACAAGGTGTCAATCTGTGAAGCAAAAGAACTTAACATTTCAGTTTTGAATTCCTCAAGTAGATTACCTATTTCAACTCTTTTTGCTCCTCCACTGGCTGATTTTTGGACTCTTGAATAAGTATTATCCCTACTTTTTGATCTATTTGCAGCTCCTCTTGAACATCTCTTGCAGAGGTTGATGATTTCATCATACGATTCTTTAGATATGTCCCCTTTACCAAGCATATTTAGCATGTCTAAACAATCATCCCTTACCCCTTTCAATAATATTGTCTTAAGAATATCTTTACTTACATTGGGGTGATTGGATCTCTGCAGATTATACTGGAGTCTTTCCACAAAGTCCTCCAGATTTTCGTCCTCCTTCTAAACCATCTTGAATAATTCCTCCCTTTTTTCTCTCGTCTGGCAATAGTCTTGATATTTGGCCAGAAACTTCTCCTTCATCTGCTCCCATGTTGTGATCACATGACCTCCCAGGCTCATAAACCATCTTAGTGCATTTCCTTTTAATGTTGCTGGAAATAACTTCAACTTTTGAGCATTAGTAACATAATCATAACTTCTACACAATATATCAAACTCGAAAAGAAACTCATCAGGGTCTTCAGAGGATAAACCATGGAAGTTAGGTAAGGCTGAGAGTGGGATGTTCTTCATAGGAGTTGCTCCTCTGGGAAGATCCCCAATAGGAAATTCCAAGGTGGAGAGAGAATTCTCGCCTCTTCCTTCTCCTCCTCCATGTCCCCCACCAAAGAGTCCTTCATTGTTTCCATCCATTGGTTGTTCCCCTGTTGCACTTGCCCGGTCTTCAGGGCTTTCTGTTGGACTCTCAATGTCCTGAACTGGTTCCTCAACTTCTATTGGTCCCTCAATATCTTCTATTGGTTCTTCAATGTCCTCTACTGGTTCCTCAGTATGTTCTACTATCTCTTCAACCCTTTTAGGTCCCACTACTTCCTCCGTTTCGTAGTTCGTTTGGAGAGAGTGTTGAGTCTGTGGCCTCTGAGAGCTTAACCTCTGAGAAGTTTCAGCTTTTGAGATAATCTCATCAATAAAAGTTTTTCTTCCTCCTCTTCCTTTGCCCTTGCCACCTGTAGGATTAGTTTTCTTGCGTCCTCTCATGCATCCTGCACATCTAAAAGAAAATCATTAATGCTTTTAAAATCTATGATTGCCTTCCCTGACAACGGCGCCAAAATGTTGGTCACTTTAATTGCTTATTAATTCAAACAACCAAGTGCTACATAAATTGTCAACCCAGGGAAGTCTGTTTATTTCAAAGGCAACTACGCACTATATGTACTCAATCTTAAAAGCAATAAAAGTTGTAGTAAAAACTAGTCACACCTTGCTTTAAGCAAACTGAAGCTCCACTCTGAGTTACAACAAAAACAATCTATTGTAGACAGCTACCAAAGAATGCTTAATTTCATTAAAGGAGTAATCTAATGAAAAAGAATCAATCTGCAAAGGAAAGCACTAGCTATGTTGTAACAGAGAACAGGACCCTATTCCCAGAGCGGGAATCTTCAGCACCTGTTTCTGATTACCAAGCTTGCCAACTCACTCTGTAAACTCAATTGCCAATGAAACACTCATGAATTAACTGTGGATAAACTAAATAATGCAACAATCAATTGGAAAGAAAACAAAGTTTCAGCAATAATGCAAAAACAATATTCAGTAAACAGTACTGTTAACAAGGCATGGATAAAAGACACACTTAACACACTGCAGAAATATAATGGGTGAATCTTGTGATGAAGGTGGGCCCTGTCCTTCTCACAAGATTCCCTAGGAGAAAAGAACTAGAAAGAAATTTTCAGATTATTGATCCATTAATATGTCATGTTACAAAAGGATTCCAGTTCTGTTCCTTCAACTAGACCTTTCCCGCAGTTTGTTCATCCCCCTCTAATGTAGATGTCTCCTCTTTTTAAAGAGGAGACATCTATTACAACAGATTACATTGTAAGTCCTATTTTAACCCAATATACAAAAATAGGGAAATCAATTTTCCCATCAACAAAATGCTGTTACAATAATACTGTCTTTGGATCATGGTCGTTACATCTAGTGTAGTAGCTCCTTCGGTGATCTTCTTCTGTTGCTGCCGAATCTAGAATGCAAATCACAACTATTTCAGCCATGAGATTTGTGCATCGTTCCTATTGTTTCAGCAACTATAGAAGTAATCTTGCAATCTCCAAGAAGTTTCAGCAATGTGGACTGCACATCATTCTTTAACTGTTAAGCAACTATCAATTCAATGATTAACTATGAAGATAGCGTAATTATATGTAAAATAATTAAACGTATAGTGATGAGAAGAAATATTGTATACCTTTGGAATAATTGGGTTAAAACGATAACAAGGAATTTAAATATAGGTTGAAAAGGATGACATCATAGCAAAATATATGGTAAAAAAGAGACAATATGAGGTCCTAACACAACTCTCCATCATATATTGGTAAATCAAATTTAACATCTAATTTAATCAAAGATGTCTTCTTTTTATTTTCAGGGCTGTTAGGAGGTGTGAGAAATTTTTCTTCTTTCCCTTTGCCTTCAGAGTGGTCATGGAGGAGAGATTCTTCTACTCCTTTGTCTTGTTTGGAGTTTGATGAATCTTCATCTCTATTTTCCTTAAATTCCCTATACATTTCCTCCACCATGGATCTCATGGTCATAAAACTATCCATGAATTGGGGGTCTGATTCCAAGGGATTTTCTTCTGACATTTTCCTCTTAGAATAGACTCTTCCAATTTCTGGGTTAGTTTCAGCCAACTCTCCTTTTCCTAATTTAAGCTTTGATCTAGTTAGCATTCAACAACAAAATCCAGCACAAGCTTGTCTAACCTTAGTACCCTAGAGCTCTGATACCACTTGAACTGGAATTTATCTAGGTCAAAGAATTAAGGGTATTACAGACTCATGTGCATGGATGTGCCTATGTTACTTATGCAACGGATTGATAAGATTGCTAGAATACATAGACACTAAGGCAATCAGAGAAAACATAATAGTCAAACATGTAAACAAAACAAGTTCAATAAGGAGTTCATCCAATGCTCTTGGGCTACGTCTCCTGGTCCAGCCTTTCAGTGGTGACCTCTCTATTATGTTTTGAAGCAGAGTTTTTACAATAGTGAGCTCGATTCGAGACTCACTTAAACATAATGAAGTTAGTAGGAATGGAATGCACAGACTCTCCTTACTAGAACTCGACCTCTGAGGGTCACAGTAGTATGACAGGCCTATGCCAAGGAGTTTGCTTGAACCTCTCAAGCCTTCAATGGAGTACACAGACTCTCTGACTCTCTCTGGCTCTGTCTGGCTCAATGTTGCCTTCAGGTCAGCTCGGCTTCTACTCTCTGTTCTCTGTTATTAGCTTCTTGCATCTAGCTAACTCTTGTCTGCCTCTTTGTGTTTTTTTTTCTACTTCTGTCAGGTCATGGCTTTAAAGCCAGTCTGCTCTTTTGACTGTTCGTTTCCGCTTCCCGACCTTCTGGTTTCCTTACCTTTGTCCATTTAAATTCCTCTGCTCTGCGTCATCATCACTGGGTAACGCCTCGCAGGGAGGTGGCCACCTGTTTCCCAATGAACTGGGTGATAGATTCCTTGTGTTATCACAAAATCAGGCACTGAAGGCTGCCAATCAGCAAGATTCTGTGTAACTATTTCAAACCAGGCTTTAGACTAAGGCTTAGCCTCCTTAGTCTGAGAGGGCTCTCTCACAGATTATGAATATTGACTAATGACAAGAAAAGATGGCTAACTCTTATAAGACACATGAAAAATAAGCTGGCTGGACAACATTGAATTGATTCCCATTGGGCTTATGGAGTCTCTCATATCTCAGCAAACAAAAAACACTATCTTTTCATAGAAATCAGGGCACTTTACATCTAAATGTTCAAACATAACTTTGAAACCATAGTTTGCCAAGGCATACAGGAAGTCAGAGCATGATTCATGAGTTCTGAGTGATTATGCTTTAACACAACTGAAAAAGAAACTTAAAGAAAGAATACCATCCCACATTTGAACAAGAAGATCCATTGTGAATCCTGAGAAGAAAACATAGTCATTTGCATTACTGAAATTTGTTTATACATAAACCAAAAACAGTCTTCTTCAAAACATCCAACCCCCATTAAATCCAAGTCTGATCTATATATAGGGATACATTCTTAACCACCTTGAGCTTCCTCCTCCAGCATGAGGGGAGCTCGAAGACTGCTATTAATTACTCCTATCTACTGTTTAACTAATTCATTAAATACATTAAGTGCTAAACTGTAATTACAAAGAGTCCTAATTTAATCAAAACTCAAATTCTGTCCTCCTCGTAGCATGATTCCTTCTTGATTCTTGACACCTGTCTTCTTTCTGTTTTGGCCGATATAGCTTAGAGGAGAATGCAATGAACAAGCTGGCTTTGGATACTGGATGCATTGATGGTTCGTTAATCATCAAGATAAGTCCCCTGTTTTCCCGGTCCTTGTCTCCCATCATTCTTCACAAATTAAGTAACATGTTCCCAGCTCTTTAATTCCTCAAAAACTACGAGCATCACCATATTCCCCAATGTGTTGGAAGCCTTGTTGATTGAACAGGTGTATAAACCGAAATCTCCGTATGCATTTCCTATCAGAACCCTAACAACCGGTAATAAAGTACCTTTATCAAAGCTTTCACTAAAGACAAAATATTTCACCTTTTCAAAAAGGCACACTTGTCATTCTTTGAATAGCTAGGATAGCCTCAAGTGGTCTCCCTTATGTTCCTTAGGCGTTTCCTTCAAAAATTTGCTGATCTCATCATTAAACTGCTTGTTTTCATCATAAAACAGCACCTACAGCAGTTCCGTAGCGCGCTACGAAACTGCTGTTTTTGCTAAAACAGAGTATATTTGCATTAAGGCGTCTTTTGCTTGAACTTATGACTCTTTAGACTTCTTCTACAGGTGTCAGAGACTTAGATGACTTCAAAATAATGGAGCTTAAACAAAATTGACCAAAACTAAGAATGGCACCTTTTTCTTCAAATCAGTGAGCTAGTTGACCTAGCTGTATCTTCAAATTTGCAACCTCCTTCTTTAAGGCTTTGTTTTCAGCTCTCAGGCTCATGTTCATTTTTCTGATGAGTTTAGCTTGCTTGAGGGCTGGAACCGTCCATGTATACACATCTGCCACTGAATCTACCTGACCCACTAGGTTTTTGCTACCTTTTAACACAGCTCTTCGATAGTTGGCATATCTAACTGCAAGCTCCTTAGTAACATTCTTCACCTGGGCAACTTCATCTTTTGCTGCTCCCGCTTGGTTCTTTATGGCTATAACATTTCCTCCTTGGGTAATAATAACCTTTCTGTTCTTGTCTTTATGCTTGACTGCCTCCACTGTTTTGGTCAATACTTCAATTACCTCTGTTCTGGGCATCTTTACAACTATCTCTCCTTTATGCACTTTCTCAGTTTCTCTAACTTGTTTCCTTGTAACCGGCCTTCGTGGTTTGAATATAAACTCCTCACTAGGTTCATCAAACCTTAGTCTCTTCGAAGCTTTTGATTTCTTAGTGCTCTCAGGTGATGATTGAGTCAAATCAATATGCATAGGTTCAATATGCACCGGTTCTACCTGCTCAAACTCAATGGCCTCAAGCAAATCACTTAAGCTGGCCTTTGATATTGGACTTTCCTCAACAGCTACTGATTTGCCCTTCTCTTTGTTTAATTGACTCTTGGTCTTTACTCTTGATACCTTTTCAGACCCACTTGATCTAGGTGCATCTTTCTTGTGCTTAACCCTTTCTTTTAATGATGGCTGAGATGCCTCTTTAATAACCAAGGGCTTTACTGGTTTTTTCAACTGAGACCTAGTTTTCTTTTTATCCTTAGCCTCCTTTCTAAGCTCATCTATTGTAGGTTCCTCCACTGATTCTTCTCTTTCTCTAACCGGCTGTGGGGTGAGGCCTGTCTTACTCTGAAAACCAGCCATATAGATGAAAGAATTCCAATCCCTACCAATTTTCTGAAGACCATCCAGCACTAACAGTTTGACTAGACCATTGTGAAATAATGATGTCTCACAATCATCCTTCCTCAATTTGACTTTGTCACACATCTTGCTGAGGCTACGAAACAAGTAAAATGGGATATTTATAGATGCTTTACCCGTAAAATGCAGCAACAACTTAAAATGATAGGAATAAACCTTATTATATCTGCCCTCACAGGTTAAATACTTTTGAATATAGTTAAGAAGCATGGCATAGTGCTCCTTAACATAACTTCTAGGCACAGCCTTGGTTAGATCTTCATTCACATAGGCTTCTTTCAAGAACTCTTTGTAGGGGTTCATATCAAATTTGAAGTTTTTAAACCACTCCTGCCCTCCTCTCGGAATCTCAGTTACATTAGCAATAGCCTCTGGAGATACTTGGAATTCTAACATAGACACTTTAGAATTTAAACCTGTAAAGTTCAAGGCAAACTCTTTTGTTACCTGAGTGTGGCCACCCTTCAGTTTTTCACAGAAACTCCAGCAACCAGCATCTTTGAAAGCTTTTCTTACACCTTCATCTCTCAATGCAAGGTCCAATCCTTCAGGCTCTGCCCTCTGACATCTTCCAGACCGATGCTCCTTCTTCTCCATTCCGCTTTTGAAATCTTTCGCACAGAGAAACACCACCAGCCTCAACTCAAATGGCAAATTCAAATTTTAGAATGCAGGCTCGCTTGCAATCAAGCTCTCTTGAAGAAGAAACTCGGGCTCATTTGCAATTCAATTGTCTTATCATCCAAGCGGGTCAGTTCATTAACAAACATCATAACACAACCATGCATGACAAAACCGTTTGAATGATTTTTATGTGCGTGGCTATGAACCTATTGGTGGAGTGATGGCTCATAATTGCTTGGAAAGAACGCCAACTGACAATAACCGGACGGACACCATGACTCATCCCCAGACATGACACTTTAAGAATCTGCGCTGCAAAATCCCCGAATCCATGATTTCGTAGCGCAGATAGTTATAAATTACCAAAATGCGCTGCGAAATGGCTGGATACTGACGCGCTGCGAAAAGGCTAAAACATCATTGCGCTGCAAAATCAACCAATAAAACTGCGCTACGAAAATGCGGAAAGGACCAGTGACGTATACAAGATAAGACATGTCTTATACAATCATGATGGAGGATGACTAACGGTATTTGAAAATGATTCACATCAATATCCTTTAGAAACATGACCCCTAAGTAGTAAACATAGGACAACAACCATTTGGCACCCATTTTTGACAATGAAATTTTTTGGACAAAATTTATGTACATGTGACTGCAGTTCTAGGTGATAACACCTTGAATCATTTTTGAATGGCTGTTAATTCCGTTTGCTTCAAGATCACTCGTGAATCATGAATCGTTTTCCAACTCATCATCCACGTCGGACTTCAAATCCCCTGTCATCTTGCTTTTTGACCTGTCAAATCCAGTCAATCATCGAGACGCATCTCCACCATTGATCTGGGCCCCCCAGATCCTACAGTCGTCCTTCATATTGGGTAGACATGTCGCATGGTGTTTACCCATCCGACGCAGGCGGTTTTCTCTCTCATCCGCCAGACACATGTCGCTGGATGTGTGGCATCGGGCGGGACTCAGTCAAAACTGCTTACTGCCTCGAAGCCTTCCGATATCCTATCGGTTTGGGGAATCTCGCGCTACGGAACTGAAACAGTTACTTTTTTGTTTTTCATAGCGATTTCGGGTTTGGGCGCTTCAGGGCTTTCCTTCACTAAGGGGGACGCCCTGCGATACGCGATTAGCACTTCAGCGTATCAGAAACCACCCCCGTTTCTTGATTTGGCCACATTGCACCAGTGTGCGTAACCATGGGCCAATGGTCTGCGCGCTCGACCGAGGGTCCTCGTTGCTCTGCTCTGTCCACAACTACAACTTTTGACGAGGATTCCTTCTGATAGCTTTGATTTTTCTAAGGCTTGAATCTTTTAGCATAATTTGAAACAGTCATGAAAACATAGAGAGTGTTTTAGGATCCAATTCGGATCACTATGCAAGTTCAACATGGAAAAATAAACAACTTCTTTCAACTGATCTAATAGATCATCAATGCGAGGAAGAGGATAACGATTTTTGATCGTTATTTTATTCAGTGCCTGGTAATCAATGCACATTCTCCATGAGCCATCTTTCTTTCTCACCAAGACAATTGGAGACCCACATGGCGATGTGCTAGGTCTTATGAACCCTTTCTCGAGCAGCTCCTGTACCTACTTCTTGATTTCTGCATTCTCTAAAGTAGACAACCTGTACATTTCGATGTTAGGCAATGCAACATCTTGCTACAAATTAATATCATGTACTATTTCCTTTTTGGGTGGCAGACCTTTAGGTTCTTGAAATAATATATCATATTCTGAAACAACTTTTTCTAAATTAGCTTTCTTTTTAGCATCACAGCCCTCAAATACATTGGTTTTATCAAGTTTCTTTTCCTTTACAACCATCAGTAAAAATTGTTTTCATGAATTTACAATCCTTTTTATCTGCCCTGAGTTTATGAGAGTATAATTATTCTTGAGCTTATGAGCTCTTACAATATATTTGATTCCATCTTTAACGAGTAGATACTTGTTCTCAGCTCTATAGAAAATAGCTTTTCTATCATACAAGTAAGGACTTCCTAAAACAATTCCACATATATCCAAAGGAACTATATCTAACTCAACCTCATCTACAAATGCTGACCCAAAAGAAAACCTAAGTTTGCATTGTCTAGTCACTTGTAGCTTTGCTTTATCACATAACCAACCTAATTGATATGGTTTCTTGTGAGGTGTGGTTAGTAATCCCAACTTTTTTACAATGGCTTCAGAAATTAAATTTACTTGTGAAACACTATCAAACAAAGTATCAATCTTTTGATGATTGGAAATAACTTGAATATGAAAAAGCTCAAGTCTTTTCCTCTCATTTTCTTCATTTTCAGTAGATTGTGCAGAATTACTAGTAGATGCTTCATAATTTTTACCTTTTATACCTGTGGATGCGATTGTTGTTTCATCCCCTGAGTCTGACCCCAAATCCTTTTGAATAGCTGTAGTAGTCTTCTTCTTTTTGCCCTCATTTTTCTTGGGTTTCATCTTCGGATGCAGAATCCAGCAGTGTTCATCATCATGCCCATCCTTCTTACAGTGAGTGCATGAAGACTTGCTCTTCTATATAGTATTTGTCTTCCTCTCTTTCCATTTCTGTTTTCTTTCCTCCTTATTCTTGCTTGCAGTGAGTTTGGATGATCCCCCAACTTCTGGGTTCCCATTCTTACCTCTAGCCTCTAGATGTGTAACCTGAATGGATACCTCATCTATGCTAGTGGGATTAAACATGAGGATAGTGTGCCTCATGTAGTTGTGTAGACCACCTATATACTTCAGAAGAGTTTCAAGTGAGTCTAAATAAATTCCTAGAATCAAAGCTCTTTTCCTAAATTCTTGGGTGTAACCTTGTACACTTTGCCCTTTTAATTGGCGAAGAGTTTGCCAACTCATCATGGCTTGCTGCATATAGGCTAGTGGATATAATTGCTTTTTAATTGCAGAAACAAATTCACTCCAGACAAAAAGAATCTTACCATGTTTCTCATGTCAGCTTGTGTCATGCCTTCCCACCATACCAAGGCAGTGCCTCTAAGGCGTAGGCTAGCCAGCTGAATCTTACTCTTGTCTGAGTCAATGCTCTACACTCTGCAATAAACATCAATCTGTCTGATCCAATTATCCAGCTTCTTTGTGTTCAACTCTCCATCATATATTGGTAAATCAAATTTAACATCTAATTTAATCAAAGATGTCTTCTTTTTATTTTCAGGGCCATTAGGAGGCGTGAGAAATTTTTCTTCTTTCCTTTTGCCTTTAGAGTGGTCATGGAGGAGAGATTCTTCTACTCCTTTGTCTTGTTTGGAGTTTGATGAATCTTCATCTCTATTTTTCTTAAATTCCCTATACATTTCCTCCACCATGGATCTCATGGTCATAAAACTATCCATGAACTGGGGGTCTGATTCCAAGGGATTTTCTTCTGACATTTTCCTCTTAGGATAGACTCTTCCAATTTCTGGGTTAGCTTCAATCAACTCTCCTTCTCCTAATTTAAGCTTTGATCTAGTTAGCATTTAATAACAAAATCCAGCACAAGATTGTCTAACCTTAGTAACCTAGAGCTCTGATACCTCTTGATCTGGAATTTATCCAGGACAAAGAATTAAAGGTATTACAAACTCATGTGCATGGATGTGCCTATGTTACTTTATGTAATGGATTGATAAGATTGCTAGAATACATAGACACTGAGGCAGCTAGAGAAAAAATAATAGGCAAACATGTAAACACAAGAAGTTTAATAAGGAGTTCACCCAATGCTCGTGGGTTACGTCTCCTGGTCCAACCTTCAGTGGTGGCCTCTCTATTATGTTTTCAAAGCAGAGTTTTTACAACAGTGAGCTCAATTCGAGTCTCACTAAACAGATAAAAATCAGTAGGATTGGACTTAGCTCCCCCAAGTCTCTAGAGTACACAGACTCTCCTTACTGGAACTCAACCTCTATTGGTCACAGTAGTATAAGCCCAATCTGGGACTCCTACATGACAGGCCTATGCCGAGGAGTTCACTTGAACCTCTCAAGCCTTCTCTGGAGTGCACAGACTCTCTGACTCTCTCTGGCTCTGTCTGGCTCGATGCTGCCTTCAGGTCAGCTCGGCTTCTTCTCTCTGTTTTCTGCTCTTAGTTTTCTTATTGCTTTCCCTTTGCCCCTTGCTTTCTCTGTCAGTTCATGGCTTTAAAGCTAGTCTGTTCTTTGACTGTTCGTTTCTGCTTCCTGGATTTCTGGTTACCCTACCTTTGTCCGTTTGAATTCCTCTGCTTTGCATCATCATCATGGTGTAACAACTCGCAGGGAGGTGGCCACCTGTTTCGTAATGAACTAAGTGTGTCAGGTTCCTTGAATCATATTCAAATGGCTGTTATTTCCATTTGCTCCAAGATTTCTCGTGAAACATGATTCTTTGCCAACTCATCGTCCACGTCGGACTTCAAATCCTTTGTAATATCACCTTATAACCTTGTCAAATCCAGTCATTTATCAAGACGTGCCTTCGCCATTGATCTGGGTCGGAAAATCCTACGGTCATTGTTCATATCGGGTGGGTAAGTAGCATGACGTTTACCCGTCCGATGTGAGCGGTTTTCTCTCTCTTCTGCCGGATGCGTGTCACTCAATGTGTGGCATCAGGCAGGACTCGGTTGAAACTTCTTACCACCTCGAGGCCTTCCGATATCCTACCGGTTTTGTGGAATCCCGCACAACGGAACCGAATGAATTACTTTTTCGCATTTCATAGTCATTTCAGGTCCAGGCACTCTGGGACTTTCCTTCACTGAGGGGGATGCCCTACGATGAAACTACCCCCGTTTCTTGAATTAGCCTCTGGTTTTGTCAATTTGCGCCAGCACGTGTTACCATGGGCCAACGGTCTGCGCACTCAACCGAGGGTCCTCGTTGCTCCGCGCTGATCACAATTTGCAACTGTCATGAGGATTCCTTCTGACAGCTTGATCTTTCTAAGACTTGAATTTTTGGCATAATTTGAAAGAGTTTATGGAAACTTAGAGAGTGTTTAGGATCCAATTCAGATCAATAAGAGAACCACAACTAACTGTTTGACGTGCAGAGGATTGTAAAAAAGGAAAGAAGCCTATAGAGCTAGCACGAGAGAAAGGCAAAGTATCTCTGGCTAAATAACGCAAACAAAGGAAAATTACATGGTCTGGGTAGGAAAGGAATACGTATAAAAAAATCCTCACCAGAATCCAAGTATTTTGCATGTAATCCAACTTTTAGGCATAAAACCAATTATGAGGTTATTTAAACTCTGAAGGTTGAAGTCAGAGTGTTAAAATTGTTCTCGGCAAATCTTCAAAGATCACAAATCACGCCAGTGTTAAATTCGGGTTAGTTACTTCTCAGACCCCAAAGTTAGTTTGTAAAAGTTAGAAATCTTTAATCATATCACCAGTTTTTGATGTAAAGTGAAGTCATAATTCCAATTGTCCATTTGTAGTAAATTGCCAGTTTGAAACGTTACATTCATATCTTTCAAAATCGATTTGCAGTCATAACCAAATCTTTGTGAATTAAATTGCAATTGTAGAGGGTTAGGTTTTTCCAGAAATCAGGGTTTGAACTTTAGTGATGTCAACAGAAACCAATTTCCAATCATTAGTTATTGCAATCAAACCCCAATGTATAATCTTTATAGAACATCGATAACTCAGAAATGATTTCTCCATCACCATGAACGTTTTTTAATGAACACAGTGAGCAGTGCATGGTGAGTTCGAAGTCAGTGTTAAGGTTGTGAATGCATGAGCGTTGGAGCTAAAACTGTGAGTGGAAAAATCATAATTTCCAGAGAAGAATGTGATAAGAAGACTGTAGATTGCATAAAAGAACTCGATTTCTAAGAAGGCAGAGAAGGATTCGATTTCAGATTCTAAGCATTTAATTGTTGGAGACAAAGATAGAGGGTTTAATTTATTTTGTTGTAGCTCAGGTATTGTTAAAAAAATGATTTCCTCATTCATATTAAAAAAAAAAAAAAAACGCAGTTTGCAAATTTTATATACGCAGTTTGCCAATGTTTACACTGTGAGCAATTTTATAAGAAATTTTGGAAACAAAGAAGAGTTTTCATGGAATTTTAATGTGCAATTTTGCAAAAGGATTTCTTTTTTCTCAGAGGAGAATCCAACAAAAAGCTATAGAAGACCCAGTATTCCCTTTGTATAGAGATTCTTAAATTGGGTTTTAAAAACAAGTATGTTGAATTTGTTAAAATTAAATCATATTATTCTTGTTTTAGAAGCAGAAGATGGAGCCACGATTATTGCTATTTTTTTTCGGCGTTTCAGCAAGGAATTAAAATTGCATAAAAATAAGCTTCCGACAAGTGTATAAAACACATTGAATTCATGTATACTTCTCAATTTGGCGAGACCATTTTTTTTCTATAGCATGGATGAGGTTCTAGCTATCTTACTAATTTCTTTGGAATTGTTGTTTCAAGATTGCTTCTAGGAATCTATGCGTTGTTGGATGTTTATTGGAATCCTTTACAAAGAGCCCAATTCTGACACCTCCTTTTGTTCCTAGAATGGTCGTGATTCAGTGATGTAATAGGATTGTTGAAAAATTGCTCAAAGTGCTTTTCATAGATGTTGACCTAATTTTATCTTTTAGTATGTTCAACCATGGAAGGTTTTATAGAAACTGTGAAATTCTACAGCTGAACAACAATCCTATCACTGAAAAATACCATGACAATTTTCATTGTTTCACCCAAATTTCAAATCAACCTAACTTTCTCATACGAGACAATGAGAAAGCTATCATTGGAGTTTGAAATAGTAAAGAATGAATATATTGCTGAAAAGACACAACAGGAAACTTGAGGCACTAATTCAAAGACACGTAAAAATTCTTTTGGTTTTCCTTCATGAATTTGTTCTATTAATATCAATAGTGTTTTGTGTAGATTTCATAAATAGAGAGATTGATCACCTCTCTTGTATGATAAACTTACATTTCATTGTAGAAAAAGTACTAAGTTTTTGCAAGTTCCAAGAAGATAAACAAATGACCACAAGTAAACAATGCCTTTTAAAGACCTCATTTCATAAACACATCCTCAAAGCAACATCAAAGATCAGACTTCAAGCATGAGGACATGATTTTGGGTAAGCCAAGGGGGAGAATGTCATCATATCGATCACATCATTGAAAAGCCTCTCAGAGACCACATTTCTTTCATAAGAAAATGATCAAAGTAGCAACAAAGATGAAATGAGCACATGATGTCAGATCATATTCATCACTTGAAAGCTTTTAGATGCTTCATTGCATTCCCACTTCTTCAGTCAATATTTTTTTCATTCCATTTTCCTTTTCATGTTTTCAAATAAAACCTTGATCCACTATTCATTTTCCTTCACAGTCATTATACTTTCCTACCTCTCTTTCACTAACCTATAACCCAACAATAAAACATTCAGCTCCTCTACAAAGATGATTCATTACATTTTCTTTCCATTTTTCAAATAAATCTTGATCCAATGCAAAAAAATTTCATTCATAGTCCTTCAAAATCATTGTTTCATGCTCGCGTTACATGATGGAGGATTCCTTAAGGCCTCCATTCTAACAAGTCTTGGCCTATTGACATCAACACATTATCTAGGTTCAAGGCTAGAGTCCTTAGTAGTTCTTGAGGCTTGTATTCCTTAATGACAGGCTCTCTCACCAGCAATCATGGGAATACACCAATGTCCCTTGAGCATTGGATCTTGCAAGTGGCTCAACATCAGTTCATCTATTCACCCTTCGCAAGATGTACTTAGGTACCTTGGCACTCATTGACATTAATGGTGAGTTGCCTCGCATTGGTTAACAACATTCATCAATGGTCGGTAATCCAATGACTTCTCTTCATGCTCGACATCGACACATTTATTCACATGACTAGAATTGTGCTATCGGTTTTGTAATGATTGAAGACTACACCATTTCAGCAGTTTGCAGCAGATCAATTTGACATAACAACAATAAATATTCAACCTTGTCATCAACAAAGAGAACACAAAAAAAGATCCAAATTCCTTTGTTTACATACTCCGTGATCTAACAGCATCAATAGCCACACTCTTCAGCATCCATAACTCATGTACATTGAGGGTAAGTGAAGGTAAGTGGTTTCCTAATTTTTAGTCATGCAACTCCTTAAAATGCTAAAAATTGTAGCTTTGGAAAGTTCCTCACTTCCTTTTTCACATTGTCATATCTCTAGTTGGAGGGGGAATTCATGTTCATACCTCATATTCACATTTCACAATATATATATATCACATGCATATTCCATTATCACCTTTCATATGTCATGTATGTCCTTTGTAAACATGTCATCCTAACCAACATACTTTTCCAAACAACTACTATTTCATTATGATTCAAAATGTTACATGTTTTGCAAAAGATGATCATAGAATGAATGGTTGATTAAATGTTCTCAAAGTCTTTTGATGCAACACAAAAATAAAAAAGGTATTATTACACAAGAACCAACCAAAGTAATATGTTGCAATCAAATATTTTTCAAAAGGACACTTTGCAAAAGGAACAAAGTTATCAAATGATTATGCGAAGATGAAAGAAGAATTAACATCAGCCAAAGTTCATATAAAAGCAAGACAATTCAAAAGATCAAATCATGATTAAAGTAAATCAATGCAATAGATTGCATGAGGACATGCAATAACTCCAGTTGGGGGGTATGTTGGGCCTCCAAAATATCTTCAAAATGTCATACACATTCACCTCCATTCTCATTTTATTGCCTCATTTCATCACCTTGTCATCACATAACCTTACATTTCCATTACCATATGGGTTCATATTTGTATTTTCCAAAGTTATTAATTTCAAGTATTTAAAGTGAATTTATGATTAAAAGTTAGAAAAATAACATGTATTTTCTTATACCTAAAAGTGGCTTGAGTTTGATGACATGTGTAGATCATTTGGAAGCTTCCAAGGCACCCTTATGTGGCCTCCCAAGATCAAATTCGAATTTCAACTCAAGAGGTGGACCATATTCCAAGGCGAAATATCATGGATATCTTTATGAGTAATGGGATTTGTATCTAGTATTTAGGGATAAGTTGAGACAAGTATGGATCTAGTATATATTTAAGGGATCTACATTTATTGAGTAGATTTCCCTAATTCATGTATAAATAGGAGGAGCGTCCTTCAAAGGAAGCTAACAGTTGTTAGTTATTCATTAGCATTAGATTTGTCATTCAGTGTGAATAATATAATTTTCTTTCAATTATGATTTATGAGTGTTGTGTGATTCTTAAGAGGTGGTAGTTGTTCATGTGTGCTCATTGAGGAATGGAAGGATCCCCATCAACCACAATTTGCATAAAACTATAACATAATTTATTTATTTATTTTTTTTCCTTTCCTGCAACTGTTTTTTTACTTCCATGCAAGTGTGATTTCATTTTCTAGATTATCATAGTTTACTTGCTTTCCAGTTATTTTATATTTTCTTCTTATAATTGTTCATAGAGTAGTTTAATTCAGTTTTCTTTGATTCTAGTTGTAATATGCATTTCCATTCTTTATTTCCATTCTCAACAAACCTCCTACAACAGTCTCATCTGAGGTCCCATATATTTTGGTTTGCTTCTAAGTTTACAAAACCTCTGGGTTGACAAATTAAATAATAGGGATTTAACAAACAATTAAAACACCCTACAGTGACTTTTTGTGAGAGTGAATTTTGTTGCACTTGGTCTCGTAATTTTGATATATCATGTTGCATTTCTTCCTCTTCTTCATGAGTCATGCTAGAGCTTTCAGGATGCTTACTAGGTGTTTCCATTTTCTTTCTTCAGGGCATCAATTAATGATAATTATTCTTCACTATGCCCTTTTAATTCCTTCAAACTATTTTTTCAAACCAAACTTATGCAAAATTAAAAAAAAAAACTACACACCTTTTTTCAATTTGTAGGAGCTCGATATTGAATTTGTTGTATATATATAATTTCAGATCTACAAGGTCTGAAATGTCATCGTGAGGCAGCCCTCTGAGTCCTCTTTCCAACCCCGCAAGTGTGATCAAGATTGGATTCTCTAAGGAAGATTTATGTCAAATCTCCCACAATGACTGGATTATAGACTAGTTTAGTAGAGCGAACTTGTATGACGTGCTACGTGTCAGTGTTTTGACCTTCGAACCTGAAACTAATACATAGAAAACTATAGGATGTCCTCTGTCTATAAATTTTTAAGAAATTTAAATCTCATTCTCAGAGCGAAACTTATCATAGTTTTCCCCATGTCACATGTTTGAGATATAATTCAGGAGCCTGTAAAAACCCTAACTTCCTTGGATCATATCTCCGAAAGTATAGCGAGACAAGATTGAAAATTTGTACCTATAGTTCATCAAGATTTCTTCTCAAATGGGTTTTACTTTTAGCTTCTGAAACATCGTAGAAAAAAAATTAGATCGAAAATTCCATGATCACCTGTTTGAAGCAGCGAAACCCTAGAATCCAAAGCTATGATACCAATTGTTATGCAACCAACTCACAAAATAGAAGAAAAGATAGAGAAACAACTGCAAAATCGACCTCTTCAAGGGGGAAACCACATTTACATTACACAAATTAACAATTATTGGATGATACAAATGACAAAACCTCCTTTCTATATGTAGGAGTCTAAGGGGTCACAATATAATCAAAGCCGACATAACAATAATAATATAAGGGCACAACAATAACAATAAGGGCTACAATGACAATAGTAATGGGGGAATCACTAGTATCATAGGGACCTAACACGAAATGTGCAATAACACCCAACAAAACTTAGCAGTGATATATATAATTGGGGTGTTATTTCATTGTGGTCAGCCTACTCATTTTTTTATTACGAGGCCTTAACATATAACAATATTGTCCAAATTGATTAATATTAATATCTCATGCCGCTGTCAATTTTCAGAAAATAATTGAAACACCAACTTACTGAATTTCAATTCCTCAGCACACCTATGGAATCTATAAAAGCAATGAAGACATCTTCACAAATAGTAAGAATCAAACAAGGTAAGATAACTATCATTTTGAAAGGATATGAAATAAGGTAATGGCCCATAATCATGGAAGAGGTGTTAAATAATTAGCAAATGTCAATGGACATTGCATTTTGTGTTTTTTGGTCATCATCATTGACTGTAAATCTCCTTCATGTTTGTTGAGCAACCATCACATCCTGAAAATTTGAATGGAAAGACACAATAAAATTTTTTAGAATCCAAATATAGTTATGTACAAATTACTATAGGTAAAATAGTTATCTACCATTCTACTATCGTATAAAATCTAAAATCTCATGGTTATTTATTTATTAAGAAGACATTAATGATAAACAAGTAGTTACTATATAGAGGATTAAAATTATGATGATAAGGGTGAGTATGCATGAGTAGAAATTGTATTCCTCTGTAAGGCAGATTGTGTAGGAGGAATCCCAATCCAGTGTCCTCTATATTCCTCATCATGCAAGCCAATAAATCCTAGTTTTACCAACAATGTGTAAAGTTATCAAAACCTGTAAAGACCAATTTTCATTTCTAATATAACAAAATGCTAGTAGTCGCTGCTCCAATATGGGAAGATATAAAGTGTGAAATGTTTTAGCCTTTAGACCTCTAATTCATATTTATCATGTTTTTTCTCTAAAAAGTATTTCACTAGCCATTAACATAAAAACAATCACCATGTTAAATAGGAATTACATTCCCAAACAACTGCCTATAGGCTATAACTAGGGCCCTATTTTATAGTAATTTAAATAGAATATGGATCTGCGTTGTTTTGTCTTTTGTTCCATCATCAGAGAGACATAACCATAATCTTGGGATGTCAAGGGTTATGTTTGTAATTTTTTGATTATGATGGATGCAAATGTTTTTTTTTTCTATTTGGTAAAGAGGTCTATACTTGGATCCAAGGCCTTTATACAGGTATGATTTCACCACAACTATACTGGTGGGTTGTCCTTCTCAGGGATCCTTGCTTTTGCTACAAATCTATTTGGAGTGTCTAGAAAGAAATCAAAACAAACATTATCCTCTTTCCCGTGAAGAAAGAGGTGCTAGAATGATTGAAAATTTTCCTAAAGAAAAGGTAAATGAAATTGATAGATTCTTGATGTTGGACTCTAAACCTATTCTAAATTTATAAGATTAGTTGATTTGATTTCTTGTCAAAAGAAAAGAATGTAAAAAGAAAGATGAAGGAGCTAGATCTCAATGCTCATGCACTTTCCTTGCTTGCATGGATAGGTAGGGAAATGGATATGTTGATGCAATGACGGCTTAGCATGTATTTCTTGATGGGACGAAAGTAACTAGAAAAACATACAATTTTGATCTGCCACCATTTCTATATGTAATTATGTCATTACTGTGAGAAAATTATTTAAAATCCTTAATAATCTAGTATATATGATTATGTCATTAGGAAAATGAAAATAAGCTTTGAACTTGCCCAAAATTTGTATATATAATATTACCATTTGATGATAAAAAACAATTTCAGCATTATAGGAATTGACCTTGAAGTCATATCTAGGAATAATATCAAGAAGAAAATTTAGAACATCACCTCTACTTATAGCTTCTGCAATATCATTTCTTTGCAAAGTATGTCTTTTGTTCTCTTCAGTATGTGACCATGAACGTAATGTAAACTCCAAAATGAAAAGCTCGTAGACCATTAAGAATAGGATAGGGGCTTCAACACTTATCATTTGCTCATGCACAATATATTATGAGCAAAAAACAGAACACAAAATACTTGATTAAATAATAATTCTTAAGAAAAGGGAGAGACCTACAATCATCCCACCTACAAATATTCATCAGATTTCATTATTTTCTTAATTCTGGAAAGAGGAAGTTGATGCTGCTTAAAATTTGTCAGCAACAAAATAAAACATCTCATCAATAATATTCCTTTAGCTTATAAATTTGTCAAACACTAACAAATTTCTAAGCCTTTAATAGCCCTCGTTATGCAATGCTTGTACAAATATGAAATTTGTTGATATTTGGTTACTTAACTGAGATAGAAGGATTTGTTATACCTTATTTGACCATGGCAATGAGTATTTTTAGGCAAAGGTGGAAAAGTCCTACCCATCGTGCTCTTCTTTAGAAGGGAAAAAAAAGGTCTTGACCTTAGGTAAGATCTTGACTGAATGAAAGTTCAACCAATTAAGGTCCTAGTCAACCCTTCTCCCCCAACATGATCAACCCTTCTACAAAATCTTATAGGACCTCATGTTTCTGTAATTTTTTTTATTGTTTTATTCTTTGGTGTCTTATTAGCTTCTCGAACATAAACAAAAAATAGTATTTAGTCGCAGTTCTTCCATGACTCAGGGAAGGTCGATGGGACCTATCTCTGGGTCTTGCCATACACCTTCTAGTCTAAATATATAAGGATTAAAAGTTTTCAAAACTTTTCCAAGAAGGTGGACAAATGAAAATGTTCTCCCTACATGTGCTCACTTAGTAGCTTTGCAGAAGGGCAAGGAGATTCATGATCACATCATTGAACATGGTTTTGAGTTGGATTTTTTTGTGTTGGGTGACCTCATTGACATGTAAGTGAAATGTGGGAGTTTACATGCTGCACACCAAATTTTTAACAATATACCTGAAAAAGATTAGGTCTCATGGACTTCTATAATAGAAAGCTATGGCATGCATGTGCTTGGTGATGATGCTCTCACCCTTTTTCACCAAATGCAGTAGTCAGGAGTGAAACCAAACCATGTGACTTTCGTAGTTGTTCTTTCAACATGCATTCATGGTGGGCTAATTGGAAGAGAAGTTAACTCATTAGCAAATGGCAATGTACATTTCATTTTATTTTGTCTAGTCATCATTGTCATTGACTACAAATATCCTTAATCCATTGAAGAATCTGAAAACTGACAAAACCCAACTACTGTTGGTACCAAAATACTTGATATGATTTTGCAAATCAGGTAACAAATGCAATGAGCTTCACTATGGAGAAAATCTATGTGGCTAAGTGCACTTGAGCCAAAGGTGCCTTGGGATGGGTAACCTTCCCAAGTAGTCACGACTACTAGGTTCAAGTCCTGGAATTGATTAGTGATGCTATGTGATTCATTTCAGTAGTTTTTGTCTCACTTCATCACTCTTGTGAGCATCACCTAATGCAAAAAATGCTAAGTGGATCATTTGAGCTCATGAGAAATTTTTCATCAATCAATGATCCTCATGGGGGATAGAACATAGATAAATGACTTTGTATAAACAATTAATTCCAAAAAATGATATTTCATATTCAATGTAGTGTAACCCTCTAAAAAAAACTAAATATGAGTTTCCACGTGATGGTGCTTAAACTGATGTGCCCAAAGTTGTTTGTTATAGTTGAAACCACCAAGCATGAGATAACAACTATGAGAAAATGGTGAAAAGGAAAAGAACAAAACCTTATAATAAGTACATTAAACTTCAGAGAACTTTGAAGAGATTGCAACCCAGTGTAACTACAAAAAAAAATCACATCTTCAAATAGGGATGCAAATATTATGTGACCCAGTAAAATATGTTACCCGAATTCTATATCAGCGATAAGTATGTAAATTTTTTTAGAAAATAAGGAGTCTAAAAATTCAAAAACTGATTTGATTCAGAAAATGTTAAAATAATGTCATCAACATGAAAACTGTAGAAAAACACAAAACATATACTCTTTAGCATAAACGACAAAAAAATTGTATTCATAACTGAAAGTTGATGTGCTTCAATTATAGATACCTAGAATCATTGTTCTAAGAAAGTCCCTTTTTCAAATTAGGCCCTACGTTATACATGGAAATGAAATCAAACAGTGCAATTTGAAAATGGGAGCACCATTAGCATTTACCATCCACCATCCATTTCAACACCAAAAATAGCTAAAGAAGATAAACTCAATGGAAAATAATGAACATGTACTATAAAAACTACAACCAACACCCATTTGTTTAAAGGAGAACAACTACATTGTATTATAAACTAAATCTAAAGAAATCAATGCAAACTACATTTTTTTTTTCTCGGCAAATTCTAACTACTAATGTATTAATATTTACAGTAAAATATTTACATCCAAAGAAGCTGGCTGCCCAGAGTCATGAATGACTCCATGGACGACAAAGACTGATTCATGAGGTTGCCTCGCAGGGCAATTCGAGCAAAAAGATCAAAAACCTTGACAACATGACCGAGAGAAATCAGAATAACAACATGACAGCCCACGCAGGGGTTCCTCAAAATAACAACATGACAGCCCACGCAGGGGTTCCTCAACAGGGACTTGTGGACAAACCGGACAGTGAAACCCAAAAGCAAAACGCTGAAACTACAGGAAATGCCCGACACCATGGACCCATGACCCGACCAACAACATCGCGCCCACTGCGGCTGTGGAGTCCGCAAGCGGGTCTTGACAACTAACAGAAAGCAAACTGTGACATGTAACAGACAATTGATACTGATCAGAAACCCGGAACCAACAGGAATAAACCAAACCTGAAAAAAGACAGCCAGAGCGCGGAGGTGGCATTGGGAGCTATATCTCTGGTTCCTCTTCCTCAATTGTGCGCCAACCCTCTCCTTCTGCCACCCCTTCCCACATCGCCATGGGATTCTGCGAGGGGGAAGGTTGCTCCTGGTCACGAAATTGGGATAGGGGCCGAGGCTGATTGCTTCTGGAAGTGCCCACCGCCATTGAGGATTCCCCAATTGGGGCCTTGCCTTTGCCACTCTCAGCACTGTCAGTTGTTCTTGACGACTCTCCCATTGGAAGCTTCCCTTTTCCGCGCCCTGAATTGTCCTCCGCCATAACCAGTGATGACTCTTCCTCGTGTTCCTCTAGAATCTTAGTGAAGAGCACAGAGATGTGGGCATTGATGCCTGCATTCTCCCTGGAGCTACCCAGAGTGAAAATGACCGAACCAAAAGCTGGGAGCATTGGCTCTCCATCAGCAGAGCCTCCCACCTCCATGACTTGGCGAGCTGGAATTGGATTAGCTCCCATTCTTCGGTAGCAATAACAGCAACAACAATGGTGATGAATGTCTGCTGCAGGGGGACGGGAGGGCTCTCCGCGCCCAGGACCTCTCCTGCAAGGCATACGCTCACGAACCATAGTGTCTTCCCCCTCCTCGTGCTGTTCGCAACAGCTTGAACTGGACCGTTCCACCGGTCGACACTCCCAAAACGCAATCCAACAGCTCTCAACTGAGTAGAAACAAAGGCGGATAGGCACTGGTATGAAGCCAACCTCCCTCTGGTGTTCCACCACCTCACGACAGGAGTTCCAAACTTGCGTTGGATTCCTCTCCACGCATAATACACCCAACACCACCCGACGAACAAACTTATGCACCTTCCCATGACGGATGATAGGACCAGCATTGAATGCGAACCGCAAGCGCGTCCATCCCTCCCTCGGCTCCATTATGGAAGCCCTGAAACATTCCTTATGCCGATGCAGCGACGGCTTGGGGCATTAAAGGCCCGTCGCTCATCACGTGGCCGCCCGTGCTCTGCATGTGGCAAGGTCTCATCTCCGGCGAAGACACCCGCATCCGGGACAATGCAAACTACATTACTAAAAAGGGAG
Source organism: Pinus tabuliformis (assembly GCA_031772625.1). NCBI lineage: Eukaryota > Viridiplantae > Streptophyta > Pinopsida > Pinales > Pinaceae > Pinus > Pinus tabuliformis. The sequence goes on from CM062812.1 coordinate 106,396,496, forward strand.
AACATAATTGAAATGTATTGGAAACTATGAACCTATAAACACATATATGATTTCCTTGAAGTAGAAGGGATAACATAATTGAATTTGTCAACACAACCACAAGTTTTATTAATCAGAACAAGATGTAAGAACCTACAAAGATAAACTCTATTACTTCAAAGATATTATTTCTATAAATTTAAAAGGAAAATAAACACCTAATCATATGATTATAATTGAAGAGGAAAACGGAAGTGAGACGATCTTGTAAACTAACCTAAAATATTTTTCCATTGCCAAGAGTTTCTGGAAACTTCAAGGACCAATTTTCACTGCTAACATTGGCTTCTCTAGCTAAGTTCAAGTTACTAGATCTAGTTGATGGGCTAATGTTTTGGTCCATCTCAACTAGTATTTCTATATTGAGTGTGATAATCAAGTCCTAAAGTATAGGTGCAACTATTTTACTAGAAATGGAATCATTAAAATAATTTCTAGCGCCTAGGTCAACTCCACTACTAATAGTTAAATCTCTCAACTTTTGCTCCAAAAGAGTGTTTAAGATATCTCCTCCTAACATGGTAGGCTTGAAAGAAGATGAAGATGAGCATGTTACTTCTGATATGATTTTCTTAGGTTCATTATATGTGTAAGGATCTCTCCAATAGGTGGTCCGCGTTTCTCTCCAATCATCCAATGTGGACCTTCCTTATTCTTCATTGAATAGATTCCTATTTCGGAATCCACCTGTAGACCCCATAGGAGATTAAAATGTCAAAAGAACCACATCCATGCTCTTGCTGCAATTTTCAGAATCCTGTTGAGCATTCCATTCACCTATCTTGATTCCTTCTCTATAGGTTTCATTGCTTTTTGAACATTCCTGCTTGCTATAGATTCCATTGCTTCCCTTTACCTTTGGTAGTGGTTCTTTAACATTTTTGGAGGAATATTTCTTCTCATTTCTCTCAATATAAATGCCACGGTTCATTATCTGATGAAAATTCCAAGAGAAAAGAGTTTTGACTTGCAAAATGGACATCACTCATTCTTTTTTTTTGGGGACACCTTAGCTCCAACTAAAGAGTCATCATTTTTCTCTTGAGTATTCTTCTTCTTGTCTTCCTTATATTTGCATCCATCCTTGCGTGACCCAAAATTCATAACAATGTTATTAGTACAATTTTTGTTCAGATTCCTATTTGAATCCACAAAGTCCTTTGTACCATGAAAATTTCTTGTGTTTGATTACTGACGATACTGATTATTTTTATATAACCCTTTCCCCCAACTTAACAACTAATTTTTTGGTCTATTAAAATACATAGATGGGTTTTGATTGGTTGATCTAGAAATCCCAAATATGCATTGTTGCAATGCAGTTTTCCTATAATTTTCTTGTATAAATTTATGTGCTTCATTGGGTATTTCTAGCTATTTTTCAATATTTTTTATTTTGTGGCCTTGAATGTGATTTGATGATAAATTCAATAATTTAAATTTTATTTTCTTCACATTTTCCTTTGCCTCCAAATCAACAGAGACAAATTTCTGTTGTTTTTTATATGCAAAGACTTCAAAGGGCCCAACTTTGATAGAGTTCTTGATTTTTCTCCCAAACCATCTAGCTTCAGTGCTAAAATGGGTAGTTTTAACTTCCTCCTACCTGTATCCTGGAACAAACTTCCACGATTTTCTGTATCCTGGAACACACTTCCACTATTTTCTTTTGCTGATGAGGTGTATGTTGTCGAACTTTTCTCTTCATTTGACTCAACATTTTTTACATCTTCTTTACCAATCCAAGTCAAGGACTTGATGCTACTAGATTCAACACACTTATCAACGGCTATGTGGCCTTGTATTATCTCTTTGAAATTGTTGCTCTTTTCTCATCCCCTTCCTAATCATTTATAGGTCGAGCAAAAGAACTTGCAAGGTGAAAAATGTTGTTGTGGCAAGGGTTTACCTGTGAAGGTGAGCACAAGTGACTCTGGCTTCCAATTGGAAATAAATATTTATTAAAGGTTCACTAAGAGAAAAAACTTTCCTTCCTAAAGCCTATAAGTGAAAGTACAACCTATCCCCCAAGGCTTTTTGTTAAATATATTAGCATACCATTCTACAGAAACAAACATTTTCCTCCACTCTAATTGACAATTAAGAATGGATTGATGCTGGCAAGGTGATGGTACAACACAACAAATTTCTATTATTTGTGATGTCGTCATGAGGGCATGATCATAAAATGATTTGGTGATGTTCATATTCTCCTCATTTCCTCTTAAACAAGGTCAATTTTTCTGATATCCTCCAATATTAAATCAGTGCAACACATAAAGAAAAAAATAATAATATGGGTCGTCTCTTCATTATCAATTTGTTAAGTGCCACATGGCAGTGACAAATGTTGCTATAAACGGCCCTTTGCAGATGAAGAAAGCACTTACATATCTAACTCTATCTAATCTAGTTGAAAATTTAGGAAGAATGAATGGTTGATTTTTATCAATTGACCCAGAGCAGGGTTACTAGGTATCATGGTCATGGTCATGGTCATGGGATTCTTCATCATTGTCAGTGAAGAAGGAAGAGGAGGATGATGAGGAGGAGAGGTATGACAGAGAGTTGAATTTGGAAGCAATGATGTTAAGGTTAGAAATGGCAAAGTTTAGGTCATAGTCGCCATCGAGTTGCAGGGAGTCCTCAATGTGACACTTGAGAGAACTAAAAATCATGTTGGGTTCATGAATCATCAAATGAATAACATTGGCTGAGGTCTGACCAAGCAGTTCTCTAGTTATGGCGAAGAAATGAGGGTCAATGCTATGCACCACAACAATCCAACATCCCCAATTTCTGCAATTTCTGAAGGATACCGACGATTTCCAAACTCGTGAGCCCAAAATTTCCCTTGTCACCAGATGTGGCGCCGAAATGGCCACCATGTTTGGTCCTCAACTTGGCTTGAACCCCAATAACATGCCTCACATTTAACTTGCATCTCACATTGAGCACTAAATCCATTTATTCTTCTTGCTCCAACACAATAATGCAGTTAAAATCTAGGCGTCTGGTAGTAAGCGCGAGTGAAATATATTCTTCATCTTCGTATCCATTACAAACAAGAAAAGACTTAAAGATTGCTTTACACATGGAAGCCATGGCCAACAACAACTATGATTTCGAACCAACTTCAAGCCCAAATGGATAAGGCTTCCCAAACTCCACAATGTTGTCCACAACATATCGATCTTGATTGCATTTAACAGGATAAACCCCATGAAAATAAGACTCATACGACTACATCCGAATTGCAGAATCAAAGAACGATAACACATATTCTATCCAGTGCTTCAACACATAAGGAAACCTAATAATAAGAGGCATCGAGGTTCCTAGTCCTCCCAAAGATTTGGAACTAGCCACCTTCTTGACGACCTTCATCACATCGGTTTCTTTAGAAGGAAGAGTCTGAGAACCATGAGGTCGAACAACCATGTTCCCATTCTCATTCACCACAAAATATGAAGCTACCCACCCCTTGATTCTATACAATGTAGAAGAATGGGCAACGAACCAGAAGACGAGTGTTGTGGCAGCGCCTACATTGCACCATTGCAAAAGAAGGGGCTAGGAAATACCAGAACTAGGGGAACAGGAAGAGAGCCCTCCCCGAGAAAGCCATAGCTACAAAGAGGGTTATGATGGGGAGACTCCACAATTCCTAAGAAAGCCAGGGGTGACATCCCTTCCCGACTTTTTACCGTCTCTCAAGATTCAAAGCGGATCATTACTGAAATGTACTTCCAGCGGAACATTTACTATAACTAACTTGTAACACACTCGCCATTACCTATCATGATCCAACAGTGGAAATTTTTTCAATCGTCTAAAACACAAGATCAACGGCACAGGATAGTATGCGGTGACACATAGGGAGTTATTCTAAGAGGGAAACACCTTACGCCATACATATAACAAAAAAAATTATTGCAACACCGTGAAGAATGCCTTGCCAATGCACACATTTTCATGATTAACTATGTATAAAAAGGTTATGGGTCAACTTTAACTTGAGAAAAAAAAGGAATTACACATCTTATCGTAAAATGGACCATTTTTCAAAATAAAAATTGCTTATATATAAATGAATGGTATACAAATTGAGTAGGCCTAATGGTTAAGAGGATGTGTTTCCTCCTAAAAGGTCACAGGTTCAAAACCAAAGGGGGGTAGAGTATGTATGCCTTCATAGACTTAGAAGTCAAATCGCGGAGGTGGGTCCCTTATCCAACAAACAAGGGGGTATCATACACCAATTTGGTGTCTGGCTTAAGGGAGTCTCATACACCAATTTGGTGTCTGGCTTAAGGGGGTCTCATACACCAATTTGGTGTCTAGTTTAAGGGGGTCTCATACACCAATTTGGTGTCTAGCTTGGGACTTAGCAGTCAAATCACAAAGCGGAGGTGGGTCCCTTATCCCACAAACCAGGAGGTCTCATACACCAATTTGGTGGCTAGCTTGGTTGTGACCTTAAAATTAGATAATAATAATAATAATAATATAAATAATAATGAGGAACTTATCATGGAGGAACTTATTAGAATTGGAATAATCACAAATCCCTAGGAAATTGGCATGAATCTAATTTTTTAAATTTATTAAAAGTAATGGACCATTTTGCTAAATAATTTTTTCTTACATATAAATGAATGTTATAAATAATAATGAGGAACTTATCATTGAGGAGCTTATTAGAAGTGGAATAATCTCAAATCTCTAGGAAATTGGTGAGCCAGGAGCCACTTGCGAATCTATTTTTTCAAATTTATTAAAAGTCAATGCAACCTAACAAACTCGTAACACACTACATGCCTTGATAAGCATTAAGACTAAGCATACACTGAGCATATTCCATTGAGAATCAATCTAGGCAATCAATTAAAAAAAAATCCTCATCCACCTTAAGTTGAAATAAAAAGCTTTCGACAATTGTTATTTTGGAATGTGATTTTTAGAGTTCTAATTTAATTATCAATAATTATTTGGTAGATTGTATAGTACAAATTTAATTTATAAGAAATACTTAATTATTAATAATTATTAGGTGGATGATATAGTAGAGATTTAATATATTTGAAATATTTTTAATAATAGTGATAAATCGAAATTTAGATTTAATTAAAAAAATTGTTACATGAATATAAGTTATGATTTTTTGGGCATGTGGTATTACTAAGCCTTATATTTTCCCATAATATTGTAACAAAATGTATTTACAAGTTAAGAATCTAAGTGGTCAAGTGAGAATGAATCTCCATGGTTAAGAATCTTCTTACATGTTCTTTTAAATGATATACGTTTAAATTATATATTAATTCCTCTTATAAGTAATATTAACCATCCTAATAATTTAAGATAAAATTATAATTAATTAATTTTTATGATTACTCTTTTTATTTTCACAATGTGAGATATATTATAAAGTAAGTATTTTGATATTTATAGACATTTATCAGTCATTTAATTTATATAATTTACTACTTATATATTAAATAGAAAAATAATTAAAAAAAACATTAAGATAAATTGTTTTCCATATATTAAAGAAAATTTACTTGATAATAAAATAATAAAATATTATGACCAGAATAAAAATTTAATTGAATTTAAACATTTCCTTAATAATATAATTTTGTAATTAACTCTCACCTTTAATCTTTTCCCTAAAATTTAAACTTAAAAGTAAACCTATACCGATCAATTAATTTAAAGTAATTATAAAATTAGTCGAATCATAACCAGTAGAGTTTCAATTCATACCAGGCAGATGAAGAGCAAATATGTTTTCTTTAACATAAGTATCGTCCATATTTCATTAAAACCGGAAGGATACAGAGATCGAGTTTTATTGCCAAAAGTCGAGTTTTATTGCACTTTTTCACCGCGACAACTTTGATCAGATAAGGATATCATAACCGTAAAGTGGACAAGCGATGTAGGCCTGCTAAAGAACATGCATTTGTTGATATACGAATCTAAAAATTCAACTCGTATTTTTATCTTTTCACCCATCGCTAGATTGTTATAAACTTAGGTAAATGTGATCGAGGTAAAATTTCTATGCAATAACAACAATTTTATATTCATCCTCAATATCACTTATTTTTGTTTTTATGAAAATTTGGAAAGAATTATGTGATCGTAAGTGAAGCAATCCGAAAGGCCAACTCAAGTGAGATTTGACCATTAATATTCATGTTTTAGAATTGGATCTAAGAACATAAATATAACATCGAGGAGAACAAAAGGTTGGACTCTTCGTAATCGGATCGAGTCGTTTTAATTTGATCCGTATATACAAATCTTGATACGCAAAAATGTTGTAAGTAGCATTTGTACCGAGAGGTGGAAAGGTACATCAATAGTGTTTTGGGTTTTTTTATTTTTTCAAAAAAATTATATAATAACATTTGAAATAGAAAGGGTGGGTTTTTTTATTTTTTCAAAAAAAATTATATAATAATATTTGAAATAGAAAGGGTTTTAGTGTCTCAGTGGAAGTTGAAATCCATGGGTGGAAAATGCTCGGAGATCCATTATCTCTTCAAATGTCAAATGTGTCGAAAGGCCTCACTATGTAAGATGTAATTTTATCAAAAATGTTTATATATATATATATATATAATTAAAACTATTAAAATATTGTAATAAATTAGAGCTTTGTTAGTGTGAATATTGAGATACAATGGAGGAAAACCATAGCAGATCAATTAAGACAATTAATAGGCAAGTTGGGAAAGTGAATCCAAGCTCATATTTTAGGCCAGCCCCATAAGAACTCTAATTCCCAACTACACACATATACATAACCTTTATTCTTCTCCAAATCATCTCCATTTCCTGAGGTATTCTATTTCAGAGTTGGGTTGCACTTCTAATCATTTTTAGCCCAGTTCTGATTTGGTTCGAGACATCAAAACAAGTCTGAAGCAGTGCTACAACAATCCTACCTTTTACTGCATCTTCCTCAAAAATGTGTAAGAAGGAAGCTCAATACTATCTGTAGGAAGGATGCCATGAGCAAAGCAACTAAAGATAATCACATCAACACCTAATCTCATGGAAGTCTCATACATTGTTGCATGCAATCAGGATCGATTTCACCTCCATTATCCTAGAAAAGATGGGCTAGATTGTTGGTTATATGGGTTTGAATTTTGTCCATAATGACAAAAGTTGCACCACTTGAATCTCATCAATTGCATTATCAAGAAATTCCAGCTATTATCTAGAATAGGAGAGGGCATCCAGAGAGCCAAGGCCACACACTACATCTCCTTGTCCATGACTAATCTTATGGAAAATGCCTCAATGCTCCCCCTGCCAACAACTCTATTAGTGACCAAAGACTAAAACCAAAAATCTCAATTTATTGTAAGAACAAAAAATCAGGCTCAATGTTTGAAATATATTGCAAATGTGTCCACTCCTTGAATCCCCTAAGGCACCTTGAACATTCCTAGAGGAGGAAGTAGATGAAATGTTTATAGATTGCAAGCAAAGATCCATTGTTGCAAAAGTTCATGTAGTTACAAGAATGCATACTCAAGTTCCATTGTGGGAGAAACATCATTTAAGTATGTCAACCTACTATGATTACAGGGAAGAAGAGCGACTTTGTTATGTGGGTTGTGAGTTTGGTGTTGAACCAAAGACCATACTTTATCTCGCTTCTAGGTTTCAAGCACAACAGCCCATTGACTTCCCCATATGATTGGTTCTGTTTACTTTTCCTTCACCCAACTATAGTCCACCCTTCGTCCCTATGCTGACTATGCTAAGGCTAGAGCTGAATAGAGATGTTTTCGGTTGTGAACTTCATAGATTTTTGTTAGGGAAACCTTGTGGCTTATTTGGCATGTAGTCTGCATCAATGAACTATCTTTGATTAGATGACTAGTCAAATCATAGGGAAACAAGGATTCAAAATATTATGGTAAATCATATTTGAACATGTACTAACCCTAGTAGATGTAATTGAATTTATGATGGTAATTGTCTGAGAGATCTGTTGGAACACACATAAAAGAAATAGGTCTCATAGACCAGGTTTGTAAATTATCCCCCATTAACAACCAACCTATGGATTTTATTTTATCTATATTTGCATCATTGCGTGGCAATGTCCTGACAGGTGTGAAATGTTGTGATGCATATTCTAGCGAAAATCATTGCACTAGCATTGGAAAAAGCAACACCCCCTGCAACAAACCAAGTGCCATTAAGTAGAACTCCATGTGTTGGTTCTTCAGAGCTGAAGACAACACATATATAACATTTTCCCTTCCCCATAAGGACTCAAAATGCCACCCAAGTTGGTTACTAGATAATCAGCAAAGTCAGCCATGTATTTATTAATTTACAGAGATCCATGACCCAATATAATGTAGGACTTTTGTATATTTCCGTTCTCAAAACTTCCTGAGCCTACTCTCTAGTTCCTCCAAAGAATCTCTGCTACTTTTGCCCAATTTCAGTGAATGAGATCACGTTTTTTGTAGTAACATATTGCTACATTATTGAATGTGGCAATATGCTATGAAGACTTTCAGTTTGTTCAGAGATATGAGATTTACCGTTGGCCATCAAATTCTAGAATTTCATCCAAACTATGCATATCTTGATTTTCCTCTAGAATGAAAAAATCCCTAGAATATTGACAAAGTAAATGATAAAATAAAATAAAATATCTCCAAATAAAAAATCAATTAGTGTGGATAACTACCATGCAAAATCCATAACCATGTGCTGAAGATTCAACTTATAAAGACATATTCCATTGGATGCTTATAGCGCATTGTTGTGCTATTCAACAACCCCCCATTTGTTAATAGTAGTAGTCAATATTACATTAATAAATGGGGACCCTTTAAAAAATATTTCAAAAAATTAGTTTAGCATTTAGGTATTTTCTTTATTAATTTTGGAATAAAACAAGATATCAATCAAACCCCTTTTCAAAAGAACTAGTAAATGCTTGCCTTTCCCACATATCACATGATTAAGCATGATTGAAAGCCTTACTAACCCACCAAATCTAGTGAAAAACAATCAAAGAAGGACTTCGTGCTAAAATTCTTTGAAACTACTAAGTTTCTTATATAAACTAGGTCCTTAGGTATTTCTTATCAAAACTAAGCACTGCATCGCATCTCGAGTATTTAAAAGAACATCGCAAACTTACCCCCCGTCACAATTGTGAAATGCGATCAAATCTTGGACCCACTCCTGACTTACATTACAAACAAATGTTTATGTCCACCACTTAATAAAAAGTTCTATACATAGAAAACCTAACGAATGAGCTTTGTCTTAGAAATAATAAACGAGCATCTCACATCTCGCATCTCGTATCTCGCAGAAACATAATACATGGTAAGAAAAGCAATAAGGCATAATGCGATAATGCGATTTGCGATATTGCTTCGCAAATTGCAAAATTGGCATTATCACAATTCGAAGGCCTGCCACCCTAGAAGCTTTCTTCCCGACTTACGATGCAGACATTTATGAGCATTAAAGCTAAGAGATAATGAACATTAGTGGGCATTTAGTGAAGGTTAATGGCATTTATGTGTGAAAAGCCATTTAACGTGATATGATATCTTCTTACGTGCGTTCAAATAAAACTCCTTTTATCACCTTTACAAGTTATCTGTATCATTCCATTTCACGTTCATTATTATCTTTGTATATCCGATAGCTGTTGTTTTTCTCCACTTTCAGGAACAATCCACAAAACAAATCTTTGGGAGCAATGGTGAAGAAAGGCAAGGCAGTCGCATCTGAGAAATTAGAAATGACTCCCCTATTTTCAGATACTACATGCAGCAGAGATGGAGGAACCTCTACGTGGGAAACCATGTATAATATCTTAGAAGAAGAGGAACCAAGAATTTTGGAAACAAAGATCATAGTTGATGGTCATGATTCCTCAGATTCCTCCATTTTTGAGATGGCATGCTCATTTTTGCATCGCATAGTTGCGCGCCAAAAGATAATCCATTATACAGATATGGTTAAATGGGTTATTGATGAGGCCGATATCTCAGACAGAGAATTCAGGACCAGAAGCCAAGAGGTTATGGGATCTTTTTCGCTGGACAACCTATGGCTTATGTACCACCTACCAGAGCCACAAGTCATCTACAACAAGTAGTTCATTGAGAAGTTTGCCAAAGAGAACAAGGACCAAACGGACTACACCCGGACCTGGTCAAATAATGAGGGAAAAATAAAAAAAAGACAAGAACTATATGTACTCTACAACGTTTATTTGTCCCCCTCATAGTTTTGCAGCGGCCATGCTATGTAGGATGTTTGGCAAACCCGATAGTACTAAATTTTCCCAAGAATGGTTGTCATTAATGGATGCAGCCGTAAACACAACTATAATGAATTGGGCATAAATTTTGTCTGATAATTGAGTGAAGGCAATAATCAATTATAGAAGGAAAATGAACGTCTCAACGGGGGTTTACCCTCCATTTTTTATGAGTTCCTACGTAATGGATGAAATTTGTTTTGGTTCGAAATTTCCTTTCATGGGATGGAAGTGGACTGTCCAAGATCCACTTCCCATTCATATATACCATAAAGACATGTGAGAATCCCAGTTTCAACCACATTTTTACAAAATTTGTTATGGATTCATGCTACTTATCCACAAACAGATTTACAATTGAGATGCCCCCAGGTTTTCCAAGGAAGCCGAGGTAGATATCCTCCCAGTGGCCATATGGTTTGGGGAGGAAACATTCATGTATATCAGGGTATTTGGCAGCATTATCCCACCACATGTCCTCCCATGCCATGTCCTGGATAAATTGATGGCTAGAGAGATAGCCTATCAAACAGCTAGTGAGGGTGGGATGAGCAAAGCATTGAAGGAAGCAGAAAATACCATTTGGTCTACATTCCCTTTGCAGTGTGGAGCATTTGCACTACATGATTTGGGACATTCATTTAAAGAAGTAGAGATCATGTTATCTCTATAGCTACCTAAATTCCCAGGTAGGTAGTATGACCCATTTGGCACTGCCAAAGACTTCACTACCATGGAAAATGTGAAGGTATTCAGTCACGAGAAAGATCCATTTGATGATATCTTTCTACAGAAAGAGACATTCAAAAAGGTGAAGCACATGTCATCACTACTTTTTGACCAAAAAGAACTTGAGGCCTTTCATCAATACAAATAAAGGAGATTGTTAAAGGTCCCATTGGACCAATTGTGGATTGAACCAATAAGGGAACCGACTCCCAGCGTAAGCCTAGAAGGTAGTTCTAGAGGAAACTCTAGAAATGACTCCCAAGCAGAATCCCAAGAGAAAACTACCAGGGAATCAGAGCACTCAGAGCAACAATCACAGAATGGGAAAAACCAAAGTGTGGAGTCAAAAAGAGATACAACCTAGTTACATAAAAGATAGCTGAGCAAACTTCAACTAAAAAACATGTTGAAATTCATTCCACCTCCACTCAGCCAATAAAACCCCTAGTGATTGATTTAGATGAAGAATGGGAGCACTTTAATAAAAAGCTCCATGCTGAGAAACAAACGCTAGAGATACAAACTCCACAGCACAGAACAACTCAAGAAATTACAATAGAGAAAACTGTAAATACTCAAGAGGTAGAACACATTCCTGTCACTCCTACCTCTGAAATTGTTTTAAGGATTGAGGAGATTCCTCCTTTAGATGTATTCTACAGTCCTACCCACAAAGCCATTGTTAAAAGACAAAGGAAGAAAAGGAAGTTGGATGCTACAACTGCTACTACTCCCGATAATGAACCGATGGATATCATTTGGAAAGACTCACCGATCAACCCATTTGCCAACCTTACTAGACTGTCATAGTTTACAGGGGCCTACGATACAACGACTATCGATAAAGCCACATAGGTCTAAATTTTTCTAAAGGAAAGGGAAAATAAAATCTTGCTGTTAGAACAACAGTTACAACAAGAAAAGTCTAACGAGCAAGTAGAATCGCAGTTAGCTAAGTTCCAACAAGAATTCGAGCAGATGCAAATAAAACATCAAGCCATCTTAGTAGAGAAGGAAGCACAGATACAAGGAATAAGTGATCTGCATAAATATGATCCAAAAATTGATCAGTTTATTATTGAAGCAGAAAGCCTTAACTCCCAGCTGATGCACCAAAAGGAACTATTATTCCAGAAGATCTCACAATGGAATTCATATTGCAAGACAAGTGAAAAATTGATGAGTCAAGTCATTGAGATGAGACTCGAATATGATGAAATATTCAAGAGAGTTTCCAACTTCATTACCTGGTAGAATTTAGAAGATGGGAGAAAGGCTGACTTGCCTAAACTGGAGGAATCACACAAGGAAATTTTATTTGCAGACTAGGATGCTAGGCTTAGACAGGAAAAAAGGGCAACAGTAGACGTAGCAGTGGCAGCAAACAGTGTTATCGAGAACATCAATGAAAATTTACATAGTGCCAACCTGGTAGCAGAGTCCATTCCAGGTTTTCTTCCGAATGTCAAACAACTTGAACAACAGTGGAGGCAGGCAACAGAGGAAAAAGGAGAAGCAATTAGGCAAATGACCAGGTTAAACTAGGAAGCATACTAGCAACATTTAGTGAAGCCTCATAGCCAGTGGATGACCCTACGATGCCTAACCACTTCTATGGAGAAAATGGTGCTAGCACTGACCGATGTCGTGTTCACTGGGCAGTTGAAATCTGAAATCGGCCGACCATCACAGCTTAAGCTCATGACAGACATCTGCGATCTTAAGGATCAAACACAAAGGAGTTAGTCACCATGTTCATTTCTATTTTTGCTTTATTTTTGCATAATTTGAGGAAGGTCGTTTAAACCTCCTCAAATATTTTTGTAATAATCTATTTTTAGTTTTATAGTTTAGTATTTAAACCCCTCTCATGCATTTAGAGAGGGGTCTAGAAATTTTATCAGAAACAATCTTCAAAACATGCACTTTTGTCCCTTTGAGGAAGTTCTGGTGAAATGAATGGAACAAGATTTATTTTTATCTTATCTGGCATCTTCTACTGAAATTGAAATTTTGTACTCTTAGATGGTGTTGGATTGATTGGAAATAGATCAATATTGCTGAATCACATGAGCAAGACTTATTACAAATGGTACTTTTATATCGTAATTTTGTTTTACTTATGTATTAAGCAATAATTTCTCTTCAAGTCGTTTATGTATGAAAATTTGAATCTTGGTTATCATTAATTTCACTTTTGTATGGTGATGGCCTAAATTTTGCGCTGAATATATGACTCATTTCTTATGCGATATATCTTTCACAATCATTTTGGCTAATTATTTATCCGAAATGATTATTGTTAAACGATTTCATTTCCTGTTGCAATTGAATGATCTTTATTACCACTTTATTTTGGACATTATTGTAGATTGCATACTTCAAATTTATTCCCGGGTATAGTCATAGTTAGATAGTGTCTACATTAGGATATATACATGTGATTATTAGTTTAGATTAGATTACTTTTAGCTTAAACATTACTCTAGATATCACATATCACCCCATCAACACTATCATAAATTAGATTGGGAAATTGGTCCCATTATCCCCAGTCAGAGCCACCACACCAAACAGAAAAGGAACTGCCAACCAAGGGCCGGACCGGGTGGTTTTCCCCCATGTTGTAAGCAACGATTTTCGAGGCTTCAACATTTTGGCACTAGAAGGAGGGCCTGACTATGAATGGAAAGTAAGTCCAAATCAACAGGCCATTCTAAGAGTAAAACTCCCTCACCATCACCTCCAACTTCTCAATTACATTCCAAATCTCCTGATCCTAAGCGAGAAGTTGCAAAGAAAACTACAGAACGCACTGCTGAAATCCCAAAGAAGCTAGATCATTCTTCTTCTACTGAAGCCCCTGAAGTCCAATCTTTGATTCATAAATTATAGGGAATTTCATTATCTCAAGAAGAATCTGAGTTATCCCAAGATAGTGTTACCTCTCAATTTACCCCATCTCAATGGTTAACTAGAGCACAGAGTGAAAAACTTGGAATCCCCCTATTCAAATTCCCTCTTCCAAGCCGTAAGAAAGCTAAGAAAACACCACCCAAATCTCACAACGAGGTTCTCTCATCGACACAATCTTCATCTTCATTCATTCCATTTATACCATCACAAGATCAATCATCCGCCTCGCCACTCCAGATCGTGATTCACATAGGTATAGGAACTACATCCTCCTCTACCCAATCACCTTCAACCACTGCTACACCTTATCCTACTCACATACTAGCAATGGCACAAAATCCTCTGAGGCCATGGACAAACCCAGGAGTTGTTAGGATGGTTGGGCCTTTACATCAATTGCCATCTCATCCAGAGAAATGGTTACCCAAATTCAATCCTGATAATGGCCTACTTGCTAAGGAACATATAAACAATTTCATGTTGTCCATTAACTTGAATGAAGTAGTGGAAGAAGATGCAATTGTAATATTATTTCCATATACTTTACAAGGAGGAGTTGGATCATGATACTTCTCATTACCGTCAGGTTCTATTAATAGTTGGGATGCTTTTCAAGAGTAGTTCTTAACTAAATTTGGAGATGATAGATCCACAGCTACCCTAATTAATGACCTCTCCAATTTGAAAGCTGAACCTAAAGAACCAATAAAATACTTCAACTCTCGCTTCAATAAATGATTGAATAAGATACCAACAACATCTAAGCCTAGCGATGAAGTCCAAAATGAGTGGTATATTTCTGCTCTCCCTTCAAACCCAACTATTTTCATTGATAAAGTTGCCAAACCGACTTTGGCATAAAATCCGAAAGAGGCAATAACTGTAGAAAAGAAAAATACACTAGAAGAACAAAAATCTAAGAAAGTAACTTTTAGGGATGACTCCAAGAATAAAACACCTAAAGATCCTTTCGATCGTGAAGGTTTACAAAAGGTCCTCAAAACCATGTCTAACGAAATGGTTGATATCAAAAAACAGGTAGCAGAGACCTCCTCTAAAAAATCTTTTAGACCATTTAAGAGGAATTCCCTTGCTGATCCTAAACCTCCAAATGCTATATCAAATGTCGAATTAGATGGAGAGGAGGATGAAGTTTCAACAAATGAAGAACAAACAGATGATGAAGAAGTGGCGGAGTTACAAGGAATGTGGGATTTTATTCTTCCCAATGAAGAAACTCAAGAAGCACTACCTGTTGCCACCCGAAGTAAAAACCCTGTGGATTTTACACAAAAAAAATCCAAAGCAGAACGCTTCAATGACCCCTCCTAGGGACAAAACAACAGGTAAGAAGTCTTCATCAAAATCCACTCAAACCACTCCTTCTCAATTAGATTCTTCACCTTCAGCTAAAACTCTGATAGTTTCTGATGAAATGGAATATAATATTATTGATGATATGAAGAAGATTAGGGAAAACATCACCTTTCATGAGCTTAGAAAATTAAAACATCAAAAGAAGCTACTCCTTAAAGAACTCAAAGTAGTACCTACTGCACTGCTTCCTGCTGCTGTGATCTCACAAGCCGCCCAAGAAATGGGAAGACCCCCTAGCACCTCTTTAAACAAAATTGATCCAACCGACATCGATCTAATTGCAGGAAGATCTAAATCTCATACTTCTCCATTTCTCCCTACCTTTGAAGTATTTAATAAGACTTTACATAACTATTTAGTTGATTCATGAGCTTCATCTAACATCTTTCCTAGAACAATTTGTGCAAAGTTGAATGTTTAGCCTCAAAAATCTGTTGTATGTATAGTACAGTTAGATTGATCTCAAGTCGAAGTTGTTGGGGAACTTAATCAAGTAACTATCAGAATTTTGTTAAACCATTAAGTTTGTCAAGTCATTGACATACTTGTCACTGGTATTCCTGAGTTCTATGGCTTAATCCTTAGTAGAGTTTGGTTAGAAAAACTTCGCGGATATTTTGCAACTGACTGGTCTCACATGTGGCTTCCCTATAATGGCAAGCCAAATCAAATAAGGATTGATTGTGAAAAACATCAAAAGTACATAGTCATAGAGATAGAAGGAGAAAATGAATCAGTCACGTATAACAACAATATCATTGGTAACTACTCAGTAGAATCATTTCTAGGAAATTTCAATGCTTACACTTCACCTTTCTTGGAAAACTCTGTTGTATCTCAAGTCAATTTTTTTTCCCAAACAAACACTTCTAAATGCATAAATTTTGTAGATAAACCTGTAGTTAGCTCTTTATTTTGGAAATTATTTTTTGATGGATCTAAATCCAATGATGGAGTAGGAGCAGGATGCATATTAGTCAGCCCCGAAGGAGAAAATACTATGTTAGCATGCAGACTTGAATTTGATTGCACAAATAACACTGTGGAATATGAAGCATTAGTTCAAGGTTTGTATAAGGCCATTGGCCTTAATATCAAACACCTCCAAGTGTTTGGAGATTCAGAAATTGTGATAAAACATGTAAGAAATACTATACACTGTCTGTCAGGACATTTGAAACACTATCAGTCGTTGGTCCAAGACTTGACTTCCCACTTTACAACATTTAAAATTTCCCCTATCCCAAGACTCTAGAATGCCAGAGATGATCTCCTAGCTAATTTCGCTTCCAAGCTTATTCCACCAGAAGATTATAGCCCTGATCGCTTTTGTATTGAATTGATTTTTAGGCATTCTATTCCTAATAATATCACCAACAGGAGAGTCTTTAATAATGACCCGGATATCATAAGCTTTTTGACATCATAAGGCTCTTATGATGACCAGATAGTTGATGAAGACTAGCATGATTACCAACTTAAATAAGAAACGACCAATAATGCTATACCGAAGTCTGTAGTTAAGTTGGAAGATTTGTATGAGCTCAAAGACAAATTTAAAAAGCCCACCAACTTGAAACTTCAGAGTTCAACTCTGAGGTTTGAATTGATTAACCTAGGAACTAACCTGAAACCTCGAAATATTAATCTAGGCCTTGGACTTACATCAGATGAAAAATAAGCCTTTACATGATTATTGAAGAGATATAAGAATGTCTTCACATGGAACTATGATGATCTTAAAACATACGACGCTTCTATTATTCAACATACTATCCCCATGATGCCTGATGAGAAGTCCGTTCAGCAGAAATTAAGGAAAATCCATCCTAATTTAGAAAACTAGATTAAATATGAATTAAACAAATTGCTAAAAGCCAAGATTATTTTCCCTGTCAAATATTCCTAGTGGGTCTCCAATCTTGTCCTAGTCAGAAAAAAGAGCTGTGATATTAGGATATGTATAGATTTCTGCAACCTCAACAAAGCTTGCCAAAAGGAAAATTTCCCATTACCTCCTAAGGAACAGATATTGCAATCAATTGCAGGCTCACAGCTAATGTCTTTCCTGGATGGATTCTCAGGTTACAATGAAATCCTAATACATCTAGATGACCAACTGAAAACTACATTTAGAACAAAATGGGGCACTTATGCTTATCAAAAGATGCCATTTGGACTGATTAATGCTGGTGCTACTTTCCAGAGAGCCATGGACATAGCTTTCAAAGGTTTAGTAAACAAATCAGTAGTGATATACTTAGATGATATAACTATATATTGCAAAAAGCGCAACAATCATCTAAGAGATTTAAAGAAAATCTTTGAGCATTTCCAAAGGTATGGAATTTCTCTTAACCCTAAGAAATATATCTTCACGTTAAGTGAAAGGAAGCTCCTTGTATTCATTGTGTCCAAAGCAGGCATTCACATAGACCTTGACAGAATAAGAGAAATTTCTGAAATACCTTTACCTCATAACAAAAAATCAATGCAATCATTCCTAGGTCAGCTAAATTTTGTTAAAAGATTTGTCCCTAACTTCTCACGAATTGTTTTACCTCTTCAATCCATGATAAAGAAAAATTCTTTGTTTAAATGGGGACACTCAGAACATGAAGCTGTTAACTTGATCAAACAAGAAATCATAAATGCTCCATCTTTAGCCACCCCGAATTTTTCAAATCATTTAATTTTATATACTTTCGCTTCCAAGAAATCATATGCAGCCATATTGACACAAGTCAATGAAGAAAAAGATGAAGCCCCAATCTCTTTCTTTAGTTCCAATTTGTAGGGGGGCTGAATTGAATTACTCAGATGTTGAAAAACAAGCTTTTGTTGTTTTCAAATTAATAAAACACTTTAGAATTTTTCTCCTCAAAACCCACACCAAAGTAATAGTTCCATTCTCACAGTGACAAATATGTTAATATAAAGGGATGTAAGTGAGAAGAGAGAAAATTGAGTAACAACTCTACTAGAATATGACATTGAAATCAGACCAACAAAAATTACAAAAGGTCAAGGTTTTTGCAGGATGTTAGCAGGAGCATCCAATCTATCAGTACTACAAGACTCAGGTGATGATGTACAAGTCTATGAGGTAAGCCTTAATGACAGTGAGTCAAGATATGTTGATATCATATTTTACTTAAAAAATGGATATGCCCCAACGCAATTAAATTACAAAAAGGGAAGGGCCTTGAGGATAAAATCTAGACAATATCAAATCGTCAATGATGTGCTATTTAGAATAAATTATGATTCTGTTTTACTTGGACGTCTTAAAAAATCTGAGGCAGACAAGGTCTTGCAGGAACTTCATGATGGAATAGCAGGCGGACATTTTGGAGGAGATATCACCGCACATAAAATCCTGCATGCCGACTATTACTAGCCAACATTATTCAAAGACACACATAGTTGTGTAAGAAGATGTAAAGTTTGTCAGATAGCTGCTGGGAGACAAAGGAAACCCACATTACCATTACAACCAGTCAATATTGAACAACCTTTTGAGAAATGGGGATTGGATATAATAGGTGAGACCGTTCCTCATTTTTCTAAGCAGCATAGATACATCCTTACATCCATGGATTACTTTACAAAATGGGTGGAAGCAATTGCACTCAAGGTAGCCAATTCTGAAAACATTATTGAATTCATCGATCAATTTATCATAACTAGATTTGGTCTACCATCTGCCATGATGTTTGATAACGCGTCTTATTTTTCAGGCAATGCCATGACAGAATTTTCTCTCAAAAGAGGTTTTAAGCTTAAGTACTTTGCTAACTATTATCCCCAGGGAAATGGGTTAGCTGAATCTACAAACAAAAATCTCATAAGGATTATTAAATGAATTGCTGATCAAAGTCAAAAGAACTTGCATAATTTTTTATATTTGCTCTGTGGGTAGATCGAATAACTCAGAAAGCTTCCATTGGCACTTCTCCTTTCAATTTTGTCTATGGGAAAGAAGCTGTCTACCCTACAAATGTGGCTATTCCCTCCTTAGCCTTGGTTCAGTTCGTTGAAGAAACTCCCTCCTCTTCTATGAAGTTAGACAATCACAAATCCTTAAGCTTGAAGAGGAAAGTGAAATGGCTAGAATCACACATGCAAATCATCAACAGTTAGTCAAGACTTCCTTTGATTCAAATTCTGTAAGTTCAAAATATTTTAAAATTGGAGACCTACTAATGAAATGGGATAAATCCCATGAAGAAAAAGCTAAGCATACCAAGTTCCAACAAATGTGGCTCGGTCGGTTTCAAATTGTGGAACAAATAGGCCCATCAACCTTTTTATTGCAGGATTTATTAGGTAAGAGAGAATCTCTACCTATTAATGGGAAGATTTAAAGAAATACTTTCCATAGAAGATCATCTCTTCTATTCACTGTGTTATCACTGAAAATTCTGTTGCCAAAATTTTTCAGACTAGCTTAAGGACAAAATGTTTCCGCAGTGCATAGATCCCTTTAGCAGTTTCGCAGCGTAACATGTTTAGGTGGTTTCGTAGCCCATAATTCATATTTTGCACTGGCTGCGCTGCGAAATTAGGGATTCGCTGATCTGAGACATCTTCGCTGGCAGGCTCGATCTTAGCTTCTTCTTCTTGGTGTTTTTGTTGATTTTATGATGGTTGCTTCAGCTCTTGCCCCTGCTGTAAAGATATACTATCTCCCAAGGCACAGTTAACATTGTGCAGCTATTTCCAGGCTGCTGCTAGGAAGAGATCAAAAGACACATGGCAGAGACAGATGAGTTTGTGACAAATGAAAATGAAGGCATTGTGCATGGATCCTTGATAAGTTTGGGGAATATGATATATGCATAGAAAAGCCTGTTTCTGCAATTGATGGTGGAGTTTGTAATTCATCTGAGTTACGGCATTGTGATGGGCTGCTATAGGTTTGCTTGCCTTCTAGTGAGAGTTTAAAGCTTGCTAACCAGGATAAAAGTCCTCAATCAGCTTCACTGTAAATGACAGCTGATGTTAATAGGAAGGTGGTTTGTGAAATGGGTGCTGGGGGTAATACTGATGTTCAATCAGAAAATCCAAATTCTGAGTCCTTGTTTTATGAGCCACCTCGTCTGTCAAATTGGGATATTCCATTTGCTAATTGTGATTTGATTAATTCATGTGGCTATCTTCATCAGGCATATAGTCCACTTGGTGTGCGGCAAATGATAATGTCATCAGTTGATTGTTTTACTCCTCCTGGCAACCCATGGGGATCTGCTTTCAATGACAAGAGCCCAGGATCTATACTGAAGAGTGCTGCCAAGAACTTTATGAATACTCCCTCTATATTAAGGAAACGGTTACGTGATGTTTCAACTCCTGTGGATGCAAACCAGAGTAAAAAAAGCAGCAGATAGAACAAAAGCTCATGATAATTTTATAACACCCGGTTCATTAGCTAAGAAGTATAATGAACTGTTGGAATCTCCAGATGATGTGTTGTCTGACTATTGAGTAAAGGATGGTGTCAGTGGACCTGGATTATGCCAAAGTAAAAGGCGGACTCTAGTCTCACCGCATATTTCTACAGGCATATTTCTCTGCTTTAAGTAGTCAACTTCCAGGAGGTATTTAGAGCAGCTGAAAGAATATTTTCGAAAACTGAAAGAGGTTTTTATTCCTAACATACTGAGCTAGAAAAACCTCTTTCAGTTTCTTCAAATTGATTATGAGCTGGGAGAAACGAGTGACTAAAAGTTGCGCTACGAAACTGCTGTAGGTGCAGTTTTTAATTTCCTGTTTTACACATCTTCTTCAAGGATTGATTCTGGGCAGCTGGAGTAAGGTTTCAAAAAACTAAAAGAGGTTTTTGTTCAGCACGGATTGGTTCACAAAAGCCTCCTTCAGTTTTTCCAAATACGTTTTCTGTGAGAAGTTATGAGCTCTGTCCCAAGAGCTATTTTTAAGGCAGAACAACAGTTTCGTAGCAGCTGAAGCTAAATACTCCAATCTCAATCACTAGTTTTGAACTGCAAGTGGAAATGTTGAAAAGTTCCAGCTCTCAAACAGGCCAAATTCATCAAAAAGACAAACATGCATTTAAGAGCTGAAAACCAAGCCATGAGGAAGGAGGTTGCAGAATTAAAAGCACAGCTAGGTTAACTGTCTGCTCATTGATGGTGAGAAAGGTCATATTCTAAATTTTGTCAAATTTTGTTTAAATTCCATTATTCTGAAGGTATATAGGTCTCAGCCACCTGTAAAGGAAGTTTGAAAGGTCAAAGGGTCCAAGAAGAAAATTCCTCAAGGCAAATACACACTGTTTTAGCAAAAACAACAGTTTTGAATGAAGACAAATAGTTTAATGGTAAGATTAGCAAATTTTTGAAGGAAACGCCTAAGGAGCATAAGGGAGACCACATGAGGCTATCCTAGCCATTCAGATAATGACAAGTGTGCCTTTTTGTAAAGGTGAAATATTTTGTCTCAAGTTAAAACTTTTATAAAGGTACTTTATGACCAGTTAGGGTTTGGCAGAAATGGCATACGAGGAGTATTGTTTTAGTTTATACACATGGCCATCAACGAAGCCTCCAACGCATCTGAAATATGGTGATGCTCATCAATTTTGGGGTATTAAAGAGCTGGGAACATGTTGCTTAACTTTCAAAGGATGGTGGGAGACAAGGACCGGAAAAACAGGGGTTTGTTCTTATGATCAATGAACCATCAGCACATTCAGTATCCAATGCTAACCTTGTTCATTGCATCCTTCTCTCAGCTATCTCGGCCAAACTGAAAGAAGACAGATGTCAAGAATCAAGAAAGAATCATGCTACGAGGAGAATAAAATCAGAGTTTTAGTTTAGTTAGGACTCTTTGTAATTCCAGTTCAACATTTAATGTATTTAATGAGTCAGTTAAATAGCAGATAGGGGTAATTAGTAGCAGTCATCGAGCTCCCCTCATGCTGGAGGAGGAAGCTCAAGTTAGTTAAGGGTGTATCTCTATTTATAGATCAAACTTTGATGTAATGAGGGTTGGATGTTTTGAAGAAGACTGTTTTTGGTTTATGTATAAACAAATTTCAGTAATGCAAATGACTATGTTTTCTTCTCAGGATTCACAATGGATCTTCTTGTTCAAATGTGGGATGGTATTCTTTCTTTAAGTTTCTTTTTCAGTTGTGTTAAAGCATAATCACTCAGAACTCATGAATCATGCTCTGACTTCCTGTATGCCTTGGCAAACTGTGGTTTCAAAGTTATGTTTGAACATTTAGATGTAAAGTGCCCTGATTTCTATGAAAAGATAGTGTTTTTTGTTTGCTGAGATATGAGAGACTCCATAAGCCCAATGGGAATCAATTCAATGTTGTCGAGCTAGCTTATTTTTCATGTGTCTTATAAGAGTTAGCCATCTTTTCTTGTCATTAGTCAATATTCATAATCTGTGAGAGAGCCCTCTCAGACTAAGGAGGCTAAGCCTTAGTCTAAAGCCTGGTTTGAAATAGTTACACAGAATCTTGCTGATTGGCAGCCTTCAGTGCCTGATTTTGTGATAACACACTGTATATTATTTCCTTTTTTTTTTTTTTGGAAAGAATAAATACAAGTTGAAAAACATTTACTTTTGGCTTTACGATTGATAGTCTCTTTTTAATTTTGAATTTTCGCTTGTATAAGTAAATATTGTTATGAAAGTAATCTTCACATATGAAATATATAGTTAAGTTCTATTGCTCCAATGTTGCCTGTTCTCTGCCAAAATTATTTGGTCTTTAATGACAGTTAACTTAGAAAGATATCTTTCCTCTACATCAGTCAAGAAAAGTATCAATAACAAAATAAAGTCTCTCTACAGAAAAGCATCCTCAAACTCTACAATTGTCATCCAGAAGCTCTTAAGGAGCCAATAATTCTCCCCACCTAATCAGCTTTCATTTTTAGAGTGTAATTCTAAAATATACTTAAACTTAAAGGATAATAGGTCTCATCAAGAGCCGACTTACCATGATCATAAGGTTATAACTAGCTGACATTACCAATACTGCATATCAAAACAGGGTAATGGCTTGAGATTGTATTAATCAGAAAGACAAGGGGTCTCATCATGAGCCAACTTGTTCAGTTAAGTTATAAATCAAGTGAATGGCATTGCCAATTTTGGTCACCAAACCAAGACATTGTAATTTAAGGGTTAAAACATAAAAAGTTGAAGAAAAAAATTTATTTTAGAAAGTAAAAAGGCAATTAGTATATAAATCTGAGCTTATCTCTAAAAATGCATTCTGACCAAGGTGGGATACTGAATCATTGCTGGCTAAAAGGTAACCCTGTCGAGGCTATGAATGCTTGCTGGTAGTAGAGGTTCTACCTATGACAACTGAGTATACCAAAACTGATCTAAAAAGAGCCCCCCTTCTTTTATCTTTAAAACAAAGTAATGGTTGATGTAGACAAAGTAACTTTCTTATGAGTTGAGAATATTCAAAAGGATGATGATTAAGTGGATATTGTTTAAATATTCAAAGAGCAGTATGACTTATCTTATATTTCATGGAAATTCTATTTTCTAAAACATCTTTATTTTGGAAGTCTTAGAAATTTCAAAAAACTCTTAGAGATAACTGGTTCTTCCAAGTGAATTGCCAATTGTTGTACTATTCAACAACCCCCCATTTGTTAATAGTAGTAGTCAATATTACATTAATAAATGGGGACCCTCTAAAAAATATTTAAAAAAATTAGTTTAGCATTTAGGTATTTTGTTTATTAATTTTGGAATAAAACAAGATATCAATCAAACCCCTTTTCAAAAGAACTAGTAAATGCTTGCCTTTCCCGCATATCGTGTGATTAAGCATGATTGAAAGCCTTACTAACCCATCAAATATAGCGAAAAGAAATCAAAGAAGGACTTCATGCTAAAACACTTTGAAACTACTAAGTTTCTTATATAAACTAGGTCCTTAGGTATTTCTTATCAAAATTAAGCACCACATCGCATCTCGAGTATTTAAAAGAACACCGCAAACTGACCACCCGTCAAAATTGCGAAATGTGATCAAAGCCTGGACCCACTCCTGACTTACATTACAAACAAATGTTTAAGTTTGTGGCTTCATAAAAATGTCTTTACATAGAAAGCCTAACGAATGAGCTTTGTCTTAGAAATAATAAATGAGCGCCTCACATCTCGCGTCTCTTATCTCACAGAAACACAAGACATGGTAGGAAAATTAGTAAGGCATAATACGATAGTGCGATCTATGATATTGCTTCACAAATCACAAAATCGGCATTATCGCAATTCAAAGGCCCGCCACCTTAGAAGATTTCTTCCTGACTTACGATGCGGACATTTATGAGCATTAAAGCTAAGAGATAGCAAACATTAGTGGGCATTTAGTGAAGGTTAATGGAATTTATGTGTGAAAATCCATTTAACATGATATGATATCTTCTTACGTGTGTTCAAATAAAACTCCTTTTATCACCTTTACAAGTTATATGTATCATTCTATTTCACATTCTATTCGATAACTGCTGTTTTTCTCCACTTTCAGGGACAATCCATAGTACAAATCTTTGGGAGCAATGGTGAAGAAAGGCAAGGCGATAGCGTCTGAGAAATCATAAATGACTCCCCTATTTTCAGACACTACATGCAACAGAGATGGAGGAACCTCTACGTGGGAAACCATGTATAATATCTTAGAAGAAGAGGAACCAAGACTTTTGGAAACAAAGATCACAGTTGACGGTCGTGATTCCTCAGATTCCTCCATTTTTGAGGTGACATGCTCATTTTTGCATCACATAGCTGCACACCCAAATATAATCCCTTATACAAATATGGTTAAATGAGTTATTGATGAGGCCAATATGTCAGACAGAGAATTCACAACCAGAAGCCAAGAGGTTATGGGATCTTTTTCACTGGACAACTTATGGCTTATGTACCACCTACCAGAGCCACGAGTCATCTACAACAAGCAGTTCATTGAGAAGTTTGCCAAAGAGAACGAGGACCTAGTAGAATGCAACAGGACCTGGTCAAATAATGAGGGAAAAATCAAAATAGTCAAGAACGATATGCACTCTACTGCGTCTACTTTTCCCCTTCATAGTTTTGCAGCGACCATGCTATGTAGGATGTTTAGCAAGCCCGATAGTACTAGATTTTCCCAAGAATGGTTGCCATTAATAGATGCAGCCGTAAACACAACTATAAGGAATTGGGCCCAAATTTTGTGTGATAATTGAGTGAAGGCAATAATTGATTATAGAAGGAAAAGGAGTGTCTCAATGAGGGTTTACCCTCCATTTTTTATGAGTGCCTATGTAATGGATGCAATTTGTTTTGGTTAGAAATTTCCTTTCATGGGATGGAAGTGGACTGTCCAAGATCCACTTCCCATTCGTATATACCATAAAGACATGTGGTAATCTCAGTTTCAACCACTTTTTTACAAAATTTGTCATGGAGTCATGCTCCCTATCCACAAACAGATTTAAAACTGAGATGCCCCCATGTTTTCCAAGGAAGCCAAGGTAGATATCCTCCCAGCGGCCAGATGGTTTGGGGAGGAAACATTCACGTATATCAGGGTATTTGGCAGCATTACCCCACCACATGTCCTCCCATACTATGTCCCAAATAAATTGATGGCTAGAGAGATAACCTATCAAATAACTAGTGAGGGTGGGTTGAGAAAAGAATTGAGGAAGAAAAAAAGGCCATTTGGCCTACATTCCCTTTGTAGTGTGAAGCATTTGCACTACACGATTTGGGACATGCATTTAAAGCAGAGATCATGTTATCTCTAAAGTTACCTAAATTCCTAGGTAGGCAGTATGACCCATTTGGCACTGCGAAAGACTTCACTACCTTGGTAAAAGTGAAGGTATTCAGTCACGAGAAAGATCCATTCAATGACATCTTCCTACAGAAAGAGAAGTTCACAGAAGTGAAGAACATCCCATCACTACTTTTTGACCAAGAAGAACTTGAGGCTTTTCATCAATACATAGAAAGGAGATTGTTAAAGGTCCCATTGGACCGATTGCGGATTGAACCAATAAGGGAGCCAACTCCCAGCGTAAGCCTAGAAGGCAGTTCCAGAGGAATCTCTAGAAATGACTCCCAAGAAGAATCCCAAGAGAAATCTACCAGGGAATTAGAGCACTCAGAACAACAAAATAATGGGAAAAGCAAAAGTGTGGAGTCAGAAAGAGATACAACCCAGCCTACAGAAAAGACAGTTGAGCAAACTTCAGCTAAAAAACAGGCTGAAATTCATTCCACCTCCACTCAGCCAATAAAATCCCTAGTGATTTATTTAGATGAAGAATGGGAGCACTCTAATAAAATCTCCATGCTGAGAAACAAACGCTAGAGATACAGACTCCACAACATAGAACAACTCAAGAAATTACAATAGAGAAAACTATAAATACTTAAGAGGTAGAACACATTCCTGTCACTCCTACCTTTGAAATTGTTTTAAGGATTGAGGAGATTCCTCCTTTAGATGTATTCTACAGTCCTACCCACAAAGACATTGTTAAAAAACAAAGGAATAAAAGGAAGTTGGATGCTAGAGCTGCTACTACTCCCGATAATGAACTGATGGATATCGTCTAGAAAGACTCACCCATCAACCCATCTACCAACCTTACTAGACTATCATAGTTTGCAGGGGCCTACGCTACAACGACTATCGATAAAGCCATAGAGGTGAAAATGTTTCTAAAAGAAAGGGAAAATAAAATCTTCTTGTTAGAACAACAACTACAACAAGAAAAGTCTAACAAGCAAGCAGAATTGCAGTTAGCTAAGCTCCAACAAGAATTTGAACAGATGCAAATAAAACTTCAAGCTAGCTTAGTAGAGAAGGAAGCGCAAATAGAAGGAATAATTGATCTGCATAAAGATGATCCAAAAATTGATCAGTTTATTACTGAAGCTCTTAGCCTTAACTCCCAGCTGATGCACCAAAAGGAACTATTATGCCAGAAGATCTCGCAATGGAATTCCTATTGCGAGATAAGTGACAAATTGATGAGTCAAGTCATTGAGATGAGACTTGAATATGATGAAATCTTCAAGAGAGTTTCTGACTTCATTACCTAGAAGAATTCAGAAGATAGGAGAAAGGTTGTCTTTCCTAAACTGGAGGAATCACACAAGGAAATTTTATTTGCAGACTAGGATGCTAGGCTTAGACAGGCAGAAAGGGAAAAAACAGATGTAGCAGTGGTAGCAAATAGTGTTATCGAGAACATCAATGAAAATTTACATAGTGCCAACCTTGTAGCAGAGTCCATTCCAGGTTTTCTTCCAAATGTCAAACAACTTGAACAACAATGGAGGCATGCAACAGAGGAAAAAGGAGAAGCAATTAGGCAAACGACCAGGTTAAACTAGGAAGTGTACTGGCGACATTTAGTGAAGCCTGACAGCTAGTGGATGACCCTGCAATGCCTAACCACTTCTACGAAGAAAATGGTGCCAGCACTGACTGATGCCATGTTCACTGGCCAGTTGAAATATGAAATCGACCAACCATCATAGATTTGTAGAAATTTTGAATAATTTAACACATATTCAACAGAGATTATCCTGATCATGTACTATTGTGGAATACATACACAATACATAATCTTCTCTACGTTGATCATCAATTTAGCAACATCAATAACAATAAAACATCAAGAGCATTCACACATTAACACAGTATGTAACCCGGGGAAAGCATCTCGCTAAAAACCCCAACTATCTGTATATTAATTATTGAGACCACGTAAAATTACAAAGTACAATGCTTATCACAAGCAATCGAGTACCAGCTCCACCTGTTACACACAATACAGCTAAGGTCTGATCTCCAAATCTATTCCACTACTTGCCTGCCTCCACTGCTCAATACCTACTCAAGAATAAATGAGAATGGTTTACCAAACTCGTATTTG